>CM047805.1:169542322-170241060 GCA_026214975.1 Gentiana macrophylla | reverse complement strand
TTAATTTGGTTATGACTTATTCTCGTGAAGCTCATGTATGGTGTCCAGTGTCAAACATGGTGTGGACATGAGTCTATGTTAAATGAGGGTTTCATTTTGTAGGCAACAATGTCTCATCAAAGGTGACATGTCTACTCTCATAACTTTGTAGAGGTGGGTGGAAGCATTTGTAGCCTTTGTATCGTGGTGCTATATCCAACAAAGACACAGGCACTATCTTCGGGGTCAAATTTATGGTTTCGTGTCCCAAGTGTGGATAACATCCACCGCCAAATACTCTAAGTGTGGAATAATCAGATTAATGTTATGAAGTTGGAAATAAGGATTGCATTTTTAGCACAGATGTGGGGTAGTCTATTTATTAAGTATAATCATCAGAGTAAGGCTTCACCCACAAATAAAGGTAATCAACTATGAAACAAAGATAAATGAGCCCTAATTCCCTAATAGTTCTCAGGTCTCCTCTCTACAATACCAAACACAGTGGTGTGAGTAGGCAAGAGATTAAGTGAGTTATCCCATTTTTAAGGAAGGACTGACAATTTATTATTAATGAATTCACCTCTCCATCAGAGTGAAATTGTTTTATATGGTCATAAATTGTCTTACTTACATAGCTTTCAAAGTTAAAGAATGCATCAAAGAAATCGATTTATGTTTAAGAGAACCATCCACATATACTTAGAATAATCATCAACAAAAACAACATAATATTTAAATTTGCCAATTGACTCAATCAAGTGGCAGGCCCTATAAATCACAGGTGGTACTAAACCAAACAAATCGGAACCGGAATGACCGATCGACTAAAAGTGGAGTTTGCTTAACTTGCCAAGTTGGCAACTTTCACACAAATGCTCATATTTATTGTGCCCTAGAACCTCCATGGCAGGCCTTTATTTTTAAGAACTTGTAAATCAGAGAAATTGAACATGCCCTAGATCGTTGGTGCCACAAAACAAAGCAAAGGCTCGACTTGAATCATGGAAAAGAAGACTTGTGGTGGACTCGATAAAACATATAGCTCTCTTCTAAGAGCTCTTCAAAATTGCCTCGACTGCCTTTTGTCCTTCAAAACAAATCCAAAGATAGTAAATATACATTCAAGCAGGTAATGTTGATCTGCTTAACCGATACATACGTATAATAGATTCTTTTTTAGATTAGGTACATAAAGCAAATTTATAATGTATAATGGGTGAAGTATTTTTGTGTAGATGCAGCTCACCTATGCCTTGTATAGCAAGTTGTGTTCCATCTCCACAAGGACATATTCGCACTTCTAAATACGGGATAAGTTATGCAATATACCTCTATTACCTGGTCATGTGATTGGATGCACTCAGATCCACGATCCACTCGCTTCAAATATCAGGTTGTCCAACGTGAGGCGTAGCGGCTTGTGGAAGACCTTCATTCTGGTTTTTCTGCTTGTTATTCCACCAAAGATATTTTGGCAACATGGCTTGTGATTCCACTACACCGATATGTTTCATTTCTATATTGTTCCTTCTCTGCTTTGGTCATTCTTTTTGAACACTGGCCCTTCACCCCGCTTTGATTGTTTGATGTGGATGGTCTAGAGATGCTTGTCGGGCCTCAAAGCCTCTTCCTCGTAGAGTTGAACTCGGGATTGTTGGTGTTGATGTTGGTTCCGGCTTGTGCTTTCGTCCATAGAAAGCCATATGAGACATATGATCTCACTCTTATTCATGGTGAACCATGACCTTCTTCGATCCGCACTTTGTAGTTGTGAAACCAACTCAAAGTATGTAGGCCTTGGGGGTTTAAATATTGTAGTGGTAAAGGTTTCACACCTGTCTCGTGCTAGTAAGCGAGGCAAGAACTTTTTCTCTCGATCTCGTGATTGGTTTGCCTATCGCAGCCAAACTATCACAGAGCCCTTTGAAGATGCGAACATGTTCATTTATGTTTTTATCTTCCGCTTCCTCAAATATGTGATTTGTCGCTCTCAGATTAAATTCCCTTCCTGGGAATCTTGGGCATATGAACTTTTCAGTGGCATCCTGCATAAAGATATGCAAAGGTCTAGTCCAATAACGAGTCCCAAAGACTCCTCGATAATGATCCTATCAACCATCCTCTAAGCATTCTCGCCGACTTCTTCCATGAGACATAACTGATTCTCGCTTTTGTGTTGGGCTGCTGTCGCTCCTGGAGTTGACTCGTGGTAGATTCTCGCACCGCTTGTCGTGGCAATGAATTCTGGGTGCAGAATTGTCGCTTGTGAGGTGATCTCAAAATCTTGGCTCTCACCTGAGCCGTGAGCCTGCTCCTCCACAAAGGATAGTTTTTGGAATTTAACTTTAGGCTAATAAAGTTTTCTACATTAATAGATAGTGTTGTCATGGTGTTTATTCACCAATGTCTCTGATACCATAAAGAAAAACACAAACACACGCACACTTTTTCTGGAAAATGAATCAACAATTTTATTGAAGCTTTTCCTTTTTTTTTTGCTTGATTTACAATGATATGCTATGCTCTTTTTTATAGTAATGAAGAAAATCGATCTATGACTTTCTTTATTTATCTCCTATTTTATTTTCCTAGAAATAATTTTTGGGATAAAGCCTTCTTCTCGACAGATTCATTTGGGAGACTGGATAATCACCATGATTCAAAACAGTAGCTTTCACCTCTTTGTTTACTAAGCACATATCTAATTTGTGTTTTAAATTTGAAGTGATCCCTACTTATCTCTCCATAATCCATCCTTATCTCTCCTTTGGATCACCGGTTCCTTATTGTGAGGACTCAGATTAATTTCCAATTGATTTAATTTGTTTGTGCATTATCCGATTGTTTGTCGACTTCATTTGAATTTGAATCCAACGCTCTTGAGTCCCTCCTAGCAAAGTTGTCTTCGTTATTAAAATACACAATGCATATAAATACTATTAACATCGCAAAGTGTAATAATATTCAAATAAACATAAAATCAAAATTAAAACACCAAAATTAACCTATTTTAAGCGAATAACTCATTAAAACCTCATTTACTCAATAATTCCATTAAACACTCGCTTTTATGCAAATTATACAAATATGAGGGAAATTATCATAAAATATATCAATATAAATCGATAAATTCACCCTTAACATTCCACCTTGAGAATAAGAGGCTAGGTTTGCGTGTAGGTTCAAGTGAGTACCAAAGGATCGCCATTTGGGGATTAAAATGAGCCAACAGCCTTTCATGAGTCGGTTGGGATCAAACTTTTGGCCAGTGAGATCCAACCCCTGAGGTGACATTCACTATTACCGATTCATAATCTTTATCTAATCCCCTGTAACATCTGAATAAGCTCATACTTGGATATATGGTATCCAAAGAGCAGATAAACTATCACCGTATGATTTCATTTGTGCAAGATAATCACTCATTGATTTGGAACCCTTTTCAGCTCTAGTTAATGCACTTTTAAACTCAAGCATTCTAGCTTCAGACTGATTGTTGAACAAAACTTCTAAAGTAGACCACACTTTATATGAAGTAGAACAACTCATTACCTCAATTAGAGCTTCTCGGTCATTGAACTGAGTAGCAAACCCATCAAGAGTCGACACCATATTCCACTCATCTAATGCCGGATTTGGTAGGACCGAATCTGCTAGTATCCTGGGGCCTTGGTATGGTTCCAAGAAGAAGATCTTCCATCTTATGACCTCCGGACTATGGGTAAAATGGTGTATTTCAAAGAAGATAGTTGTCTCTTTTGAACTTCACTGCATGTCTCATTCGGATGACCTTGAAAAGGTGAAGAGGTATGCACCTAAGAACTTTGGGATGGCGATCCAAAGATGTTGTCATCATATAGGAAGCGATGGTGGAACCATAGATCCACCGATCCGAGTGAACGGAATACCACCGGAAAATTCTCGAGAAGAGTAAAGAAACCCAAGATACGGGATTGATCCAAAGAGCGTGGTGATGACTCAGCATTGGAGTCGCAGATGATGTTCCAGCTTGTTGAAGCTTGAGTACCAACAATCTCTCAGAGTTGAAATCGTGATGGTGGTCACCGCGCGAGTGCAGTAGCAAATGCGACCGTAATCACTGTAGGAGCACCGGTCCCGTAACTCGATCCACTCATGACGCTTTGTCTTCTATCTCTCGATACCAAGTTTGATTATTCAAGCTTTCACCAAGAGCTATGAGCAAAGTTAAGAAGAACTCGAGCTAAGGTTTTCTTTGATATTCGATAATAAATCCAAAACATTACAAAAGAGAATATAGATATATATGCCCGAATCTAATCCACACACCCCAAGTTCTAACAAACAGACACTTGTACACATATGACTCATCACATAATTAACTACAATTACCATTAATACCTTTTACATTTTCACACTCACAGGCACAACCACAGGCCTGTGATCATTACTCATACGGAAATTAGCCTAATGAAATAGTAAATTGATTATTTCATTTAGACTAGTCTTGTGCATTGTTGAGGAGAAGTTCCAAAAAGTTTCATGGATGTTTCAAGTTCAAGTGCCACCACATTGAAAATGTAAGTCGTTGTTTCTTGGGAGACAATTGCTAGCACTATAAACACTATACTAACAAATTGTCTTAAAGACAGAGTGTTTGCACTAGCCACGATTTGAGTCCTTTATTTTCGTGATTAATTTTGTACTCTATCACACTATCCGCTGAATTGTGCTATAACATACAGGGAAGAGGGAGGAGTAGAGGCACATGGAAGCACCTTCATCATTATGGAGGGTGCAAACCATGTGTTATATTTTCTGTAATATATTTTTCATAATTCTTTGAATGAAGCTGATGCAACTACTTGATATAGCTCATCTACACTCAAAGATTGAAAGAAATGGAAAAAGAAAATTGCAATTGAAAGGCAAGTTATTTAACCACTAAACCTTTTGAAGACCGACAACAACTCAAGGCACAAAAGAATGGATGGGATGTTGATACTTCGGAGAAAAGAGCTTCATACATTTACGAAGAACTTTGTCCATTATTTTTCCACTGTAATCTTTTTGTAATTTTATATGAGGAATAAAATTTTATGAAACGAGAATGTTGTACTTCTTTCCTATAAATGGACTTTCTTTCTACATTGGGTTTGCTACTAAGAAGAATTTCAGTGAGGCAAAGCTACGCTTTCAAAAGTTTTTAAGATAAATTAAAGCGACTACGATAATGCATCAGACAAACCCTTTTACAGTTCTTTAATAAAAGGATTGGCTTATTAGAAGAAGAAAAAGGCTTCGATATAAAGGTGGTTGTGCTAGCTTCTTAGTTAAGTAAAACAAGTTCTTGTTGGAAAATTTACTTTCTACACTGGCTTTTTCTCATTACTCAAATTGAACCGAGTAACTGCATGTTGATGTGTATATGTAACGTTAACTTAGTGTCGGTCCACTTGTATGTGTCTTCTTAATATTCATCAATTCAACTAAGTAGTTGATATAAGTTGAAGAACCAAGTAAGACATAATCAACCAATTTCATTATTTCACGCTAGGTTTTGAGTCATAAAACATCAAAGATAGTTGTAAAAGTGAGGTGAGATCGCTTTTGAGCTCAATTTGAGCTCAAAGATTAACGAAATAGTTCGAACATAAAATTTAGTTTTTTTGAAGAGAAAATTTAGTTTGTTTATAAAATAAACAAACTCCAACTCATCCGTGTATTAAATAAAACAAATTCAAACATTTGATACTCGCACGGCTCCATTCTTTTACACATCTAGCTAGCATGCATAATCAATAATTTCAATGCTTCAGACTGATTAAGAAAGTTTTTAAAATTAATAGAAAAAAAAAAGAAACTGTCCAAATTGAATGTCCCTTTTTCTCCGTAAAAACAGACGTAGAAAACAAGGACATGCATCACAACCAACAGTATATATTTTTGCAAAATCAACAATATATATTGATGACTAAAATCCAGAGAATTAGTCAAGCTGTCAGGAGAAAAATCAACCTAAAAGACATGGATGACGTAAGTAATTTAAATATATGATGTATTTCATCATATGTTTTACTTTGTTTTCAAGCTTTTATATATTGCATCATGATTTACTATTTCGACAGTAAATACTAATTACTCTATAAAATACAGTTATTTTGAAGGTTATTTTTTGGTCCTTTGGACCACTTTTGCTTTTAGGGTACATACTGGGATTTTAGAGGTTCATCATATCGATCCCCCGAGAATTAATTAAGATGAACTTATGATGAGAAAGACAACGAAAAAATCTTTACAGTGTTTCCGGCAGGACTCAGCGTCCGTCCAACATATTCCGCGTTCCCCCTAAATGACATCTTACATCTTGTGAACCTATATATCTTTTTCTTTAGGGTACGTAGATGCTTAAAGAATTTTTTACTAACTCATAAAAGACAAGGCATATATAGCCATCAGGCGGATTCATCAACTAATTGTAAACTGGTATTTAAGATTGAACTATTGAAGAACGATTTATTGATATGAATCGCAACAAAGCCAAGACTTTTCTGAGTTGTAATAACTATACATAAAAAGCAAGCTATAGAAAGAAAAAAAAAAAAAAAAATATCATGTTGGCCCATGTGATGTTTAGTGCAGTATTGATTGCTGAATTATTTCTTGGGGTGAAAAGTCAGGGGATGGACATCACACCAAGAGAACAAAATTGCAATTCAGTAACATCTTACGAAATCGCGTATGGGTATAACTTAGAGGAAGTTTTAACTGAGTTACTCACGGACACTCCTGACACCGAAAATTTTGATCTGGAAACCTACTCAAGTAATCTCCTGTTGTAAGCGGTCATGCTTACTGCACCGATTTAAGCATAAACATTCATGGGTTTTGCCTTCGATTTGCTTACAGTTTCCTATCGAATTGCGAGACTGCTATATCCGGGACATCACTGCTCGTATCTTGTGGTATGTCGTACAAATTGGAATCCGATGAGTTGAGGGGCCATCACCATCATCTGATGAAGAAGAAGATTAATCTTGCATAGTTGTATTATGCAACATGCATGTTTACAATATTTTCGGTGTATGCTTTCATTTCCTTTCTATTATGTTTTATCTTTTTAGCGTGGCATCTTGTTGTGTTCTACTACTTGCATGTTGCTTCTTTTTTCTTTTTCCTTTTTTTCTTCAGCGTGAGTATGGTGGTGATTCCATGTTTTCTTTTTTCCTTTTTTCTATTATGTTTCCATGTTTGTATTTTCATGTTTAAATGGAATAAAGGTCAATGTGTTTCTTGATTCCTCTCCTGTTTATATTATAATTAAAATGATTTTTTTTTTAACAAACAAAGTAATTTATTAAGATCTAGCAATGTGCTAAAATAAAGTTACAAAAGTACAAAAGCATAGAAAGTAATCACTAACCACAAGCGCCAAGCAAAACACCCCGTGAACTAAGCCTAGAAGCTAAATTGACTAATACAAAAAAAAATGTTGGACTTCCAAGAATCTCAATCCACGTTAACTTTATCATTTCTACCATTTATCCAAGTATAACTATGAATTCTAATATCCTCAAATATTTGGTCATTTGAAGCATTTTTAGAATTGAAGACAATCTTATTCCTCAAAGACCAAATAGACCATATCACCACCTTCTTAATGGCATCCCAAATCCTAAGACCATCCTATAAAGCCATTATTCTAATAACGTAGCCATTATGTTTAATGAGTTACTCAATTAACAACACCAAAGAATTGCCCCGACAACATTAATTATGATCTTCTAGACGCACTACTCAAAATGTTTCCTGATGTGTAGGTAATGCTTATCAGATCGGGTCCGTGACGTAAGTGACTACCGTAATTGCCTTCAGGTTGCTTACGAAGTTCCTCAAATTGCTTGCAATCCAATGTCACTTTCTGATCCTCGATACATGGTTCTTGTGGTATGGCCTTTTTACCGGCTTAATTTCCAGTGTGTGTGTGTGTCTTCCCATACATAGATACAATTAAAAACCTGGAGTATTATTCCAATACCAGGTTAAATACACAATGCATATAAATACCAAATAAGAACATAAACACTACTGCCAAATGTACACATAGGCCTACAAAAGAGGTCTTTAGGATTTTCACATTTGTGAGAACATCTAATCACAATGCACGAACATGTGTTTAACACAAGGCAAATATCTTTACAAACAAAAGTGTAAACACATGGGTGATGAATAAACGATGCAATTTAGTGTTGTTCTATTTTTTTTTATTTTGAATTCTCTTAATCCTCTTTAAAGGACTTTCAAGGATAGTTGGTGAATCTTGTTGACTATACATTAATGTGAGTAAAGAAAATCAGAACAATGCGAAAAATAATAGAAGACTAAACTGATATTTTATTGGATGAAATAAAATGATGGTTTACTTTATATATGAGATGAATGATATAAATCTTAATTTATAAAATAACAAACACAATAGAATATAAAGTATAAGAGATTCTAAAGATATAAAGGCAATCTATTTAAATCCTAACCTACAGTATTATGTTCACTTTACAATATAACAATTCTATATACATATATTTTTTGGCATTTATCTGATCTGTTCAAAAAAAATTCTTCTATTAGTGAGAAGCAGGTGGAGCAACATTTGTTTTTCCGTGCTCAACATGGTATGGTAGCACTTCACGTGAATTTTCAACTAGGGGGCCGAAACTTTGGTGTCTTTTTTATGGCCAAAAATTGATGACACATTCTTGTAGCATGAAGCCGTGGAAAGTGGGAGAGATGCAACACCACTAAATAGAAGGAGGCTAGCTCTTAAACATATGTATATATTTCACTTTGCTTTTATCGATGTTTACAAAGTGTTTGATGGATTGCATGTATAGAAGATGATTCGGCCGGATATCCTTCCATGCACTGTCTGATAATCTCAACTCCATTATCGGTCAAATTAATACCTCCCCTTTTCATCAAGACTCATCAAATGTGGAATACCCTTGACACTAAATAATTCATCCAATTGATCAAGCCCTATTTCCTGCCACACACGCCGACTACTCCACTCGACATAAAAAGAGATATATTATTATTTTGCACAAAGTTACAAGGTATTCATCACAAAGTGTAGAAAATGGTATGAATCATATGAATGAAGAAAGGATTGTCAAATAAGAGTTTATTCACTTTTTGGAAAAGTTGGTTCTTAGCTATTACACTTATTGATATTTATACTTATTGGTGGCAAATATCTAATGAGAATATTCCAAAGAATATTCTCGTCACTGGGAATATTCCTGCAATATTCTCAAATAATAACGGAATATTCATGAATATTCTATCCAATGACAACAATCAAACTTGTGCTGGAAGTTGTACTCTTTTCCTTCAAGCTTGTGCGATCATTTCAATTGGCGTTGAATTGTTTGACTTGTCGTTGCATTGTATAGCTTGTATAGCTTTATCACCCCCCCTGCAAAGTCGGACTTGGAGTAAATGGAGTATAAACCGAGATTTTGAGAGATTTGATCAAGCGTGACCATCAAGTGGCTTGGTGAATATATCCGCTAATTGGTGTCGAGCTGTGGATAGACCGTGGTACGAGAAGGCCACTTGAAATTTATCTCGCACAAAATGACAATCCAGCTTCTATGTATTTTGTGCGTCGTGGAACACGGGATTTTCAACGATGTAACATGCACTCGATTGTCACGTATCAAGGGATGGGCAAATGTGGTTTAATGCCCAAATCGCATAAAATAAACACCAACCATTGCAAACAGCAAGAAGTTGGCGGCGAGTAGTGCCTCGATATTCCGCCCCGCCGAACTCCTGTGAGACCGTGCTTTGTTTCTTCGCTTCAGAAATAAGAGAACGACCTGTAAAGATGCACCATCCGTAATTGATCGTCGAGTGTTCAGCATCCAAATTTCAATTGAATCGGAATAGGCAAAGAACACCAAGCGAAGAGATCTCGAGCTTGATCGGAGTTACCAGATCCGTGGGATAGAAGTCCTTGATCCTGAGAATTCTTCAAGAACAAGAAAAGGCGATGGCAAATTATGCGGTGATTAACCGCCGGATGTACCAAGAAATTGATAGTTGGCCGGACGGCGAATTAATATCCGTCCGAGTGAAGGTCGTATATTAATTTCCCAATCAAACTTCGATATTGAGTATTATCCGCCAATAATCGGGAATCATTCTTGGCTAATTTGTCGCTTGTGATCATAGGGGTTGAGGTCGGGTTTGCATGCAAGAAGACCATACTCGGAGAGGAGATCTAAAACATATTTGCGCTGAGATAAGGTAATGCCTTTAGCTTCATGCAACTTCAATTTCTAAGAAGTAAATTGAGCCTAACCGATCTTTAATTTTGAATCTTTGGTCTAAATTGTGTTTTGATGTCTTGAATTAGGTGTAATCAGGCTCTACCAATATGATGTCGTTCACATAAACAAGAAGAGCCACAAATTTGTCATGATGACCAAGAAGGAATAGGTCACATCGCTTTTGATTGTCAAATCCCAAAGAAATGAGGTAGGATGTTAACTTTACATTCCATTGACGCCTCGCTGCTTGAGACCGTAGAGAGATTTTTTAAGCCTCAGATACAAAGATTAGAACAATAGTATGATACCCTCGCAGTCTTCATGTAAACCTCCTCGATAAGTCTCCATGTAGATATGCATTATTAATATCGAGTTGTTCTAGATGCCAATTGATGTAGCAAACATCGCCATTAAAACCCTCACCGTTGTAAGTTTAGCAACAGTACATAGTGTCATTATAATCAATTCCTAGTTGTTGAGTGTATCCTTTGCAACTAGACGAGCCTTGTATCTTTCCACATGTCCATTTGGAAGGTACTTGATTCTCAGTAGACCCATCTACAAACTAACGGGTGTTTTCCTTTGGGTAATGAAACAATTTCCTAAGTCTCATGTGTTTGGAGAGCTTCAATCTCAGATTCATGGCTTTCCACACTTAGAATCTTTCACAACCTTGTCGATAAGTGATCGCTTTCACCTGCAACATCCACACTCAAAGCAAATGTTTTATAGTTAGGTGCAAGTTGATCATATGACATATAGTCTTGATAGATATTTAGAGTGGTGGAGGTTTGCTTACGCATATAGTCTTGCAAGTATGTAGGTGGTTTGATACTTCGTGGATTTCCCGTATGTATGAGTGGTTGAGTGATGGAAGATGGAGTTATTTCATGTGAAGAATGAGGTTCAAGAGATGCACTTTGAGAGTTGTGAGGACTAGTGTGGATGTGTCTTGATGATTTGGTGGTGAAGTTCGGTGAGATGAATGAATTTGATGAACTCGTTGAATCTGTGATGATGTGTCGTTGGTGTGCTTGTAGAGGAAAGGTCAAATGGAAGATTTGTGTGATTAGCAGTGTAAAGGAAAAGAATAAGAAATAGGATGAGGTGGTTTGATTGTGTGAGATGAAATGGAATGTATCCTCATGAAATAGAACATTTCTGAAATGAAGATACCCTTGGTCTCTAGTGTTAAGAAGGAGGTATCCTTTACATTAGGTGGGTACCCTATGAAGGCACATGGGATGCTTCTATTGTCAAATTTAGTTCTCAGGACATTAGGATTGGTTGCAAAGGCAAGGCATCCAAAACCCTAAGGTCGAGTATGACGGGGGCTTGAGATGTAACTTTGGTAAGGTGTTTGATGTCGAATCTTTGGAGAAGGTGTCGATTGATCAGTAGTAGTAGATGTTGGACACAAAACCCCAAGTAAACTAAAGGTATTGTGGACTGTATTTTTAGAGCCCTAGCAACATTGAGGATGTGTTGATGCTTTCTTTCAACTATCCCATTCTGTTCTGGGGTATGGACACATGATTTTTGATGAGTGATGCCATTTAGACCATAAAATTCTGGCAACTTGAATTCTAGACCATTGTCTGACCTTATGGTTCTGACTTTTTTGTCAAACTGAGTTTCCACAAAGGCACAAAATTGCTTTATGATGGTAGGTACTTGAGATTTAGCCTTAAGAAGAAATATCCAAGTGTATCTTGTGTGATCATCTACAACAGTGAGGAAGTATGTTTCATTATATACAGTGGGTGTTCTATATGGCCCCCATATGTCTAAATGTATGAGGTCAAAAGCACAAACTACCATAGAATTACTCAATGGAAAAGAGAGTTTTCTTTGTTTGGCAAGGTAACAAATACCCATTTCCTTGTTCAAAAGCACAAACACTGGCTCTATAAGCCTTACATCATTGACCACTTTATTAGACATATGCCCTAACCTAAGATGCCATACATAAGCATCAGGCCTACCAGAAAACATGACAGATTTAACATGGTTTGATGTAGAGTTTGACTGAAGCTGAGAATGAGTGGAGTTCAAGTAGTAGAGGCCATGATAGTATCTAGCTGATCCAATCCTCTTCTTGGTCATAAGATCCTAAATGAAACAACAATTAGAAGTGAAGATAACAGATAAGTTGTTGCCATGAAATAGCTTACTAAGTGAAAGCAAATTGTGCTGGAATGAAGGTATGTACAAGACATCAAGTAAAGTAAGTTCAGTGTAAGTTTTACCATTCCTTTATGTGGCATTGGTTTGGTTTCCATTAGGTAAGGTAACACCGATGTGAGGAATGGCAATATAAGAGACAAAAGATTAAGAGAACATGTTATATGATCGATGCACTGAGTCTATAATCCACTGCTTTGACTTAGGTTGTGTAAGCTACTGTAACACTCACCAAAGAAATGGACTTCCAAAATTAGCACTCAACACAAAGGATTGGTTGACCAAATGCTCTGCCTCTCTTGAGCAAGTGTTGAGAGTAGCAGATTGAGTAGATTTCTTAGCTCACCAAACTGCTTCGAGTAAAAATGAAGTGACAGATTGATGTGTAGGCTCATATTGGTGTGTCACCGTATCAACTTGGTTAACTATCCCGCCACCATAACCTCTCGCTTTGACCATTTCTACCTCTGCCCCTGCCACCTGGTGGAAATCCATGCTTTCTATAGCATCTGTCCTTTGTATGGACTTGAAGATGGCAATAGGTGCATTGAAAATTTCATGCCATTCATAGGTCTCTTAGATACCGAACACCACCACTGTGCATCGTGTTTTGATCACTCGATTACAAAGTTGACCATAAGCATTGCTTCTCTCGTGCTATCATAGCAAAGATTGTCAATCTTGTCTCTGATGTCCCAAACAAGAATTTAGTTGTCTTTCATGCTTGACCGCCATACCAAATACTTGATTGATTGGGGTAAGTGGATGCATTAGCATTACTTGTGCTTTCACAGAGCAAAGCTATCGCTAATCCTTTAAAAATCTAATAGCACATTCTCGATTCAAAATAGTCTCTATAGACTTTCATAGCACCACAGTCACACACAGGATTGCAAGTGCAAGTAGGATATGGTATGATTATTAATAGCTCTTCCCATAGAATCTTCAATTTAGTATAATAATCAGTAACAGACAGCTGATTTTGCTTTACAGAATTTACCTCTTCTAGTAAATCCGATAGCCTGAAATGATCACCATGAGAAAACCTATCTTGAAGATCTATCCATATTTCTCTTGCTGAATTGAGCCACATAACACTGTGTGCTATTAAGCCAGATATTGAGTTTAGAATCCAGGATACCACCATGCTATTACATCGCCGCTACCATATGATGATCAAGATCATCTCGCTTGAGGTACTTGTAGATTTCATCAATGAATGTAAGTTTGTTTTTAGAAAGGAGAGCCATACGTATTGATCTTGCCTGTGCATGATAATTGTTGCCATTCGTAGGTGGTTGCACTAATACTAACGATGGATTTTCATTTGATGCAGTAATATGGACTCGAGTTGAATAATCTGGCCGTGATTCTCACTGCGCCATGAATGCAATTGGATAAAAGAAAAGAAAGAGACCAGATCGAACAACTAATGCTCGATACCATGTAGAAAATGGTATGAATCATATGAATGAAGAAAGGATTGTCAAATAAGAGTTTATTCACTTTTGGAAAAGTTGGTTCTTAGCTATTACACTTCTTGGATATTTATACTTATTGGTGGCAAATATCTAATGAGAATATTCCAAAGAATATTCTCGTCACCCGGGAATATTCCTGCATATTCTCAATAATAACGGAATATTCTCAGAATATTCTATCCAATGATTTACAATCAAACTTGTGCCGCAAGTTGTACTCTTCCTTCAAGCTTGTGCGATCATTTCAATTATGCGTTGAATTGTTTGACTTGTCGCTGCATTGTATAGCTTGTATAGCTTTATCACAAAGTGAAAGACACACTTTGCATTGATTACAACATTGGTATTTTATAGGCACAAATCCTAAAACCCTAACCGCCAAAGATCTTTGTCGGAATTCTCATAAATACCCCAAATGTGGACCCTCACCCACCATGTTATTCACTGCATTTAAACTCACCTTCAAACCGACTTTCCAGATTTGTAATCAACGGCTTAGATGTAGAATCAACTATACTCAAGAAACTCACAGATCAAATCGATCACGACTTTCGTAAGAAACTCGCTGCACTTCATCAAACCGACTTTCACAGAATTGAATATACTTAATCGAATTGACCATCATTCTCGCCTCGCTTTCTGATTAGTTTCACTGTGATTATTTATCGCTTTAGATCAAGTCACCAAACCGATAAATCTCCACCTTGACTTGAACTCTCATTTAACGTCACCAGATTGCATAATCGATGTACTTGTACCGTATGCATTCGCCAATGCCATGATGTACAAGCATTGCACTTCTCCTCGTAATCCTCTCGCTTGATCTCGCCTCAACCGAGTATCCGTAATTCGCCATAAGTTTTGAATATTCAAAGAAGTCCGCATACAATCGAAACTTGCTCACGAATCAAGTTTAGTGAACATATCGGCAGATTATCCTTGGTGCCGATCTTCTTCACTACAACTCTCTTCTCATTTCTCGTAAAAGATACCTCATATCAATATGCTTGGTTCTCTCATGATGAACCTAATCTTTAGCTAGACAAATTGCACTCAAATCATTCACAATAAATCTCACTTGATCCCGATGTGGCCCCAAATCACCGACTAGTCCTTCAACCATATACCTCCTTGGTCGCTTTCAAGAAGAACCATAAACTCAAATTTCGTGAGTTGATAAAGCCACTGCTGTTCTAAAAGTTGCTTTCTAGCCGATAACCGAATTCCCAATGTGAAAACATAACCAAATATAGATTTTCCGATGTCCACATCACTCAGATAATCAAAGATCACAAGACTCGTGATTAGTTTCTCGAGCATCACCTCCATAAATGAGACCAACATCACCGTACTTCTAAGGTACCGAACATTCTTTTCACAAATTTTCCAGTTGTTCCTTTCCAGGTCGAGCCATAAACTCTGCCGACAACACCGACTGTCTGAGCCAGATCAGGCCTAGTGCACACCATGGCATACATCAGACTGCCAATTGCACTAGCATTGGGAACTCTTGACATGTATTCCTTCTACTCTACGATTGTGAATCATAAACCGACAAATGAACATTTGATGCCATAGAGTATCTATTGGCTTAGTGTTTAGTGGTCAAATTGTATGATTTTTATATATATATTTTATATCAATTTTCCCATATTCTTATGATTTGTATAGAAATCGAGCCTTATATTGAAATATAGAGAAAAGGAGTTTTAAAGATAATAAATTGCAAAAGTATTGATTTATGTGTTTTTATCGTTGGTTTTATGTTTATTTGGATGTTGTTACACTTTGCAATATTTTGATATCTTGTAGATGCATATCTTCGGTCTAAAAGAGGTGTTTAGAGGGTTAGAAGAAGATGCCACAAGTTTACGAGTTCAACGGAGCAAATTTTCCTAAGTACTTAAATCGTTACATATTTTCGACGGAGATTTGACCCAGCTTAGAGGCATTTTCATGGGAGGACTTCTTCATGAAAATTGTAGATCTTTGAAAGAGCTTTCCAACGCACTTTGAATTACGCCAATCGGACTTCTACAACTCAAATGGTGGTCAAGTGGGTAATCAATTTGGGTAAGTGGAAAATCCCAAAACGACTCGTAATACGACGGGCTAATCAAAAGGCGTCAAGAAGAGTCCTTAATGAAAGTTGTAGAGTTTTCCGAGAGCTTTTTTATGACATTCGGATCATAATTTTTGGAGGTCTACAACTCAAGATATGAATTTTAGAAGTTTCATTCCTAAATCTATATTATTTCAAATTGACATACATCAAAACCCTAATTAAATAGATTTAATTTCAGCCACAGCAGCTTTATATTATCTATATATATGCGCATGCATTATCCCCATAATTCATACAAAATAAACAGCCGCATAATGTAGGAGTAGAGTAGCAATGACTTTATCGGTTCTAGTAAATGATCACCCGAGCCTTGTGCTCGGGTGATCCGGTTAGATTAGATGTCGCTTTTCTTCCGCTTTCGATTCATGGATTCAATCATGTACCAAACTACGTGAGTTTATTTATTTAATTTATTCAGTCCTTATTCATTTTTTATGATCTTTAATTTATTTTGTATCGTTCTATGATTTTGATGCTATGATGTGAATTAGATCGAGAGATCAGCCTATTGATACGCTTACAACATACGGAAGTTATGAGACTAGATCACCATAGAAAGATAGGATCTTTAATCATTAATGATGACAAATTATCGATTAATTATCTAGGTTGTTAGGTTCTAAAATACGAGAGTTAACCCGAATCTACACCGAGTTTTGTTTGGTAAATCGATCTCAACATTCGAAAGATGAGATTGATAAATTGGACTCACTAAGGAATTAGAATCCATAGCTTGAGATTAAATTCACTAAGGAATTAGGATTTGTATCTCGTGTAAAGGTGAAACCACAATTTGAATTAAAATCATGAGATGAACTAGATTGAAATCACTTGGTTTGTGCAATCGCTTGATCCCATGTATCTTTAGTTTAGTTTAGGTTGTGTTATTTTATTTCAGAGGTTAGATTTATTTTAATTGCTCTTTCGCTTATTTTATTTGTTCTTTCGTGTATTCGTTTTCCTAAGTAACAATTGAAAGGAATTAGTGAAATTAGATTCAACATCCCGATTCCTCTGTGGATCGACCTCAGACTTTTACCCTACTATGCTATCAACTACCCGATATTTGGCCGGTTAGAGGTAGTTTTGCATGGTAGTATAGGTTTATAAATTTTCTTTTGTTTTAATGATGCAAAATCTCCCCAACACTTAGCAGATGACATGCCAAACTTTGACAAAATCTTCTGTATATATCCCTACTGAGATAAAAATAGTTTTTTTTTTCGACTTCTATCTCTCCAGATCTCCATGCCTAAAATTTTCTTGGCTGCTCCTAAATCTTTAATTTCAAACTCAGCACTGAGAAGGTCTTTCAGAGACTGAACATCAGACTTCTTCTTCCAGCTATCAGCATGTCATCCACATGTAACACAAGATAGATGTATGATATATCTTCCAACTGATCATTGTAAACACAAAGCAGCTATAAGGACTTCACAAACCCAACCGATCATGTAATCACAAACCTTTTATACCACTGCCTAGAGCCTTCTTCACCCATACAAGGACTTCTTCAACTTACACACAATATCTTCCTTACCAGAACTTGGAAACCTCTCCGGCCGAAGTCATGTATATCTCTTTGTCTACCTCACCATGTAGAAAAGCCGTTTTCACATCTAATCGCCAAGTTTTAAGTCCTCACAGTGCCACCATTGCTAGTAACACTGATTGAAGTATGTCCGACTACCGTGAGAATATCTCATCAAAGTCCACCCTTCTTTCTCGATCAACCTCTCTGCAACCAAACGTGCTTTATGCTTAACTCCTTCGCCTCAATTATCCATTCCTTCTTCTTGAAAATCCATTTGCAAGTAACAACTTTCCTTTCAAATTAATGTTTAACTAGATCCCAAGTCCGATTCTTCAAGAATGACTCTATTTCATCTCTCATGGCAAAGAAGCCATTGAAATGCTTCGTAATATGTCATCGCTTTCCTCAGAAGTAGAAGGTTCAAAACCATCCACTTCTTTTGCAACTTGAAGTGCGATCCAACCATATCATCAAACTCATACCTTCCTGGGGTACTCTCAACATTGATCTTCTAGCTCACGATGATCCATATTCTCGCTTGACGCTTAATCGACATTTGCTCACCGACCGCTTGGATTCAGCCTCCTCGTTCAAGAATTCAGACCAGATGAAAATTGACTTGGATCGCTTGATTGTTGCGCTTCAACCGACTCCACCTAAAGCTCCACCTTACTATCGCTTTTCTCTTTCAAAGATCTGTTTCGCTTTCGCTATCCTCCCCATCGATGAATCGAGCATAGAATTTTCATCGAAGAATGTATCTCTGGCGAGAATAACTCGCTTTCTATCGATGATTAAATTCTATAACCCTTCACTCCATCACCATACCCCACAAACACTCCTTTCTTGGCCCTTGGTTCCAGCTTTCTTCACCGACATGATAGTAAATCAGGCTTCCAAAACCCTTAGAATCGAATAATCAGAGGCTTGCCTAACCACATCTCAACTCGATGTATTGAGACCGATCCTCGTGTGAGGACTCCTCGTTGATTAAATAGCAAGTCGTGGTTACAAATTTCTCTCGCCTTCAAAATCTCTTTGACAATCCAAAGATGAGAAAGCATACATCTTGCACTCTCCGTAAGATTTTGATTCATTCATTCAAATTTACACCATTTTGCCGAGGAGTAAACTGATCAGATGATGTCCGAAATACACTCGCTTTTGCACATGTATCAAACTCACCCAAGAGAATTACAAACCATTATATGTAATGAAGCCTCTTGATCTTCTTCCCCAACCGATTTTCAATTAGAGCTTTCCATAGCATGAAGCTTTTGAATGCCTCACTTTTGTGTTTCATCAAGACCACCCAAGTCATTCTTAAATAGTCATCAATAAAGGACACAAAATATCTCAGGACCACCCAATGACTCCACCTTTGATGGCCCCCAACAATCGTAATGATTGCAATCAAATGATGACTTTGTGTTGTGTACCCCTTTTGAAAACTTTCTCCTATGAAGCTTCCCAAACACAATGCTCACAAAAGTCTAGATTCTTGACCTTACACCCCCCAAGAAGATCTTTCTGAGAAAGAACTCAGATCCGCTTTTTCCCTATGTGACCTGGGCCTCACGTGCACAGCTTTGTACGTGGGATCGATGAATCTCAAGAGATGCCACAAAGAAAGCAGTAACTCAAAGAACAATTGACCCTTGTAATATATACAGAGTCCCTTTCTTGATTCCCTTGAAACCTCAACCGAGTTTTTAGTTTTTATAGACACTCAGCACACCACTTTCCCCTTAAAACTGAATCATGTCCATAGAACTGAGAGATACCAAGTTTTTGGTCATTTGTGGAACATGTCTAACTTCACTCAGTTTACAGAATCTTTCATCATATGTCCTCAATTGAATCGAGCCAATCCCAACTACCTTGCACCTTGTTGTTTGCCATAGATATCTCGTGGAGGGCAAATATGGAAGGATGCCCTGTAGTCTGTAATTCACACATCGCTTGATGTGGCCGACTCTCCCGCCACTGTAACCATGTCCTCATCTCGAATCATGCTCACCGCTACATCACCGTGCGTAAATGTTCTTCTCGTTGTTTCTTCCTTTTTGGACAATTAGACTTCCAATGTCCCTGCTCCTTACAGTAATTGCAAACATCTGTGGATTTACGGCCTTTGGACCTTGTCTTCTTGGAATTATTTCTTCCTAGACTGACCATGCTCTTTTCCACTCGCAAGCATCGACATCGGCCCCGCACTGATTGTCTCGCCTCAAATGCTTTATGTCTCACCGCCTAGCATGTAAAACCGACCTTACATCCTCTAAAGCAACTGTATCCTTCCCAACTATGAAGGACTGTACAAAGTTCTCATAAGAAGCTGTTAATGACACCAGCAAAATCAAAGTAGCATCTTCATCCTCAATCTTCACATCAATATTCATGAGATCAAGTAATATTGTGTTCAGCTGATCAAGATGATATCTCAACTGAGTCCCCTCATGCATCCTCAGGTTGAATAGTCTCTGCTTCAGCAGCAACTTGTTGGTCAATGACTTAGTCATATACAGGATTTCAAGCTTTAGCCATAACTTGGCAGCGGTGTCTTCCTCAACAACTTATATGATAACATGATCAGACAAGCACAACATGATGGTTGAATGTGCTTTCGCCTCTAGACTGGCATAATCTTCAGAACTGATATCCCCCTTATCAGATAAAGGAGTCCACAATCCTTGTTGCTTTAACAAGGCCCGCATCTTGATTTGCCACAAACTAAAAATGTTTCTCCCTGTAAATTTATCAATCTTCACGTTCATTGCTGACATCCTTCTAATTAAAGAACAGTTTTAGTTTGTGGCAAATCAAGATGCGGGTCTTGTTAAATTTATCAATCTTCACATTCATTGCTGACATCCTTCTAATTAAAGAACAAACCTTTGATCACAAAATCCTAGCACCGGTCACCGGTCTTGGTGAAGATCAACTATGTTCAACCTGCACTCCTGAATCTTGAACCTGACACACTGATACCAGTTTGTTGAAACACAGATGAGAAACTTACAGTTTAAGAAAGATAAATGACAGATAGCAATGCAAACATAAAGTATGGTGAAATTGATAAAAACACACAAACAAAGAGAACACAAAGGATTTAACGTGGTTTCCGGCACAGGCCGACTACTCCACGGACATAAAAGGAGATATATTATTTTGCACAAAGTTACAAGGTATTCTCACAAAGTGAAAGACACACTCTTGAAAGACACACTTTGCATTGATTACAACATTGTTATTTATAGGCACAAATCCCAAACCCTAACCACCAAAGATCTTTACCGGAATTCTCATAAATACCCCAGATGTGGACCCCACCCAAAATAGTATCCACTGCATTTAAACTCAAATTCAAACTAACTTTCCAGACTTGTAATCAATCGCCGATGTAGAACTCAAATATACACAAGAAACTCAAGCAGATCAAATCGGTCAAGCAACTCGTAAGAAACTCAGTTGCACTTCATCAAACTGACTTTCACATAACTGAATATACTTAATCGAATCGACCATCATTCTCGACTCGCTTTTCAGACATTTCCACTGATTATTTATCGCTTTAGAGAACAAGTCACAAAATCCGACAAAACTCCAAACAAAACTCTAACGAAAACAAACACAAGCTAAGAGTTATTTCACCGACAAAACAAAACTAATAGAGAGGACCAAAAGTGTCAAATTAAACCCCTCAATTTATCATGCTCATGATTCTCCGAAAGTACGACCAAGCTCTGTTTGGATATATATATATATATATATACTTCATAATAAAAGTGCGATGAGGTGTTTCCCCCAAAAAATGTTTCCTACTCTCAGTGTTTCTCCCAAAATTTGTTTCCTACCCTTAGTGTTTCCCCCCACTTTTTTATTTATTATATATTATTATTATTATATTTTATATATATACACGGTAGAACACTATTCTAAACCTAATCCTATAAAAAGGTAGAAGAGTATTCTAAAATATATATATATATATATATATATATATATATATATATATATATATATATATATATATATTTTTGAGAGGAAGAGTATTCTAATCCTAATCCTATATTATTAGCACGTTAATGGATAAAGTTGTAACGTGAAATACAAATTTGAATCTCAATCTCAATAAATAGGTAAATACAAGTTCATCAACATAAGTAAGTTTTTTTATTTATTTAACTTTTCTTTTGAAGGGGTTTAGTTTTTTTATTTTAATAAGTACAATAAGATGAAGTGTTTGTCGACACAGCTAATATTTGCTCCTACCGTGGATAGATGGTGAACACAAAAACATTATTATTTCAGCTATACAAAACATTATTACCATGATCATTTAAGAAATAACAAATATTATAATTTATAAATTTAAAAAGTAAATAGTGAGGAAAAAAATAATACATTATACTCTAAATCGTAAAGTTTTCCTCTTCTTTTGTACTTACCGCGCGCATGTGACATGTATATGGAAGCACGCTTCTTCATCATTTCAACTAAATATGTGCATAGCACGTTCATTTTTTAATACATTATACTCTAAACCTATAAAATGCGTGGTAGGATGTGGGCCTTCATTTGGGTAAAAAAATGACCTTATTGCGCCAAAACCAAATAAAATATAAATATAAATTATAATAAAAAAACCATAGAAAATATGCTGGAGAAATGTTAGCGAAATGTTTTGGCTATAAAGACAAGAAGAAGCATAAATGGTTCCTCGAAATAAACGCAAACCGAGAGGAAAAAAAATCAAAATTTGGCCTTATATGATTCATTGAAAGAGGCAATTGTCTCCTTTATGGGCAGAGTTTGATGAAATGCTCCTCAGTTATCGGGCTTATCTGATGCATACGAAATAATGCCTCAATTGGAGGATAAAATGATTTGAATTCCGTGAGATGGGCTAGCAGACATCAATCAAGTCAAAAACAGTTAAGATATTGCCTATTAGTTTAGGCCATGTCGCTAGTTGCGTATCTAGCTCGCATGATCTATGTCCCAACTCAAGTCTGTGGACTTTTGACATGAGTAAGACCTGGAGTCGTACACGTGTCACTCACAAATGAGTTATTGGACCATTCTCATAATTGGACTTACATTGGACCTAGCCTAGATTTTTAGTCCGCAACATACGACCTGACTGGTCTCTCTTAGGTTCGGTACAATCTACATTTGACTGCATTTTGCTGACCTGACACATGGCTATCCGAACACTCGCTCACCTCGGAACGAGGTGTGTGAGATCTCGCATAAAGATGAACTCTCGATCAACGGGCCTTCCGACATATTGCATGACCTTACTCCGCGATTGTAAGAGCTCTCTTAATGACTCCAAGATTATTGACCTATTAAGGCAAGGGTAATAACTGCTACACGATCCCCTCCTCAATCATAGGTCACATTCCCTTCATGTATAACGCCTATAAAAGGATCTTCATCCTCATAAACCAGAAGTATTTTAATTGGCTTGATCACATACAAACTGGTACATGGCAGTCTCTACGACACAGCCGTAAATGATAAACAAAATCTTCAGTTTTCCAATTGGTATTCTCCCAAAAGAATCCGATTATCCGTTAATCAAATGTTGAACTACCATCTTTCCCAAAAGCTTAAGTTGATGGGGAGGTTGATAATTAACATCTTATTCATTCTCAAGTGTGGGCAATCTCTCCCAACACTTGCAGTCTTGCACAATCTTCAACACGCCCTCTCAAGTGTGGGCTATCTCTCCCAACACTTGCACATCTTGAGCTGATGGGGAGGTTGATAATTAACATCTTATAAATTCTCAGGTGTGGGCAATCTCTCCCAACACTTGCACAATCTTCAACACGCCCCACCAGGGTTCGATCTCATGACCCATGGCTCTGATACCATATTTAACTAACATCTCTCCCAAAAGCTTAAGCTGGTTTGGAGGTAGATAATTAATTCTCAAGTGTGGGCAATCTTTCTCAACACTTACACAATCTTCAACATCAAACCATACAATTTCTAAACATCATCAATATGTAACTTAAGCATATTTCATCTTTATCAAATTTATCATTATCCATATATAATAAATGCAACACATTTTGCATTTTTTCTATATATTTTATATTAAATTACACCTTACATTCGTAATTTACATTCTTACTATCAATATATGTTTATTGTATTCAATTCAACTCAAATTTATTCTATCATTTTAACTTTGGTATCCGGTTTTGGTAGAAGAAAACCGCTAATCATACTAATAGATGATATAATACATCAAGAATGTCTTTTGAAAATAATTTTTCTTTCCTTCATCGTAAAAATATGAGAGATTCATATTCAATCTTTTTAATTAGTTAAATTGTATATTTTTTCCATCTGATGTCATTCAATAATATGACTAACAAATTATTATACTATCAAAAAGTACAAAGTAACGATGTCACTTTCACAACTTTCACATAAGCATCTATAAGGCAAATTTACGAGAACAACGATGAACCTTTATAAACCGACTTGAAAAATCAAAGATGGCAGAGACTTCTAACATCTCAAACCCATTACAGGAATAACAAAGAAAAAATAACAAAAATGGAGGTGATACTCTGAATAATGTATTGGTTGAGGACAATGACCCGGTTGATTGGGGTAAGAGGGTGGAGAATATTGAGGAATCTTATGTGGATAACTTCATTTTTTATGAGAACATGTGTGATTATTAAAGATTGGCAGAGGAATTACATCATGAGGATCCCCTTAAGGATGTCGGGCCACAACAAAGATATGATCACGTGGCATGTGAAAGATAAGATGAATGGTGAGAATCGCCTTAATTTGTGCCCGTCATCCTGAGATGATTTTAACTTTATCCCAGAGGTCACTTAGCTAACATCAATAGACCATTTTTGCCACAAACTTTGTCTTTTGAAGATAAAATAAATTCTAAAATCACTTTATTGACTAAGGATATTGAAGACACTGAAGATGATGAGGATGATGTGAGTGAAGAAAAAGGTTGTCCGCTTATAGGGAATTAGAGCTGAAGCCGAGTTTGGTGTGGACATACATGGGCAACTTACACCACAACTTAATATTGTAGATACTTAGACGAGTCTTACATTTCGCATAATGATCCAGGAGATCAAAAAATAAAAGTGATTCCTGTGGGTTGAAACAAAAAACAACAAGTTCACTTCGAGAATTCAGCTTAGTGTCTTTCAGTGGGAGGTTTTTTTTCTTTATTTTGACTTAGCAATGAACAAAGGTATTGTTTCCTCTTAGTACATTTTTCCTTTTGGGTTTTTCTGCTATGAGGTTTTAATGAGGCAGGGTTAGGTGTTGAAATAGTGTCCTAAGCCCAATCGGGTTGGACCATTTCTACTATTTCTTTATGATTATACATATATTAAATGGCTTTTCTGTTCTTTCAAAGAACCAATTATGAATTGTTATATGATAACGTCCTTGGTATTAAACTATGATAGAGAAACCATGATAGGCAATTATGGTTGATGAGATCTCTAATCACTTTAATAAGTTTGATACTTAAATGTCTCTAGGCTTATGTACGAACAGGCTAGCACGTATTAGATGTCTTCAGATTTAAGGCGGATGTGGATAGATCTCGCTTCATCGAAGTGTAGAGACACTTAGACTGTACATGGATGTGTATTAGAGAATGCGTATACATGTTTGGTCGTCCGAAAATCACGTACCCTATTAGTAGGGGTGAATATCCGAAAGGGCCTTCTTATAAGGAATGTCTTACTCTCGTGAATCTTTGCAAAGTGAGAGTAAATGAATTACTTCGAGAGAGCATGATATCCAGATTATAAGATACGGTCGTTGATGTTTGGCACTCGACGTACGACCGTATGGATATTATTATAGTGATAGGATTCTATTTACACTGTAACTGTTTCACATGAAAGGTAGTAGTCATTACATTTGACTCTTCCGATGATTGGGGGTCATGGTGTGTTGCTAGACTCTATCCCGTGATCGTTGGGCATGAAGGGCATTTTCGTAATTTGCACTTTATGTCTACGGACAACATATTCGGAAGCCTATCAGGTCACACACATATGAACATCAAGTCGGATTAAAATATGGTTACAGTTGATAACCAAATAAGGAAAGAATTTGTCTCATACGATAAAGGTTATAGTGGTAAATTAATATAGCGGTATTGATGACGTAGATCAAGTGATAATAAAACACTTGACCACCATAAACCAATACAAGCAAGAGGACTAGGTCCATCGTAGTACAGCTATAGCGAATCAAGGTCGATCTCATAGGAACCAATTATGGATCATTTATATACAAAAATTAATCATTCATGCCGAAAGACATAAAAGGTGGTCTACGACCAACAAAAGACAAGAAAAGATAAATGACACGACTCGACACAACACATAAACAACGAATTAACCTCCCAATTATTATGTTATCGCTTGGATCTGTAGATTCTATATAATTAAGCTAGACTCGACAACTACTAATCCGATTCATATTTCTTTTATATTGGCTACGGGAGTCATCCCCAAACTAGATCTAGCTGTAGGCCATCTAGATCACTATGCTACATTACGTGACTTCGCTTTTTAGGCCTCCATCTCATATAACTCCTGACGCTACAAAACTAGGGGATGCCGATATTAACCGTATTCCTCACCTAGGCAACATTCCTGTGGTTAGCGTATTTCCTAAGCGATCGCATCGCCTATGTCCCATTAACAATCACCGCACGGTCTCATGTTAATCTACGATTTACGATAACTAGGTGTCGATAATTCCCAAATACGTAACATATATCTAGATCTCAATGAAAGTCCCGGAAGATCAATTCACGAGCCGACCTAGAGCCCTATATTGGTATTTCCTAATCATACGCTAATTAAAACAGACGAGCAACGAGCCGTAGCCATACCTACTAAGATAAGAAATTTAGGTGGCAATCACACCATAAAGACGTGGCTAGATTAACGCGACGAACAACTAAATCTTAGCGCTTCTATATACTTAACGGATAAAATAGAGATTCATAAAGCAATTATATAGATCTACTAAAAACACGGTTGTCGATCATACCAAAGTCATCTATAGTCACCGGATAATGATCCGGGCGTGTGGATCCTTATAGACGAGATCCCCACCGCCTCACGTCGTAATCCTGATCTACATCATTTAACTAAGAAACTAAAAATCTCAAACGATAAATAATAATTGGGGAATTAATTATAAAACTAAGAGCAAATAAATACAAGAACTTACATTATTGCGTAACTTGCATAAAAACCGCCTCGAGAAAAATCGAGGATTTTATTATGAATTGTGTAAAAGATGTGTAAAGTGTATTTTTGCTAATGAACTAGTACAAATATATATAGGAGTAAAAATTCGCATGGGATAAGCCTGAACCGATCTAAAATAGGTTTCCTAAATCCTAAAGGAGTCTAAAACGCGCCGAGATAACTCCAAGCTAATCCGAAGGAAAATGAGTTCGCCTCAAATGAACAGAGGCTTGTCGCCTAGCGAGTCCTCCAAATTGGATGGGTTCACGGCTCTTGTATTCCGTGATTTCTTTTTCGTGTCGCTTCGATAATTATCCTTAATTTAATCCGATTCCACTTCGATTTGTCTTGATATTTATCTTCTTCTTTGGTAGAAAAATCTCCAATTTATCTTTATGTACAAAATAAACATTTATTGCACAGTAAATTGTATTTAAATGATAAAAAACGGATACATACCAATTTATATTTTATAAATCACAAAACATTAAATAATCATTATAAACATGTGATTTAATATAAAATATATATTATTAGGCTCGATTTAAGGATAATGTTGATGACTCTTACGGGTATATTTTGACCGTCATCAACTACCCCCCACTTAGACTTTGATCGTCCCGAACAAAGCATCAATAAGTCATTCCCCAAGAAAACATGCTCCATGGTCAAATCATACTTACACAAGAAACTCGAGTCAACTCATGCCATTCATGCTCATAAGGTATCCATTATTCACTACTCGCTATGAATCGAAGTGATGTGTGCATGTGCATTCAGTTTTATATAATCGTGGCAAGATTAGAGTTTATGCTAACCTCGCAATCTCAACCTACCAACATCGCATTCCCACTTCTTCACCTAGCAAATGGTAAAGTCATGGTGCAATAAGCGGGAGCGTTATCTGAAGGTTTTGGACTCGAGACCGAGAAAATACTCAAGCCTCTTAAAAGTTGAATTTTTTTCACATTTTTATATTTTCAAGCATTAACACATCTCAAGAAAGAAACTTGCTTTAAAAGTAAATTATGCATTGCAAGAATCCTCCTCTCACGGATTAGTCAATAACATTTAATATTACCACAAGTCACGATGCTACTTTGGTAATGTTTGATGACGGTCAAATTATACCCGTGAAAGTCATCAACGCTGACCTTAAATCGAGATTAATAATATATATTTCATATTAAATCACATGTTTATATTTATTATTTAATGTTAAGTGATTATTAATATGATATTTGGTATTTAGCCGCTTTCATTATTAAAAGCCGATTTATTGTGCGATAAATGCCGATTTTGTAGATCACGACAAATCGAGAGGATAAATGTCATTCAATCAATGGATCTCAAGATAATAAGGAAGAAAATCGGAGCATTAATCAAGAGATAAATTAGAGAAATCGAGATCAACACGCAAGCGTGGAGTGGGAGCAAGATAGACGAGAAAACGATTAACGTGTGCAAATGTTAGGTTCGGTCGACCGAGTGTCGCCTCGTTGACCGAGTGTCGCCTTTCGGGCGGTTTCCGCTTATATCGTGGCTTACCTTCTAGAATCACCCTAAGTCGGCAAAACCTCTATATAAGCAAGCAACTTACGAAATTGTAAAGACACACCAAAATATACCTTAGAATATCATTCAATAAAATCACTCTATTCATATCTTGATTCAATGTAGTTTATCGAGGGTGTTTCCAAAGAATTTAAGGGTCGCATTATGTAAGTTTTTATTTTCTCTCGCTTTCTTTCTTTTAAGTAATTAATTTCCCCCAATTATGCTTTATTGTTTGAGTTAGTTAATTCATAGCTAGATGATGTAGATCTAGGCTATGACGTTAGGATGTGGCGACACCTTTGTCTATGAGGATCCCATAACCTACGCCATACACTTAGTATTTATTCATGAATCTGCATTGTTTAATTAATGTGTATCTAAGTTAGTTTATATGAATGCTTTACGAATTCATCGCTTAATCCGTTGTGTATGATGAAACGCCGAGAGATACGCTCAGGATGTAATCTGGGAAAAAGACCATTCGGTCGACCGAGCCCAACTATTCGGTCGACCGAGCCCTCTGCTCATCCGTTAGATAGCCATGTCTTTATGGTTAGGTTAACTTAATAGAATTTATTATCTCAAGAGGTATGGCTACGGCCACGCTGCTCGCTTAGTTTAATTAAAACGCGTGAAAAGGAAATACCAATATAAAACTCTTAGTAGGCTTATGAATTGCTCTTCACGGACGCTCAAATATCTAGGTAGGTTTATATTTGGGAATTGCTAGCACTGATTATACGCACATCGTAAACTAGCATGAGACTATACTTGGTAATTGTTAGTTGGACGAGGGCTTGAGCGATCGCTTAGGAAGCACGCCTAACCATAGAATGTTGCCTAAACGAGGTGTACGATTACATATCGGCATCCTTAGTGTCGTAAGCGCGTGAGTTATATGAGATGGAGGCCTTAAAAAGCGAAGTCACGTAACAATAACACAGTGATCTAGTAACCTAACCGGTGCTAAGTCAAGTTCCGTAGCCAATCTAAGATAGATACAAACGGATTGACAGTTAATAAGTTCAGTTTATTATATAAATTATCTAGGTCCAAACGATAGAGACTATAATTGGGGAGGTTAATTACGTTGTGTCGAGTCGTGTCTTTACTTTTCTTGTCTTATGTTGGTCGTAGACCGCCTCTATGTCCTTGACATGTTTAATTAATTGTTTGTATATAAGATGATCCACAATTGGTTCCCTGTGGGATCGACCTTGATTCACTATAGCTATACTACGATGGGCCTAGTCCTCTTGCTAGTATTGGTTTATGGTGGTCAAGTATATTATAACCTGATTGACCACGTCATCAATGTTACTACAAGCCCAATGTTTAAAGCATTGTCAAAACACAGATAAATCTCAAGCTTATTACTCCGCTTTAATGGCCAGAAGATAGGAATACATCAGCAGATAAATATCGACAGTAAGTCTACATAACCAATCATCTATGCATGTACACATAATTCTTCTAGTTCTTATAATTCGTGCGATAATAATCGATTCATAATTGAGCAATCGAATAATAAATAACTACTTGCAACAATCGGCATGAATATCCTTAAATTTACATTCACATAAGTATAAAATGATCACGCATCATGCAACTTGGTTCCTTTCCTATCAATTCAATGTTTTATGAACTCACAATTCTAAGGGTACGAGATAAATAATATGGCATTTATTCAATTTTTCTTAAATTTTCCACCATACCGTTTCTTTTAATTTTTAATTATAGCACATCATAGCTAAGTCTCCTAGCCCCACATTTAAAAACATGTCATTGTCCCCAATGACAAAGAAAAATGAGAATTTAAGAAAAGACTTAGCTCTGAAACGGCTCTCAAGTAAAGAAGGTAATATCGGAGTAGTCCAAGCACGCCGAGGAACGCTCAGAGTATAAGCAAACCGAGATCAAACACGAAAGTTTTATCGCTGCAAAATAAGTCTAAAGCTCGAAACTCGTTAAATATAGCTCATAAAAATAATAATCGAAAAAAAGGGACAAGAAAAAGGAACAAAATAGACCTTAAACATTTTTAAGTCCAGTAAAACGATTACATGGGAAAATTAAAACTACTAATCCAGACAACATTTAGCATCCCGTTATTATTCAAGAAACAGACTTTAGACAAACTCGACTTAACCTAGACTCAAAGCCAAGGAAAACATACTAATATCGAAATGCACAGATACAGTCAATCCCCTCCATCAAAAGATCTTTCAAAACCCGGAGGATAACGAGATGTAGAAGGCTCAAATCCCTCAAAACCAGGTGGGGGTGTAGGTTGACGTTCACGTCGGGACCGAGGAACGTCATCTCCATCCAAATTTCGCACAATCCTCCCGACCATGTGATGCGTCTCAGCCACCGTCCGCTCCATTCCATTGATACGAGCAAAAAGTTGCTCTAAGTCACGCTCTCGACCGGCGGCATTTCCTTCACCGACATTCCTCGCTTGTCGGGGTCGAGGCGGTGGTCTTTGATGTGGGTTGGCATTGGTGAGTGCCGGAACGGTTGTTCTTGACAAAGGGGCTTCTGGGTCAACATAGATATCTGCCCCTAACACTGAGCAGCCAGCCGCTAGTGCAAGATGTGAAATCACAGAACCGTAGGGCAGAACGGTCCTTTTCTTCCTGGCTACATCGGTCATGTTTCCCCGTATGAGTGTGCCCAAGTCTACCGCCGCTTAACCATAACCAATACATCAAGGCGCACCAAAATCATAAATCGTGGATGTACGGCCGGTTGGAAGTAAATCGAACAAATAAACCGTGTAACAACTTGTTTTCCCAAGTGGACAATGTGGCCTCTCGAACATTTCGAGCATACCGACCAACATACCACTCGATGTCAAAGTAATTACCGATTTCGCTAGCAATTCGTCGAATGGTCATACACATTAGCAAACTCCTCGTGGTGATCCACTAAACCTTCTAGATTGAAATAATTATTGACAAAGCAAGGTGGGCGATATATAGCAAACATGCAGCCTCTAACCGTGGCGCAAGTGGGAATGGGGATGCACCGCTAAATAGGCATAAAACTCTCTTACCAGGGACCCGTTAAATCGAGTAGGCATGCGACCACGCACTCTAATTGTGATAAGCGATAAAGTCTCAGTAACGAGCTCCCCGCAATCCTCAAGATCGATGCCCTTCCTCGATGCACCGCTGCATTGCTCCAATGGGTACGAAATACCTCGTAGACCGCAGGGCTAACAAATTGTTGCACCCCGTCACTCACCGGTATTGCGTCTCCATTGAGAACAAATTACGCTCCAGCCCGATGAATCTGTGGCTGATTCCTTCTACTCCGATTGTTCCGATTCATCCTGCTACGCTAGAAAACACCCCAACTTAGATTCGGCCTAAAAACGGGGCTCGGCCGAGCGGGCTAGGGTCTCGCTGGGGGCGAGTTACCCACTCCTGGCTCGGCTCATTTTGTTTTGCTACCCGTCACCTTGATCGATTTGAAAGTGTATTTTCCAGAAATTTAAGAGCCAAATTGAATGAGAAATGAACTCATTGCAATTTATAAAATTTGGAAAAAGGTAGAAAGTGATTAAATTTGAGTAAAAATTGGTATAGATTGCTAAAGATAGCGCCACAACAATTTTTCTACATAAATTAGGTGTTTGGGGAAAAATGGAGATGTAGAATGTGATGGGTTTAGAAAAATGATAGAAAAAGAATGAGAAAAGTGGAGTGGTGTGAGAAAAATGTGGGTAAAAGAAGGGTTTAAATAGGAGGAGAATGAAAATGAGAGAGATGGTGATTGGTGGGTTTAGAAAAGTGAGGATTGATCAGGTGGAAAGTGATAAAGGTAAAAGATGGAAGATTGGGATATGTAGAAAAAGTGTTGACCACTTTTTACTTTTTTGACCTCAAAAATTTAAATTTTGAAAATAGGAGGGCAAACCAAAATTTTCTAACTTTCCCATTTTACCAAAAATATTTCTTTAAAAATAATCCGGTATTGCCTAGTGAAAGTGTAGTTTTGCATGGATTTAAACAACATTTCACCGGGCGATCTCGACTAAACTGCCTCCGATTAAATCCATTCTCGCCTCCAAATAATTTCACTCTAAAGCTCATGCTTTGCCTCTGCTCTTCTTCTCGATTTGATTGTATACTTTTTATTCCTTAATTAGGATACTATCCTCGACACACCTACGGAACTCTATTTCACATGGCCTAAATTGAGTAAAAGTTTTGCACATCCTTAGCCTAATGGCCATCGGAACACGGCAAAATAAAAACCTCAACATATGTCACGTTACTCTTATTGGACTCAAAGAAAACAAAACCTAAAATCCTAAAAAAGAAATCCTAAGGGTTTTAAAGAAGTAGTTCTGAGTTTAAAGTCCTCAGCTCGACTTTTAAAAAATTATCCTTGTCAGTTATCCTTCTTGGATCGCCAGATGTTGACCCCTTGAGCACTACATGAGGTGGGCTCGTCGCTTTTGCGGATTCATATCCTTCCCTTGGTTGTGAGACCTAGGAAACGACATTCATCCATACCATTTATACAAAGCTCTTACCTCGGCTCACGTTTTAGGAACTAGTGAATTTTAGGGAGATTTAGTCCTAGGGACTTATTTTAATAACATCCTATATAATGTTGCTTCATTATGCTCTCTCAAAACTCAACGTCTTCTTTAGATTGTGAATGCTTAAAACTACACAAAGTGTTGCTCCCATGGCCAGTAGAAGCAATCTCATGCATAGGACAATGAGATTTGACAGAACTACGAGGAACTCTTTATTCACTGCTTCCTTTGGCTACTACATGTTTCCTTACACCCTCTAAATGAGACAGATTTGGGGCAGAACCTTCCACACTAATAAAATTAATCTTACAAACCAACTCGGGCTAAGATTCATACTCGTGTTCATGTATAGGCTAACTTATGCTCAAAAGACCAAAAGATAGTAAATCATAAGCGTAAAAGGTAGTACCTTGCCTTCAACATTGTACCACGAATAATTCAACCTTTTAATATTTATTTTCTCGAGCCATCTTGGTGCTTTAAAGGTACGGTGTTACCTCCATCACTTTTCGCGATCGTAGTAGATTCGTAGCTCCACATGTTGTCAAGGGTTATTTTCTCAAATACCATGCTAAAAATTATCGACTCGGATTATTGCTTCCTGGTTTCTCGCAAACGTAAGAAAAACAAACGGACCATAGATCGATTTTAACATGGTTTCCCATGCCGCTATCGACCTACGGATTAACCATACGGAGATAAACAGACACGCCAGTCCCATAAAACAAACCAGGCTCATTTGGCGGAAAAGAGATGTCATTTGAGCGGCGAAATGCTCCAGATTCTGAATTTTTACACAGAGCGCATAACCAGAGGACTCAAAAACGTAAAACAGACTCTAAAACAAAAAACTCGACATGAATAAAAATTATTTATATATAAAATTGACAGATTGGCTCCCGGCAACGGCGCCAAAAACTTGATGACGTAGATCAAGTGATAATAAAATACTTGACCACCATAAACCAATACTAGCAAGAGGACTAGGTCCATCGTAGAATGCAAATATAATAATCAAGGCCGATCCTACAGGGAACCAATTGTGGATCATTTATATACAAACAATTAATCATTCATGCCGAGCACATAAAGGCGGCCTACGACCAACAAAAGACAAGAAAAGATAAATGACACGACTCGACACAACACATAAACAAAATGTAATTAACCTCCCCAATTATTATATTATCGCTTGGATCTGAGATTCTATATAATTAAGCTAGACTCGACAACTACTAATCCGATTCGTATTTCTTTTATATTGGCTACGGAGTCATCCCCAAACTAGATCTAGCTCCGGTAGGCCATCTAGATCACTATGCTACATTACGTGACTTCGCTTTTTAGGCCTCCATCTCATATAACTCGCGACGCTTACAAAACTAGGGATGCCGATATTAACCGTATTCCTCACCTAGGCAACATTCCTGTGGTTAGCGTCATTCCTAAGCGATCGCATCGCCTATGTCCCATTAACAATCACCGCACGGTCTCATGTTAATCTACGATTTACGATAACTAGTGTGTCGACAATTCCCAAATACTGAAATGATCTAGATCTCACCGAAAGTCCCGGAAGATCAATTCATGAGCCGACCTGTGAGCCCTATATTGGTATTTCCTAATCATACGCTAATTAAAACAGACGAGCAACGTAGCCGTAGCCATACCTACTAAGATAAGAAATTTAGGTGGGCAATCACACCATAAAGACGTGGCTAGATTGACGCGATGAACAACTAAATCTTAGCGTTTACATATAATAACGGATAAAAAAGATTCATAAAGCAATTATATAGATCTACTAAAAACACGGTTGTCGATCATACCAAAGTCATCTATAGGTCACCGGATAACAAATCAAGGCGTGTGGATCCTTATAGACGAGATCCCCACCGCCCTCACGTCGTAATCCTAGATCTACATCATTTAACTAAGAAACTAACAATCTCAAACGATAAATAATAATTGGGGAATTAATTATAAAACTAAGAGCAAATAAATACAAGAACTTACATTATTGCAGAACTTGCATAAAAACTGCTCTGAGAAAAACTGAGGATTTTATTATGAATTGTGTAAAATTAAAGTTGTGTAAAGTGTATTTTTGCTAATGAACTAGTACAAGTATATACAGGAGTAAAATTGCATGGGATAAGCTGAACCCGATCTAAAATAGTTTTCGTAAATCCTAAAGAGTCTAAAACGCGTCGAGATAACTCCAAGCTAATCCGAAGGAAAAATGAGTTCGCCCCAAATGACAGAGAGGCTTTTTGCCGAGTCCTCCAAAATTGGATAGGGCTCGCTGCTCTTGTATTCCGTGACTTCTCTTTTCGTGTTTGCTTGATATTTATCCTTAATTTAATCCGATTCCACTTCGATGTCTTGATATTTATCTTCTTCTTTGGTAGAAAAATCTCTAATTTATCTTTATCTACAAAATAAACATTTATTGCACATAAAAATTGTATTTAAATGATAAAAAATGGATACATACCAATTTATATTTTATAAATCACAAAACATTAAATAATCATTATAAACATGTGATTTAATATAAAATATATATTATTAGGCTCGATTTAAGGATAATGTTGATGACTCTTACGGGTATATTTTGACCGTCATCAACTACCCCCCACTTAGACTTTAATCGTCCCGAACAAAGCATCAATAAGTCATTCCCCAAAAAAACATGCTCCATGGTCAAATCATACTTACACAAGAAACTCGAGTCAACTCATGCCATTCATGCTCATAAGGTATCCATTATTCACTACTCGCTATGAATCGAAGTGATGTGTGCATGTGCATTCAGTTTTATATAATCGTGGCAAGATTAGAGTTTATGCTAACCTCGCAATCTCAACCTACCAACATCAGTATTCCCACTTCTTCAGCCTCGCAAATGGTAAAGTCATGGTGCAATAAGCAGGAGCGTTATCTAGAAGGTTTTTGGACTTGGAGACCGAGAAAAATACTCGAAGCCTCTTAAAAGTTGAAACTTTTTTTTCACATTTTCATATTTTCAAGCATCAACACATCTCAAGAAAGAAACTTGCTTTAAAAGTAAATTATGCATTGCGAATCGAGAGCCAGCGCTTGTAGAAAAAACCATGGGGATACGAATATTACCAAGGCCGGCCCATGCTATAAGCGGCGGAAGCGGCGGCTTAAGGCCTGATTATTTCGGGGGCCCGAAGTTACATGTTCCGCAAAAAAAAAAAAAAAATCGTATAGATCCAATCCAATCTAACATAATAGAATGTGTTAATAAAGGCCAAAAAAAAATTTATTTGGCCTAAAAAAATCTTTACTTCAGTTGATAAATGCCCAAAAAATTTATAATGTCTAAATTTTAGACATACATCACATATGTATACATTTTTTTTTATTTTTTTTTATTGGAGTAGACATCACATCACATATGTATACATTTTTGTTTATTGGAGTGATTTACATCTAAATGTCTTGCAGAAATGATCTTGAATTAAGTAACATGTAAGTATGTTTTGTGTATATGTATGAATTTCGTTTTTGTTTCTAAATATGCTAGAAAACAGATGTTGAATTTTCCTGCTTTGTCGTATGTTTTAAGGCCATCAATTAATTGAATTGTGTATCTACTTATGTTAAAAGCACGATATTGAAGTAATATTTTGTAATTATGTTTTTTGGGAAAAAAAAACTATTTCGAACTAAAAAGCCTAATTCGACGACATAGTCGAAGGCCTAACATTTTCCAGGGCCGGCCCTGAATATTACTTCATGTTTTCTTTTGTTCCAATAATATATATTACTACCCAAAAAAAAGGTTTAAAGAAGCCCTGCATATATATTTGTTCATGTGCAGCTTATGGAAAACTGCTTGTTAGTTACAAGCTCTTTAAGCTTGTAATCTGCTTGGTTTAGGTTCTGTTTATGAGTCAAGAACCTGCTCATAGGATGAGTGCTTCTCTAAGTTGAAGATTTATCCGATTTTGCAGTAGGTAGCTCTCTTTATATCATTTTGATTGACTTCACGCTCTGTTCTGGCTACTATTTTAAAGCCATTATCATATTCTTTCTTACCGTTAAACATCAAGGACCATGTTTTGAAACATTATTATCAAGATTTGGACTTAGAAACACCACCCAATCATGTTCTTATTTGGTGTTTTCCGTACTTTATGTATTGATCCGGATTTTGCAGGACCAAATGCGTGTTCTCTGCATGATCGAAAGTGATCTTTAACTTACTCTCTTTTTTTGGTGTTAAAGCTTCAAACAAATAGTATCGGTGTGCTCAAAAGGCATGAGACTACAAACCTTATGGGACAAAAGTGTTCCCTTGGTACAAGGTTTTATCACATCGATCCCTTTTTTCTCGGTTCTGTTTGGAGATTTTCTTTGATGCTAAAACTATTGAAAATTACATATCTCACCGGGGCAAGTTTTTATCTGCAGTAAATTTGTCAATTATTATGTGGCTAAACTCCAATCAAGTTGAGAAATTCCAGAATCAAATACTTTACTCATTATCTTTCATTTACTTGTTCACTGATTCCACTAAGAGGGGGCGGGGGAGGAGGGGGGGCAGAGAGAGTTTCATATTTTGACTATAAGAAGCTTTAATTTTGTTAAAATCACTACTTGTTTCTATGTAAATATGTAGCTTGAAGAAGCCTGATGTTGGTAAATTTAGTACAGGGCTAGTATTTTATTAACTCTAATCCTTCTTGGGGCAAGTCCTGTTATCATTAACAACTTTCAAAGATAAAGGATTGTTTAATGCTTGAGTTTCAGGCTATTGTATGTGTCGTGTTTTCTGCAGTTTAAATCTGTTATTTTTCCTTAATGGAAGTGAATTTCGATTCTGATAGTATTTTGGATAGTGGATACATGATGCCTAAGTTGGACAAGTGCACACAACACAATTTTTGTATCAATTATTCCAATTTGAGAAGCATACATGCATTTTCTTTTAAATTTGTGTGTACAGTTGAAGCATGTGATCGTTTTCTATGCAAATTGATTATTCCACCTTTCTTTTGGAAGGGGTTCTAATAAATTAGTTTATCTTTTGTAGGTTTCTTACATTTCACTGAATTTTGGTTTCGGGAATACATTCTTGTATTATGTCTATAATATAGATATATAGTGAACCTTGTAACTTTCCTCATTTCCTTTTAATGGAGATTTTGTATGTATAAGATATTTTCACTTCTTACTCTTTATCCTAAATGTTGAGATTACCTTTTTAGTCATCTGGGCTTAATCTATTTGACAAAGATACTATACAAGGTCAACATTCAGCTCAACATGCGGAAAATTAAAGCTTGTACAAGAAGTTGCGTCCCAGAATATTCCCTTGGAATATTCCCTGTTCGTAGAATATTCCCTTGGAATATTCCCCTTTGACTAGCATATTCCCAGAATATTCCGTTTGACTAGATTAGTCTACTAGATGAAGGGCAATGTATAAATAGGATACTATACCAATTGTAAAAGTTTAGTTCTCATGAAATAAAAACAAATCCTTCACTGTTATTTTTTTTTGATATTTTTCCACATGGTATCGGAGCATTGAAAGCTGCAATTCTGATCGTTTCTTCAACATTCAGCTGTGATCTACTTCCATGGCAAATCAGCAACAACAGATTGCTCCTATCAGTCCTTATTACCTTCATCCAAATGAAAACCCCTCACTGGTGCTTGTTCAGCCACCATTGGCTGGAAACAACTATCATGCTTGGGCTCGTTCCATGCGTATGGCACTTATGTCAAAGAATAAACTCGGTTTCATCAATGGAAACCTCCTGGCTCCTCACATCAATGATCCAGAACACCATGCCTGGGAACAATGCAATAGCATGGTGTCGTCTGGTCTTTGCCGAATTCGGTTACGATCGATTGCTCAAAGTGTTATGTGGTTAAACTCTGCAAGAGAAGTTTGGATGGACCTGCAAGAGAGATTTTCACATGGTGATCATTTCAGACTGTCAGATTTGCTTGAAGAAGTAAATTCTATAAGACAAAATGATCTCAATGTCACTGACTACTACACCAAGCTCAAAATCTTATGGGAGGAACTGCTAATTCTCAGGCCATATCCTAACTGTAGCTGCAATCCTACTTGTAATTGTGGTGCAGTGAGAGTTTATAGGGAGTATTTTGAATCTGAGTGTGTTATTCGTTTTTTGAAAGGACTAACTGACAGTTTTGCTCCAGTTAAAGCACAGGTCATGCTAATGAATCCTCTACCACCTATTAATCAAGTTTTTGGCATGGCTATTAAGCATGAAAGACAGCTAAGCTATTGCATGGGACATCCTGATAAAGTAGATAATCCTGTTATGGCTGCACAGAGGTTTAATTCATATGGATCATCTAGTTCACAGTCTGGTCAATCTAATGTGCCTAGTGGAAGTGTTCAATTCCCTAAGAGGCCAATGTCAGGAAGTAGAAATTTCCAGTGCACTTATTGTAATCTGCAAGGACATACTGAAGATAGGTGTTATAGAACCAGAACCAGAACCAGAAGCAGAAGCAGAGAATCAGTCAAATACTTTCAATTTCACTCCAGAACAACTAGAGGAGCTCAGAAATTTGCTAAGTGTCACACCACATCAGGGAGCAAAAGAAGATGCAGAACACATTGTTAATCAAGCTGCTGTTCTTAGTGCAAACTTTGGACCTAATGCTGGTAAGTTGGATGGTAAGTCTGATTATTTTCCCTCAAAACAGTGGATTATAGATTCTGGTGCCTCAGATCATATAGCATGCAACCTGAATGTTTTCCTCTCATATCACAACATACCTCACACATATGTCACTTTGCCTAATGGTGCTAAAACCATAGCCACACACAAAGGAAATGTCAGGATATTACCTCTCTTAGTTCTATATGATGTCCTGTTTATACCCTCTTTTAATCACAATCTGCTTTCACTCAGTAAATTGTTAAAACATAGTTCACTGTCTGTTGTGTTTTCAGCTAACCTGTGTATTATCCAGGATCCTATGACCACGAAGAGGATTGGATTAGCTAAACAATCTCATGGTCTGTACTACTTAAAAATGCAAGTCCTCAGCATCCTTCTAATGCATCCACCACAGTTTCCTCCATCTCCATGGCTATCAACTCCAACCATCAGAATAAAGTTGTTATGCACACTAGCAGGCCTAATGCTTATACTTGGCATCTTAGGTTAGGGCACATGTCAAACAAATTGACTCATGATGTAAGGCTACTAGAGCCATCTATCAATTCTATTGAAATAAAGGATTGTACTGTTTGCCATTTATCAAAACAAAAAAAAATACCATTTCCTTTAAGTGAATCCATGGCCAAGGCAACCTTTGATTTAATACATGTTGACATATGGGGTCCCTATAAAAGGGCCACCATCTACAATGAACATTACTTTCTAACCATTGTGGATGACTTCTCTAGGTATACTTGGATATTTTTGCCCAAATTTAAGTCCCAAGTCAGTGCCCTAATCAAGCAATTCTGCAATTTTGCTAAAAACCACTTTGGGAAAATGATAAAGACTATAAGATCAGACAATGGACAAGAGTTTAAGTTGACAGAATTCTATGCTATAAATGGCATCACACACCAAACCTCATGTGTACACACTCCAGAGCAAAATGGAATAGTGGAGAGAAAGCATCAACATATTCTCAATATAGCTAGAGCCTTAAAGATACAATCTAATCTTCCTATTAGCTATTGGGGATTCTGCATCAGGCATGCTGTTACCCTCATCAACTTAACACCATCACCCAAGATTCAGCACCAAACTCCCTATTACAGATTACATCAACATCAACCCAATTACTCCAATCTCAAAGTTTTTGGATGTTTGGCCTTCTCCAGCACACCTAGCCCAAACAGAACCAAATTTGATAACAGAAGTGTTCCTTGTGCATTCCTAGGGTATCCTCCTAATGTTAAGGGTTACTTACTTCTCAATTTACAAACAAAAGACATCCTTATTTCCAGAAATGTCTTATTCCATGAAGACATTTTTCCCTTTTCCCTGAAACCACCCATCACAAAAGCCAGCATATCATATTCATATCCCATACCAGCATGCCAAACACACTTACCCTTCAACCTCAACACCATACCAGAATCCAACCACCAATCTCCTCCTTTCACCAACAATTCTGATCCTCAATCCCCTCAATCTTCCTCCTCCACATCCAATTCACCTCCTGTTTCCCAGTATGAAACTTCCTTCTCAAACAGCCATTCACCTCCACACAACCCTACCACAAGACTTTCCACCAGACCTAAACAACCACCCAAGTATCTACAAGACTATGTTTGCAACTCCACTACCTTAACAACCAAATATCCCATTCAGCATTACATGACTTATGATTTGTTGGCACCTAACTATAAACATTTTGTTTTGAGTGTTGATGTATCAGATGCACCACCATATCAAGTCGGTATCAAGGATGCAAAGTGGAGGGAGGCAATGAATGCTAAAATTGATGCACTTCAAAGCACCAATACTTGGGAAGTTGTATCATTGCCAAAGGGAAAAAGGGCCATTGGGTGTAGATGGTTGTATAGGGTCAAATTTCTACCAAATGGGCAAGTAGAACGGTACAAGGCTCGGTTAGTGGCTAAGGGATACACTCAACAGCCAGGAGTTGATTATACTGACACATATGCCCCAGTAGCCAAACTCACAACAGTCAGAGTGCTTATGGCTGTAGCAGCAACAGCTGGGTGGCATCTTCATCAATTAGATATTAACAATGCATACCTACATGGGGACTTATTTGAGGAAGTTTACATGCACTTACCACCTGGGTATGAAACAGACTTGCCTAATGCAGTGTGCAAACTCAAACGGTCATTATATGGGCTTAAACAGGCAGGTCGTCAATGGAATGCAAAACTCACAAGCTATCTGGTGCAGCTGGGGTTTACACAGTCTAAGAGTGACTACAGTCTATTTACAAAGGGACAACAAGAGGATTTCATAGCCCTATTAGTGTACGTTGACGATATCATTCTAGCTGGCCCTAATTTTGCCCTAATTTCCACAATCAAACAAAACTTGGACAACAAATTCAAAATCAAGGATCTTGGCAAACTCCATTATTTTCTGGGAATCGAAATTGCTAGAGGGTCGAAAGGAATTACCTTATCCCAGCGCAAATACACTCTGGATTTATTAACCGAATATGGACTCCTCGCCTGCAAGCCAGCACCAACACCCATGGCCACCAGTTGCAAATTGGCAAAGAATGATTCTCCCTCGTTGCCAGATAATAAAGGGTACCGTAGTCTTGTCGGAAAGTTGATTTATTTGACCTTCACATGCCCTGATATCAGCCTCGCCGTCCAACAACTATCTCAATTTCTCGATTGTCCCACAGAGAACCACCAAACCGCTGCCATACGGGTTCTTCGGTTTCTTAAGAACTCACCCGGCCAAGGCCTTCTCTATCCGGCAGCATCCGATGTCTCTCTCAAAGCATACTCCGATTCGGATTGGGCTGGATGTGTGGATACCCGTCGCTCTATTACCGGATGGTGTATTTTCCTTGGTGGTTCATTGATTTTGTGGAAGGCGAAGAAGCAAAACACCATTTCACGGAGTTCAGCGGAGGCGGAATACCGAGCACTGGCATCCACCGCCTGCGAATTACAGTGGCTGGTTTACTTACTCCGGGATCTAGGCATTAATCCGTTATTACCGGTTCCACTTTATTGTGACAACAAAAGTGCGTGTTATATCGTGGAAAACCCGGTATTTCACGAGCGAACTAAACACATTGAGCTCGATTGTCACCTCATTCGTGAGAAATTTCAAGCTGGACTTCTCACACCCACATCTATCTCAACCGAGCACATGCGGAAAATTAAAGCTTGCACAAGAAGTTGCGTCCCAGAATATTCCCTTGGAATATTCCCTGTTCGTAGAATATTCCCTTGGAATATTCCCCTTTGACTAGCATATTCCCAGAATATTCCGTTTGACTAGATTAGTCTACTAGATGAAGGGCAATGTATAAATAGTATACTATACCAATTGTAAAAGTTTAGTTCTCGTGAAATAAAAACAAATCCTTCACTGTTATTTCTTTTTGATATTTTTCCACACTATTTGACATTCTTTAAAGAAAAGCTTGAGTCTTTCTTTTAAATGTTTGATCACTTAGTGTGATCGTCATTTTTCAATCTTGGTTTTTGGTATGATAAAAGTATCTACCTTCTATAATCTGATTTGAGTCCAATCTGGTACCTTGCTCTGCATATCTGTTCTGTTCTACTTCTGTATGTCTACCTGTCTGCATTTAATTAGTGTCCTGCTCAATATTATGAGTTGTATGCATCTGTCCAACTGAGTTTCTGGTCCGAGTTTTACTGACTTGCTTGTCCATATTTAGCCTTGATTTGGAGTTTAAGTTTCAGTCCAAGTTCATGAGCAACTCTTTAGCTTAAGTGCTGTGTTAATTAGTGAGATCTTAGTTTAATTGCTAAATATGCGCGCTATGTTTATGTCTGCAGTCTATCTGACCAGGTCTTATGTGTTAATGAGTGAGATCTTAGTTGAGCATGATCGAGTTTGCTTCAACATTTTTCGATGTGTGGTCGTATAAACTTTTAGTTTCTGGGAGTTGTATATTTCATGTTCTTTTAACTCATTATTTTTTTTGGAATGGCAGGCAAGTTTGAAATGGGAGAAGCGACAAACGGAAGCCTCGGTAAGAACTCATTTGAGTGTCAACTTTCTTTGTGTGTCCTTTTACTTTCTTGATTTTTGTCAAACTGCTGCAACATTTTTTTTTTAACTCTTATAGTCTGGAATATAAAATGGTCCAGTTAGGTAGGGGTGTAACAGACGGAAGTTACAAAATGTTGCTGTCTCATGACACTTGTATCAGACGGAATTATGTTAGCTTCTCTAGATTGTAATAAACACTTTTAATGGAAGCAACGAACGAAAAGTTGATTCATCGTGTTGGGATATATTTACTTCTTTTCTTTTTTATTTTTTTATTTTTGGAAAATCTTGGTTTCACAGTCCTACTGGTGAAGCATTGGGCAAAATTCTGAGAGTCCTTTTCTTTTGTTATGCTCTGGGAGATTTGGAAATGTCAAAATATGGTAATATATGGGGACTCCACTTTCTCATTGCAGGTGGCTATTCAAAATGTCACTCAAAATATTCAATATGCAATTTGTCTGATTTGCTTCGTTTCATTTAGTGTGGTTTGGTGCGGTGGTGTGTTGGGGTGGTAGTGTGGCGGTGGGCGGTGGGGATGGGGGTAATGCGTTATATTATGATATTTTAATAATTAATTTAATTTTATTATTATTACGATTATTAGTGACAAAGTGCTTGTCACTATTAGGTAGCAAAGTGTAAAAAGTGGTTTATAATGGTTTGTTATGGTGACGAATAGTCTGATACGTCACAAAGTACGCCGACAAATTTATTTCGTCGCGGATTCCTATAATGACAAAGACGACTACATTCCTGACGAAAATATCATTTTTGTAGTGTGGATATATATATATATATATATATATATATATATATATATATATATATATATACATCGGGATACACCATATTCCAAAAGTTAAATAATAAAAAAAAGGGTATGTATAATTATAAACTCACCTTTAATATCTATTTATAGTAATCATTTTGAATTAATTTTTAATGGCGGATGATACAAAAGCTAAATGGCATCGGCTCAAAGATAAGTGATGTGGTAATTAGGGTTTCGGATTCGAGTTCCAGAGTGGGACAAAAAGTGTGCATGCGTATCTTTTGTATCCGTAAAAAAAAAAGATAATACAAAACCACCTATATATTTTCTTTATGCATTGCTATTTGAATGATTCAAGGAAGCCCTACTTACTTGCCGGCGGAAATACTAAAGAAAAAGGTTTGGTTACGGATCTTTTTAAACGTCGCTAATGAATGATATAATCCCCTGGCATTATTCTGCCAGCGGAAGCACAAAACCTACAAGTAAATCAAAGCTTTTTTGTAGTGAGTTTCTCTTACGTATAAAAAAAGGACCTTTTTTTTATTTTAAATAATCGAATTATTTGTATATGATCTGTGAGGAATCTCCTAATATTATTGATTAACAATATTCTCAAAGAAAATTTCCAACTCATGGAGTCGTCGCTAATAATAAAGAAGCATATATAACTAATAGGGAAGTAGAAAAAAGACACATTTTGGAATATTTTAAAGTAATACAACACTCAAATAATTTTTAGGGTTTATTGTTAAAAATGTTTATTTGAATATAGAAATATGCAAAGAGGACAGTGAATTTTTTTCCGGGTAGAAAGGACATGTCCTTATCTCACTGTGATTTAAATTCTCTCGTATTCAACTACCAAAACGAATATATCTTTTGATCTGATTGTCGAAAGAAGGTAATTCTTTCATCATATTTTTCCCTTTTTCGGCCTCTTTATTTAGACATCTTATTTGAAATTTTTTCAATGTTATTTCGAGGTCATTTTTGTAAAAAAACATATAAACAGTGGAATAGTGAAACATTGGATTTGAACCCAGTTCCACTACAGAAAACAGTGGAATTAGTGTTATGAACAGTGGATTTGTCCTTATCACTCAATTTATATTTTCATTGTCCTGATTTCTATTTTCCCCTCTTTTTTGTCTTTTTAAATCAGTTCCCCTAAATTTTTTTTCTCTTTCCTCCCCGATTTTCAAATGCTTATAACTTTTGATCTAGATCACCAAACGTGATGAAAATTGCCTTGATTTTTTTTAATTTTTTGATGCTCTTCGTTTTGAGACTTGGTTCGACATAATTACATCGTTTTTCGTAAAATTCACTGTCGAAATTCACTAAGTGAATCTCGAAAATCAGTGAATATCGACAGTGAATTTCCAAAAATAATGAATTTCGACAGCGGATTTTCTGAAACCACCTCGGAATATGTTGAACGTGGTCTCAAGATAAAGAGCATGAAAATAAAAAATTTGGTGAAAAGAATTTTCAAATTTGGAGTCGTAGATTGAAAGATATGATTGTTTAAAAAAATGGATGAGAGAGAAAGAGAGTTGGTTTTTTTATTTAGGAAATGGCGCCAGAAAATATAAAAAAAAGAATTTAAAAAATAATTTTTGTCCTTTATGCAAAAGTTTTAAAAAGCTGTCATTCTCCCAAATTAATGAAATGTTTGTGTCCTTCTCCCTCATTCCCCCTTTTTTAAAACTATTTTGTTTGTTATGCAAAAAATTTGAAAATATATCTTATTCACCAATTATAAAATATTTTTGTCCTTCTTCCTAATTACTTTATTAATTAATAGGACCAACTTTATTAGCAACTAAAACAAATATTGATGACTAAAATCCAAAAATTAGTCAAAATCATTCTCATTAATTAGGGCATATCTCTAAAGGGATCGATATCTTGAATTATATCATTAATTTGGTGCAAGGCCGCTAAAGCCTATGTTAACAAAAGTCGGTTCTAGACACCAGTACCTACGGAAAAGAATATACCTGATACATAAATTTTGTCATTTTAATGCATACAACAAAAATTACATATGTATATATATATTCAACAATTTTAGTGGATACCGGAAAATTGCATTAAAGGTACCCTTGAAGGAGATTGGATCCCCTGCTGTGTGTGGAAAACACAGCAGCTGCTGTGATAGAAGGAAATCAAAGGGAAGGGGGTAAAAGGGTAGTTTCATGTCCCAAAAAAAAAACACTAATGGATTCAATTTTAACACACACAGCACAAGATACAGCAAAATAGTTACAGCAGAGGATCCTGGGTGCCCTTGAAGTTGGTTATACTTGACGAGCTACTCAACTGTTGATGACGTAGATCAAGTGATAATAAAATACTTGACCACCATAAATCAATACTAGCAAGAGGACTAGGTTCACCGTAGTATAGCTATAGCGAATCAAGGTCGATCCCACAGGGAACCAATTGTGGGTCATTTATATACAAACAATTAATCATTCATGTCAAGGACACAAAGCGGTCTACGACCAACAAGAGACAAGAAAGATGAAGACTCGACTCGACACAACACATAAACAAAGTAATTAACCTCCCTAATTATTATGTTATCGTTTGGATCTAGAGATTCTATATAATTAAGCTAGACTCGACAACTATTAATCCGATTCGTATTTCTTTTATATTGGCTACGGAGTCATCCACAAAACTAGATCTAGCTCGGGTAGGCCATCTAGATCACTATGCTACATTACGTGACTTTGCTTTTTAGGCCTCCATCTCATATAACTTGCATGCTTACAAAACTAGGGATGCCGATATTAACCGTATTCCTCACCTAGGCAACATTCATGTGATTAGGCGTACTTCCTAAGCGATCGCATCAGTCTCCGTCCCATTAACACTAACTTTTTAGGTATCATGTTAATCTACGATTTACGTATAACTAGATGTGCACAATTCCCCAATTGTGGGTCATTTATATACAAACAATTAATCATTCATGTCAAGGACACAAAGCGGTCTACGACCAACAAGAGACAAGAAAGATGAAGACTCGACTCGACACAACACATAAACAAAGTAATTAACCTCCCTAATTATTATGTTATCGTTTGGATCTAGAGATTCTATATAATTAAGCTAGACTCGACAACTATTAATCCGATTCGTATTTCTTTTATATTGGCTACGGGAGTCATCCCCTAAACTAGATCTAGCTCCGGGTAGGCCATCTAGATCACTATGCTACATTACGTGACTTTGCTTTTTAGGCCTCCATCTCATATAACTTGCACGCTTACAAAACTAGGGATGCCGATATTAACCGTATTCCTCACCTAGGCAACATTCCTGTGATTAGCGTATTTCCTAAGCGATCGCATCGGTCTCCGTCCCCATTAACACTAACTTTTTAGGTATCATGTTAATCTACGATTTACGTATAACTAGATGTGCACAATTCCCTAATACAGAACAGATCTAGATCTCGCTGAAAGTCCCGGAAGATCAATTAATGAGCCGACCTAGGAGCCCTATATTGGTATTTTCTAATCATACACTAATTAAAACAGACGAGCAACGTAGCCGTAGCCATACCTACTAAGATAAGAAATTCTAGGTGGACAATCACACCATAAAGACGTGGCTAGATTAACGCGACAAACAACTAAATCTTAGCGTTTCTCTATACTTATCGGATAAAATAGAAGTTCATAAAGCAATTATATAGATCTACTAGAAACACGATTATTGATCAAAATAAAGTCATTCATAGATCACGAGACATAGACGTGGGCATGTGGATCCTTATAGACGAGGAATCCCCACTGCCTCACGTCGTAATCCTAGATCTACATCATTTAACTAAGAAACTAACAATCTCAAACGATAAATAATAATTGGGGAATTAATTATAAAAACTAAGAGAAAATAAATACAAGAACTTACATAATTGCAGAACTTGTAAAAAACTGCTCTGAGAAAAACTGAGGATTTTATTATAAACTGAGAGAAGTGTCTGAGGTGTGTTTTTGCTAATGAAATAGTACAAGTATATATAGGGGTAAAAATAGAGTTAGGATAAGCATTAACCGATCTAAAATAGGTTTCCTAAATCCAAATGGAGTCTAAAACGCGTCGAGATAACTCTAAGTCGATCCGCTGATTTTGTCGAACTCGCTCCCAGCGAAGTAGGGGCTCGCTGCCAGCGAGCCTGGTGATTTCTGATTGGCTCGCTGGCTCTTGTCATGCCTTACTCCTCTTTTCGCGCTGCTCCGGTATTTATCTTCAATGCACTCCGAATTTCCTTCGATTTATCTTGAGATTTAATTCATTCATTTGTAATTATCCTTCAATTTGTCTCAATCTACAATAATAAACATTTATCCCAAAATAAATCATATTTAAATAATAAAAACGGATAAATACCAATTTATATTTTATAAATCACAAAACATTAAATAATCATTATACACATGTGATTTAACATAAAATATATATTATTTGGCTCGATTTAAGGATAATGTTGATGACTTCTACGGGTATAATTTGACCGTCGTCAACTACCCCCCACTTAGGCTTTGATCGTCCCGAACAAAGCATCGATAAGTCATTCCCCAAGACAACATTTTTCATGGTCAAATCATACTTAAGCTAGAAACCCGAGTCAACTCATACCAGTCATGCTCATAAGGTATCCATTATTCACTACTCGCTATGAATCGAAGTGATGTGTGCATGTGCATTCAGTTTTATATAATCGTGGCAAGATTAGAGCTTATGCTAACTTCGCAATCTCAACCTACCAACATCAGTATTCCCACTTCTTAAGCCTTGCATGGGTAAAGACATGGTGCAGTAAGCAAGAGCGTTATCTAAAAGGTTTTTGGACTTGGAGACCGAGAAAAATTCTCGAAGCCTCTTAAAAGTTGAATTTTTTTTTTTGCATTTTCAATCATTAACACCTCTCAAGAAAGAAACTTGCTTTAAAAGTAAAGTATGCATTGCAAGAAGTCTTCTCTCACGGATGACTCAATAGCATGAATATTACCACAACCGCGAGGCTACTTTGGTAATGTTACTACAAGCCCATTGTTTAACGCTTTGTCAAAACACAGATTATTCTCAAGCTTATTACTCCGCTTTAATGGCCAGAATATAGGAATACATCAGCAGATAAATATCGACATCACATAACCAATCATCTACGCAATGTACACATAATTTCTTCAGTTACTATAATTCGTGCGGTAAAAATCGATTCAAAGATTGAGTAATCGAATAATAAATAACTACTTGCAACAATCGGCATGAGTATCCTTAAATTTACATTCACATAAGTATAAAATGATCACGTACTCATGCAACTTGGTTCCTTTCCTATAAATTCTTAGCCAGGAACTCACAATTCTAAGGGTACGAGATAAATAATATGGCATTTATTCAAATTTTTCATTTTTCACCGTTTTATTCAATTTTCAATTATAACATATCATAGCTAAGTCTCCTACCCCCCACTTAAACATGGCATTGTCCCCAATGACAAATAAAAATGAGAATTTAAGAAAAAGACTTAACTCTGGAAACGGCTCTCAAGTAGATGCTGAACATCGGAGTAGTCCAAGCACGTCGAGGAACTTCTAGGGATATAAGCAAACCGGAGATCGAACACGAAGTTTTATCGCTGCAAAATAAGTCTTCAACAAAGCTCGAAACTCGTTACAGCGTTAGCTCATAAAAAATAATAATCGAAAAAAGGGACATTAAAAGGAATACATTAAACCTTAAACATTTTTAAGTCCATAAAACGATTACATTTGTGAAACATTGAAATTATTAAACCCGACATGTTTTTAGAACAACATCATGATTTAGAAAACTGACAACAGACTCGATACAAAGGAAAATATACTAAATAGAAAGAAAAAATAAACAAGCAACTAAAGATGGTAGTCTTCATCTATAACCTCCACCGCTTAAATATTCTTAAAACCGGGTGGAGAAGACAAAGATCAAAAAGCATTACCCCACGGGGGAAAACACGAGGTTGACTGGAACAACCATGTATTTAATCCAGTGTAAAAGAGACACTTGGTAAGGTATAACAGATTCATTGTGACCTACTGGCGAAAGATAAAATCAAATACTTAGCGCAGATGCTTCACGTTTTGATTGGATATCAACAATTTAGGGAGATGTAGCTTCTCCTCGAAATTACGAATTACCCAATGTATCACGTAAAAGTCATAACTGTAATATCCCGATTTTTGAAAAAGGGCAATTCGGTCTTTTAGCAAAAATCAGAATATTATGTTATTTTTTTTAATTAAAGGATTTTCAAAAAAAAGAAAGAAAAGAAAAAGGGATAAACAAGGATTTTCTTTTTAAGGAAAATAATTAAATAATTAGGTAATTGGGATTATAAAAGGAAAACTAATCCTAATTTTAACCTAGTTGTTTTTGACAAAAAAAAAGAGAGAGGCGCAGGAAGAGAGGGACGCAAGTTCCAAAAAAAAAGGGAGAAGAAGCTCTCGCTTTTGAGGCTAATCCGTTGTTCTTTTCATCAGACTCATCAAGAGAGAAAGGATCACCGCGAGGCGAGGATCGTTTGATATCAACAATCCTTAAATCCATTAACGTTTGGATTTAAAGGTTAAACTTTTGACGGGTTGAAGCTTTGGTTCGTTGTACCACGCAATTAAGGTAACGTGGTTTTCTTATCGTATGATTAAGGTTTAAGTAAAGTGGTAGAGCAATTTGTATGATTGTTTTTCATGGTTTTAATTCGTTTAAGTCGAGTTTGGGTTGAATTTGAGAAGAAAACGCGCAACGCAAAAAACTATCCTCCTCAGTAGCGAGGGGAAGGAAAACGCGGAACAGTGCAGAGGAGGCTCGGTCGACCGAGCCTGGCCCATTCGGTCGACCGAGTGGTGGTTCATCCGTGCGGATGAGTTGTGTATCCGTGCGGCTATTTCTCTGTTTGAATGACAAGTTATCCGTCCGGACGAGGTCGCTTCGATCTTTGTTTTTCTTTTATGTGTTTTAAGCTTTATAGTAGCATGTTTATTTGCTTAACCTTATGTGACAAAGCTCGAATTAGCTTTTGATGCGTTTAGTTCCGCACCACCACATGGATTCCCTAAAAGACGCGAAGTGTGGGACCGTCAAAGCTTTGGATTTGCCTTGTGTGCTTCGATTAGCTAGAGTTTATCGATGTCTCGTGTAATTGCTAGGCCTTGTCCGTGTCTAGTGGTCTAGGAAAGAGAGTAGGAGTGGTGAGGAGCTTACTTGAAAACACTTAGGTGGCTAGATAAACATCTAATTAAACGTATGTGCTAGATTAATAATCTTAAACATCATGCAATGCTTGGTAAGGCATAGTACAATATCGCGATGTGTTCTCGACCGACAAAGTAGATCGTACTCCACGCCGGTCAATCGATTGGCTAGATAAAGCGTCTGGTACATTCGCCGGTTATCACACCATCGGGACTCGAGATATTCCCGGGCTACTAGAGCGTGTCTCTAAGTAGGTTGCACCCAATTGTCCTAGTACATCCTATTACTAGGCGTAGTGCCTCTTGTTATTCATGATGTAACAAACTTGAGCTAAGCTAGATACCTTTTGGAACCTCATGTTATGCTATGAACATAATATGATAGTTAGCTAGGGTTAATAACGGAAATGAATTAATAAAAGACGGTGTTGCTTCTATTTCTTTATGAGATCATAGTTATACGATCTTCTACGCGTTACTAAGTACTTTTGTACTTACCCCGTTACGTTGTGTTTGTCTTTCCCTTTCCCAAAGAAGATGAACAGGTTGCTAATCTTGATGAGTTCTTTGACGAGGGCGCGTGTGAGATGGAGCTCGTGAAGACTTAGTTCTTTACTTTTGACTCTTTCAATAATGTTGTTGACTTAGTTTCAAACAATGTTGTCTTTCTTTTGGATTAGTTACGTTAGGTTCTTTTGAGATCTTTTGGGATTTGAATGTTGGATGATTAGTTTTCTTTATTGGATTTAGTTTCACAAAGATTGAAAACCGTGTGTTCGATCTTTTGTCTTTTGATTTTCCCGAGTCGTTTTATCTTCCGTGTCGTTTTAGTTCTGATGTATGACGTAAGGCTTACATATATTATTGAATTTATTTGATAATATATGTGCCGAGCGCTCTTTCCGGATAAGGACTCGGTGTCCGGGAACGGGGCGTTACAATAACCGTCATCAACAAGGTCGGATCGCCATTCTAAAAAGTTTTGGAAGTTGACCAAAATTGTTCTTGTTCACACCAATCATTCTCTGTTACATTTTCAGTAATTCTCAAGCTCTCTTAATGCTTCCATCTTAAGGTTGATTGCTAAATTTCCTTTTCTTTAGCAATTTCTCAACTCTCCTAAGAAACTCTATTTCACGTGGCCTATATTGAGTAAAAAAGTTTTGCACATCCTTAGCCTAATGGCCATCGGAACACGGAAAAATAAAAAACCTCAACATATGTCACGTTACTCTTATTTGACTCAAAGAAAACAAAACCTAAAAAACTAAAAAGAAATCCTAAGGGTTTTAAAGAAGTAGTTCTGAGTTTTAAGTCCTCAACTCGACTTTCCAAAAAAAGTATCCTTGTCAGTCATCCTTCATAGTTCGCTAGACTTTGACCTTTTGAGCATTATATGAGGTGGGCTCGTCGCTTTTGCGGATTAATACCCTTCCCTCGGTTTGTGAGACCTAGGAAACGACATCTATCCATACCATTTATACAAAGCTCTTACCTCGCCTCTCGTTTTAGGAACTAGTGAATTCTAAGACGATTAAGTCCTAGGGACTTATTTTAATAACATCCTCTATAATGCTGCTTCATTATGCTCTCTCAAAACTCAACGTCTTCTTTAGATTGAGAATTCTTAAACTACACAAATTGTTGCTCCCGTGGCCACTAGAAGCAATCTCATGCATAGGACAATGAGATTTTGACAGAACTACGAGAAACTCTTTATTCAGTGCTTCCATTCAACAACTACATGTTTCCCTACACCCTCTAGATGAGACAGATTTGGGGCAGAACCTTCGGCACTAATAAAATTATTCTTAAAACTCACTCCGGTCTAAGATTCTCATTCGGGTTCATGTAAAGACTAACTTATGTTCAAAAAAAACAAAAGATAGTAAAACATAAGCAAAAAAGGTAGTACCTTGCCTTCAACATCGTACCACGAATAATTCGAACCTTTTAATATTTATTTTCTCGGAGCCATCTTGGTGCTTTAAAGGTGTTGCTTCCATTTCTTTTCCCATCGTAGATTCGTAGCTCCACATGTCGTTTGTTATTCTCTCAAATACCATAAAAATTACTGACTCAGATTATTGCTTCCCTGGTTTTTGCAAACAGAAGAAAAAAACAAAACGGACCGTAGACTGATTTTAACATGGTTTCCCATGCTGCTATCAGACCTACGGATTAAACATACGGAGATAAGCAGACCGACGCGAATCCTCGAAAATAGAACCAGGCTAGTCGGCGTGAGAGGCGATCTCGGCGGGGCGGCGAACCATTATTCAGATGCGAATTTTACACAGAGAGACAACGGAGAGAGGACTCAAAACGTAAAAGCAGACTTCTAAAACAAAACTCGACATGAATAAAAATTATTTATATATAAAATTGACCGTTGGTTCCCCGGCAACGGCGCCAAAAACTTGATGACGTAGATCAAGTGATAATAAAATACTTGACCACCATAAATCAATAATAGCAAGAGGACTAGGTCCATCGTAGTATAGCAATAGAGAATCAAGGTCGATCCCACATGGAACCAATTGTGGGTCATTTATATACAAACAATTAATCATTCATGTCAAGGACACAATGCGGTCTACGACCAACAAGTGACAAGAAAGATAAAGACTCGACTCGACACAACACATAAACAACGTAATTAACCTCCCCAATTATTATGTTATCGTTTGGATCTAGAGATTCTATATAATTAAGCTAGACTCGACAACTATTAATCCAATTCGTATTTCTTTTATATTGGCTACGGGAGTCATCCCCTAAACTAGATCTAGCTCCGGGTAGGCCATCTAGATCACTATGCTACATTACGTGACTTCGTTTTTAGGCCTCCATCTCATATAACTTACACGCTTACAAAACTAGGGATGCCGATATTAACCGTATTCCTCACCTAGGCAACATTCCCGTGATTAGGCGTACTTCCTAGCGATCGCGACGGTCTCCGTCCCATTAACACTAACTTTTTAGGTATCATGTTAATCTACGATTTACGATATAACTAGATGTGCACAATTCCCTAATACGAGAATATATCTAGATCTCATTGAAAGTCCCGGAAGATCAATTCATGAGCCGACCTAAGAGCCCTATATTGGTATTTTCTAATCATACACTAATTAAAACAGACGAGCAACGTGGCAGTAGCCATACCTACTAAGATAAGAAATTCTAGGTGGACAATCACACCATAAAGGCGTTAGCTAGATTGACGTGACGAACAACTAAATCTTAGCGTTTCTATACTTATCGGATAAAATAGAAGTTCATAAAGCAATTATATAGATCTACTAGAAACACGATTATTGATCAAAATAAAGTCATTCATAGATCACGAGACATAGACGTGGGCGTGTGGATCCTTATAGACGAGGAATCCCCACTGCCTCATGTCGTAATCCTAGATCTACATCATTTAACTAAGAAACTAGCAATCTCAAACGATAAATAATAATTGGGGAATTAATTATAAAAACTAAGAGAAAATAAATCCAAGAACTTACATAATTGCAGAACTTGTAAAAAACTTCTCTGAGGAAAACTGAGGATTTTATTATAAACTGAGAGAAGTGTCTGAGGTGTGTTTTTGCTAATGAAATAGCACAAGTATAAATAGGGGTAAAAATAGAGTTAGGATAAACATTAACCGATCTAAAATAGGTTTCCTAAATCCAAATGGAGTCTAAAACGCGTCGAGATAACTCCAAGTCGATCCGCTGATTTTGTCGAACTCGCTCCCAGTAAGTAAGGGAAGTCATTGCCAGCGAGCCTGGCTTGATTCGATTGGATCGCTCTCTTGTCATGCTTACTCTCTCTTTTTTATTTGCTCGGTATTTATCTTCAATGCACTCCGAATTTCCTTCGATTTATCTTGAAATTTAATTCATCCATTTGTAATTATCCTTCAATTTGTCTCAATCTACAAAAATAAACATTTATCCCAAAATAAATCATATTTAAATAATAAAAGCGGATAAATACTAATTTATATTTTATAAATCACAAAACATTAAATAATCATTATACACATGTGATTTAACATAAAATATATATTATTTACATTTCGATTTAAGGATAATGTTGATGAAACTTACTACTGTTATAATTTGGCCAGATAAATCAACTATCAACCTTATCCACGACAAAACTGACACACTAGAAAGATAAGAAAGATAAGCGCATCTTTAGTTATTGATTACAATATAAGATCAGTGATGATGAATATCTCATAATAATAAAGAGTATAAGATATGTTGTATTAATTTTATCGTGGACATAACAACAACTTCTAAATAAGAACCAACCTAAAAGACATAGAAACGGATCTCCTTTAATTATTATTATTAAATATTATTTTTTTTTTTTTTTGGTAGTGGGGGATCGATGGAGATATCTGCTTTTAGATACGAAAGATTTTATCGAAAAAGAAGACAAGTGAAGCAAATCCGAAATTGGTAGCATGGGAATCATCGGTGGACTCAGAAAATCCAACTTCCAGAGTGTCCATTAAACTACTTTCTTGATAGTTAAACATATAAAATAATAGTAATAGTATTATCCAAAGAAACTAGTAAATCACTTGCCTGGCAACAAATGATGATAATGGAGAGACGAATAGAGAGAATTACTTTGAATAAAGTAAGGAAGTTTTAAACTTGAAACTTGAATTGTTTAGTTTAAGAAAATTTTGAAAGACCTCTTGGCTAAACGTTATTCACGACACTGCAGACGTATGACCCGAAAATTGCAAATTAGTGACAATGCGCCGATTAATCCACATCTTGGAAGCATTAAGTAAAAATAAATAAGTAAATAAATAAATAAAAATTGAAACCAGATATGTTTATTATACACAAAATTTGAACAATGTGGGAGTCTAAATTAGGTTGCGTCCTCCATTAAAGTTCAAATATGTATTAGCAAGATACTTCTACTATTTAATTATTTTGGACTTTATTTAGTATTTTATAAAAGCTTAAGCAGAGCTAATCTAAATTCTGGGCATGTTTTGAAGAGCATTTTTAAACGCAAACACAACTTTAACGACCAGATCCCAAACTCGATTAAGATCTGGATGGATCGTTCGATCATCAAGGGCGGAGCCAGGATTTTGGTTTCGGGGAGGCTAGAATAATTTTTTTTGCAATGTTGTATTACATAGCAAAAAACAAAAAGGCGGCTTTTCGGCATCATGAAATTGCTCACGGCACCACGATTACTCTTGGCACCCTATAAATCACCTTTGGCATCACATTAAATACTTTTATTATTTTGTACAGCATAACGTCGGTGACGCTGACGCTCGTATTGTATTACGCGCGTCAGTGATACTGACGTTGGTTGCCAATCACAATATCCGTGACGTCGATTTTGCACTTATAAATGTATCAATGTTGAAAATATTGGACCCACTGACGTTGTGAGTGAAATGAACATCACCGCCCCGACGACGCGTAACGTGGTGTCAAAAAGTGATTTGACGGTGTGATTGAGTAAATGAAAAGAAAAAGGGTGTAAGTATTAATTTACGCGCACAAATGTTCGCCAAAAAAATTGAAATCTTGAATTGAGGGAAAAAGATCACTTTGTATACAACAAAAACACCCAAAATATATTTATTTCATTCAAAGAGTTAATAGAAAGAGACATTAAATTTAAATAATAAAAAACCTAAAAGAAATAAAGAGACTAATTAACATGTTTGTTTAGAAGATCACTACAGTCTAGTGTTCACCTAGTTAGACACATGTGTTGTCGACAAAATGACGATAAAACAGGAATAACGAAAATGACCATAAAATGTGTAATTGAATCAATTGATTAACGTTTTTATGAAAAAGAAAAGATTAAATTAAAGTAAAAGAAAATAAAAATACATCTGTAGATATATGCTTATCTAAGAAAAACTTAACATTTTTGTGAAAAGAAAAAAGATTGAATAGAGTAAATAATATTAAAACACATATCGCATTATTAAGTTATATGCTTGTTTAAGAAAATGAAAACAGAAAAAAAAAAAAAAATAAGGTGCCAATGTTTACTACTATTATTATTTTTTATTTGATAACAAAAGGTAAGTTGCTTATATGAGAAGAAATTTTGAAAGAAGAAAAGGGTTTGTTGGGTGGGCTGATGGATAATGGTGGGTTGATCTGGGTTTTTTAGCTGGGCTGGTCTGGAATATCTTGCTATCTACTTTAAAAAAATTAAAAAAAATTAAAAAAATAAAAAACTGGGTGGGCTTATCCCACCCCTGCCCATACACACCTCCCCCCTTGTCGATCATGACCCGAGAAAGTCATTAAGTTTATCTCGAATCACAAAACCTCGTATAGCGTACTAAATCATCAAATGTGGAAGTTGGACCTGAAAAGACTCCGAGTACTACAACCACAAATTACATCACGAACAACTGGGTTAACTCCATATCCTCGTAGAAGATCATCACCATAATACTGCATCCGTCCAAAAATGTAAATCAGTTTAGATATTTTTACACATATTAAGAAAAGTTGATTAAATTGATTATGTGTCATTAATTTGATTAAAAGCCTCAAATGACCTTTGACCGTTATTAACGCAAAGTTTTGGAATGTGAATGAATATATAATAAATGAGAGGTAAAAGGAGAAAAATCTAATAAATTCTTAATTGGTTTGCTAAACGAACTTACATCATGACACAAAATCAAAAAGCTAAATTAACTTATATTTTGTGACGGAAGTAATAGTATTATACTCAAAAGTGGACATTAATAAAATTGTCAGGCCAATTAATATCATTTGGAACATATAATGCCCTGCAACTCATCTGGATGAAAAGTAAAGGGTGAGCTATGTCGTTCAATAAGAAAACGTCGCATCAAAATGAACTAAACCACTTATTGGGGTCATTGTAAAGTTGCCAATTATTCTTTCACAAATATGAACTGCGTGAGTAACAGTAACAAAAATATGATATATCAAAGTACTGAACTGCCATACTACATTACATGTTTACAAAAAACAATTAAAACATACAACATACATGGAATAAAAGTATTGAACTGACTTGTTAGATATTTTTTCATAAATAAATGTTTTGATTATCGTTTGCATACGAGTTGTCGTACGAATTAATTTTATCGCAACGAAACGGGGTTCATGAAGGTATATGCATCATCAGTTCATGAAGGTATATGCATTTTCGAATCCATGCTCCTTTTCAGATTCTGAATTTCGAACTGGCACCTCTGCATGCGAATGGTGATAACCTTTACCCTTTCATGTAGGAACACCTCAGTTCGAATCGGGCTTCCTTCAGCCTATAAAAAGGCATATATGCATACGAATTTTACACAAGTTTGAAAGCACCATCAAACCAAAAACTTGAGTGTCCTCGGGTTTGATTCAAACAAGTCACTGTTTGAATCAAACACCTCCATTTTATCGTGAGAGAGATTTTCGTTTGATCCCTAAGTGACATTGGAGAGGGATGAAACATCTCTTAAAAGATAACACTTTGCGTGCCTTGGAGTCTTCTACAATTTCTGTCAAATTCTTATTCATCAAAATTTTCCAACAGTTTTAAGAGATGTCTTCGTTTAAGGATTTGACACTGAATTACTCTGTGGCACCATCGATCCAAGTCATGAATTAGGATTTGGTTTGGCTTGATCGATTTGATGGGCACAACTTTACTCGGTGGCAAGAAAAAAATTCTATTTTTCTTGACAGCAATCAAACTATCATACATTCTGAGTGATGAACTTGCACCTATTCCTGATGAGAATGAGGATGATCCTGATGAACAGAAGAGGGAGTTGCAGGAACAAAGACAGAAGCAAAAGGATGATGACTTCCTGTGCGGGGACACATTCACGAATCGCGTTGTCGACTCTCGATTTACAATGGACACAGGACAATCGAGACAACAAAAGATTTATGGGTGGCGCTGGACAACAAGTATTGCATTGTAGAGGCAAGCACTCAGAAATTTTTGATTGGTAACTATTTCGACTTCAAAATGACTGATGATAAGTCTGTTCTTACCCAAGTTCATGAATTACAATCCATTGTTGCTAATCAGCAAAATGCTAAGATTAACTTGCCTGAACCATTCCAAGTTGGAGAAATTATTGCTAAATTACCAACATCTTGGAATGGTTATAAAAAAAACTAAAACATGATGAAACCAAGCATACTGAATCCTCATGCGTCACATACGCATTGAGGAAGACTCTAGAAAGAGGGAATATTCTGAACATGAGGCAGAAAAAGCCAACATGGTTCAAGGCCGCCAATCAGGAAACAATAAGCACAAAAACTCTGAACCTAAGAAGGATCATGCAGAATCCTCCAAGAAAAAGTTCAAGGGTGATTGCTTTTATTGCAAAAAACTGGTCATACTGCCCGAGAATGCCGAGTTCGAATAAGGGGCGACGAAGGCGAAGAATGGAAAAGCAAACAAAGACCATGTGAATGTTGCAGATGGTAACAATGATCACAACTTTGTTGCTTTTGTGGAAGAAGCCAACTCGATTGGAGTTGAAAAAGGATGGTGGCTGGATACCGGGGCTACAATCCATGTGAGCAATAACAGATCTGAATTCAAAACTTACATGGAATGCATCGATGGACGAGAGGTCAAAATGGCAAATGATGTTCGTGCCAAAGTTGTTGGGAATGGAACGGTGGAACTAAAATTCACTTCTAGAAAAAATCTTACTTTGGCAGAAGTCCTTCATGTGCCTGAGATGGCAAAGAATCTTATTTCTTGAGATCGCCTCAACAAGGCAGGGTTCAAGCTTGTGTATGAATCTGATAATTTAGTTGTATCTAAAAACAATATTTTTATTGGTAAAGTCTACTCTTGTAACGGGATGATTAAGATGAATGTAATAAAAAAATAACTTTGCTTATATTGTTGATTCCTTATCTTTATGGCATGCTAGATTTGGACACGTAAATTACAAATCTGAGAAAAACATGCACAACCTAGGCATTATCACGAAACACACATATGATAATGTTGACAAATGTGTTAAAGGAAATAAAGTTGCACCTTTACTAACACCAATTGGTTTTAGTACAACGGTAAGCGCTTGATCCTAATATGGTATCGAGAGCGAGGAGGTCATGGGATCAATCCTTGCTACCAACATTGTTTCCACCCTTTATTGTGCAAGTGTTGGGCCTTATTTGTTGGCCTTGTGTGCCCGGCCCACACTTGAGGGGCGTGTTAAAGTGTCCCACATTGGAAACTTGTGGTTGTTTCACCCACCATATTAAGAGATGGACTTCCTCACCTCATAACCTAGGTTTTGGGGATGAGGCCCTCATCTTATATGGGTTTGGGCCTATGTTTTCTAATATGGTATCGAGCGAGGAGGTCATGGGATCAAACCCTGGCTCCCTCAGTTTATTGTGCAAGTGTTGGGCCTCTTTGTCTTGTTGGCCTAGTTTGGCCTTGTCTTTGTGTGCCTAGATGGCACAGCCTTGTTAGAGGCCCACACTTGAGGGGCGTGTTAAAGGAAATAAAGTTGCGCCTTTACTAACACCAATTGGTTTTAGTACAACGGTAAGCAAATAAAGTTGCGCCTTTACTAACACCAATTGGTTTTAGTACAACGGTAAGCGCTTGATCCTAATATGTTAAAGGAAATAAAGTTGCGCCTTTACTAACACCAATTGGTGTTAGTAAAGGCGCAAATTTATTTCCTTTAACAAAATGTGATACATGCGTACAAGGAAAAATGACATGTAAACTTCATAAATCAGAGAACACATATCCGAATTACTTGGTCTTATACACTCGGATGTTTTTATTTGCATCGCAAAGTTTCACGAGGAGGACATAAGTATTTTGTGACATTTATAGATGATTTCTCAAAATATGCTTATGTTTATTTGCTTAAAAGTAAAGATCAAGTGTTAAGTAAATTTCTAATGTTTAAAGCTGAAGTTGAAAATCAATTGAACCGGAAAATTAAGGTTTTACGTTCTGGTAGAGGTGGAGAATACCAAGTAACATAATTAATAAAAATTTGTGAAGAAAATGGTATTGTGCATGAGTTTACTCCCCCGTATTCACCAAAATCAAATGGAGTGGCTGAACGGAAAAACCGAACCTTAATAGATATGGTAAATTGCATGTTAATTAGTTCTGGTTTACCTGATCAATGGTGGGGTAAAGCACTTTTTAAGTGCATGTTATATTCTCAATAGAATTCCCAAAGAATAAGATTGGTAAAATACCTTATGAGTTGTGGTTTGATAGGAAACCTAATATTAATTGTCTAAAGGTTTTGGGATGTCTTGCATACGTAAGAAAACCAAAACCTGAGATTACTATGTTAGGAAGTAAAACTTATAAATGTGTTTTTGTCGGTTATGCAAAAAATAGTACGGCTTATAGATTTCTAAAATTAGAATCTTTCGAAATTATCGAATCAAATGATGCAGAATTTTTTAAACATTTATATAAGTCGTCTTCTGTGCAAACTGGAAATAATGGTAACATTTCCAAGAGAGTTCATGATGAATCACTTGATGATACATCAACACAACCACAACCTGATTTGGAACCAAGGAGAAGTAAAAGACAAAGGACAGAAAATCCTTTGGACCTGAATTTGTGACATATTTACTTGAAGGTGATGTAGATAACATTACACACCAAACCAAGTTAATGATGAATGATGATAGTGATCCGTCATATATTCAAGTCATTTTCATCACGTGATGCTATTTTTTGAAAAGAAGCAATTAATGATGAAATGAGATCGATCATATCAAATCAGACATGGAAATTAGTAGATTTACCTCGTGGTTTTAAACCAATCCGTTGTAAATGGATTTTCAAGAAGAAGTTAAATGCAGATAGATCCATTAAAAAATACATAGCTCACCTTGTGGCTAAAGGCTTTAAACAACATCATGGCATAGATTATTTTGATACATATGCCCCTGTAGCACGGATATCATCTATCCGTGCGTTGCTATCTCTTGCCTCGATTCATAATTAGTTGTCCACTAAATGGATGTGAAAACGGCTTTTCTAAATGGTGATTTTTAGGAAGAAGTATATATGGAACAACCTAAGGGATTTGTTTTACCGGGACAAGAAAAAAGGCTTGCAAATTGGTATAATCTCTTTATGGTCTCAAGCAAGCCCCTATGCAATGGCATGAAAAGTTTAATAAAGTAATGCTCGAAAAGGGATTCAGAGTCAATGAAGCTGATAAATGTATCTACTCTACATATAGGAATGGTGCATGCATCATTGTTTGTCTATACGTGGATGATATGCTCATCTTTGGTCTGAATTTGGAATCTACAAAGGAGACCAGCAATTAGTGGAAGCTAACTTTGATATGAAGGATTTGGGGGAAGCGAATGTGATCTTAGGAATCAATAATGAGAAAATATGGATGTATATCAATTAATCAATCTCATTATATTGAAAATATTCTTAAAAGGTATGGTCATATGGACCATAAGCCTGCATCTACACCCATGGATCCTAGTATCAAGTTAATGAAAAATACCGGTAAATGCTATGATCGCCATAATATGCAAGTGTGATAGGAAGTCTTATGTATGCTATGCATTGCACAAGAGACCTAATATTGCATATGTAGTTGGTATATTTTGTCGTTTTACCAAGAATCCAGAAAAGAGCATTGGAATGCAATTTCTAGACTTTTGAGATACTTGAAAGGAACAATTGATTACGGATTACAATATTGTGGGTTTCTATTTGTACTTGAAGAGTACAAAGATGCAAGTTGGAATAACATATAATCAATTCTAAATCCACCATGAATGGATTTTTACCTTAGGAGGTGCAATCTTGTATCTTGGTATTTGAAGAAACAAACTTGTGTTTCAGATTCGACTATGTTAGCAGAATTTATTGCATTAGCAGATGCAAGTAAAGAAGCGGAATGGCTAAGAAATTTATTCATTGATATTCCTTTATAGGAAAGCCATCTCCAGCAGTAATGATACATTGTGATAATAAAGCAACTTTGTATTTAGTTGCAAGTAAGACTTACAATGGTAAGCATCTACCCTTAAGTCTGAGACATCAATCTCTTCGTGAATTGCTTAAACAAGGAGTAATCTATGTAGAGTCAAAGAATAACCTAGCAGATTCTTTGACAAAAGGACTGGCTAGAGAAATGATTGCAAAAACAATGAGAGGAATGGAATAAGGTCTATGAAACATTAGTTAGCCTTGCGGGAACCCTAATTATGTTTTGAAATATAAGCAAAGTTCAAAGGGTACAAACAAGTTAATGTCTAACTAAAGGAGCCACCAGAGTATTTAATAAATCTCTAATGTGAGTAAATACCGCATGGTAATGGTTGAATATAGTTCTTAATAAGTCGTATATAAGTGACACGCGGTATCTCTTTTAACGGACTTACCTATGTGAGTGTGGAAGTCAGGCCGCTTTCTATGAGATAAAGACCATCTCTGGAGCACTCATGAATATCGGGATATAATGCATGGCCATTAATGCGTTGGAATAAAGAGACACTCTTTTATCGGAATATATGTGTGATAACTCCGGTTACATCACGATGGGGTCCTTGGTTCAAGATGCGTTCACCATAGCACCCTGATGAAACTTTGAGTTATTTACACTAAGTGGAAGTTCAAAGTCAAAAACTACTTTCATGTATGTACGATTTTCTACGATGATGCTTAGTCCGTGTCTGCATGAACTACGATGACTTGATCCCCAAAAGGGTACATAGGCAATCACATTAAGTGATGCAGCCGCTTCATTCATTTGGCTTTTGACACATAAAATGTTTTCTGAAAAAATAGGGGGAAATTGTTAGATATTTTTCATAAATAAATATTTTGATTATCGTTTGCATACGAGTTGCGTCCGAAATTAATGTTATAGCAGCGAAACTTCGTAGGGATTCGGGGCAACACCCCAAAACCTAAACCAATACATGCATCGATTCACGGCGGATATGCATTTTCGAATCCATGCTCCTTTTCAGATTCTGAATTTCGAACTGATGCACCTCTGCATGCGAATGATGATAACCCTTACCCATTCATGTAGGAATGCCTCAGTTCGAATTGGGCTTCCTTCAGCCTATAAAAAGGCATAGTATGCATACGAATTTTACACAAGTTTGAAAGCATCATCAGACCAAAAACTTGAGTGTCCTCGGGTTTAATTCAAACAAGTCACTGTTTGAATCAAACACCTCCATTGTATCCTGAGAGAGATTTTTGTTTGATCCCTAAGTGACATTCGAGAGGGACGAAACATCTCTTAAAAGAGAACGCTTTTCGTGCCTTGGAGTCTTCTACAATTTCTGTCAAATTCTTATTCATCAAAATTTTCCAACAACTTACATCAAATAATTTACTTAAATTTTACATATAAAAATGTTTATGGACACTGCTGGGAAAAAATTATCCCTAAAAAGGTTTATGGACCCCGCGGAACAAAAATCCTGCGTCCACCCTGAGTATAACCCTAGAACATGATCATTCAACATTTAAGAACATAAATTCCTTGCATAATAATGGTTCCACAACATGAACATATGAATTTATCAACAAGCTAGATCATAATTAGCGTTCATATAATGTCATTTTGTGCTTAATTACTTTTAATCATTTCACATTCAGGTTTAGCCCTTTAAACACGATTACAATATTAGACATTATAAATTCCAGATCGCATCGCCATTTTTTTAAACTGCAACCATTTATTAAAGTGACTTATCTATCATGTATCGCCATTTTACGGCAAGGTAGAAGCCAGAGCTACCATCGCTGCACGGCGAAGAAGGAACTACATTACAAGGATCACCACCTCTTCAACCACCTGAATATCCAGAAACTTGCCATTATACAAAACCGACAGGGCTGGCCCACCCATTAGACCTGCCAGACGGCCACCGAAGGCCCACCGTCAAGGCGGGCCTACAGTTACATGTTTTGCTTAAAAAAACCGTGTAGGTCCAATCCTAACCAACCTAATATAATGTGTTAAAAAAATTACATGAATTGATAAATGCTCAATTACAGAGGCCACCGAAGGCCCACCGTCATGACGGCCTGCAATTACATGTTTTGCTTTAAAAAAATCGTGTAGTTCCAATCCTAACAAACCTAATATACTGTGCTAAAAAAATTACATGAATTGATAAAGGCTTAAATTATAGCCTCACTAATATATGTGTTCAAAAAATTACTTGAATTGATAAAAGCCAAAATTATAGGCTCAGATTTATAATAACTGAGATACATCAATTCAAATTCATAGGTGCATCCGTTCAGTTAGGGTGTTTATCTTTCAGGAGCGCTTCCCCGAGCTCCCACGAGTTGGTGTTGCCCTCTCGACCCTTGCGAAGGGGCGTTGCCCCCTCGATCCACCACGACCTGACCGGGCAGGTCGAACCCTGTCAAAGCCATCAAAAATTCTTGAAATCCGACTCATTTGACACTAAAGGAATAACAATCACTAAGTATAACTCGTTCCACATGAATACAAAACATTGAAGCTAACCCAACCACCCTCTACTTTAAAACAAAACATGAATGATAAGGGTAGAAAAGTTAGCTTACAACCGGAAAAGGTGCGAGTACGATCATGTGGCATCCGTAAATGTCCTCCCAGGGTACCTGTACTAATATCGACAAGAAACACAACATCCAAGAATACACATGTATGGAGATATCAAAATGAAACGGATCGCCACAATTCATCAAAAACAAAAACACCACACTAGCCCCCAATACACACTTCTTCGGGTTATATTACAACAAAACTTACCCAAAGTATCTTAATACACACTAAAGAAACACAGTGAAACAAGAGGGGAAAGAAAAGCAATAAAAGCACATTCTGAGTTTGAATTCCTCAGCTCGACTTTCTACCCTGAACTATGTCAAGGATAGTTATACCAAAGAAGAGAAACCGTTGCTTTTCCCTACCAAAATCGTAGGAATTGAGCACCCCCTAAAAATGAAATATAAGAAACATGAGGCTCAATCCCCACCACCATGATTGGTTCGATGAATCCATTGCACAGAACAATGAATTCACTTTCCCCGAACTAAAACATATCCCCACTAACAATGACTCACACACCAAGTATGAACATTTAGGCTCAACATCAACAACAAACTCAATAGGGTGCAACCCCATAGGTATAACAGTAGGGCTCGACGAAAAAGGAATAGATGATTCAATAATAACAAGATCCATACCCTCTTCGTAGCATTCCTCGGAGGTGACTTCAATTATACTTTCTCGTTCTATCCTTTCAACCTCCTCTAACAGTTGTTGCACTTGATGTTCTGAAATCCGTATGGCTGTTTGCATTGTTGCGAAGCCATTACGAAAATCTTTACCTTGTTGTTCAACTATTCGTTCAAGTGCCGTACGTTGCTCCGTTAGGATCTCAGATTCGGAGGTGGAAATATCGAGTTGTTGATCGGAGTAACTTGGGCATTCTCCCTCGTTTTTCGTATGATGTGGTGTATGGGTTGAATGATAAAATGGTTGTGTATGGTCAAACCCATAGCACCGTAATTGTAATATCCGAATGAGTAAGGATAGGAGTCGTAATTGTAGTATGGATTCATCATCTGCAAATCAGGGAAACAACATGAACACAATCACAATATCTAGTCACTACCACTACCGAAGTAAATGGTGTGACACTTCAACAACAACAAATAAAACAAACTATACATAGAAAACAAATAAGAAAAATGACCTAATCCTAAAACTCAACTAACTTACAAGATATCAACCGGATTACCCAGCAACGACGCCAGAAAACTTGATGGCCGTTTTATAGTATACCAACTTTGACTGGCAGAGTACCGAGTCGGTTGTAGTATAAAACTAGCGAGCAAGGTCGTAATCCCACAGGGAATCTAGTTAAGTACCAAAGCTAGCGTCAACTCTAGTTCAGATCAACAAGATTTTTGGAAAGGTTATTAAACTACAACGTGCTATTTTTACAATGACTAACTTAAAACGAGGGTTTTAAATGATTAAAAGCAATTGCCGAGCTATGATCCAATCAACTACTTACTAAACCCTAGCTAAGTCCAGAGGTATTCTTCATTCACCTAAACGTCTCGATGTCATACGTATGGTGTCGTCTCCTATTTCCGAGAATAGACATTATTTCAATAATCTACCCTCCTATGTAAGGTTCAACAGTCCGCTGACCGGATTTAACTGACGTAACACGGTCTATGGTCAATGAAACGCTATACAAGTCGATATAAACCTCACACATGAAACCGAATCTGAACAACTCAGTCGATTTTACAGGGTGATCCTAGAACCCCGGTTCCCGTATCCTCTCGCAAAATACATTTATAAAGACGATACGTGTAATACGATTATCAAATGGCCAATTTAACAAACATGATTAAGTATAAGTTCTAGGACTACAAACACATCAAGAATAATCGAGTCAAACATCAAGAACAACACATGAACAAGCTAGGATCCAATTTCGATGATTATCGCATAACTCGGCTATAAAACGATTAGCTACTCATATTAACTATCAAAACACACGATTTAATCATAGAATATGAACAAACAAACAAAAGATGGAGATTAGAAATACCTACAAAAGCTGAAAACCGGTAGAAATCTAAAAACGAGAAAACTAACCAAATATATATATAATCCAAGATGATCCAAGTGCCTATTACAAAAGAAGATGTTGTAAAAGCTTAAAATCTATCTATGGTGATTTTGGGGAGTCAAAAATCGCCAGGAAATGCTGTGGAAGATCATCTATATCCAACCTCCACTCAAAAATAGGCTTTTATAGTGTTAGGAGGATCAGATTGATAGTCGTGCGCCTATGGAAAGGCAGGCGCACGCCTAGAAAATATCTAAAATATCCCAGCTTTAACCGTCATAGGCAGGCATGCGCCTATGGTTTTTCAGGTGCACGCCTGGCATGTTTTGTCCTCAAAATGAGCTTCCAAGCATCCTGAAGTTTCGTATCACGTTTCCCGGGCATCTCGAACACTTAGCTTCTGAAAAACATCAAAACACATACCAAACGTAACCCCTACGGGACATTAGGGTGACCGAGAATGAATGTAAAACACCGAAAAAGACCGAGATTCTTGGATTACATATCCGAATCTCGTAAATAGTAAAACGGTTTAGAATGCATCAAAACCTAACCAAATACTCCTAGAATTGTACAAAACGAGCCGTTACCGGATACAAAATCAGGAAACAGAGTCGAGTTGACTCTCATCAGAGGTGCAAATGTATCTTGGTGTTCGAAGAAACAAACTTGTGTTTACGATTCAACTATGTTAGTAGAATTTATTGCATTAGCAGATGCAAATAAATAAGCAGAATGGCTGAGAATTATTGATTGATATTCCTTTATGGGAAAAGCCATCTCCAGCAGTAATGATACATTGTGATAATAAAGCAACTTTGTATTCAATTGCAAGTAAGACATACAATGGTAAGCATCGACACTTAAGTCTGAGACATCAATCTCTTCGTGGATTGCTTAAACAAGGAGTAATCTCTGTTCACTATGTAGAGTCAAAGAATAACCTAGCAGGTCCTTAGACGAAAGGACTAGCTAGAGAAATGATTGCAAAGACAACGAAAGGAATGGGATTAAAGTCTATGAAAATTTAGTTTGCTTTGACGGGAACCCTACTTATGTTTTGAAAAATAAGCAAAGTTCAAAGGGTATAAACAAGTTAATGTCAAACCAAATGAGCCACTAGAGTTTTTAATAAATCTCATTCATGAAATCTCTAGTGTGAGTAAATACTGCATGAAGGTTGAATACAGTTCTTAATAAGTCCTATATATTATTGGAGAAACTGACACGCGGTATCACTTTTAATGGACTTACCTATTGAGTGTGGAAGTCAGGCCGCTTCCTATGAGATAAAGACTGTCTCTAGAGCACTCAAGAATTTTGGGATATAACGCATGGCCATTAATGCGTTGGAACAAAGAGACACTCTTTTTTCAGAATAGTATGTGTGATAACTCCGGTTACATCATGATGGGGTCCTTGGTTCAAGATGCGTTCACCATATATAACACCCTGATGAAACTTTGAGTTATTTACACTAAGTGGAAGCTCAAAGCCAAAAGCTACTTTCATTTATGTACGATTTCCTACGATGATGCTTAGTCCGTGTCTGTATGAACTACGATGGCTTGATCCCCAAAAAGGTACGTAGGCAATCACATTAGGTGATGCAGCCGCTTCATACATTTTTTTCATACAAAAATATTTTCTGAAAAAATAGGGGGAAATTGTTAGATATTTTTTCATAAATAAATATTTATTATCGTTTGCATATGAGTTGCTATACGAATTAATGTTATCGCAACGAAACAGGGTTAGATCTGAAGGGTTTTATGCATTTTCAGATCGGATTCATGTATATTTTCAGATTCATGCATCAATTCCGAACTGATGCACCTTTACGTGAGTGCATGCATTCGGTGAACAGTGACAACCCTACCCTATCGTGCAAGGAGTACCTCCATTCGTTTATAGGATACTTGCAGCCTATAAAAGGCACAACAACATATGCAAACGAAAAACACACAATACACAGCATCATCATAATTTTGCAGAGTGTCCTCGGGTGTGATTCAAACAAGTCACTATTTGAATCAAACACCCTCCATTGTATCCTGAGAGAGATTTTCGATTGATCCCTAAGTGACATTCGAGTTGGACGAAACATCTCTTAAAAGACAACATTCTTAACGTGCCTTGGAGTTTCTTCTCTGTCAAATCCTAAGTACTAAATTTTTTCCAACAAGGACGACTTGTGCCAGTTCAGCTATTAGGAACAGAGGACAAACTGTGTCATTCGGGTATAAAGGTCAGCGGACGACCTACACCATGTCGATTTACTGATATAAGAGTGACAAGCGCTACGCTGAAGATGAGCCCTACTGATAGAGCCCCAATACTGAGCTGAACCATGTCGGGTATGGACCAATGACGACTTGTGTCATCTCGGCCGATTAATGTATAAAGGTGTCATGCGCCATTCTCGATACATATTGTGCCAAATTCCGGACTTGTTTTTTGATGGTGGGCATTAGAATTGAGACCAGATAAGGTCAATGTCTTGATGCAGCTTTATGAGACTTGATCAATGTCATCTGTAGAGCGTTGAAAACTGATAATTGTTTTTGGAAAAGAAAACTGATAATTAGCTTGGCCTTTTTAAAAATGTTAATTTTATTCGAAACACTATATTCTAAGGGCATTAATCATAATTTATATATTAAGTTTACGTTAACAGCACATTAATTATTAAAAAAATAGATATCATAATACAAACAATTTTTAGGAAAAAAAATTGAAAATTACAAGTAAAGTAAATTAAACAAAAAAATGATGAATATGGCGTTCAATTTTTGGGAAAATTCTTTACATGGAGTTGTGATAGAATTGTGATCAATAGATTGGTTGTAAATTTACAGAAGAATGCTGGCATATGTATTATCTATGATGCACCGACACTTCAATCTGATCGCCGTACGTCGTGTCCGATACAAGACACGGCACGACACGCTCCGACTCGCTCCGACACCGTGTCCGACACGTGTCGTCTGATTAAATTAATATTATTTAAATTTTAAATATTTGACACGCTTTCGACACACTGTCGACACTCCTGAACCCAATTTTTTAATTTTTTTTTCTTTATTTAAGTTTTTTTCAATGGAAACGTTAAAATACATGATTTTCATTTCTATAATAATTAAATAAATAATAGATTTTTGTCCGAATAATGAAAATTATCAAAAATCGGGATAGAAGGAAGTTGTAATTTAATAAGACAAAATAACAATTATGAAGTAAGAATAAATAAGTAACAAAAATGCGAATAGAGTAAATATGAAGTAACAATTGTGAGCACAAAGTAACATTAACACGTTAAGTAACAATTTTAAAGTAACAATTGTGATTTTTGTCCTTTATAATCATGAAAATGTTACATTTGTCCTTCCAGACCCATAAAGATTTTTGACTTAAAATTAAATCCATAATGTTAAATAATAAAAAAGAATTACAAATAATGTAAGTGTTGTAGGCATGTAAGAATCACAAACGTATATATATATATATATATATATATATATATATATATATATATATATATATACTAGTGAAACGGGACTCAAATCTGCGCACTGAGTCACCCATACTAGATGTTTACATTAATGCCAAAAACTATTAAATATAAAATACATTTCAACTAAAATATCACTCTACACATTTTAAGTACAACACAATATAAACGACGAAATTTAGCCCGGAAAAAAAATTGAAAAAAAAGATTAAAATTAAAATCTGATGAACAGTAAAATGCATGGTCGATGAGTTGCACGGAGTGCCCATCCTAGATGTTTACCTTAATGTCAAAAACTATTGAATATAAAATACATTTCAACTAAAATATCACTCTACACATTTTAAGTACAACACAATATAAATGACGAAATTTAGCCCGGAAAAAGAAATTTTGAAAAAACAAAATTAAAATCCGATGAACAGTAAAAAGAAGATGGGTTGTTGGGCCAGTGAACAGTAGAAAATGGACGGAAAAAAAAAAAAAGTTGGAGTCATTTGGTAATAAAAGATAAAATAATGACCAATAAAAAAAAAAACACGTGTGTCACTCCCAAAATCCCTCCCAACCCCTTTCCTTTCTTATTACATAGTTAGGATTAGGATATATATATATATATATATATATATATATATATATATATATATATATATATATATATGGATTACGAGTGAAGTAACAATAACACGTAAAGTAACAATACAATAAGAATGACAATTTTCAACATATAGTAAAAAATCCGAATGAAGTAACAGTAACACGTGAAGTAACAATGCAATAAAAATGATAATTATTTTTCAACATATAGTAAAAATTACGAGTGAAGTAACAGTAACACGTGATGTACATTGATCATTTCTTACTACATTTTTTCTAGTATTACTACATGTTTAATGTGTAACTACGTTTTTTTATTGTAACTATATTTTATTGATTTTTATTATTTCTTTATATGTTATTGAATTTTTTTAGCTGTGAATACACATCTAAAATGGAGCATGACGCCTTTATACATCAATCGGCCGAGATGACACAAGTCGTCATTGGTCCAGAATGGAGCATGGTTCAACTCGGTATTGGGGCTCTATCAGCATGGCTCATCTTCAGCATGACGCTTGTCGCTCTTATATCAGTAAATCAACATGGCATAGGTCGTCCGCTGACCTTTATACCCGAATGACGCAGTTCGTCCCCTGTTCCTAATAGCTGAACTGACGCCGGCCGTACTTTGTCCCTACTAGCTGGAATGAGGCAAGACATCTATGGTCTCTTATTCCCAACGTGGTGCAGGTCACATCAGTTTGTAATATCGATTATGGCGCAGGTCGTCCTCGGCATCATATAGCCGTTACCTCCATTAAGCGACCCTTCCGGACATTGCGCACACATTATACCCTTACTATAACCGCTTTAATGATTGTTCCGAGCTAGATCTTTGCTCCACTAACATCAAGTGAAGTAACGTCATTGACCACTCCTTTAATATGCAATAACTCACTGTTGGACAATCTTATTCAAAAACGAAAGAAAAAATTACAAAAGAAACGAATAACAACAAATTCGAATTACAATTGTAAAGAAACGAAAAATGATATATGATCCGAGCCCTGTGTTGCACACAGTTTCCTTAAGACTAATTCGCCCCCTCACCTTCGTGTGCCTTGAGTTTCAGCGGGACGTTAATCTCCCAGGATAGAACGGATAGCAATGACAGGAAGCACAACACCTTCAATTGCTTAAGAACCTTGTAGTTTGAACTCTCAGTTTTCATGTAGAAAAGAGGTAAGAAGAAGCAGATTGCTGGTGTATGTTAGCCTGAAGAACTGATCATGAAGTCTGTTTAAATAGGCTTTATTCTGTAGAGAAGAGCTAGGAACTGATGGAATATGAACTGGAACAGCCTCAGCATCATTATTTCGAAGCACAGTATCACTCTGAAATTTTCAGCCTGTTTAAATAGGCTTTATTCTGTAGAGAAGAGCTAGGAACTGATGAAATTGCATTCGTGTCCGCAGGACGTGCGCTCGCACACAAGTTCAAGCTGAAATTCTTCCGGATTTGCACACCCCCCCTGCGCCCGCACGTAGAGAACGGTGTATAAAGTTGGTAATTTCTTACCACTACACTAAAGCAACATCATATATATATTGGCTCTTTTCCTTCCTTCCTTCCAATGTGGGAGAAATTGTTTTCTCCAATTACTAACACTTTCCATTCACCACTTAGGCCCAATATGACATATCATTCAACACTTCCATTTTAACCATCATTTTCCAACACTCACCACATGTTGGAACACTATATAAAGGAGCCTTCCCTCTCATTTGGAAGTATACGTCTGATACAAACATTCTCCTCATTGTCTTAATAGAAATCTCTATTCAATTTCTGTCCGGAGCGTCTGCAGGTCCTTTCTCTATTGTGTGTTAAGCAGACCCACCAGGATGCGAGAAAGTCTCTCGCATCATCATAGGAGAGGCTCAACTACTTGAAACAACATTCAATTATAACTCGGACAATTTTATGCGCCGTCATTCATCATATTATAATTACATTGCCTTAACAATATTGCATGCATAAAAATACGCTATACTTTTTCTCAAGGGTGGATCTTACCAATGGGTAAAGAGGGCTAAACTCACCCGGACAAAAAAAATACACTATACTTTATCCCTCAATTTATCCTCTGCGGTTCAGGAGATCTGAATCCCAGACTATATGCACCAAATTAATTGATGATATATCGCAAGATTATGATTCCCTTCGGGATGCCCTTATGAGAATGATTTCGACTAATTCTATGGATTTTAATAATCAATACTCCCTCCGTTTTTTTTTATCTGTCACATTTCATAATTTACTCTTTTTTTTATCTGTCATTATACATTTTCAGTGCATTTATTACTTTTTCCTCCTTTACCAATACAATATTTACATCTCCAATAAAAAAAATTCATTTCCAATACTAAAAACACATTTACCAACAAAGTATTTACATCTCCAATAAAAAAATACATTTCCAATTTTATATTTGAGACATATTAATTATTTTCATAATCTGTGTGAATTTTCTCTCTGCGATATATATAAAAAACGGAGGGAGTATTATATATTTCTGATTGTAATGATACCGGTCCTTGTGTTATATGAATTGATATGAAAAAAATAGACATCTAAGACAAAAAAAAATAGACATCTAAGACAACCCCAGGCGATATAATTTTTGTTTGAGAACATTTTCAGCCATCCTTTGAGGAGAGTCCCACAGATCATACCATCAATTTAACATAACAAACAAATTCATTTCTTATACGTTGATTAATTCGTATATAACAATCTAATGGGTTAAAAAGTGAATTGAAATTGTAGTGAATTGTAGTGTACGTAATGACCGAAGTGAAATGCAATAATGCAAAGCCGGCCCTGTACGGGATGAGATCATTTTCCAAGTTGTGTGTCTAATTTTGATGTCTAAGTAAGAACTACGTTGTTGGGGTTTCAAAACCGGTTTTTCGGACAATTTTTTTCTTTTAATACATTATTCATGTTCTGGAAAGAGAAAAAACTCATGTATACATAAAAATACATTCATAGTATTAACACTTATAAGAATTATAAAAAATTGTGAACCTTTAAAGGCATCACACCACAACAAAGTTTAAAAATATACATATATAAACTGTTGTGGTGTTCTTAAGGACAATGATAGATTTAGTGTGGTGCCCTTAGAAACCTTTAAAAAAATTAAAAATAGTATATGAATCATCACTTTAGACAATGAGATGTTTGGGTCGTTGATCTTTGCCAGTCTCCGATGATTGTTATGGGCTCACCGGTTGATTTAAGCAAAAAAAAATTTATATCATAATTTAATTGATAAACAAGAAACAAATTACACCGGACCAACGCGACAAAATTTACAGACAAATTCCGGATCACCCCAACCTAAAGCCGGAAACCACCATCACAATCATCGAAAAAACAAAGGACATGGATTAACTCATCTCTACCAAATTCTGCCTCAATAGACAGTACTTGATTTGGTAGCACCCGGTTTTCCATACATCGGGTATTCCGGACTAAGGTTTTAAGTAGATGGGGACGCACATAGAAAAGGCCGGGAGGGGCCCAAGAACCTTGTACTTTTTCTTCTAATTCTAATAAAATTACAAGGTTCTCCAAAAAAAAAAATTTGCTAGCACAATACAATGGTTAGCCTTTTTCATAGCATAAAAAGGACATAGACAAATACTTTTTTTTGTCTTCGACGTAGACAAATCTAATGTTAGAAAATGTGACTTGACCTCTCATCAATGCTAAGTACTAAGCAGAGCTAACTCAGCAGGGCAAGGTCAGCTGAGCAAAGTCAGCAGGGCAAGGTCAGTTGAGTATAGTCAGCATGTCAAGGTCAGTTGAGCAATGTCAGCAGGGCAAAAGTCATCAGGTTACGTCTGGTGGAGTCAGCTGAGCTGAGTTCACATCTATGGTATTTTAGTCAATCTACTTGCAAGTCTTTATGTCGGCTAGGTCTAGGGTTTTGTTGTAGTTTGTTGTATTTTAAATAATAGGGTGTGCTCTAAAACAATTAATCACATGCTTTCGTGCAAGTGGGAGATTGTTAGGTGTGATGCCCGAAAGACAATTTTGTAATTGTTTTATTTAATAAATGAAATGATATTATTATTCATATTTATTATTCTCATATTCACCGATGTGACAATAGTATTTACACTACAGAAAACCCAAAAGTATATCGTTTATGTAATCACTTAACTCAGTGTATGGTATATACACGGGAGGATTGAGTTAGTGAAGATGTACTTAAAATACAATTAGCCCGTAGTGAAGTTAATCGAGAGTATCGGGTCTCTCCTTTAACTTCAGCTTAAGGATGATCGTTAAGTCGATCTCGGACTCAGTGTTTACTCTTGTGTTGAAGCTATTGCCTGGAGGAATCTAGCAACGCCAACTCAACTTTAACTAGTTGGGTGATTAGCGGCTTTTGTAGTAGCTAGAGAGGCGATATAGCTTAAGGATTTCCTTTTCATATCTGGAGTGATTCTAGTTATGGAAGCCGATACCACATCATTGTGCACACGATGAAGGGGTAGCTTATAAAGGATTTTCGAAATCACTAGAGGTCAAAAGCATATTGGGAAAGTACCATATGATTAGATGGACCGTAACGTTTCGATTATGCGGATCGTCTCGAGCCGACAACCCGACTAATCATTAAGACCCATGACATTTAGATGTAGGTGCTCCCGAGTCACCGACCTATCCTACGACGGCATACTCGGAGTGTACTTTGGAATCGAAATGGTTATGATATGCTTAGTGGGTACTAGCATACGGGATGAGTCTCCATTGCTTTAGAGCAAGTGGGAGATGTAGTTTGTTGTATTTTAAATAATAGGGTGTGCTCTAAAACAATTAATCACATGCTTTCGTGCAAGTGGGAGATTGTTAGGTGTGATGCCGAAAGACAATTTTGTAATTGTTTTATTTAATAAATGAAATGATATTATTATTCATATTTATTATTCTCATATTCACCGATGTGACAATAGTATTTACACTTCTGAAAACCCAAAAGTATATCGTTTATGTAATCACTTAACTCGATGTATGGTATATACACGGGAGGATTGAGTTAGTGAAGATGTACTTAAAATACAATTAGCCCGTAGTGAAGTTAATCGAGAGTATCGGGTCTCTCCTTTAACGTGCTATTATTGCGCCCATAACACAATAGGTGTGATTGTCTTATCCGGACTTTCGGTTAAGAGAACCTAATGGGGCATTTATATATGATAGATATATCATATAGAATTTGGACCGATTTGATTAGAGTTCACGATATAATTCCGTGTCGAAAGTCTTATCGAATCAATGGATGATCATATTTATGGATATATCTTAATCTGAGGTGATCACGATCAAGCGCTTGAATCGATTATGAAGTTTGACTTGACGGTTAAGGATTACACCGAGAGTCTGTGGTCCGAATTACTCCATCTTGGCATTGTCTTTGGATTGAGTGAGTAGTCTGTGTTATCACGAATCTGAGAATCCATTCCTTCCATTTATGGAAGTAGATAAACAGATTCCTCTTATTTGTTAATCCTAAACCGATCGATCGCGCGAGTTCATATTACAACGATTAGCTACCAAAGGTGAGTTGTATGAATTAATTGATCACTAGGGGTTAATGGTAAATAAGGATAAGAGGTTACGAAAAGGGTTAACGGTAACTTCCGATTTAGAATGAAACGATCTATGGAGGATTAATCCATATGTAATGATTATATCAATGGACGCTTATTATTATTCTCGTGAGGAGATAAATATAATCTCATAATCGGAGGAGTGCGATCACGGGATTATGGTGGCATATTCACATGATTGATTTATCGAATATAATTATTACATTCGTAAGATAATTATTTATTTGATTTATCGGAGCCACGATTATTAGTCCATGGTCCCCGACGTGCCTCCTAATATAAAGCATAATTATTCTCGGACGTCGAATCCTAATAATATTAATTTAGTTCTTGTTGGACTTTATTAAAACGATATGTGAATTAATTATTTAGTGGATTATTAAATTAGTTAAATTTAAATAATTAAATATGTGGAAAAAGCATTTTCCATAATCTTGGCCAATTATTGTGTAATGGTAAAATTGATATTGACTAGGTCAATATTAGTGAATTTTCACTTCAAGCCTTATTTTGGAACAAGAAATTATTTTCTTGTGTATTAATAAGGCATGTCTTACAAAAATATTTATTGGATAATATTTATGGAAAGAAATAAAGATAAATATTATTCTAGATTTGTTCTAGAATATTATGGGATTATCTTTTATTTAATAGGATTATTATAATTGATTTTGTATTAATTATTAAATCCTTGGAGGCTAAGTTTTTTCTCACATATAAAGAGAGTTCTTAGCCTTAATACACACAATAATTTTGAGTTCCACCTCTTAGAGAGGAGGAAGAAATTTCGACCAAGAGGGTTGGGGAAAATCTTGGAGATTTTTCCGGTGTATATCGGAAGGATTCGAGACAAGGATTTCCTTCCACCGGGAGTTCTTGGATCACACGTCTGGAAGATCGTGGTGTGCTTCACATCTACTTGCAATCTTCCTATTGCGGTTCTTCAACTTGGATTTTGAGATCCAAGAGGTATGATCTACAACCCCTTGTAGATGTAGATCTGAGTTATTTTATTACGTGTATTTTATAGATCTGATCCTTAAATCGCTTGGCAATTGCGGATGGTATTACTAACATTTGTGACTATAAATACTCATTTGTTGTAACCTAGAATATTTGCGATGCGAGTAGCGGCGAAAGAATTGCATCGGCAATTGCGAGTCTAGAAATCTCCGATGGTAATACAATCTCCTCGTTTTTGCCCGTGGACTAGTCGGCATATTGCGGAAACCACATCAAATTATGTGTTATTGTTTCTTGTGTGATTTATGCTTTCTCGTTTATTCTTGATTATTGCAATCCGTTTTGATCCCTGACGATCCTGTTATAACAAACTGGTATCAGAGCGAGAGGTTATCATCCGGGAATCCGAAATCTGTTTGTGTTAGGTTGATTGGCACCAAGGCCGTAATCGAGGCTAGGTTCTGGGGTTAATGCTAGCTTTCCAGCGAGATCAAGAGGTTTGGGTTGGATGTAGAGATTGATAAATTCACAGGAAGGAACAATTTCAGTCTGTGGCAAATCAAGATGCGTGCTCTGTTGAAGAAACTAGGGCTCTGGGCTCCATTGACAAAGGCGGTGGATGCTGGAAACGCTGAGATGACCACATAATCTAGCTATAAAAAATTTAGCTATGCATAGTCAAGTCTAGAACGAAGGAATTCATGAAGAAATTAATAAAAAGCATGATAAAAAGATCGAAATAAAATTACCAAAAGAAACTGTAGCAATCCACCACTCGAATCGTCATTTCGTTGTGTTGAAATCGCAAATTAAAATAAAGAAAACTGTTGTTGTTCTAAGGGGAATTGCAGAAAAAGTAGAAAAATTACTGTTCTAATGGAAGACTGCAGAGAAAATAAAATTCTGATGTAAAAAACTGTGTTGAAATTTGACCTAAGTGGCTTATTTATATTAAATCCTTCGCCGACTTCCCGCTTCCGGAAAATTTCCCTCAAAATCCGATAAAAAAGGCTTCACCATTAAATGTCTTCACATGGGTTGGGCCCCTTTTCCAATCATTAATTCCCAGCTAATGGGAGCCACGCCTGAATTGCTTTCTCCTTCTTTTTATTTTTTTAATTTTTTTTTTTTTGTTGATGAAGAATGCAGCAAACGACGGATGGAAAGAAATGCTGAGACCTCAATTCCATTTAACACAAAAGTCGGGATCCCGATATAGTTGGATAGTAATTTTTTTCCGAATGCTTAAATTTGAATCACGCGTCATTTCCTCATATGAACTCCGTTTTAGACGAATTTCATACCGTTGTGATCCTCGTCACGCCCTCTATCACGCCATACCTGTAATAAAAATAAACCACATACCCAAGCGTGACAAATACCATAAAACACACTCAAATCACCCGAAAAATGTAAAGATTTTGGACATAAACGTCTTTCGTCTCGTGATCAACACATGATGAAATGTGACTACAAAAACCACCCGACTACACCAAAATTACATCGACTAGGCTACAAATAGGGGGTAAAATGCACACGAAATTATAGCAAAGTTGACTCTCATCAATGGCCAATCTGGAGGAGAAAGCACATTCAATAATTTTGTTGTGCTTGTCTGATGATTTTATCACTAAAGTTCTTTGAAGAGGATTCAAAGAAGAGTACGCGGGTCAAGCTTGAGAGTCTCAGATATGACAAAGTCGTTGACCAACAATTTGCTGATGAAGCAACGTCTGTTCAGTTTAAAGATGTATGAAGGATTGCCTCTCAGAGATCATCTAGAAAAGCTGAACACAATCTTGCTTCATTTAAGGAGTATTGGTGTTAAGATCGAAGATGATGATGCAGCTCTAATTTTGTTCGTATCACTGCCAGCATCATATGAGAATTTTGTGCAGTCTTTTATTATTGTGAGAGACATAGTGTCATTGGAGGATGTTAGGGCATCTCTCCATAATCAAGAGCTAAGGCATAATGCAGATGGCACAAGTATATACAATCGGGCTATCAGTTTTGTTGCTAGTAGCAGTTGCAAAGGGAATGGAAATCCTGAAAAGAAGACATTCAAGAAGGGTGATTCCAAAGACCCTAATTAACGAAAATCTGGTCTAAATATGAATCTAGAGTGTTTACAAGCAGGTGGAGCTTCAGGTCCATACTCAGCTGAGTTTGCAGAACTCAACTGAGAATAGTCAACACTAATCTGGAACTTGGTTGTGCATCTAAACCTGAAGAATCAAGAGCTGAATCTGGTGGAACCAAAATTTGGAGGTCGATTGCGTAAGGGTCAGCTGATCTAGTACCAGCTGAGTGAAGGTCAGCTGAGTATAGTGGGATGTTCAAGTCTGGGAAGTCGGCTGAGTGAAGAGTTAACTGAGTCCATCTGTCAGCGGAGTGGCATCTGCTGATTCTGTTGAACATGTCTGTGATGGTTCTACATCTGCGTCTGGAAGTCTCAATTGAGTAAAGCCAGCTAAGCATCTGGTGAACATTTCTGAGGTGGAGTTCTCATCTGGAGTTAAGTCTCGTCTGGAGAAGTCTCACTTGAAGTCTATTTTGTTCACATCTGGTCAGCTCAGAATCTGAATCTGTAAATCTGTTTGCTTGAAGTTGAATCCGAAGAACTCAGCTGAGTGTGCTCAGATGAGGTGATTACATCTGAATCTAGTAATCACATCTTTTCTGGTGATCAAGTCTTTGATCACATCTGTTCTCAGCTCAATCATGTCTGAATATGTTAACAAGAGAGGATCTCATCTGAATCTAGGAGGTTCTCATATGAAGTTGGTTTCTCATCTGGAGTTAACTCTCATCCGGTGGAATCACATATGAAGCTGTTAAATCTGAAGAAAGAGGAGAAATTTGGTACAGTACATCTGGCATTGAAGAATACATCTGGTACAGTACATCTGACATTGACCAATTTTTCGACGCATCCTCTTGCCCACCACCATGGCAATATAATGGACGTGCAAGAAATATGCTGCTAACTTCCGATTGGAATAATTGTGGAAAATAGTGTTGATGCATTCTCTAAGCAGCCTAGCTTGATGAATATTGATTACATTATATCTTCGGATCCCGCTAATAATATGATTGATCGATTGTCATCTGATTTTCCACATTGGAGTAGGGTAATGATTTTGTATAGGATTTTGTTTTCACCGTTTAATATTATCGTTTGTTTTGAAAAAAAAATGAAAAAAATAAACTGGATTTTATTCAATTTGAACTGCAGGACAATACAAAAGAGAAGAAACCTCCTCTCCTGCAAGCTTACACACAGAAATAAAAAACAACACGATTCAACACAAGTCGGAGAAACAAACAAAATGCATGCACGCAACACAAAACAAAAAGCAAATTTTAAAGGAACACAATAACCGAAAATGAATGCAAATACATATGTTGCATAGTAATTAACACAGTGCAAAGATTAATTAACCTCCAACGGCGAATGGTGGCGATCAGTGATCCAGCCGGCCTACACGTAATTCTGGTCGAAGGCCATACTACATGAACCTGTTAGAAGAATTATGTTAACTATTTATGTTATTAAGTTTTATATTACCTAAGGCTATGTCAGCCACGTTATTTCTCATTACTAGAGTAGTTTGCAAATGTTTCCCATTGTTTAGGTAGTTATTTTCGGTTTCAAGCCATCATCCCATGATTCATACTTTATAGGAAATGGCCTAGTGGTTGGTTATTCTCTACATGTATTTATATGTTTGTTCTATTAATGAAATTATTAAGTTTTCCCAAAAACACTATCTCTTCCATAAAAAGTTATCAGTGGTATCAGAGACATATTATCAACAGCAATTGGAGAAAGATCCATGGCCGAAACAAATTTTGTTCAGGCTTCCATCCCAAGGTTTGATGGACAACATTATGATCGCTGGAGCATGTTGATCGAGAACTTCATGCGTTCTAAAGAGTACTGGACCATCATTGAGCAAGGAGTGGTTGAACCAGCAGGCAATCCACCCTAAAATTGAGGCTTAGAGAGCAGATTTTGAGAGCAAAAAACTCAAGGATCTGAAGGCCAAGAACTATTTGTTTCAGGCAATAGATAGAGCCATCTTGGAGACCATTCTTAGCAAGGAGTCATCAAAGGATATCTGGAACTCAATGAAAAGGAAGTACCAAGAAAATGCCAGAGTGAAGAGATCACAACTACTAGCCTTAAGAAGAGACCTTGTACCCTACAAATGAAGGAGGGTGAATCCGTCTCAACTTATTGTGCTAGAACCATGGACCTGCAATAAAATGAGATTTCTTGGTGAGAAGATGGAAGATGTAGCAGTTGTGGAGAAGATTTAGAGGTCTCTAACCTCAAGATTTGATTATGTGGTGTGTTCCATTGAGGAATCTAAATACATTGGTGCACTGTCTCTTGACGAATTGCAAAGTTCTTTGCAAGTTCATGAATAGAAGATGAAGAGAGGATCAACAACATCAAATGAAGAGCAGGCCTTTAAGGCCACTGCCTCTAATAGCAATTATCGGGGCAGGGGTAGAGGCAGAGGAAGATGTAGAGGGAGAACATCCAGAGATTTTGACAGCAGGGACAACTCTCAGTCATCCAAGAATGAAGAGGGTAGAAGTACTACAAACAAATGAATGTTGAATGCTTTAGGTGTCACAAATTTGGACACTACCGGTCAGAGTGCTACACCAAATTGCCAGCAGACAAGGAGAAAGGGACTCAGTAGAGCTCTCACTTCGTTGACAAAAAGGAGGATGAGACTCTGCCGATGACTACACAGCATGAGCAGACTTTAGAACCCCAAGTATGGTATGTTGATACAGGATGTACTAATCATATGTGTGGTAATGAGGCATCATTCTCTTATTTGGATGAATCTTATCATTCAAAAGTGAAGTTAGAGATAACTCCTCAGTCGGTGTTAAGGAAAAAGAAATATATGCATCAGATCCAAAAATGGGACATCTGAAACCATTTTTAGTGTTTTATATGTTCCTGATCTGAAGTGCAATCTGTTAAGTGTTGGACAGTTGCAAGAAAAGGGATATGAGATTATTCTAAAGAAAAAGGTGTTTGAAATCAAGGATTCAAGCAAGGGAATCATAGCTAAAGTTCTGTTGAATGCCAACAGACTGTTTCCTTTGGAAATCAGGGAGCCACAAGCATGTCTTATGGCAGAATTGAAAGATGCTTCTTGGTTATGGCATTACAACATGTCCTATTCAATGCCATCAAAAACAAATTAACGAATCAGCAGTTTGAATTATCCACTAAAATATATTCAATCTATAGTACATATGTTTTATTTAATGAACGGATTAAGAAATATAGAAAATGTTCTTACAAAGTCGTACCTCGACCTTCCATTTACCAAATTACGTAGACGGAACGTAGCTATGCCTCCTTAAAACCTCTATACGTGCGGGCAAATTTAGTGTGGAAAATCTAGCACAGAGGAAAGAGGACAACATCCTATTCTTTTTTTAAAAAAAACCTGAAATTACAATAAAATTGCATAGAAGAATATGAAGTCTTGATCATGCTCTGTATCCACCTTCTTGGATAGTAGTAAATCGCTACGTCAATGGTCAAGCAGCAAAGTCTCCAGGACGCCTCCGAACTCATATGGTTTATGTAATGAAGAGAATCAACCTCAGATGGTGTAGGAAGATCAATTTTTATGAAAATAGAAAGAAAACACCTGATTCGCACTTTTCAAAAGATTGAAGGGTGCTTCCAAAATGATGCTTCATATATGCGACTTTCCAAATAAATGCGATAGCCTCCGGACTTCTTTCTGAAAAAAAAACTGCTAGCTTTATGTTGGTACAAGAGTCAGCACTCCAAGATTTGAGTCATTGAACAAATCTTAGAATTTATTCCTATAAAAAAACCGCAGTGATATATGCAATATAAATCTGAAACAAATTAAAGAAGTAATTAAAAGAAATCTAGAATACACATGCCAGCATTCTTCTGTAAATTTACAACCAACCTATTGATCAAAATTCTATCACAACTCCATGTTAAGAATTTTCCCAAAAATTCAACGCCATATTCATCATTTTCTGGTTTACTTGTAGTTTTCAATTAATTTTCCTAAAAATTGTTTGAATTATGATATCTATTTTTTTATAATAAAAATGCTGTTAACGTAAACTTAAATATACAAATTATGATTAATGCCCTAAGAATATAGTGATTTCGAATAAAATTAACATTTTTAAAAAGGCCTAGCTAATTATCAGTTTTCAACGCTCTACACATGACATTGATCAAACATGACATTGATCAAGTCTCATAAAGCTGCATCAAGATATTGACCTGATCTGGTCTAATTTAGCCTACCATCAAAAAACAAGTCTGGATTTTGGCACAATATATATCGAGAATGGCGCATGACACCTATACATCAATCGGCCGAGTGACACAAGTTGTCATTGGTCCATACCCAACATGGTTCAGCTCGGTATTGGGGCTCTATCAGCAGGGCTCATCTTCAGCATGGCGCTTGTCGCTCTTATATCAGTAAATCAACATGGCGTAGGTCGGCCGCTGACCTTTATACCCGAATGACGCAGTTCGTCCTCTGTTCCTAGTAGCTGAACTGACGCAGTAGTCCTTTGTCCCTACTAGCTGGAATGAGGCAATACGTCTATGGTCTCTTATTCCCAACGTGGTGCAGGTCACATCAGTTTGTAATATCTATTATGGCGCAGGTCGTCCTCGGCATCATATAGCCGTTACCTCCATTAAGCGACCCTTCCAGACATTACGCACACATTATACCCTGACTATAACCGCTTTAATGATTGTTCCGAGCAAGATCTTTGCTCCACTAACATCAAGTGAAGTAACGCCATTGACCACTCCTTTAATACGCAATAACTCACCCCATGATGGAACACTATATAAAGGAGCCTTCCCTCTCATTTGGAAGGTATACATCTAATACAAACATTCCGCTCACTATCTTAATAGAAATTTCTATTCAATTTCTGTCCGGAGCGTCTGCAGGACCTTTCACTAATGTGTGTTATGCAGACTCACCAGGATGCGAGAAAGTCTCTCGCTTCATCATAGGAGAGGCTCAACTACCTGAATCAACATTCAATTATAAATTGGACAATTTTATTCGTCGTCATTCATCAGATTATAATTACATTGTCTTAACAATATTGCATGTATAAAAATACACTATACTTTTCTCAAGGGCGGATCTTACCAATGGGTAAAGAGGGCTAACCCACCCAGACAAAAAAAATGCACTATACTTTATCCTCTGCGGTTCAGGAGATCTGAATCCCAGACTATATGCACCAAATTAATTGATGATATATCGCAAGATTATGATTCCCTTAGGGATGCCCTAATGAGAATGATTTTGACTAATTCTATGGATTTTAATAATCAATATTATATATTTCTGATAGTAATGATACCGGTCCTTGTTTTATATGAAATTATATGGGAAAAAAAAAGACATCTAAGACAACCCCAGGCGATATAATTTTTGTTTGAGAGCATTTTCAGCCAATCCTTTGAGGAGAGTCCCACAGATCATACCATTAATTTAAACATAACAAACAAATTCATTACTTATACGTTGAGGTTAAAAAGTGAATTGAAATTGTAGTGTACGTAATGACCGAAATGAAATGCAATAATGCAAAGCCGGCCCTATACGGGGATGAGATCATTTTTCCAAGATGTGTGTCTAATTTCGATATCTAAGTAAAAACTACGTTGTTGGGGTTCAAAACCGGTTTTTCGGACAATTTCTTTTTCTTTTAATACATTATTCATGTTCTGGAAAGAGAAAAAACTCATGTATACATAAAAATACATTCATAATATCAACACTTATTAAGAATTATAAAAAATTGTGAACCTTTAAAGGCATCACATCAAATCTAGTTGGGACACCACAATAAGGTTTAAAACGGACACTCGAGCCGAAAGAGCTTTCCGAATTGGGGTCCTGCGTTCCAAACGGACACTCGAGCCGAAAGTTACGGCCAAAATACTACTGCGTGCTAAAAACGATCCCTTTTGACTCAGAAAATTGTCCTAAATAGAATCCGACAACCGTTACCGACTCCCCGGCAACGGCGCCAAAAACTTGTTCGGTAAAAACTAGTTTTAAATTTATAAACCGAAACACCCCAAGTATAAGGATCGTAGTATAGGGTGTTTACGGGTCGTCCTAAGGGAGTGGAATGTTTATCGGATTCAAATATAAATCTATATCAATTATGTCACACTTATCTATCTAAACTAAAGCTGAAACTAACTAAAACCTAAACCTAAGAATTAAAACTAAAACAGGAAATAAAAACAAGCAGAAAATAAGAAAACAGCAATACGGACGGCGTTCACTTTAATGAGCAGCGTGCCTGAAACTAAATCTTTGACGAAGGCCTGCTATTGCGACGACGGCGTCTAAATCTGAATTGAAACAGAAAATATGCGAGAAAAGTTGCAGAAATCTAAAGGTTTGAAAACTAAAACTTAATCTAAACGATTTGATTAAAACAATTAAAGGAAAACACAAACAAAGCGACTAGATTCCACCTATCAACCAACAATCCCAACTAGATGGTGATTAAAAAGACATAGTTTTTAGTAGTGATTTATTCACGAATTCAATTAAATATCTTCAATCAAATTCTAGGGTTTCGTTTATCTTTTCAAACAAACTAAACATGCAATCAACACGAAATCACGAACTTGTTTCCAAACTCTTACTCAACTAATCATGCATAATCTCTTAAAACACAATTAGATGCATTACTTTGAATAAAAGAGAACTTAAATAAACATACTTTCATAAATTTATTCAAGCATAAATTAAACATAGATCGTTTCATCAAATCTCAATTCAATAAAACTTAAGCAATACAAAACAGATCCAAAGTAATGAAAAACTATGAAATAAACTCACTAAACATAAGCATCGAACTCTCTAGTTGGTTTGTGTTGTTGATAGGCTTCCTCCGTCGACTCACTGCAAGGCTTTTAGCCAACAATCATGTTGGAGATGATTGTTGGGTTGGAGAAGTTCATCTCTATGGAATTAGGGTTCTGGCCGCAGCTTTTTGGTGTGAAAGTGCGATCTCAATTATTTGGTATCTAGGTATGAAATTAGGGTTGGGGCTGCTGCAGTATTTATAGAGATTTAATGTCGGCTAGGGTTAAGTCGGCCTTGAACGCCCGTCTGGTCTCGTGGACGCCCGTCCAGAATGCCTGGACGCTGAGTAAACGCTCGTTCATTCTCCGTCTGAACTCTCTGAATGTAAAATACGATTACGACGCCGCATGGGCGCCAGATTCACTACGGGCGCCGTTTAAGATCGATGAGGCGCCCGTTTGAACTGCTGAGGATCGGATCTCTTCATCTTTATCCAATTTCTTCAAGCCAATTCCAACTCTATCTCTTATAATTCGACTTGAGCTTCATTTATCCTCATTATATGCACGAAAATTAACTCCTACATGATAAATAAACAATGCAAAAATGTAATAAAATCCAAATAGTAATAATTCCATTAAATCAACACTTAAAATCATCAATTTTGCATACAACCCTTTTTAGGGTATTTAAAAAAGCAGAGTGGTCTTCCGGATATTGATGGACGATGGAAGTGGGAGTAAAAATCCCAGGAGGAAGAAGATGAGAAGGTAACAGACACAAAGGGTTATCCCCAAAAGTGGAGGTATTTCTCAAATCAATCGAAGAAGATGGATGATTGGGGTTTATTACCGTTTCAGGACAGAAAACAGGGTCAGAGGAATTCACTTCTTCACTTTCTATGGCCCTAGAAATCTTTTCTGGAGACTCAAACAATTTTTCGATAGAATCGCTGGAGGCAGTATCGGCTCTCAGACTCATGAAAGAAATAAAGAATCACAAGAAACAGGGGATAATGTAGAAGTGAAACTTACTTGTAACTGCCGAAGTGCGTTTCCAAAACTCTGATATAGAAGCGGCGTTTGACAAGAGGGGTGATTATATGACAGGAAGTGGATAAGACGCAATGGTTCAATTCACAGTTATAATGATGGCCAAGTGTGACCTGGCCTCATTTCACGATATAATAATGACAGAAGTTAAAAACGTTTCAGACTAAGGCGGCTGTAAAGCAGTCCACCCTAGTCTGGGGGGACTTATGATGATAGGTGGGCCCATTGGGCCAGTGGGCCGGGTTATCCATAATTGGACCAGGCCCAAAGTTAGACAATTAAGATAATGGATTGGCACGGCAGGACCTCAAGTGCTGACCAGAATAGTCAGAGGAGCAGGGCTGACCAGAATAGTCAGAGGAGCAGGGCTCCATCATACGCTGCGCAGAAGTATACCTCTAGACAGAACGATCGGCTGCGCAGAAGTATTTCTAGTCAGAATGCTTGGCTGAGTGCAGCGAAGACCGAGTCAATATCAGTTCAACCGCGTGTAGACGTGGGTAGACCCCACGATCAGCAACGTACAGAGATAACCGGTGATAACCGGTGATCAGCAACGTAGACGTGGGGTTTATTACCGTTTCAGGACAGAAAACAGGGTCAGAGGAATTCACTTCTTCACTTTCTATGGCCCTAGAAATCTTTTCTGGAGACTCAAACAATTTTTCGATAGAATCGCTGGAGGCAGTATCGGCTCTCAGACTCATGAAAGAAATAAAGAATCACAAGAAACAGGGGATAATGTAGAAGTGAAACTTACTTGTAATCGCGCGAGTGCGTTTCCAAAACTCGACGATATAGAAGCGGCGTTTGACAAGAGGGTGATTATATGACGGGAGTGGATAAGACGCAATGGTTCAATTCACGATTATAATGATGGCCAAGTGTGACTGGCCTCGTTTCACGATATAATAATGACGAGAAGTTAAAAACGCTTTGAGACTAAAGCGGTACAGAAAGCGATCCACCCTAGTCCAGGGGACTTATGATGATAGGTGGGCCCATTGGGCCAGTGGGCCGGGTTATCCATAATTGGACCAGGCCCAAAGTTAGACAATTAAGATAATGGATTGGCACGGCAGGACCTCAAGTGCTGACCAGAATAGTCAGAGGAGCGGCGGCGACTGAATAGTCGAAGAGCGGGGCTCCATCATACGCTTAACAGCATATACCTCTGAAACGAGCGATCGGTCGCGCGAAGTATTTCTAGTCAGAATGCTTGGCTGAGTGCAGCGAAGACCGAGTCAATATCAGTTCAACCGCGTGTAGACGTGGGTAGACCCCACGATCAGCAACGTACAAAGATAACCGGTGATAACTTCCCATCACGCAAGGAAGAGAATCACGATCTACAACTATATAAGGGACACCCTGAACTACGAGGGGGACTTGATTCCAGTTTATCACTTAAATTGGATACGTAGGCAGCTCTCTCAAGAGTTCAGTCCAAATTTATACCCAAATATCATTGTTCTTATACGACGTTCCTAATTAGAATTACCCAATTACCCCTTTGTAATATTCATACAACATCAAACCCCTTTCAAAGAAAGGTGGAATAATCAATTTGCATAGAAAACGATCACATGCTCCAACTTTACACACAAGTTCAAAACAAAATGCATGTATGCTTCTCAAATTGGAATAATTGATACAAAAATTCTGTTGTGTGCACTTGTCCAACTTAGGCATCATGTATCCCACCAAAATACTATCAGAATCGAAATTCAGTTCCATTGAGGAAAAATAACAGATTTAAACTGCAGAAAACACGACACATACAATAGTATTAGACGATAGTTTTATATTTATTTTTGTATTTACGTTTATAGCCTTGTGGCTCACTATATAAACACCTTGTAATGGTTCGTGTTTTCCTAATGACAAATATGTTGTTATTCATAAAATCTATCATGGTATCAGAGAAGATGGTATTAGCCTAATGACAAGATGGTTATCATGATTCAGCGACTTCTGAGTACATGCCTGGCTATACTTCTACTTCTGCTTATATAGTCTTCTTGGGTAGGAATGCGATTTCTTGGAGCTCCAAGAAGCAAAACTCAGTCTCTCGTTCATCCACCGAAGATGAATACAGATGTGTTGCTGACACTGCGGCAGAGATTGCTTGGCTGACCTATCTGCTTGCAAATCTTGGTTTTTCGGTTCGTTCTACACCAGTGATTTTTTGTGAAAATTTAGGTGCTCTTCGCCTAAGCGCCAATCCAGTGTTTCACTCACGAATGAAGCATGTTGCTATCGATTTTCACTTCATTCGTGAGCATGTTGAGCAAGGACTTGTTCGTGTTGCTCGTGTAGCTGCTGCTGATCAGTTGGCTGATGTTCTCACCAAGCCACTGCCACGTTTATCTTTTTCTACTTTCATTTCCAAACTTGGCCTTCGCACAGCGCCGTCAGCTTGAGGGAGCGTATTAGACGATAGTTTTATATTTATTTTTGTATTTACGTTTATAGCCTTGTGGCTCACTATATAAACACCTTGTAATGGTTCGTGTTTTTCTAATGACAAATATATTGTTATTCATAAAATCTATCAAATAGCCTGAAACTCAAGCATTAAACAATCATTTATCTTTGAAAGTTGTTAATGATAACAGGACTTGCCCCAAGAAGGATTAGAGTTAATAAAATACTAACCCAGTACTAAATTTACAAACATCAGGCTTCTTCAAGCTACATATTTACATAGAAACAAATTGAGATTTTAACAAAATTAAAGCTTCTTATAGTCAAAATATGAAACTCTCTCTATCCCCCCCCCCCCTCCCCTCCCCTCCCACCCTCCTCCCCCGCCCCCTCTTTGTGGAATCAGTTGAACGAGTAAATGAAAGATAATGAGTGAAGTATTTGATTCTGGAATTTCTCAACTTGACTGGAGTTTAGCCACATAATAAATGACAAATTTACTGCTGATAAAAAGTTGCCCTGGTGAGATATGTAATTTTCAATAGTTTTAGCATTAAAGAAAATCTCCAAACAGAACCGAGAAAAAAGGGATCGATGTTATAAAACCTTGTAACCAAGCAAACACTTTTGTCGCATAATGTTTTGTAATCTCATGGCTTTTGAGCACACCGATACTATTTGTTTGAAGCTTTAACACCAAAAAAAGAGAGTAAGTTAAAGATCACTTTCGATCATGCATGCAGAGAACACGCTTTTTTTTTTTTTTTTTTTTTTTTTCCAAAGCGTCGGGAAGGGGATCGAGCCCTGGCGCTGCAAAATTTGGTCCTGCAAAATCCGGATCAATACATAAAGTACGGAAAACACCAAATAAGAACATGATTGGTTGGTGTTTCTAAGTCCAAATCTTGATAATAATGTTTCAAAACATGGTCCTTGATGTTCAACGGTAAGAAAGAATATAATAATGGCTTTAAAATAGTAGCCAGAACAGAGCGTGTAGCAAAAAGAAGTTAATCAAAATGAGCTACACAGGCAACCTGTTTAGCTCTCTCCGTAGTGAGAACATTCAGTGTTTGTGGGACCAGTCTCCATAGTCACAACAGTCGGTGTTTGTCGACTGGTCTTGACATGCCAGGTTAATTGGATTCCGACCATGGTTCAAAGTCTCACCCGTATGGTTGCCTGACTCATCGGCCGATTTTAACCGATATAATGCAACGAGACCATCAAATTTCACTGATTTAACTCCCGTTGAAGCTTCTAAGTTGGATAGATTTGTAGAGACAATGTTCTTTCATCTCTTCAAAAAAAAAAAACAAAAACAAAAAGACCGAACCGGTCTCTTTACATCTGGGCTACAAAAGAGGAATCGAGATCCTCTGTCGTGCCGTGCCTGCTGTACCAATTGTTGTGCAAGTGTAAATAGTGTTTTGTATATATATATATATATATAATATTTAATATCACACATATATAGTTGAATGTTGTATTCAATTTATTAAAGGAGAAGATTTTGAGGAATAATAAACATTTTTTCAATACAAAATGTATATTTGACTTGTATTGTTGTATTAATCACAGTTTGTCTTAATATTTTTGTTTTATTTGTGGATATTCTCTTAGTCCGTCATGCCTTAAACATGTGTCGTGTATGATGTATCTACGTATATTATTATACTTTCAACTCGGGTCTATCGATGCTACTTGAGGCACATTGGATCCAATAATTATATACTTTAACTATGTTTTCTCGTTTGACACCAAATTATCAAATCCATTATATCTCAACCATATATCATGTTAATTTCTTAAAATGATTAACCCAAGTTACAATGTCTATTATGTGTCAACTATATCATAGTAATGTTTTCCCTATTTTTCCAATAGGGATATTACATTCTCCCTCTCTTATACGGACATTTTGTCGGGCCTCTGGAATGATTAAGTGGTAGTCCCACCATCTTTCACGGTGCGACCCATCATTCCATCATGTAATTCACTATGATACCATTTGTAAAGCCTCAAAACTTGGGGTTAGCTGGTAATTGCCTATGATATCACCTATAACGCCATAGAATTTAGGCTTAGCGGCGTTATTGGAAGCAGGATGTATCCATTTAATTAACTACTTAGATTTGTCGTCTTTGCTTGACCTATAATGGTTAATCTAGGCAACCATGTCCATTTGCTCTCGATCTTATTTTTTTCAAAATATTTTTTTATTATTAGAAAATAAGAAAAGTACAACCTGCCTAGGTAAAGTTTAGGAAATCTTAGCACCTACGCGGGAACGTAGCGGAATTCAAAAATTTATTTCCTTTACCAAGATCGACTTTGTTTAAGCAACAAACATAACAAGTTAGTAGATGATGGTTACCTTGCTTGATCTAAAAGATCGACGCTTTGACTATCTAAGGAGAGTAATGGTGCATTGAGCCGCCCAAGCGTTCGGCCTCTACCGCTAGTCCACACGAACAACCCGCCGGAATCCACCATTGGATTGCTACTAGAAAAATCCGGTTGCCAGACCAGCCTTTTCTCTCTCTCACATCTCTCTCTAAGAAGCTCTCTATTTTTAATAAGAACTATTAGCTTTTGGAATTTTGATGTGAGTGACATACGCAAAATTGAGATTACCTTCACAGAGATTGAGCCAAAGAAAACATTTTCCTTAAATAGAGTGACATTTATCGCCCCATATTCAACTTCCTATTAAATATATTGGATTACCTTCTATAGATTGAATATAAAGAAAAATCATTTTCCTAAAAATAAATATCCAAAAATATTACTTTTCTTATTAATTGATTTGCATCTAAGGGCATTTAATATTAAGAATATCTTATATTAAATATATAATTTCAAGATATATATTAAGACAATATCTTATATATGAATATATATTTTTCTTATTACCATAAATCTATTTTTTATTCTTAAAAATCAATTAATATCATCGTATATTATATATTATGGTTTATTTTTTTTAATTAATTATTAATTGTTACGTGTGAATCAGATCAAATGTTGTCTTATTTTTATTTTTATTATTATTATTAAAAGGTTACGCCATTTTATGCTTTGACGTTACCAAACCAAAGATTTTCCAAGTATTAATCATTGTGTTTTGTGGATCCGGAAATTTTATTTATACACTATTATCACCGCCTTTAAAAGATTTTCCAAGTATGAATCATTGTGTTTTGTGGATCCGAAATTTTAATGGTCGCAAATAAAGTAGAAATAGGAAAACAAAGCAACACTGCAATCACCGTGTAAAATATAAATCCCATTAATTTACATTTTTACCCTTCTTATAAGGATTTTTATTGGTAGGCAAGTGTGACATGATGATCCTGCACCACCATAAAACCACTGTTGTGGATCTAACTTCCTCGGCGCACGAAATCCGGTTCTTCCGAAAATCATTGAATTTATGAATTTTTGTGTGTTGTTACCTCTAATTGTGAATTAAATCTACATTTCATTCACACACGAAGAAGACGTACGGTGGATGCCAAAAAAAATTAATTTGATGCTATATTGCAAGTTATTAGTGATGAACAGTGGTTTTATGGTGGTCGGGACCACCACGCCATACATCTTGTCATCTAAATGAAATGTCTTATAAGAAGGGTAAAAAATACACGTAAATATTTCGTGGGATTTATATTTTTCTGCGCCACTGCTTATGTTATTTGTTGTTTTTCTATTGATCCCGGATCAAAATACATCGTTGGTCAACTGAAAATCTGTCTTTATAAAATTTCCGTAGTGATAGAAAATTAAAAATACAGTCGATGGTCAACTGAAAATTTGAAATTGGCCCTCTTTTATCCAATTTTCCGGCGCATCCTCTTGCCCTCCACCATGGCAATGGTGGACATGCAAGAAATATGGGATTTTGTTATCACCTTTTAATATATTAACGTTTGTTTGGAAAAAATTAAAGAAAAGAAAAACAAACTGGATTTTATTCAATTTGAACAGCAGGACAATACAAAAGAGAGGAAACCTCCTCTCCTGCAAGCTTACACACAGAAATAAAAAAACAACCCGATTCAACACAAGTAGCAGAAACAAACAAAATGCGTGCACGCAACACAAAACAAAAAGGAAATTAAAAGAACACAATCACCGAAAATGAATGCAAATACATATATATGTTGCATAGTAATTAATACAATGCAAAGATTAATTAACCTCCAACGGCGAATGGTGGCGATCAATGATCCAGCCGGCCTACACGTAATTCTGGTCGTAGGCCATACTACATGAACCAATAACTGAGGATCCGGAAACGATGCCAGAAATGCAGTTGTTGGTGAGGTAATTGAAAGCAGCAGTAAGGCATGTCTGGCAATCATTTATGTTTTGACCGTTGCAGTGGCCATGGCCATACACCACAGGGGCAAATGGTGAGGGGATATGAAGATCATAATTACCGATGCCATCGGGAGTGTTGGGAGTGGTGGTGAGTAACGCGGTTAACACCCATGTTACACTAGCAGGATATTGGGTGTCTGGGGACATTACTGAACCACAACTCTGACTTTTCACTACTGGGAATAAACCAGCAACTAATACTAGTGCAGTTAACATGACACAGAAGAAAGTGGTGTTTCCCATTTTTTTTTTTTTCCTTTCTTTCTCAAGTAATGTTATTATAACTCAGAAAATATCTTACTGTGTGATCCATAACATAACTTGTTTCTCCCTCTTATATAGAAGTACTAATTATTTAAAATTCCGACTTCAATCCGGCTAAATGCTATGTCTTATCTTATTTGTTTATAAATTCTATTTGAACATATCCAAAAAATACAAGGTCACCACCAGACTGTATAGGTTTAACTTATGCGCAGTAAATTAATTAATGTCAAAAAAAGAATCGGCCGTTTGTATATTTCTCCGATATTCAATGCCATAAAAACAAATTGACGAATCAGCAGTTTGTATTATCCCAGTAATATATATAGATTTTTGTCCGGAAGACAAAATTATCAAAAATCTGATAGAAAGAATAACATAATTTAATCGGAGACAAAAGAATAATTATGAAGTAACAAATTTAAGTAACAAATGTGGAATAAAATAAATATGAAGTAACAATTGTGAAACACAAAGTAACATTAACACGTGAAGAAACAATTTTAAAGTAACAAATGTGATTTTTGTCCTTTATAATCATTAAAATGTTACTTTTGTCCTTCCAAACCCATTTATTATTATTTTTGTCCTTATGGCCCCTTCCCCCTAATATATATTCAATCTACAATACATATGTTTTTTTTTTTTAATGAACGAATTAAGAAATATAGAAAATGTTCGGACAAAGTCGTATGTCAACCCACCCCTTTTACCAAATTACGTAGCCGAAACGTAGTCCTTAAAACCTCTATATAGTGTGGAAAATCTAGCGCAGAGGAAAGAGGACAACATCTTACAATAAAATTGCATAAAAAGAAAATGGAGTCTTGATCATGATCTGTATCCTCCGTCTTGGATAATAGTAAATCGCTAAGTCAATGGTCAACCAGCAAAGTCTCCTGGACGCCTCCGAGCTCATATATATGGTTTATGTAATGAAAGAGAAACAACCTCAGATGGTGTAGGAAGATCAATTTTTTATGAAAATAGAAAGAAAACACCTGATTCGTACTTTTCAAAAGATTGAAGGGTGATTCCAAATAGATGCTTCATGCGTCTTTCCAAATAAACACGATAGCCTCTGGAGTGCTTTCTGAAAAGAAACTGCTAGCTTTATGTTGGTACAAGAGTCGGCACTCCAAGATTTGAGCCATTGAACAAATCTTAGAATTTATTCCTATAAAAAAACCGCGGTGATATATGCAATATAAATCTGAAACAAATTAAAGAAGTAAAAGAAATCTATAATACACTATGTTGCACAGACACGGCGATACGTCTAATTCCAAAATTTAAGGACACGACACTCCGCCGACACGTTATATATATATATATAATGTAAATAAAATTCAATTATAAAAAAATATAATCGTAAACATCTGAAAAAACTTGACTAAATAAGATAGGTATTACATAAACTCTATGAATATCTAGAATAAATATTCGATCTATATACGGTGCCAAAAGAAATTGTGATTGACCTTCCAAATATTACAAACTGTAAAAAAGATTGTCTATCAACAAAAAACATATAAATTGTTAGAAAATCTACGCGGGAACACAGCGGAATTTAAAATTTTATTTCCTTTTAACCAGGATCGACTTTGTTTAAGCAATAAACAAATAAGTGGTAGACGGTGGTTACCTTGGTTGATCTATTAGATCGACGCTTTGACCGTCTAAGGAGAGTAGTTCTGCATAGAGCCGCCCAGAGCCGTCCCTGGGGGCAGGCCAACAAGGCCGCGGCCTAGGGCCCCCACCGAAACTTGCAATTTTAGGGCCCACGTTTTTATGTAATATAGAAGTATATTTTAGGTTAATTTTTATTTTTTACTTAAGTTAAAACACCGGTAAGACCTAAATTTATAGCCGAATTCAGTGAAAAAAAGTCTAATCAAATTTCATTACCTTTTTGATAAAGCTCATCAACGTATCAACGTAGTATACTTCAAAAATAGTTATGATATATTATTTTTTACAGAGTTGAAGGACTTAAAATTTTTTGGCCTAGGGCCTCGGATTACACAGGGACGGCCCTGGAGCCGCCCAAGTGTTCGACCTCTACCGCTAGTCCACACGAACAGTCCGCCGGAATCCTATCATGGATTGCTATTGGAAAACTCCGGTTGCTAGACCGGCCTTTTTCCTCTCTCTCCAACACTCGATAGGATGCTCTCTACTTACACAAGAACTATTAGTTCTTGGAATTGTGATGTACAAAAGAGCTTGACACCCACTTCCTATTTATAGGGAAAGTGGAGGAGAAAAAACATATTCTCAATAAAATAAGGAAAATATAATTGATTGATTTATCTCAGTTCTGCTTTTTTTTTTTTTTGGGAGGAAATGAAGGAGAATGACAGAAATATTTCATCAATCGAGTAGAAGAACACTCTTTTGAAACTTTTGCATAAAAGACAAAACTATTTATTCACTTTCGAAATTCACTTGTGTTCGAAATTCACTATTTAAATTCACTGTCGAAATTCACTTGTGTTCGAAATTCACTATTTAAATTCACTGTTGAAATTCACTAATTTTCAGAATTCATTGTCGAAATTCACTGATTTTCGGGATTTACTGTCGAAATTCACTGATTTCGGGATTCACTGGGGAGATTCACTGATTTTCGGGATTCACTGTTTATCCTTCTCGCTATAAAAATTATGCAGTTGTCATTCTCCCTATAAAAAATATGTAATTGTCTTGTTACTTAAAAATATTTCAGATTGTGTCATTATCCCTAATTTCCCTTCTTTTTTTTTTCCGAGAACATCTCAATGTTATCTTAGGTACTTAATTTTATTTATTTATTTATTTTTTTTGAGAACTAAGTACTTAATTTTTATTATGACAAAAGTTGAGTCGAGATTAGTATTCTCTAGACTCAATGGTGATAAGAACACACATATGATACTCCTTTTTTTAGAGACACATATGATACTCTTGATCAACTAAAATTCAAGTAAACTAATCGGCATTCTGTTTAAAATTGAGTCGGAATCAATTAGTGAAAAAAATTAGTATAAGATGAAATTGAAAATAAAACCAGGCTTTGATTGTCGATAGGCCATATATACAAGAAAATGATTATTATCATCTTTCGTACTAAACTTTTAAACGTGATTTCCAACAACCAACAATTTGGAAATTAGCATAGAATGTGTTAGATCCCGTGCGCAATTAAAATAAATAAACGAAAATTAACTCAACAATTTTATTTAATATATTTAAATGACTATATTACAATAGTAATTGAAATAAAATACGATGCAATACAAAACCGAGACGAGTCGAAACTCTGTCCTTAAGACAATTTTGGCCCGGTATCTACCCCGGTTGTTACCAATTGTCTCCCAGGATAACTCGGTTATACCTGTTCAAGTAGAGGTACTTCAGACTTGAACCACAAATAACTCGACAATGCCTGAATCTCTTCGACTCGTGAATGGACTCGAAATGAACACCACGAATCGAATGTAAGAAAAATGCTCAAAACTACAGGACTCAAGTACTAAGTTGTATGTGTATGATGCAATTTCTGAACTCTCTCTCTGAACTCATTCTTTCCTCCATTCATTTGAGGATGTTTATATAGTGGACCTATTGTGAAACTGATGCCTTTTCATTTCCTGAATTAATGCTCAAGCATTCATGGTTGAATATTAATCGAAAATGATTCAAATTTCTCCACTCATTAATTCTATTTGCTTCAATTCTCGGCATTGAAGTCGCTTAGAATTTCTAAATTCGAGCTACGGTGAGCTTGTGTTGGACAACCGATCTGACTGAGCTTATTCGAATATAACTCATTCTGAATGTGTATTGATATGGGCCAAGACCAATAGACTTTTGTATAAAAAGTTTAATACTGTCCTGGGCCCCCAGGCCCATTCCCCATTCCCCATTCCCCAAAGCCAAAGGTCATCGGGCTCGGGCTCGGGCACGGGCACGGGCGGCGGCGGCGCGCGCGCGTGTGACCATTTTAGCAGAACATCTGACCGCTAAAACCAACCCGCTATCTCTCCTTCTTCTAGGAGCTTATACTACATACAACATTCTTCCCACATATATACTAGAATTGATCCTCTCAACTCCCAATGTGGTACAAATCGCTTAGTTGAATACTTTCTTCAACATTTACTTCCAACATTAGCTCTTTCAACCACCCGACTTTAAGCGTTAATTTCTCATTCACTCGTTATCCGAATTGAATGATTCCAAATCTGAATTCATCTACGACTCACGTAGTTTTCGGAATTATCAAAACATTACATATATTCTATACAAGAATATATCCAAATACGCTTACAAAGTCACGAGAATAAAATGATTATAAAATCATTTTTAATTCATTTTTAATTCAATTCCTCTATATCTCCAACAATCCCCCACATGAATGGAAATTAATGCAAATGCAAACTCTGAAGAGATTCTGACAGAAAAATATTGCATCGGGAGAGGTAGCTTTCGGCTTTGAACCGCGCTTTAGTGAAATACTATCGGATCTACTCGTCTAATCAGTTGAACTTAAGTCTTGAATCTATTCAAATTTTAGTGTAGAACTGCACCACCACGTCATCTTGTCACTAATGAAATGTCTTATAAGAAGGGTAAAAACGTAAATACATGGGATTTATATTTTACACGGTGGGCCCTTGTGTTATTTGTTGTTTTTCTATTGGTCCTGGATCACCAAGTCATCATTGGTCCAGGACCATAATAAAATTTCCGTAGTGATAGAAAATTAAAAATACAGTCGATGGTCAACTGAAAATTTGAAATTGGCCCTCTTTTATCCAATTTTCCGGCGCATCCTCTTGCCCTCCACCATGGCAATGGTGGACATGCAAGAAATATGGGATTTTGTTATCACCTTTTAATATATTAACGTTTGTTTGGAAAAAATTAAAGAAAAGAAAAACAAACTGGATTTTATTCAATTTGAACAGCAGGACAATACAAAAGAGAGGAAACCTCCTCTCCTGCAAGCTTACACACAGAAATAAAAAAACAACCCGATTCAACACAAGTAGCAGAAACAAACAAAATGCGTGCACGCAACACAAAACAAAAGGAAATTAAAAGAACACAATCACCGAAAATGAATGCAAATACATATATATGTTGCATAGTAATTAATACAATGCAAAGATTAATTAACCTCCAACGGCGAATGGTGGCGATCAATGATCCAGCCGGCCTACACGTAATTCTGGTCGTAGGCCATACTACATGAACCAATAACTGAGGATCCGGAAACGATGCCAGAAATGCAGTTGTTGGTGAGGTAATTGAAAGCAGCAGTAAGGCATGTCTGGCAATCATTTATGTTTTGACCGTTGCAGTGGCCATGGCCATACACCACAGGGGCAAATGGTGAGGGGATATGAAGATCATAATTACCGATGCCATCGGGAGTGTTGGGAGTGGTGGTGAGTAACGCGGTTAACACCCATGTTACACTAGCAGGATATTGGGTGTCTGGGGACATTACTGAACCACAACTCTGACTTTTCACTACTGGGAATAAACCAGCAACTAATACTAGTGCAGTTAACATGACACAGAAGAAAGTGGTGTTTCCCATTTTTTTTTTCCTTTCTTTCTCAAGTAATGTTATTATAACTCAGAAAATATCTTACTGTGTGATCCATAACATAACTTGTTTCTCCCTCTTATATACAAGTACTAATTATTTAAAATTCCGATTTCAATCCGGCTAAATGCTATGTCTTATCTTATTTGTTTATAAATTCTATTTGAACATATCCAAAAAATACAAGGTCACCACCAGACTGTATAGGTTTAACTTATGCGCAGTAAATTAATTAATGTCAAAAAAAGAATCGGCCGTTTGTATATTTCTCCGATATTCAATGCCATAAAAAACAAATTGACGAATCAGCAGTTTGTATTATCCCAGTAATATATATAGATTTTTGTCCAGAAGGACAAAATTATCAAAAAATCGGGATAGAAGACACATCAGTAATTTAATCGAGATAAAAGAATAATTATGAAGAATAAATTTAAGTAATAAATGTGGAATAAAATAAATATGAAGAATAATTGTAAACACAAAGTAACATTAACACGTGAAGAAACAATTTTAAAGTAACAATTGTGATTTTTGTCCTTTATAATCATGAAAATGTTACTTTTGTCCTTCCAGACCCATTTATTATTATTTTTGTCCTTATGGCCCCTTCCCCCTAATATATATTCAATCTACAATACATATGTTTTTTTTTTTAATGAACGAATTAAGAAATATAGAAAATGTTCGGACAAAGTCGTATGTCAACCCACCCCTTTTACCAAATTACGTAGCCGAAACGTAGTTATGTCTCCTTAAAACCTCTATATAGTGTGGAAAATCTAGCGCAGAGGAAAGAGGACAACATCTTACAATAAAATTGCATAAAAAGAAAATGAAGTCTTGATCATGATCTGTATCCTCCGTCTTGGATAATAGTAAATCGCTAAGTCAATGGTCAAGCAGCAAAGTCTCCTGGACGCCTCCGAGCTCATATATATGGTTTATGTAATGAAAGAGAAACAACCTCAGATGGTGTAGGAAGATCAATTTTTTATGAAAATAGAAAGAAAACACCTGATTCGCACTTTTCAAAAGATTGAAGGGTGATTCCAAATAGATGCTTCATGCGTCTTTCCAAATAAACACGATAGCCTCTGGAGTGCTTTCTGAAAAGAAACTGCTAGCTTTATGTTGGTACAAGAGTCGGCACTCCAAGATTTGAGCCATTGAACAAATCTTAGAATTTATTCCTATAAAAAAACCGCGGTGATATATGCAATATAAATCAAAACAAATTAAAGAAGTAAAAGAAATCTATAATACACTATGTTGCATGCATACTAGCGATACGCCTAATTCCAAATTTAAGGGGACACGACACCCTCAAACACGTTATATATATATATATATATATATATATATATATATATATATATATATATATATATATATATATATAATAAAATAAATTATTATAAAAAATATATTCGTAAACATCTGAAAAAACTTAACTAAATAAGATAGGTATTACATAAACTCTATGAATATCTAGAATAAATATTCGATCTATATACGGTGCCAAAAGAAATTGTGATTGACCTTCCAAATATTACAAACTGTAAAAAAGATTGTCTATCAACAAAAAAACATATAAATTGTTAGAAAATCTACGCGGAGCAGCAGTTAGAATTTAAAATTTTATTTCCTTTTAACGAGGATCGACTTTGTTTAAACAATAAACAAATAAGTGGTAGACGGTGGTTACTTGGTTGATCTATTAGATCGACGTTTTGACCGTCTAGGAGAGTAGTTCAAGCATAGAGCCGCCCAAGTGTTCGACCTCTCTACCGCTAGTCCACACGAGCAGTCCGCGGAATCCCATCATGGATTGCTATTGGAAAACTCCGGATGCTTTAGGCGCCTTTTTTTCCTCTCCCTCCAACACTCGATAGGATGCTCTCTTTACACAAGAACTATTAGTTCTTGGAATTGTGATGTCTGAAGAGAGGCGACACCCACTTCCTATTTATAGGGAAAGTGGAGGAGAAAAACATATTCTAAAAAAAATAAGGAAAATATAATTGATTGATTTATCTCATTTATTATAATATCTCATATTAAATAAATCTAGGATATTGTCAATATCTTATATTGAATAGATATTGTCAAAATCTAATATTGACTATATTTATCTTATTACCATAAATCAATTTACACATGTGTATATATCACATATATATTACACATATAAATCTATACAAATATATACTTTGGAAACATGTGTGCACATGCACATCATATGTGCAACACGCATGTATGTATATAATTATAAATATTAATATCTAATATTAATATATAGTATACTAATTAATTAAATTCTGACAATCCAAGTGTATCATATACACACACAAATTATGCCGCTATAGCCAATAAATTGGCATCCGAATATTCATTAATTAATATAATATTATTAATATCTTGTATTTAATTTATTCATAATAAATAAATACCACCATATTAATTTACCACTATAACCTTTATACTCTCGAGATAAACTTTCCTTATTTGGTTATCATCTATAACCACATTTTAATCCGGCTAGATGTTCTTATATGTGTGACCCGATAGGCTTCCGAATATGTTGGCCGTAGACACAAAGTGCAAATTACGAAAATGCCCTTCATACCTAACGATCACGGGATAGCGCGTCAAGCAACACACCGTGACCCCGATCATCGGAAGAGTCAAATGCAATGACTACTACCTTTCATGTGAAACGGTTACCGTGTAAATTACAATCCTATCGCTGTAATAATATCCATACGGTCGTTAGTCGAGTGTCAAAACATCAACGACCGTATCTTATAATCTGGATATCATGCTCTCTCGAAGTAACTCGTTTACTCCCACTTTGCAAAGATTCACGAGATTAAGACATTCCTTATAAGAAGTCCATTTCGAATATTCGATCCCAATCATAGGATACGCGATTCCCGGACAACCAATCATGTATACTCCCAGGGCCGGTCCTACGTTTTTTAGGGCCGAAGCCAGTTAAAAAAAATTGGGCCTATGTAAAAAAAAAAATCGAATCGAAAATACAAATTTTTTTCTAATACATTCATATACAAACATCAAATTCCCTTTATGACTAAATTTATTTGTCTTCAATATATAAAGCATTTTAATTTTTTTCGAATTTTTTATCTGCTACTTTCTTCATGAAGTAACGTTTAAGTAACATATAAATTGTTTTATTGGGTTGGATATTTTTTTAAAGAATCGGGCCTATATAAATTTTTTATTAGGTTGGTTATTTTTTTAAAGAATCGGCTATTTTTTATCAAAATCGGGCTTTTAATATACGATTTTTTTATAAATCGATCGGATTAACTCTATAAAAAATTTTTCGGATAAGCAAAACATGTACCGATTGGGCTATCGGGATTCATTGGGCCAAGCCGATCGCTCGCTTGGCTTGTGATAGGGCCGCCCTCATATACTCCGCGATGCTTCAAGATCACACCCAATCACTACCGCATTATCGCCCGTGGCTGGCTGGGGAAATCTCAATAGTGTCAAAGCATGACAATCCACACCGTGATGCCATGAAGACTCGGTCTTAAGGATAATTACACAACCGCCACATAATGTGACACTTAATGTTAGTGGGTCGATCTAACGTCGCATTCTCTAATACACGCCCACGTCTGGTCAAGTGTCTCTACACTTCGATAGACGAGATTTATCCTCGCTTCTTAAAGACATAGACATCTAATACCAAGTAGCATGTTCATACTATCAATGCCCTGCTTAATAATACATCACCTAGAGACATTTAAGTATCAAATTTATTAAAGTGATTAGAGATCTCATCAACCATAATCGCCTATCATGGTTTCTCAATCACAGTTTAATACTAAGGACGTTATCATATAACAATTCATAATTGGTTCTTTAAAAGAACATATATATGACAACATAAAAGCCATTTAATATATGTATAAACATAATTTATAGTAGAAATGATCCGACCCGGTCGGATCCGGTCCAACCCGATTGGGTTTAGGACACTATTTCCACATAAATTAACTTGATACGACGTATTATTTATTGGGGGAAGGGGCCACAATGACAAAAAAATTAATAAATGGGTCTGGAAGGACAAAAGTAATATTTTCATCATTATAAAGGACAAAAATCACAATTATAACTTTAAAATTGTTACTTCACGTGTTAATGTTACTTTGTGCTTCACAATTGTTACTTCATATTTACTTTCTACATTTGTTACTTCATATTTGTTACTTCATAATTGTTACTTTTGTCATTATTAAATTACAGTTTCCTTCTATCCCGATTTTTAGTAATTTTGTCCTTCTGGACAAAAATCTATTATTAATAAATCAAGCAAGGAATTGATGATTAATTATGGACAAAAATAGTGTAAACTTCCTAAATTACCCTCTTTTCACTTAAGTAAAAAAACAAATCATTGCCTACTAACAAATTAGGAGGTTTTACTTAATTAATTTTTGTTATTTATTGTAACTGTCAATCTATTTCCACGATTTTAGGGAAGCATTATCTCTACATTTTTTTGAATTGATTATTGTAAAAAATAAATGTACTTATTGTATTTGGCAAACAATTTTTCATTATTTTATGCATTTATTATCACTACATAATTTTGATTTTAATGGAAAAAAAATTCACTTCAAAACTAAAATTTTTGACGCAAAAAATACTTTACCTATATTATTCGATCCATATCAGTGTTACTACATTTGTTTTGCCATAACTACATCTATATTTTTTTGGATGTAACTACATCTATATTATTGGCCGTTATTACTCCTTTTTCGATTGTTACTACATTTTTTCTGTAACGACATATATTTCATTTGTTGTTACTATTTCTTTTCATGTGCTAATATGTTTTTTGTTGTAACTAGAACTTTTTATTTATCATTGTTACTACATTTTTTTGCCGTAATTACATTTATTTTATTGGTTTGTTACTATTTTTATTGTTACTATATTGTTTTTTGCCATAAATAAATCTATTTTATTGGTTGTTACTATTTATTTTTCAAGTGTTACTATATTTTTTTTATGTAATAACATTTATTTCATTGAATGTTACTACTCATTTTTTAGATGTAACTACATTTTCTTTACCAGCGTTACTACACGTTTTTTTGCTGTAACTATTTCTTTTATTGAATGTTACTACTTATTTTTCCGTGTTAATACATCTATTTTATTGGATCCCTAAAAAGTGGGAAGCATTTTAAAAGAGATTTATGTGACTATATTTTTTTTACGTGATTTATTATTATTTTTTTATTGAAAGTTTGGTAACTGTTTTTTTTTTTTTTTGAAGATTCACCCCTCTTTAATTACACCACATTTATTGGCAATAACTTCAAATCACACAAAAAAGGTATTCTGGTCCATCTATTATCTTTTGTCATTTTTAATCTTCAAATGAAAGATGTCATTGGATCCTCATTTATGAAATTTGATGTCCTTCTGGCTCATTCCCCCATATATATCACTCGCCATCAAAGCATTGGCCAAATGGTAATTACTGTGGTCCTTGACCTGTAGGGTTTGGATTCGAATCTCAGTGGAGATAAAAAGTGTGCGTGCGTATATTTCGTATCCGTAAAAGAAAATTGACTATACTCCAAAAAAAATATGTTAGAATTATTCCAGTTGTATTGTCCGGACAACACTTATAGTTGTGGTTCTGCACTCGAATCAGAACAAACCCAACGAGCCATTGCACGTATAAAAGAAGAATACTTGCCGCCAATTTAATCCTACACATAAACGATCCGAGTTGCTCATGAGAATTTCGGCATTAGGCTCGTAGAAGACTTGTTCGTATAATAAATCATCGAACTCAAGGAAAACTCTAGCAACTGGTTAAGGAACACGAGAGTATCATGAAATTTCAATTGAATGTTCATTTGCATTATCAAGCATTCTAATAATGTATTTATAAAATCTATTTTAGTTTAATTTATAACATATTATTCAAAATATAAAATAAAAATTAATTATTTAAATAAGTATAGTTTTGGGCTTTTCTTCAAATTTTTTCCAAGCACGATGAGTTGTTTGAATAAAAATTGAACAAGCAAATTCGAGCACTGTAATTTTTTAAAAGTATGATTGATTCTGATAAATGACTTAAGGGCCCGATTACACAAGGACGACATGCGTATATGTATGTATATACATATGTGTGATTTACATTAAAAAAGATTTCCTTGAAGAAAACACAAAATCATACAAAGGCCGGTTTTCAATCGTGATTAATTAATTTAAAAGCTAATAAATATAATTTACTAGTCAAAAACCCGTGCAACGCACGGTGATAACAATATAAAACATAAAAGATTTGAATATAATTGTGTGAAGAATGATAATATTAAGTTAGAGAAGCAATGTCGTATCATAGAGAATTCGGAAAATGTTTTATCTATCTACACATTACATTGGTTATATCTTAAGAAAAAATATATTTTAAACGAATAATTCGTGAGAAAAAGATTAGTTTTGACTCGAAAAGAAAAACAACATACGTAAGAAATACGCTCCTACCACAAACCCCTACCCGTAGCCTCCCTCTTAGGCATCTTACCACTATCCCACCATCTCCTAGCCTCACATAACCCCTATCCCTTACCTCAACTTATCCCCCAAGCTTACTTAAACAATAAAAGCAAAGCCCTAAATTGTGCTTAAGAAACCCTAAACCCTGTCAAATCATTTTTCTATAAGAAATCATAAACAACCCTACATATTCGGACCCACAGACAACCATGCTCATTTATTTCCAAACACCGCTTTTGAAATTATCCCACGAACTCACCCATTAAAAAATGAAAAAAATACTATGCCCTACAAACCTTTAAACTAAATACACTTAGTATAGATTTATAAGGTTTTCAACATGTATTAAATGTAACTGTCGGAACCTATTATTGCCATGGTTAAAAAGGTTTTTTTCACTTTCGACAACACTTGAAATGACACAATATAGTAAAATAATTGTATGTGGATCATGTGTCATTTATAAGGGACTCAACATGAACCCCTCGATTTTTCTACTTCATAAAAAAATCATATACCTCTTCATCCCCACACCCTACCCCACCTATCTTCACCAATGGGAAAGCTATATTGACCACGGTTAAAAAGTTTTTTTTCACTTTCGGCAACACTTGAAATGACACAATATAGTAAAATACTTGTATGTGGTTCATGTGTTATTTATAAGGGACCCAACATGGACCCCTTGATTTTTCTACTTCATAAAAAAATCATAAACTTCTTCATCCCCCACACCCTACCCCATCTATCTTCATCAATAAAAAGGAAAACCTATATTAAATGTGATTTCCACAACCTATATTAAATACACATGTCTGTAAACTAATTTGTAAATTTGAACCATTTCAAACAATAAATAATCTATTTCAAAAGTTTCAAACTATATATGTATAATAAATGATGGACTTCAATGTTATAATAATATTTTATTATATCAAGAAACTACAACACCCAGAACAAAATTCGTGCTAACACGATAATTTTTACTGCAATTATAGAAGCTTTTCGACTCATGTAAAATGTAAAAGAATGAAAGAAAATGTGCTTCATCCCCAAAAAACAAAGAATAAACCCCTAAAAAAGAATAAAAAAATTACCTTAGTTCCATCAAACATCAACACCCACAAAAAAGACAAAAAGAAACTCAGAAAAATATTCTACAAAAATCAACCCATTAATTCAACAATCGTATTTATGTTGAACAAATCCGGGTTAGGATTTGAAAGAGGATAGTTGGTGTTTTGTTGAGCATTTTGCGAGAAGTATGTTGCTGGAAAAATCATTTAAAAATTCATCATGTTTTTTTTATGGATTCTGTTTTGATCTTTTTCCGGATTTTTTTTAAATCACAAATTAGCTGGAAATTATTGTATATTTTATGTGATGAGGATCAACCTTTTTTATCATATGAGCTTTTCTCCTCTTTTTTTTCCTTCACGTAATGAATAAAATTTATGATTATAATTCATGGGAAATATTCTTTGAATTTTTTTGAGTTTGAAAAAAATGTTAATTTTAATTTATTTATCATATGAGATTCTCTCTTTTTTTCTTCCTGTAATGAATGACATTTATTATTATCATAGATGGAGAATATTTGAATTCAAACGTTGCAAATGGTAAAAGGTTGCAAATATGTTTTTATTTCCGCTGATTTTGCAGATGCCCCATTAATGATAATAATAAATAGTCAATGATTTTAGTGATTTCTCACAACCGCTGATTTTGCAAATGTATGCACATTAATTCCATTATCATTTATTATTATTATTGATGGGGCATCTGCAACAAAAGGTCAACGAAAAGAAAAAAACGATTGAGACTCACAAATCAACAAAATCAAATGATTTTGGCTATAAAGAAAAGAAAAAAATTGGAGAATATGAGAGAAAAAACTATTGAAGAGAGAAAATGTATATAAATTCCAATTTACAGAAAACCGCAAACGGATTATTCACAATCAGAATCTCAACTCGAGAGAAATACAAAAGACAACAAAAAAATGAGTGATTACAGTAACGGCAATGCTGTCATCATGAAGGATCAAAGCAGCATAAGTGTAGGCAAGCTTTCCGACGGATATTTTCGTTACAGGATCTGCAACAAAAGGAAAAAAAAAATCAACAACGATGGAGTCTAAAAAATCTACGAAAATCAATTGATTTTGCTATATAAATAAATAAAAAATGGAGAATATGAGAGAAAAAAAACTCTCTGAATAGAGACAATGTATGTTGTAATTACTCGCTTTTCTTGTCATCAAGGTCCAAAATATCCCGGTTTGAGCAAGAGTCAAATGGTTTGCTTATATATCCGTAGGAAAAAATACATGTGCATTCCGGCTTTGAGTTGGATAATGGGGCATCTGAAACAAAAATCAACGAAAAGCAAAAAAACTGAAAAATCAACGAATTCAAATGATTTTTGATATAAAGAAAAGAAAAATTGGAGAATATGAGAGAAAAACCTATTGAAGAGAGAATATATATATAATTCCAATTTACAGAAAACCACAACCGGATTATTCACAATCGAATCTCAACTGTGCGAAATAAAACAGATTTAAAAAAAAAATGAGAGATTGCGAAGAATGGCAATGACCTCATCGTGAAGGATCAAAGCATCATAAGTGTAGGCAAGCTTTCTGACGGACATTTTCGTTACACTATCTGCAACAAAAGATTAAAAAAAAATGATGGAGACTGAAAAATCTACGAAAATCAATTGATATTTGCTATATAAATAAAAGAAAGAAAAAGGAGAATAAGAGAGAAAAAAAACCAATGAATAGAGACAATGTATGTTGTAATTGCTCTGCTTTCTTCTTGTCACCGTGTCCAAAATATCTCGGGTTTGAGCAAGAGCCAAATAGTTTGCTTATATACCTGTAGGTAAAAAGAAATACAGGTGCATTCCGGGCTTTGGGTCGAATAATGGGGCAAATCCCGTGTAATTAAGTAAAATTGTGTTTTCAAATATATATAGATGTATATGCAGATTTTTGGAATCTGAAATAAAAGGAAATAAGAATTTGAATTATGAATTTTGAATTTGAATAATAATTTTGAATTTTGGGAATTAATAGGAGTTAATGATTGATTTTAAAAATACATTTTTATTTTAGGAAATGAAGCGGGTCTGAAGCGGGTCAATCTGGTATTTTCCGGGTTTGGGTCGCAATTGATTTTATTTCCTCTCCTAAATATATATATATACTAGCCATTAACCCGTGCATAATGCACGGGTGATGTAAAATTAAGAAAAAAAGTTTTCTTTATAAAAAAATGTCATCAATTTTTTTGGGGTTCATTTCATTTTTCAGAGGTGTCCTCTGCTGCGGTTACCTTTAAATAAAAAATCCGTGTGATGCACGGATCGGAGAGGTTAAATATCTATATAAATGTATACAAATTTACATGCATGGAATGATAATCATTTAATAAGAAGTAGGGCAACAATAGCAACTACTACTTCTGTCCCAAAATATAAGTATATTCAGCTTTTTAGTTTTATTCTATAATGTAAGTCTATTCGAAAATCAATAAAGCATTTATTATATTTTTCTCATTTTATCTCTCTTTTATTATATACACGCCCACTTTTTACTACTTTGCATTAATAATAGTCAAAAGTCATTTTAAAATTTATCATCAAAATTAATGACAAATAACCAATTCAACAAACTTTCTTAATCCGTGTGAAAAAATCCAAACAGACTTAAATTTTGGGACGCAGGTATATAGTACTATTTCCATCAGAAAGCTTCAAACAATTCTATACTAAATTACTACCTCCGTCAAAAAATATAAGTCCGTTTAAATCAGTTAACACATATTAACAAAAGTAGTTAAATGTTATTAATTTTAATGCTTTATTACTATTTTAGATTAACTTATATTATGAGACAAATTTAAAAAATTAAACGGATTTATATTTTTGGACAGAGCTGGTACAAAATAAGAATCGAATGAAATGGGAAAAAAAAACCAGCTATAGTTGAAATTATGTAACCGATGTGAAATATGAAGTTTTGATTAAAATGATCGTGTGAAAGTGTAAAAAACATTGACTACCAATCAAGTAGGAAGACATATAATTGCTTTTTTTTTTTTTATGCTACTACAATAACGGTTGCGTCACAACAAATGATACAATACTCTTTGATTACACTCATGTTGCATTATATCATCAATCAAACTCTTGGTGCCACCAACACGCTAATACATGTTCATATAGACAAATACGTACATCTAATTACATTCCTTCATATTTCCAACTGACTAATTCAAACTATTGAGCTTCAATAATCAACCGTACCATCCTTGACGAAAAAATTAGAAATTTAACTTAATGCAATCCCGTAAATTTCTGAAGTACACATACTTTCGTACACTTTCAATGGATAAAATCCAAAGGATGGCCAATTATTCAAAAAAACCCTATGAATTGAAGGACGCGTGCGGTACTCGAGTGAGCTTAGCAGATCAATATCTGAATCAGACACTTGCATAAAAGCTAAGCCAAATATACATAAAACCTTCCGTCAAGGAGGGGGTTATTTATCAGGTGTCTCATCCACACTTTTCTTTCTCATTCATATATATAACTTTCTTGTGAGAAATGTAGTGCAATAATAGAGTAGAAGTCGGATTTGCTGCCGCCTTGTAACAGACGCGACATGCATTGCATATTTTTCTTTTGGTCCATTAGGCCCTTCTCTCCGTTGTAGAGTCTTGGGGACTTAACAATGGAAGCATTTTCTCCTTGATACAAAGCCATTAGCAATTTAGCATGTTTTGGCAGATCCATTCCGTTTGTGTTTCTGTCCATGCACAAAGTCTTTGTTTAGAGAAATAAGAAACCACGGATCGTTTTGAGTGTTTTCTTTTTTGTCGTAGCCACTCGGATCTTTTAATATACTGATACAAAGAATGCAAAAGAAGCTTACTAAACAACACTTTGAATTGCATGTCCTAAGAAAATGAAATGCATAGGCTCAGCTAAAATGAAAAACAATACATTATGTTCACAACACAGATATGATAGAAGAAGTAATATACAAAGTTTAGTAGTAATATTAATTGAAACCCCACCCACGCCTTTCTCCTTTGCTAGCTCCTAGCTAAAAACTCGTGTATAATGCACGGGACAACCATACATTATTAAGAAATAAATATCCAAATGCAGAGTAACATGCTTGTACATAAAATAAGGCTCATAACAATATATATCTAATAAACAACAAAACATAAAAATTTATATTCCGGAAATGTTAAAAAAAGTCTCATTTAAATGAAAAACAAATACAAATAGAGCAACCATGCATCGTAGAGATATAAGTGAAGACATCGTAAATATCATCGACTATAATGAAGTTCGATACATACTTTTTTGGCAAGACTTCAATCACAAAGAAACTTTCGTTTCTGGAATAGGAACTTGGAGTCTAATGCAGAAGTTGAGTCTACCTTAGTAAAAGAATACAAATTTGTAATCCCATTTAGATCTTTCTTGATAAGATTCCCAACCGAAATAAATATACGTGATCGATTTTTAATATGCAGTAGCTTCATGCAGAAACAAATAAAAAATCTGCAATAGGAAGAAAGCAAGAACCGAAGACACCAGGGTTTGCAAGACAACAAAAAATTATATAACCAAATTACTCACATTGAAAAAAGAACGACTATTTGACTCCAAAATGTCTGTCTTTGTGTGGCATGTGAGAGAAGGATTTCAGATAAACCTATACCTGTCAAACACTATTCGATCTCACGCTGTTTGCACACACACACGAAGCAACATTGATCAACCAAAAATATGGCTAAAGAGGGGGTCATTTGAGAATAAAAAACAATATGATAGATAATTAAAAATAATAAAAAAACCAATGAAGAGGTCATAAAAAAAATCCGGTCCAAGTAACGACGTCCCATTCCTTCTTCTTCCTTCGAGCGTACCCACAACCCACTACTTCATCTACTATACGTGACAAATGACAATCACACATCCGCTGCATGCCGAATCGAAAATCAGTTAGACATCAACCGATTTTTTTTTAACACTCTGAGAATCACTGTACATCATCATCAATCTGTTGATGCATGTCTTATCAATACAGTGACTTGTTATTAAAATTGGAACAATGAAACTTTGATGGTTTCACAACTCTTCAAATAAAAAGAATGAATTTTCAAAGGACAGGGCAAAAAAAACACCAAGGAAGCATTACCGTTTCTGCTCACTATGAATCCTTGAAGATGACATGCAATTTTAGACCCTTCGTGTCACTATACAATTATCATAAAGGTGCTAATCATATTAATGAAACTATGAGAAGTAGCACAAAAAAGTCCTCATATTAAAGGTGTCTCAAAATATTCAATATCACCAGAAAATGAAAAAAAAACCTAAGCAATGATAGGAAGTTTGAAAGACATAATAAGCTCTATATAATACCAAAAATACCTACATCTCGGGTTTTCAAATGATGAAAAATGGCATAATGGCGTCAATGCTACTTGCCATTCCTGAGGGTTAATTTGATTTTTAGTCCTCTAACTTTCATTGTTTTTGTAAATAGTCCTATTTTTGCTCCTGTAGCATTTTCAGTCCTATAACTTTCTATTTTCTGGATTTTTAGTCATTTTTGCCAATTCATCACCGGAGCTCCGGCGAAGTGGCTTAGGGTATATACAAAAAGGACTAAAAATCCAGAAAGACTGACCACATGGCAGCCACCTAAGCACTTCACCGGAGCTCCGGTGATGAATTGGCAAAAAGGACTAAAAATCCAGAAAATAGAAAGTTATAGGACTGAAAATGCTACCGGAGCAAAAAGATGACTATTTACAAAAACAGGGAAAGTTAGAGGACTAAAAATCAAATTAACCCCCATTCCTGAGGAAGCGTAAAAATATAAAGTTGAGAAACGGGAGAGGTAAAAAATATAAAGTTGAGAAACGGGAGAGGTAAATCGAAATTGATGATAGGAAAACACTAACTTCGATTGTCTGATTGAACATTGTAGTTGGCCTTTTTAATCATCACCACAAACCTGGAAGAAAATCATAGAGCAATATCCTAAAAAAAACAAAAAAGAGGACTGAGTTTTGTTAAGGGGAAAAAAAAGTTGGAAGTAAATTGAATTTGATGATGGAAAACACCAACATCAACTGATCGACCAATTGAAAATAATTGTTGGTGTCTTCAACACCATCACAAACATGAAACAAAATCATACAGCATTAGACACGTGAAATGCATCTTTCAACATTATATCAAATAAGTCAAAACAAACAAACAAACAAAAAATGGACATTCAAAATAGAGTAGCAAGTTATCAAAATCAACATGTACCTTATCAGGTTGTCGCATCCTCTAAGCCTATTAATGGTATAACTCTCGTGTCAAAAAACCTGAAAAATTGCAAAATACAAAAAACCAGGTTCCGGGAAAATCCATGCTTAGAATTCTAAACAAATTTTCAGGGACAAAAATATTGAAATTGATCTTATGATATAGGCAAAGATAAATAATTCCGAAAAAGAAACCCAAAAAAAAAAAAAAAAAAACACTAACGAATAGAATTGAAGCTACCATGCAACAACAACAACAACAACACAAATGATACACAGAAATGATAAATACTTTTGTTTCGTACAGAAAAATAAAAGAACAAAGGAGACCTGATTCGTGGAAACTAAATCTGAGACTATTCCTCAGCGAAATAAAAAGCACATGTCTGCTAATACAAAAGCTGAGCGCTTGAGCGAGTAAAACGATCATAATCTCTAGCCCAATAAAATGGAACGCTAGGCCGTAGTTGAGATTCGGATGGATATTTGAAATTTTATTTGATTTGAATGAGAAGAGATAATTATGCAGATTTGCAGGGAGATATTATAGAAAAGTTGTTACTAAAGTTGCTTTTTTTTTTTTTTGGGAAACAAATGAGGGATTAATGGTTGAGATTCGGATGGATATTTGAAATTTTATTTGATTTGAATGAGAAGAGATAATTATACAGATTTGCAGGGAGATTTTATAGAAAAGTTGTTACTAAAGTTGCTTTTATTTATTTTTGATTTAGGGAAACAAATGAGGGATTAATACCGGGTTTGGGTCGGGTAATTGAAAGGAAACGGGCTAAATTGCTTCGTCTATATATTATTTATAGACTAGTAGGAAACCCGTGCGATGCACGGAGAACGTTAAATTTAAAAAGTAAACATCGAAGAAAAATAATATGTTATGAAAAAAGATTGTGCATAAAGAAAGTAACATATAATGGTTAATAAAAATATATGAAACCCGTGGGAATGCACGGGACAATATAAACTTTAATAATAATTATCAAATGAAATGGCTAATCATTAAAGCTCGATAATTATACCTTTATCTTCTCCAAAAGTTCTTCCTTTCATTACATCTCTTTAAGTTGCCTCCTTATGTCCTAGACCAGGAGCCGAAATTGTATCCTTATGCCCCAGATCAGCAGCAGTCCAAGTAGTCTTCTTATGCTGCAAATCAGCAACCGAGTTGTTACGTAGACGTGACTCCATCTTGCCTAAATTCCTAAAAGACGGGTTTCAACCCATGATTGAAGTGAAAAGATGGTATAACGTCATTCAAAAAAATAAAAATAAAGCACTTAGAAACATAAAAATATCAAAGTGACAAACCCACAACAAATGGAATTGGGAGGCAGACACAATAATAATTGTAACCTACCTAGTTCATTATTACTTTGTAGAGGCGTAGCTTCTGGACAAAGATCAACTATTTGTGTCTTAAGATAAAGTGAATGAAAAAATACAGATAAAGATGAGCATCAGATTGACCAAATTATATATGTAAGTATACATAAGCAGATACACAATTTGAGCCAAAAAAAATCCAGACACAGCTTATATTTTAAAATTAATTGTCAATAGAAATCATCTTTATTAATTAATTAATAACCTATATAACTTTTATCTTGATAAAATTGTCTAGCCCAACCCATCTAATTCATCCAAAATCGTTTGATGGTCCATAATCGTTTGTGTCATCATCTGTTTTATACTATAATAATTTTCATAACATACAGAAACTTTTCTTGTTAAAAGAAATGATCACTTAAGCTGTAAGACAATAATTGGCAGACAAAAGGTATGGAACACAATTTATTAATGTAAACAAAATGTAAGATTCCAAAGAAAAATCAGCTAAATATTTATGCAAATTAACTCCAAAGTCTCCAATTTTTACGCAAGCACATAGGGGGAAACTGAACAAAAGCACAAATCATCAATTAAAGAACATTTGTAATAAATGAAAATCATACAACATCCATTACCTCTTTCACAACATGACTCGGAGGTTGCACGACTTCTGTTAACTTGCATTCCACACCCACAGGGCCAGAAGGAACCAACGGTTGTTTCCCTGTCTCTTTATTTGCTGCTACTCCAAATTTATCGAGAGACGCGATTCTTTCCTCAAGGGAGATCTCAAGTCTATCCTCAACAGTTCTAGCAATTGTCTCCATCATCCCTGACCTCTTAAATGTCATTACAATTCTCTCCTCAAGTGAGCATACGATACTCTCCTCAACTGCCTTAGAAATTCTCTCCACCATCCCTGACCTCTCAAATGCCGTCACAATTCTTATCTCAAGGGGGGCTACGATTCTCTCCTCCAAAGATAGCTCTTCGTTAAGCATCATTCCCATATCTTCAATTCTCATAGTCATCCTCCCCGAAATCTGCCAATTTCATATACTCCCCTTCATCTCAATATCAAATCTTTCTTCATATTCAAGTCTCTCCGCAACTCAGCCTCGAGGGAACGTCTCCCTGCATCCGGAGAAATGAATTCATCCATAATCCTCTCCTTATACTCTCTATCAAGATCCTCCCCTAAAGTATCAGAGGGTTTAATGTACTCACTGTCTCGTCTCGTACCACCATACAGAATTTCCCCTAGAAAACAACGCACAAAAGCATCATAAAGAAATCTAATTACTTGTTAGCAATGCCATAATTAAAAAAGTACAGAAAGCCCTATTCAAATACTTTTCCATAGAATAAATACTTGATTATCTTCTCCCACTTATGACTAATCCACACTCACAGATTCATATTACCTCATCAATTTAATTCTCAACTTGACATTAGGCGGTACCTTTTATATAGTCACAACATTGACCATCCAATTAATTGCCTGCACAACACTTTCCACAATGTCATCACTGTACGTAGACATCTTTGCAACTTTCAGTACACAGCAATCCCCTGTCGTCATATACAGAACCACACATCCAGAAATAATCTCACAGCTAATTGTAAATGAATTTAGAACCTACGATTTTTCATACCTTGATATAAAGCAAAGGTTCTCTCAAGCGCGGATCAGGTTTGATCACTTACCCTTCGCCTTCGGTGCATAAATCGTCCATCTGAAAAGAAAAGCAAAGAAAATCTTATCAAAACCCGTAGTCAATAAAAATAAGATGGATTTTCCTACTTTACCTGAAATAGATTCTTACCCGTGATAATCTTCTGGGCTGATATCATAACCTACCTATTCCCTCCGGTGAAATGTGAAATCGTGGTAAAATAATTAAAATATTCAATAAAAAATACAATAATCATTGTTTATTTAGAATAGTTAACAATATTAATTCTCCAATGCTTGATTCGTGAAGCAGAGGATTTTGACTTCTTGATACCAACTTTTTTAGCCAAGAAAGTTGTTCAGAGTTTCAAGCATAATTGTTTTCAGAAACATATATATCCATGTAACCATATAATATATATACATACATATATATACAAACCGAGATAGATCTCTCCAAAGGATTCGCTGCCGATTTTACGACCCAGCCGGAATTTGTTGCCCAGCCTAGACTCCATTTAAAATCTCTTCAATATGCTACCTTTTCTCACCAAAAAAAATCTGAACATAATTAAACAGACAAATCATAGAGAAACGAATCAATTTCCCGGAAAAAAGTAACAAAAGTCCACTGATGATTGTTAGGTATAAAAGAAAATGAAGAATTAAAGAAGAAGCAATTGGAGAAGAAGAAGAGTATAAATACGGCCGCTTGATAGATAGAAAGTAGAAATAAAGCAAATGGTTTGGGGATGATACTGGCCGATTTGTGGAATGGTGGGGTAGTTTTCCAGATCGTGATGTTGAAATGGGGTGTTAGAATCGTGGGCAGTTTTGCAGGGATGGGATGTTGTCATCATGTTGAATAGTGGGGAAGTTGCGGTTGGAATTTATTGGGTTTTATTATTATTATTATTTTATTTTATTTTTGGAAATCCGGGTTTGGAGGCGGGTCAATTGTCCAAAACGGGTTAATTGACAGTTAATCGATTGAAAATATAATATAAGATATAGATAATGATCCGTCATTTTTTATAGTTACAAAAGGGATATGCAAACAAACAAGACAAGACTTACCCTTTAAGTGGATTAAAAAAGGAAATGTAAACTAGTATTTAAGATCAAGAAATTAATGAATGATATGAATCATAACAACAACAAGCAAGCAAGACATTAATTTTCAGAGTTTAAACAATACTTTACATTCTTGACACTCGAGAGGAGGGAAAAAAAAATGGCCAACACCATCTTCTTCGTCTACGTTATGTTTACTGCAATATTGGTTGATAGCTTATTCTCGATAGTGAAAAGTGACTTGGACACATCAGCCATTACACAAAGTTGAGGTTTGCCGACGAAGATCGAAATATTCAACTAGCGTAACATGGTTGTTAAACGCATTACTTACCACCACCCCCAACACACCTGACGGCAAAGGCGATTATGATATTCGTACCACCACAAAGTCTACCCCTGTAGTGTACGGCCATGCCCACTGCAACAGTTTAAACGTAAATGCTGCGAGCTTTGCCTTAAGACTGCTTTTGATTACCTCACCACCAAGTGCGATGCCACCACCACTGTTTCTGGTTTCTCCAATCTCGGTTCTGCTTTTTTTTTTTTTTTTTTTTGGGAGGAAATGAAGGAGAATGACAGAAATATTTCATCAATCGAGTAGAAGGACACTCTTTTGAAATTTTTGCATAAAAGACAAAACTATTTATTCACTTTCGAAATTCACTTGTGTTCGAAATTCACTATTTAAATTCACTGTCGAAATTCACTATTTAAATTCACTATTTAAATTCACTGTCGAAATTCACTAATTTTCAGAATTCATTGTTGAAATTCACTGATTTTCGGGATTTATCATTAAATTCACCGATTTCGAGATTCACCTTAGGAGATTCACCGATTTTCGGGATTCACTGCTTTATCCTTCTCGCTATAAAAATTATCGCAATAATATTCTCCTATAAAAAATATGTAATCGTCTTACATTTAAAAATATTTCAGATTGTTGTCATTATCCCTAATTTCCTTCTTTTTTTTCCGAGAACATCTCAATGTTATCTTAGGTACTTAATTTTATTTATTTATTTATTTATTTGAGAACTAAGTACTTAATTTTTATTATGACAAAAGTTGAGTCGAGATTAGTATTCTCTAGACTCAATGGTGATAAGAACACACATATGATACTCCTTTTTTTAGAGACACATATGATACTCTTGATCAGCTAAAATTCAAGTAAACTAATCGGCATTCTGTTTAAAATTGAGTCGGAATCAATTAGTGAAAAAAATTAGTATAAGATGGAATTGAAAATAAAACCAGGCTTTGGTTGTCGATAGGCCATATATACAAGAAAATGATTATAATCATCTTTCGTACTAAACTTTTAAACGTGATTTCCAACAACCAACAATTTGGAAATTAGCATAGAATGTGTTAGATCCCGTGCGCAATTAAAATAAATAAACGAAAATTAATTCAACAATTTTATTTAATATATTTAAATGACTGTATTACAATAGTAATTGAAATAAAATACGATGCAATACAAAACCGAGACGAGTCGAAACTCTGTCCTTAAGACAATTTTGGCCCGGTATCTACCTCGGTTGTTACCAATTGTCTCCCAGGATAACTCGGTTATACTGCTCAAGTAGAGGTACTTTTGACTTGAACCACAAATAACTCGACAAATGCCTGTAATCTCTTCAACTCGTGAGTGGACTCGAAATGAACACCACGAATCGAATGAAGTCAAAATGCTCAAAACTACAGGACTCAAATACTAAGTCAGATGTGTATGATGCAATTTCTGAACTCTCTCTCTGAACTCATTCTTTCCTCCATTCATTTGAGGATGTTTATATAGTGGACCTATTGTGAAACTGATGCCTTTTCATTTCCTGAATTAATGCTCAAGCATTCATGGTTGAATATTAACTGAAAATGATTCAGCTTCTCCACTCATTAATTCTATTTGCTTCAATTCTCAGCATTGAAGCTGCTTTCTAGAATTCGAGCTACCGAGCTGAGCTTGTGTTGGACAACCGATCTGACTGAGCTTATTCGAATATAACTCATTCTGAATGTGTATTGATATGGGCCAAGACCAATAGACTTTTGTATAAAAAGTTTAATACTGTCCTGGGCCCCCAGGCCCAAGAAGGCCCATTCCCCAAAGCCAAAGCCACGGCCAACGGTCATCGGGCTCGGGCTCGGGCACGGGCGGCGGCGGCACGCGCGCGTGTGGCCATTTTAGCAGAACACCTGACCGCTAAAACCAACCCGCTATCTCTCCTTCTTCTAGGAGCTTATACTACATACAACATTCTTCCCACATATATACTAGGAATTGATCCTCTCAACTCCCAATGTGGTACACTATTTAGTTGAATACTCTTCAACATTTACTTCCAACATTAGCTCTTTCAAACACCCGACTTTAAGCGTTAATTTCTCATTCACTCGTTATTCGAATTGAATGATTCCAAATCCTGAATTCATCTACGACTCACGTAGTTTTCAGAATTATCAAAACATTACATATATTCTATACAAGAATATATCCTAAATACGCTTACAAAGTCACAGAATAAAATGATTATAAAATCATTTTTAATTCATTTTAATTCAATTCCTCTATATCTCCAACAATCCCCATGAATGGAAATTAATGCAAATGCAGACTCAAGAGATTCTCGGACGTAAAAATATTGCATCGTGAGAGGTAGCTTCGGCTTTGAACTCGCCTTTAGTGAAATACTATCGGATCTACTCGCTAATCGGTGAACTTAAGTCTTGAATCGTTTCAAATTTTAGTGTAGAACCGCATAATAATACTCACACAATATTTTCCTTAACACCGTACTTGGTTCTCATGATGGATTCGTTTTGGCCCGAATCACACCTGGTTTCGTAGTGCGTTAGAGAATTCTAGCCTCTGAATTCTCATGTAAGCGCCCCCACTTCGCACTTACCTAGGTGACTTCCTATCAAGAGTATTCTGCCATACCCCACTCGAATTTAATCAAACTATAGGAATCATTAAAAGTTTTCACTTAACCTCAACACTTCTAGCAGAAACACTTTTATTCACGAGAATGGGAAAGTGTTCATCGATCGCTTCATAACTTAGTTGTCCTTTGAACCAAGATCTTGGGATCTCCAAATCAACATGGTAGGGTTACCATTACAAGCTTATCTTTCAATAGGCTTAAGTCCCATTCTGAGTGTCAAAACTGACAATCGATCTCTAGTAAACATTTTTGAAAGCAGATCTGCAAGATTTTCCTTCGATCCAATATAATCGATGGAAATCACACAACTAGAGATCAATTATTTAACGGTATCATGTCGTTGACGTATATGTCTAGACTTACCATTATACAAACTATTTTGTGCTCGGTGTAAAGCCGATTGGCTATCACTGTGGAAGCAATCGGTTTAGTCCAGCAAGAAATCTCCTCTAGGAAATTTGGAAGCCACTTAGCTTCTTCACCAGCTTTGTCAAGTGCAATGCACGTTTGCTTTGTGGACTTCCATAACACAGCAACATCACCAATCATGTGAATTGTAATTCTTTAGAATCGAAATCCACTTGTCATCACAAAGATCTTTCTAATCCCAGATTCATTGAATATTTCAAGTACTGTGTATCTTGTAATATCGCTTTCAATGATCCTCACTAGGATTACTTGTAAACCTGCACAGTTTATTCACAACATGTACATTAGATAATATGTGAATATTTTAACTAAGACACAGGCTCACCCTTGGTTTTGACTAAGTGGATACTTAAGTCAATGTGTGCTTAAGGACTTTCATTAAACATATTGAATTCCTCAGGACGAATTCAATATAATGAGACTGTGATAACACTAGTCCCTCATATATTCTAGAATTTTTTTATTTTATTTTATTTTAATTCCCAGAATTACATCTATAAGTCCCATATCATGAGTACTCCTCATTATTAGCATATATTCTTCTAATTCACTATTTAAGACAACAGTCTTAATATCCATTTTCAAGCTTACATACCACAACATCTGCGGTAAGTACTCATATCGACGAAAGTCGAGTTTCTAGTGAATTTGTATGAAGAAATCAAGACCCTCTTTTGGTGATAACCTCTGGCTACCATCCTGGCTTTACATTGTTTAGTTTTAGCTATTCCCACCTTTGCTAAACACCCCCACATTTCCAAGTATTCGTAGATAAGCTCTCAGCTTTCCCTCAACTCATATGGGATCTTTATCCATCTGTTCAATGTAAACCTATAAAGAATGAAATCGGTGGAAACTATCGCTTCCCCCCACAAGTTTGGAGATTAACTCGAACTATTCACCATGCTTTAACCAACTCTTTAAGAGTTCGGTTGAAATTCAGCATTTCTTAGATAACATCTGAAAACAATCAACACCGGCTGTAAATCTAGCAGAAATAGCATTTTTCTGAAAATCAGCAGCTTTTGTTTAAAGACAAAGACCTTTCTTTGTCGAAACCAAATGGCTTTTGTTAAAAATAAAGCAGACTTTTGCCGAAAATCGAAACAAAAGAAAGAGTGTGGCCAAAGACTATTTCCACTACGATTCTCGCTAGGTTTATTCGCTTAGTTGTTTTTCCAACTTCATTCTTATAGGTGTATAACTCCTTTGTTGTCTTATCTTTGCTATTTTAGCAAAATTAGACACAACTTTATTTTATACAATGATCGATAACTAATCTTTACCGACTCTCGATTAGCATAAATATTTAAATCACACAACTCGTATAATTTAACTTTTACATGTCTATGTTTCTTTCCACAGAAGGAAACCGTGCCTAAGTCATATTTGCTTTGACACATCTATGGCATGTTTAACACTACATACAATAAATCATTCGACATAATGATTTATAACTTGTACCACCACTGGTACGCATTTCAAATCAAAACACCTCGGTGTTCATTTCATTTTTTATTCGACGAATAAAAGTTCTACGAGTCGTCACCAAAATGAGAATTTTATCATGAAGATAATTTCTTCAACTTACACGGCACGTCAAAATAATGTTTTCACTAACATTTTGGCATATTTTCCTTATGATTAATCTGCCAATTAAATAATTTTATGTACATTCGTCATACGAAATTATTTCTCGTTTGCAACGTATTAATCATATATGCCTCAATTGGCAACAACGGTTCAAAACATAATAAGAAAATTATTTGAACCAATACACATTAAGAATATTTATTATTCCATATATTAAAATAGAAATTACATTTTCTACTTTATGTAACAACACGGAGATCCATTATCCATAGACTCCATCTATCGTTCTCTTCCAAAGAATTACCTCGCTTTCATCTATTAGTCCGAATTTGTATGTATCAAATACCAACACGGACCCTAGGTAGGTAAGGCGGCTTGCGTAAACCACATTCATCGCTTAGTCCGCACATGCAGGACATCTCAAGAATCAATGCTCTCCCAAACGCCAAATTCAATCGAACATGACCGCATCCAATGATATCGGAAGTAGTTGAATTTGACATTACTATTTTCTCATCCTTGAGATGTTGGTAACTAAAAACGATGATCCGTTCGACACATATGTCGGGTAGCCCCAAAGGTCTACAACCCAAGCATATTCCTCTTCCTCGAGGTCTCTGTCAGGCTCAATTTTGACTGCTTTTAAAATCACTTCACTTCCCGCAACTCTGGGAGCTTTCTCCTCGAATTGGCGCACTAATAGAGTCATCCGATTATAAAATTCCATTTCTGTTCACAAACAGAAGATAAACAATTTTAAGGCTCGTTTTTAAACGACCATTTTCTCAAAAGGATAATTTAAATACCAAAAAAAAAATTGATATTTAACACATTTTATATCAACTCGACATCAAACCAAGTAAAGTTTGTTTTCAACTCGTCAAAAACAAACTAAAACTTGTTTCAGCTTGATAAAACAGACTGGGCCTGTTTTCAACTCGTAAAACATACTTAAGATTGTTTTTTAAATTCGTAAAACAAGTTGAAGATTGTTTTGACTCGTCAAAACAAGCTCGAGTTTATTTCAACTCGATTCTCCAACCGTTTATCAAATCGTAACATTATCAACAAGTGAAAACGAGTTTGAAACTGAACAATATTAATGATGACAGCTGAACAGTTTCAGCATTTAGTGACTTATTTCACTCGGCTGAATTTCAGCTTTACTTAGCCGCCGGCACTTTGCCGAATTTTAGCTTTACTCAGCCGCCAGCACTTAGCCGAATTTCTGCTTCACTCAACCGTTGGCACTTGGCCGAATTTTTAGCTTCACTCAGCCGTTGGCACTTGGCCGAATTTTAGCTTCACTCAGCCGAAATTTCTGGAGCGGCCCTTAGCCGAATTTCAGCTTCACTCAGCCGAAATTTCTGGAGCTCAAAAGGATAGTACTTGCCCAGCTTGATTCGTTTTTTTTATATTTATTTTTTTTTAATTTATTTTTTCCATATACCTTTCAAACGAGTTGAACTTGTTCAACATAAAATTCAACTTGAATCAACCTCGTCCAAATAAAATTGAAGAAATATTCGTCAAATATTTTGATTACTCACGGGTTCGAATCAGAACAACGGTTCTTCGCAAAAATTGTCTTAAGCTGTTAGATCCCGTGCGCAATTAAAATAAATAAACGAAAATTAACTCAACAATTTTATTTAATATATTTAAATGACTATATTACAATAGTAATTGAAATAAAATACGATGCAATACAAAACCGAGACGAGTCGAAACTCTGTCCTTAAGACAATTTTGGCCCGGTATGTACCCCGGTTGTTACCAATTGTCTCCCAGGATAACTCGGTTATACCTGTTCAAGTAGAGGTACTTCAGACTTGAACCACAAATAACTCGACAATGCCTGAGAATCTCTTCGACTCGTGAATGGACTCGAAATGAACACCACGAACTGAACAGAAGTCGAAAATGCTCAAAAACTACAGGACTCGAAGTACTAAGCTGTATGTGTATGATGCAATTTCTGAACTCTCTCTCTGAACTCATTCTTTCCTCCATTCATTTGAGGATGTTTATATAGTGGACCTATTGTGAAACTGATGCCTTTTCATTTCCTGAATTAATGCTCAAGCATTCATGGCATTAAAATAGGCATTCATGGTTGAATATTAACTGAAAATGATTCAGCTTCTCCACTCATTAATTCTATTTGCTTCAATTCTCAGCATTGAAGCTGCTTTCTAGAATTCGAGCTACCGAGCTGAGCTTGTGTTGGACAACCGATCTGACTGAGCTTATTCCCCAAAGCCAAAGCCAAAGCCAAGGTCAACGGTCAACGGGCTCGGGCTCGGGCTCGGGCACGGGCACGGGCACGGGCGGCGGCGCGCGCGCGCGTGTGGCCATTTTAGCAGAACACCTGACCGCTAAAACCAACCCGCTATCTCTCCTTCTTCTAGGAGCTTATACTACATACAACATTCTTCCCACATATATACTAGGAATTGATCCTCTCAACTCCCAATGTGGTACACTGTTTAGTTGAATACTTGTTTAGGGTGATTTTATACGATTTCTAATGTTATATTTTATAACAATTTCCTCCATATTCGTATAATTTGCATAGAAATCAAGGGTTTAATCGAATTATTGAGCAAATGAGTTTTAAAAGTGGTTAAGTGCAAATTTGTGTTAATTATGTGGTTTCATTGATAAAAATCTTTGAATATGAGATGTTACATTTTGCACGATGTTATCATGAATGTAGGTGCGCTTGCATGTTAAATTAGGAGCTTAAACGAAGATCGAATTAAGATTAAGAAGAAAGCTCGATTCGAATAAAGAAAGCTCGATTCGATTCGCCCAAACTTGGTGATCAAGTATTTCAAAATATGCCACGTAACATTATATTTTGAGGCCTAAAAGATGGATTTTGAGGAAAGAAGAAGATGCCACGAGTTTACGAGATCAACGGATCAATATTTTCCAACGTCTTCTACCGTAACCTGTTTTTCGATGGAAATTTTACCCGACTTAGAGGCATTTTCAGGGAAGAGTTCTTGACGAAAGTTGTAGATACTAAAATGAGCTTTCCAACGATTTTGAATCACGTCAATCGGAGGTCTACAACTCAAGTTATGATTTTTTACTCAATCGGAATTACGGACGAACCGGAGATATTTTGGCCAAGTTTGATGCATGTTACTCCATGTGCTCCTTAATGATGATGATGATGAGTCATAACAAACTCCACATGCTATTTTAGTGACTCCTCACCTTCACATGCAAAGTCATTATCACCTCCCACATGCTTATAACAAACTTGAGAATATTCCTTAGCATATTCTCCCAAAATCTATCTCCTCAACTACAACCTCTCCCTTATACACCTCTCCTCAACTCTCCCTATAAGAACTCCCTCATTTCCATCCATAAAGGCGCCTCCTTGGTCACTTTTGGCCAAGCTTTTACTTTTCCGCCTTTTATGTAAATACTCAGTAGGCGTTATGCCGAGAATAAATTAGAATAAGAGATCTTTGTTGTAATCTTTGAGCTACGGCCCCGATTTTGAAATCATAATCGAGGATGATTGGCTAAGGTCTCTAAGCTAGAACCATCGTTGTGAAGCCACCATCACCGAATAAACAAGGATTTCGTTTTCATTTGTTCTAGTGAGTTTCTTGTTCTTCCTTCATGTTTGAATTGTTTATGTGCAATTTGTATGATCTATACTTATGTTGCATGCTAATCGAATTTAGATACGATAGTTGATAAATTAAGTAGATTACCGTGAAGGAGAATGATAATATTCTTCCAACATACGTAAGTTGAGGTGAATGTTATCGATTAGGATTTATATCCATATCTTTGATCCGTAAATGCTTTAGTTGTACCGAGAGTGGTGAACTAATTAAAAGGCGATGAACCGAAAAGGGAAAATGCCTCTTTAGCGAATAATAATCCAAGAACTTACGAATGAATATGTGTCTTTCTTGTTATTTTCGGTGGGGTGGTGGATCAATGGTGTGTTCTAGTTATTTTAATCTTTCTTTAAATAAATTTTTATTATCGTAGTTTTATTTATTTTCACGCTTGCTACCTTAGTTTGTTAATTGAAAATCCGAGATCATAATCATCAACTTTATAAAAGAAATCGAAGGCAAAAACTCTTTTCGTGATAAGTCCTCTGCGGATACGATCCGGTTTCACCACTATATACCGCGAGCCTTCGCACTTGGGGTTGACATCGGTTTTATTTTATTACTTGTTATCTTTTACTTTGCATAAAACCGCGAACAAGTTTTTGGCGCCGTTGCCGGGACTTGGCACGGAAAGTTTTCGCTTCGTTTTTTTGTCAACTAAGTTATCTCGTTTTAGCCTTAAACAATAAAACAAAAAAAAAAAAAAAAAAAAAAAAAAAAAAAAATCTTTCGGTAATTACCGAGAGAGAAAAAAATATTTTCTTTTAGCTCGCTTTTTACGCTCAGTATTAGTTTTATAGTATTTTGTTTCTTTTACGCTTGTTTAGACTGCTTTGAGCCTGTTTTAGTATAGTTTTTTTAATTCTAAAAAAAAATTAAAAAAAAAAAAAAAAATTAAAAAATTCTCGATAAATACCGAGTGGATTCGGTAATTACCGAAAGAGAGAGAAAAAACACGGAACACGCTTCAATCATTGAGGTTGGGTGATGGATTCTCGGTGAATCCCACTGCTGGAAGCATAAGGATAAAATCCGAAACCTCGTGATTTAGGTGTTGGTGCCCAAACGTAGTTTATGCAAACTCGAACTCACGGGGACCACTTTTGTATAATCCGGAGATGAGCGAACCATCGCCGACCAAACAGACGCTTGGCCCGGCTCACCGGACCAACGGACGAGGGAACCACGGAAGGAAACAATCCTGAAGGATACGTTGAGGGAGAAGCTCAAGGAGAAGCCCAGGTTGAAGAAATGGCAGAGCAACGGACATTGGCAGACTTTGCCATGCCATCTACTGTGAAAGTTAATCCTGCGGTCGTGATTCCCGAAATCACGGCCGATAATTTCGAACTCAAAACTTCTTTAATCAATTTGGTAAGAGGTTCCACATTTCATGGATTTTCCATCGAGGACCCGCACGATCACATTCACTCATTTCTAGAATCGTGCGGGACTATTTTAATCAAAGGGTCACCGAGGACGCCCTAAAGATGAAACTTTTCCCTTCTCACCGGGCGGGAGAAGCGAAAGAATGGTATAAATCCTTACCAATCGAATCCATTACTTCGTGGGAGGAGTTGGAGAAAGAATTTCTCGAGCCAAGACTTTCCACCGCAAAGACGGCTCATCTTCCGAATCGATATTCACTTTTGTGCAACTGAGAAGGAATCTTTTACGATGCGTGGAGACGATTTAAGACTCTCTTGAGAAAGTGCCCACCACGGGTTGGATAAACAAAGATTGGTCAACACTTTCTCAAAGTGGTTTGACCGAATTGACTAAGGAATGGTGAATAGTTCTGCTGGAGGTGCATTTCGAGAAAGACACCGATGAGGATGGATGTTGTTTGAAGATATTGCAAAGTATAATTATGCCCTACCTATGCAAAGCGCCCAATCGTAAAAGCTCGATTGCAGAGGAAGTATGAGGTAGATGAGACCACGTCTCTAAAAGCTCGATTGGCCGCACTACGAAGCAAGTGACGGCAATGAATGTTCAAAGTCTTGTGTGTGACAATTGCCATGGCCAAGGCCATCGTAGTAATCAATGCCGACTTGACTCGATCTCACAGTCAAAGCCGTTCAAAACAATGTCGTTTGCCAAAATTGCGATACCGTTGGGCACGCATTCCATCGATGTCATCTATTGTTGCATTCGTAAGAAGTGAATACATTCACTTCTCAAAATTATCGACCTTCGGTCGAATCAAAACACTCAAGGATTCAATTATAACCGAACCACCCTGGTTTCCGATGGAGTGACCTTCCGGGCAGAGAAACCCCATCATTTTCGAGGCCCTAGGCCTAATCAAAGCAATTTTCAATCCAACTATCGACCAAAGATGGAACACCAATCCACCGCAAAATCAAAATCAATCATTTCGCATCTTAGAACAAAAGTTGAGCGAGCAAATCACGGCCAACACTCAATTGGCAAATGCTTTAAGTACTCTGACCAGTACAGTGAGAAATTTGGAGGTGCAATTGGGACAAATTTCGGGGCAGCAAGCAAGTCGACCTCAAGGTCAGCTGCCGAGTTTTACTGAGAAGAACCCCCGAGGGGTTAATCTGGTCCAGAATGATCAGAATACGTGCACCGATCTGTCTGCACCATGGAGCTATGGTCAAGATGAGCTGAATGCTATAAAACTGAGGAGTGGGAAAGCGGTTGGCAGTCAGGCCAACCAGGGAAACGAGTAGCCCCTCCTGCGAGCAGAGACGCAGGAGGGGAAGATCTTTGTTCTCCTCGTAAAGATGTTGGGACTACTATTGATCCAAGTGAAAGAGAAAATTCAAAGAAAGGTGAAAGTTGAGAATTACGATGATGAAGAGAATATCTGTGAGAAGAAGTCGATTCTAAGTTAAGTTCTAGGAAGCATGTGAGGTGGAAGGATAGGGAAGACAAAGCAATCAATGATAAGACGGCAAAGAAGCACTTTACTTGAGGAAGACTTTGCTCGATCTCCTTTACCCACCTAGCAAAAACAAGTCACATCATTAACGATCGATAAAGAATATAAGAAGGTTATCGACTTGCTCAAGAATCTTGAGGCAAACATTCCATTAGTTGATCTTTTGATAGAAATGCCAAAGTATACAAAGTTTATAAAGGACGCAGTGAGTTCGAAAAAAGCTCCAAGAGCTCGAGCACATAGTATTGAATGGAGAATGCTCAAAGAATCACCCAGACTAAACTTCTCGTGAAGTGCCCCGACCCTGGTAGATTTACGATTTCGTGTACTATTGGGAATGTGGACTTCCACAAAGTTTTGTGTGATTCGGGAGCATCAATCAATCTGATGTCTACGCCAATCTTCCAATCTCTTGGATTGGATCAATCTATTACGCTTTAAACTATATTTCTCTTCAACTTGCAGATGAGAAGTGTGAAATATGTAAGGGGAATTGTAGAAGATGTGTTGGTCAAGGTTAAGAACTTCATATACCCAAATGATTGGGTAATCATGGATATGACCAACGATAAGAAAACCCCTTGATCCTTGGAAGACCTTTTCTTGCAATCGCCCGTGCCTTACTAGATTCCTACAAAGGGCGAAGTAACCTTACATTTGGAGGATGAGAGTATAAAGTTCAATGTGGGTAATGCAAAGAAGCACCCGGTCCATGACACTTGTTTAGCTATTGAGGACGATTTCACTGATGAGTATGATAAACAAGTGTTCATGGGTAGTTGGGATGAGGAAGAATTCAATAAACTATCTGCAACTTGGACTAATGAGGAGTGGATAAAATTTTTAGAAGAGATTGACAAGGAAAGTTCGATTACCACGAGGTGGTAGGAAAGAAGATGAGGAGAGGCATGGTGATATGCCCAGATTTGCAAAAGGAGATGAGGCCCTGTCACTGGGAGGCCATGATGCTTCATAGCCCTTATAATAAGCTTGGAGATCTGTGAGCTTAAGGGAGATAAATTGAGACCAAGTGTGGAGAAGCCACCGTCGATTTAGTGTTGAAACCCTTGCCTCAACACTTGAAATACATTTTTCTCGAGGGACGGTGATAAGCTCCTTTGATCATTTCATCTAAGTTAGAACCGAAGGAGGAAGAAAAGATTATCAAAGTCTTTGCAAGATAATATCCTCGCCTTTGGTTGGCAAGTGGGAGATATTAAGGGGATAAGCCCTGATATCTGTATGCATAAGATCATAGGACTGTTGAGGGATCGAAGAAGGTGCGACAGCCTCAGAGAAGGCTAAACCCTCACATGCAGGAAATCGTTAAGAAGGAAATCATCAAATTGCTTGACATGGGTATCATCTACCCAATAGCCGATAGTGAATGGGTGAGCCCCACTCAGGTGGTGCCAAAGAAAGGAGGGATTACTATTGAAAAGAATGAAAAGGGGGAAGAGATTGCCTTACGACAAGTCACCGGGTTATAGAGTTTGCATCGACTACGAAGACTAAATGAGGTAACTCTAAAAGACCACTTTCCTTGCCATTCATTGACCAAATTTGAGAGGCTTAGTGGCAAGCAATTTTATTGTTTTTGATGGCTATTCGGATACTTTCGGATAGCTATCGACCCCCATGATCAAGAAAAGACTACCTTCACTGTCCCTCCGGTACCTTCGCCACCGAAGGATGCCATTTGGTCTCAGAATCGCACTGGCTACATTTCAAAGATGTATCTTGGCTATCTTCAATGGTTTAGTGGAGAAGGTGATGGAAATTTTATGGATGACTTCTCTGTATTCGGGACAAGCCACCACCACTGTTTACACAATCTTGATAAAGTTCTGTCCCGGTGCATAGAGAAGGACTTAGTCTTAAATTGGGAGAAGTGCCACCTAATGGTGGAAGAAGGAATTGTTCTTGGACACAAGGTGTCCAAGGAAGGTATAGAGGTTGACAAAGCGAAGGTAAAAGCTATTGAAAAATGACATACCCTAAAAATGTAAGAGAAGTAAGAGGATTCTTGGGTCATGTTGGATTCTATAGGCGGTTCATTAAAGACTTTTCTAAGATAGCCAAGCCTTTGTCAACTCTCTTAAGAGAGGATGTGAAATTTGTTTTCACCCCTGAGTGTGAAAGAGCTTTTAAAGAATTAAAAGACAAGTTGATTACCTCGCCAATTCTTATAGCACTCACCGAAAGCTCCTTCGAGCTTATGTGTGATGCTTCTAATTATGCAATCGGAGCGGTGCTAGGTCGTAGAGTGGACGGCGTGTTCCAACCTATCTACTACGCTTAGTCACACTTTAAACCCAACGCAGTAAATTATGCAACAACCGAGAAGGAGTTGTTGGCGTGAGTTTTTGCCATGGATAAATTTAGAAGCTATTTGCTTGGGTCGGAAGTCACGATGCGATGAGACCATTCTCGCGTTGAAATATCTCATTAAACAAGGCCGATGCCAAGCCTCGCTTGTTGAGATGGATCTTGATTTTACAAGAGTTTGATGTTCATATCCGGGACAAGAAAGGTAGCGAGAATGTGGTAGCCGATCACATGTCTCGGCCGACCGATGATCCTCGTGTAGAGTCGGATGAAATTGGAATTGATTTTCCAACCGAGCAACTCATGACCATTGATGCGTCGCGAGGTTACTCCTGCCTGCATCTTGGAAAAGGTTCTCCTTGGTTTGCACCTTTTGCAAACTTCTTGAGCGCGGATATCCGGACCCCGACCGACATATCGCCAAAAAAGAAATTCTTTTGGATTTGAACTATTATGTGTGGGGCGACCCTATTCTCTTCAAGCGTTGCATGGATGGATTACTCCGTAGGTGTGTCCCTGAGTTCGAGCAGAGGGACATTATGGAGCAATGCCATGACGGACCTGTGGGAGGTCATTATGGAGTTGGGAAGACTGCTGCGAAGATTTTTCAGTCTGGTTTCTACTGGCCGACAATTTTTAAGGATACAGAGAGTTTTGTAAAAGGGTGTGACCGGTGCCAGCGCACCGGTAAACTTTCTCGGCGAATGGACATGCCCCTACACCCCATTCAACAATGTGAATTTTTCGACGTATGGGGTATTGACTTCATGGGACCGTTTCCATCCTCGTATGGGAACAAGTACATTCTGGTCTGCGTTGACTACGTGTCAAAGTGGGTAGAGGCAATAGCAACATCATGGGAACGACCACAAGGTGGTCAAGAGCTTCCCGAGGAAAAACATTTTTACACGGTTTGGTTGTCCACGAGCTCTCATCGATGGCAGGGAACTCACTACGCAATACTCCATTAGAAAAGATTTTAGAACGATATGGGTGAAACACAAAACTGCTACCCCTATCACCCTCGCAGGCGAGTGGACAAGTTGAAGTAAGTAACCAAGCCTCGAAAAGCATTCTTGAGAAGACGGTGAATTCTCATAGAGGACGGATCGAGCCGAAAATGGATGATGTACTGGGGCCTACAGGATGACTTTCAAAACTCCTATTGGCACGCCTCCGCTTGAGATGGTTTATGGTAAGGCCCGCCACCCGCCAATCGAGCTTGAGCACAGAGCATTCGGGCTATTAAATTCTTAAACTTTGACAACCCGCTTATGCAGAGAAAAGCGATTGTTGCGATTGCAGGAGCTTGATGAGTTCGCACTCCAGCCTACGAGCTCAAGAATCGAAGAAGAAAGGACTAAACTTCTTCACGACAAGAAAATCAAGCATAGAGAATTCAAAGAGGCGAATGGGTTTTACTATATAATACCAGGTTACATCTGCTTTCTGGTAAGCTACGCACCCGCTTAGTCCGCCCCTTTGAAATTTCTCGTGTTTTCCCTAGTGGAGCCGTCGAATTGAAAAATAAGCGAGGAGAGTTGTTCAGAGTGAATGGTCATCGGTTGAAACACTATATTGGTCAACAAAAGGAACGACTGGTGGTTTTCCATCTAAACGACGCGTCCTAGTCAAGACAGCTCCGATCTTTTGGAACCCGATGATTTACGCTCTCGTGAATTCTTTGATGATATTGTGATTACCGATGATACACCTCGGCTTGTGGAATCTGAAATCTAAAAAGAAGAAGAGAAGAACCATAGGAACAAAGTGGATACGAAGTTTACTAATATGGCCAATACGTTGGCGAGACTTTGTTTTTGTGGGATCCATACTATTGACCCGAGGAAATCAAGAATGATTCGGAAAGAGGCCTCACCGGCCCGACCGGGTTGAAAATTTTTGGGTTGTCGAGCAAACGACATTAACCAAAAGCGCTACCGGGAGGCAACCTGCTTTTATAAAAAAAAAAAAAAAAAAAACTCTACATTTTGCATGATACTTTACTCATACTTTGGATAATATTTTTCTAATACTTGGATTGATTTTCATTTTGTTTCACCAAGTCTCGTGGATGAATGTTTGAATGTCATTTAAAGGGAACGATTAGGAGGTTATCCGAAAATCCCGAGGAGTACAAAGAAAAATTCAAATGCATCATTTCTTAGATTTAGGTTGTTAGAACAATTTGAAATAACCTCGAGGATCTGGGTATAAAAGACTCATAGTTAATACTTTGTCACATATTTCATATCATGACCTAGTCTCGATTTAAATTTTCAAATAATGTGTGACATGTATTAATTCAACTACTATGCAACTAAGGGAATAGGAAATTCAAAGTGACCCGAGTTGAAATTTTATTGTCTAGTCGAGCTCCCGACTATAATTAAGCCCTACTAGGGCGGTAACCTAGATATCTTTTCTTTTTTGTCTCAGTAGTTTATTTCTCTTTATTCCATGATGTTGCCTTGTCTATCATCTTTTGTGCCCCTATCCCCGAGGTACGTCTTGTTTTCCCATGATGTGCGGGATATTTGCGATAGCAATTGTGAGTTTCGAGATGATGCCGCTTCCGTGGATGGTCCACGATCTATCGCTTTCATCGAGCATTTCGAGTCGATTCTAGGCCACTTCCGAATTGCCACTTTCAACCACAATCGCCTAAGTGTTCTTTTTCTTTTTACATTCTCGCACAACCTGAGGACATGTTGTGATTTAAGTGTGGGGAGGGATCGGTTTATATGTATCTACCATTTGCTTAAATTATTTTGATTCTATGCTAAATGGGCTAAATTTTCAAATTTTTGTTTAGTCCCGAGTAAACAATGCATATCTTTGTTCGGTTTTATAGTCATTAATGCTATATTCCGTATGTTCGATAAGTTAGTTGTTTCACCCAATATATTTTTCACGAGCCATAGTGAATGATGAGCTAAATTATAAAGCTATATCCCTTTTTGATTAGTGATTTTTGATTATCTTATAAGTCATGTGCTTAGTGCTAACGTGCGTATCGTGAGAATTATGATAGTTTGTGTTTATAGCCAGAGTATGATATATTGTGAATATCTGAACGTTTGAATGTGATAAGTGAAACATAACTAATGTTCTTGCACAATAATTAACAAATAAATCATTGCTTGAGGTGTTATGCTCAAGAGTTTGAATTGCTTTTAGCATGTTAACCACTCGCCGCCGTAAATCTCGAAAAAGTAATCAATTGTGTGTGTGTCGAAAGTCGGTCGATGATTTGAGTGCGGTAGGGCATTATCTCAAACGTCCTATACCACTATGATGACCAAAGCTCACGGCATCAAAGAAAAAAATCGCCTTATGATTTGAGTAGATAGGGATTATCTCGAAATGTCCTATTCTAGTATGACGGGCAAAAGCTCATTCTGATGTGTGTTGAAAAAAAAAAAGAAAAAAAGAGTGAAAAAAAAAAAAAAAAAAAATCGAAAAAATTTATTATTATGAATAAGTTAAGGACTTAGTTATCGTATACCTTATCCCCAGGTATAATGTGATGAGATATGTTGTAGGGATTATCCTCTGAGTATATCGGAAAGGCCCTGATATATTCTATCATTCTTTCGGATATGTCACGCTTTGTAGGTACACTTATAAGTATCATTTGTTACTAATTTGAAGGGGGTATTTGCTAGTTGCTTGAAATTTTCGAGTTTGGACTTAGTGGAAGTTTTCTATGGCTATGCACACACATCAGGGTGAACCTCTGATTTATTGAGTATATGTTGTATTTGCTGAGGTGTCTATCTTTTTTCGAGCCTTGATTCTTGTTTTGTTTTGCTCGGGACGAGCAAAAGCTAAGTGGGGAGTTGTTTAGGGTGATTTTATACGATTTCTAATGTTATATTTTATAACAATTTCCTCCATATTCGTATAATTTGCATAGAAATCAAGGGTTTAATCAATTATTGAGCAAATGAGTTTTAAAAGTGGTTAAGTGCAAATTTGTGTTAATTATGTGGTTTCATTGATAAAAATCTTTGAATATGAGATGTTACATTTTGCACGATGTTATCATGAATGTAGTACGCTTGCATGTTAAATTAGGAGCTTAAACGAAGATCGATGAAGATTAAGAAGAAAGCTCGATTCGAATAAAGAAAGCTCGATTCGATTCGCCCAAACTTGGTGATCAAGTATTTCAAAATATGCCACGTAACATTATATTTTGAGGCCTAAAAGATGGATTTTGAGGAAAAGAAGAAGATGCCACGAGTTTACGAGATCAACGGATCAATATTTTCCAACGTCTTCTACCGTAACCTGTTTTTCGATGGAAATTTTACCCGACTTAGAGGCATTTTCAGGGAAGAGTTCTTGACGAAAGTTGTAGATACTAAAATGAGCTTTCCAACGCATTTTGAATCACGTCAATCGAGGTCTACAACTCAAGTTATGATTTTTTACCGAATCTGCTGGAATTACGGACGAACCGGAGATATTTTGGCCAAGTTTGATGCATGTTACTCCATGTGCTCCTTAATGATGATGATGATGAGTCATAACAAACTCCACATGCTATTTTAGTGACTCCTCACCTTCACATGCAAAGTCATTATCACCTCCCACATGCTTATAACAAACTTGAGAATATTCCTTAGCATATTCTCCCAAAAATATCTCCTCAACTACAACCTCTCCCTTATACACCTCTCCTCAACTCTCCCTATAAGAACTCCCTCATTTCCATCCATAAAGGCGCCTCCTTGGTCACTTTTGGCCAAGCTTTTACTTTTCCGCCTTTTATGTAAATACTCAGAGGCGTTATGCCGAGAATAAATTAGAATAGTAGTATCATGTTGTAATCTTTGAGCTACGGCCCGATTTTGAAATCATAATCGAGGATGATTGGCTAAGGTCTCTAAGCTAGAACCATCGTTGTGAAGCCACCATCACCGGAATAAACAAGGATTTCGTTTTCATTTGTTCTAGTGAGTTTCTTGTTCTTCCTTCATGTTTGAATTGTTTATGTGCAATTTGTATGATCTATACTTATGTTGCATGCTAATCGAATTTAGATACGATAGTTGATAAATTCGTAGATTACCGTGAAGGAGAATGATAATATTCTTCCAACATACGTAAGTTGAGGGTGAATGTTATCGATTAGGATTTATATCCATATCTTTGATCCGTAAATGCTTTAGTTGTACCGAGTGGTGAACTAATTAAAAGGCGATGAACCGAAAAGGAAAATGCCTCTTTAGCGATAATAATCCAAGAACTTACGAATGAATATGTGTCTTTCTTGTTATTTTCGTTGGGGTGGTGGATCAATGGTGTGTTCTAGTTATTTTAATCTTTCTTTAAATAAATTTTTATTATCGTAGTTTTATTTATTTTCACGCTTTGCTACCTTAGTTTGTTAATTGAAAATCCGAGATCATAATCATCAACTTTATAAAAGAAATCGAAGGCAAAAACTCTTTTTCGTATAAGTCCTCAAGGGATACGATCCGTTTTCACCACTATAGCTGCGAGCCTTCGCACTTGGGGTTGACATCGGTTTTATTTTATTACTTGTTATCTTTTACTTTGCATAAAACCGCGAACAATACTCTTCAACATTTACTTCCAACATTAGCTCTTTCAACCACCCGACTTTAAGCGTTAATTTCTCATTCACTCGTTATCCGAATTGAATGATTCCAAATCTGAATTCATCTACGACTCAATGTAGTTTTCGTAATTATCAAAACATTACATATATTCTATACAAGAATATATCTGAAATACGCTTACAAAGTCACAGAATAAAATGATTATAAAATCATTTTTAATTCATTTTTAATTCAATTCCTCTATATCTCCAACAGAATGATCATACATATTCGGAATCGGACCATTTCTATGGAAAATTCTTAGGTAGGGAGTCTTTATTAGACTCGACTGTCAGATGTGCGCCGTGTGTATATAAAAACAAAATTATTTTGTTTTATTATCCACGTGGCGCAAATCTGAGAATGCTTCAGCTTTGCTACAAAGGGAAATACTTGTGTGAAATACTTGTGTGTCTCGTATAGTTGTTGTTTCTGTTGATATTAGCACAGGTACCCTGGGAGGACTTTCTACGGATGCCACGTGATCGTACTCGCACCATTTTCCGGTTGTAAGCTAACTTTTCTACCCTTATCCTTCGTGTTTCGTTTTAAAGTAGGGGTGGTTAGTTTAGCTTAAATGTCCCGTATTCATGTCGAACGAGTTATACTTAGCGATTGTTATCCCTTTAGTTTAAATGAGTCAGATTCTGAGAATTTTGATGGCTTTGACATTGATTTTGATACATTGAGCCTATAGTATTGCTTTGATTAAACATCTAGTTATTGTATAGATGCATTTCATTTGAGTTGGGATCTTGTATTGAGAATGGAATAGTTCTATCGCGTTAGCTTCGACTTCATGAATCACCTTGACTAGTGAACGATTATGGTAGTTATTAATGACCCGGTTACCTAGAACTTATATTAGTAACTTCGAGGCGAAATAGAAAGAAATCGTCGTTGTTAGAGTGCGGGGATGACGGTTTTGGCATTTATTTTGACCCGATCAGAGCCAAAGGCCAACCTAAACGATTAATCCACTATTACCCCTCTAAGCCTTTTGTAGGGTGGTTAGACCGCCACCCGAACTAGCCTTTCGTGTTACTAACCCGTGAAAATCGATGTCCCTAACATTATTTCGGTCTACATATCCTTGACTACCATGCAATTGAGCTCGTTCGTTCCGCACATTTTTATGATGTTGTGAGGTATTGTTGAGACGTAAGTAATGGTATGGAGTTGTAATTTATGAGTTATTCGGTACGAGGAGTGTAAAAATGTGTCGGTTTCGGTTTTGTTCGGAATTTTGATGTATATAAGAAGAAGAAGAAAAAAAAGAAAAAGAAAAAGAAAAAAAAAAAGAAAAGAAAAGAAAAGAAACAGAAGTGGTAAATGTACATATTTATAGTTTGTTATAAGTCCAAAAAGTGGACTAAAGTGTTGTGTAGTATTGTATATTATGAAGTTGAGGTTGGGGTTTGGACTCTGGAGATGTAAATATTTGGAAAGATTGAAGGTTAAGTGATAACCGAGTTTTGTGTTTATATCTCGGTTAAAGCTCTTTTGCACTTTCTTCTTTCTATTTTTATCGTAAATATCCTTTCGTTAACCCCGACCCTAGCCTAACGATATAACCCTTCAAGTCATGCTCGACCGTACTAGACTTTGATAGACCTCGATTAGTGGAGATGTTTACGACTTATAAGCCTATGGTGTAGCCTCGGTACATTATACGTCTATAATCTAAACCGGTCATTGGTGAAATGTTGAAGAAGCTATTCACACACACATTCTTTTCTCAATGCAAGGTAGAACTTAAATCATATGCATTTGTGTCAATTACTTGTGTTTTACCATTTCAATTCTATAGACTAAATGTATGATTTCAATGTTGACTCCATCTTTATTTTTGAATCGCTCATCTTTGCTCGAGGACGAGCAAAAGCTAAGTAGGGGGTAGTTGATGAGAGTCAAATTGGCTATCATTTTCTATGTAATTATACCCCGTTTATACCTCGTTTTATATGTTTCCGGAGACATTTGATTGTATTTTGATGTATTTTACACCTTGGTTATCATTTCGAGACCTAGGACGAAAAGTCCGGAAATCTCATTATTTTTCGGTGTAATTTACTATACTCTCTGTCACCCTAGTGTCCTGTAGGGATTATGTGTGGTATTTGTAGTGATTTTGTACAGGACTTAGGTGTTTGAGATGTCCGGAAGGCGAGATACGAGGATTGGAACATGTGCCCGAAGCTTAAACGTTCAAACGGATCAAAACGTGTTGGTACTACAACCATACCTTCCATTGATCTGCATTTTGATCCACCTTGGAGGCATTTTCTGGGCTGGACATCTTCATGAAAGTTGTAGACAATTTCATTAGCTTTCCAACGCATTTTGAATCACTCGATTTGGAGGTCTACACACAAAGTTATGGCCTATTTACTGAGGGTGTGTCACCAGGCACGCGCCTAAGAAGGCCAAATGTTTCAAGATGTGATTTCAAGTGAGCTAGGCGTGCGCCTAAGGTTTTCTAGGCGCACGCCTAACGATCGAGATCTACAAAAACACTATAAATACCCCCATTTGATCTAGATCGATTCTCTCCTCTTTTTAGATCGATTTTTCAAATTTTCAGCTTTTTTTTTCACCTTTTCTTAGCTTAGATTAGATTTGTATATAGTTTTAGCTTAGATTAGTTTTATGTTGTTGTAATCCAAGATCGGTGCTACTAGCTATTGAAATTTCAGTTTGGATTTCGTTTTTCTTCCGGTGTTCTTCGTCTCGATTCGGTAATTTCAATTTCTCCTTGCTTCCGATCTTTATCTTTGTTAACTTTTGTTGTTGTTTCCTTATATTTTGCTTAGTATAATGAGTAGGTAATCATTTTATAGCGAGATATGTGATAGCCTTCAAATCGAACCTCTAGCTTGTTGATTGGAATGATTTTGATGTGTTGATTGTTAGATTCTCGGTGTTGTTATCGTTTCAGAACTTATTCAGTAAATGACTTTTATTGAACTCGCGACTCAATAATCGTATTTCACGCGCCTTCTTTACATATGTATTTTAAGCAGAGGATACGGGAAAAGGGGTTCTAGGATCATCGTGTAAAACCGATCGAGTTGTTCGCACTGGTTTCGTTGTGAGGTTTGTATCGACTTGTCGAAAGCCTCATGTGAGCGTGACCGTGTTGAGTCGCTTAAATCCGTCGCGGATTTGTTGAATTCGGCATAGAAACTAGGTTGTTGAAATTGGCGCTTAGTTTCGGAAATAGGAGACGACATCCTTTAACAATGTCAAGAACATTGAGTATATCAAATCACTTCGTTACGAGTTGTGGCTCGATAGTAGTCGATTGGATCATAGCTCGGCTATCTCTTTTATATAGTTTTAAACTCTTTTATTTTGTGTATATTTAGTTTGTAGAACCGGTGATCTGACAAGTCACCACGCTCAATTATTGTGTTGACCTGAATTAGTGACGACCCGACTTTGGTACTCGACCAGATTCCCAGTGGGATACGACCTTGACTCACCAATTCTAGGCTACAGTTGACCCGGTACACTGCCGGTGAGATTGGACACTTAGAAAAGGCCGATCAGTGTACCACGGAGGCTATCCGCACGTAGGTACGGTGTATGCAAAAACTTCCCCACAAGAACCTCCCTGCTACAAGTGAAATTTTAAAATACAACCGTTGTAGGAAGGTTTTACCAAGTGGCATGCATTACAACCACACATTTCTAACCTCTCACACACGATAAAAGTGTATTATGTGAAAGAGAGTAAAAATGAGAGGCTCTAATGTATGCCACTTGGTATAACCTTCCTACAACCGTTGCACCATAAAATCACTCCTGCTACAAAGTCCTATGAAAACAGAAAAAGTTGGCGGTGACTTGGTGACAGAAAATCATTTTGATTCAAAATAGGTCATCTTACCGTACAACGGAATCAAATAAAGCACGTACCCACTATATATATGCAATCTAAAAATTGCAAAAAAAAAAACAAACAAACACACAGTTGTATAAAACTGATGTAAATTTTTTGATACATAACATAATTTATTAAGTTGGATTTTAACCCGGCCCATATGCAATTGGGCCGGTTTGAGTTTTTTTTTTTCTTTTTCGGTTCAGTCTAACTCAACTTAAAAAAAGAAATATTACAATAAGTGTTATGAAATAATATCATTGATGGATTATCTATTATTCTGATTGATTTAAGTAGATTTGTGATTAATTCGATTATTGTGTTCACATTGTAATCTCTACTATAAATACCCCTTATATCATTGGAATAATACACAAGCATTTCCTTTCTCTTTATTACTTTGTTTCTCTTTTTCTTATATTAGTTTTATAACACGTTATCGTCGCTGAGTCTCCGCCAATCGAGCACATGATATTCCTTACCATCCATCGAGCCTTCTTTGCTAGCCTTCATTGCTAACCGTTCTCGATCCGACGATCTCTCTTCCTGGTGGTGCCTGCATGTCTGCACGTACCATCATCATGACCATGAAGGCGTACCACACCCGATGGTTCAAGTACAAAGCTTCAAAAACTTCCACGGCAAAATATATACGGATCCAATAAAAGGGAAGTGTTTTTTTTTTATACAGAGATATTGGATCCATGATACGAAATATTGATGATAAGATCAATTATCTATGACCTTTTAAACATGCCGTATTTCTCTATTTAGTTATTTAATTTATTTATTAATTATCGTCAAACTTAAAGCCACAATTTGTGGGACTTGAAAATTACGACCCACATTGTCAAGAAATTTGGCTGATCAATGTACAAGGAACCAGATGATGGTGTGATTTTGGGATTCAAATTAAAAAGACAAATATACCGGGGAGTATCCAATTCTATCTGAAAGTAATACATCCAATTACGCCCGACAGGTAAAATTTTATTTATGTGCATTTTTCTTGTTTTGTTTGGTTTTAAATGGCTAGCATCACTAAACAAAAAATTTTTGTTCCTATCGAGAAAAAAATTATTTATCATGGGCCATGGATATTGAATTGCACTTAATTATGGGTCTTGGTAAAATTTGTCATTAATAATATTGAGACAAACCATGACCGTGTGTAAAGGCCATGATATTTCTCCGTCATTATTTTGACGAGAGATAGAATATGAGTATTAACGGTGAAAGATCCGTATGAATTATAAAACCATTTGAAAGATAGGTTTGAGATCCATATGAATTATGGAAATATTTGAGAAAAGGTTCACCACTCGAAGTTGGTCGTCGTTTTACCGAAAGGTTCGAGATCCGTATGAGATCCTTATGAACTTTGAAAGAATGGTTCGCCACTTGAGAGTGGGTCGTTTAACCGAAACTCATACGTGATTGGCTCAACTCGCATTCGCAGATTTTTAAATCATTATTAATTCAACCATTTTTATTACACCACGGTTGAAATTATATGGCAAAATTAATTTATCGATTTGATTTGTGCATCTTGATAACATTAATAAAATGATGGATCAAGTCAATAAATTTGATATGAGCCATGAAGGCTAAGTTTTATTATGGAAACATATATATGATCACGTGAAGATGATCAATATTCGAAAAGAGTATATAATGGACCAGAAATCCATATGAAATATAAAGCTCGTAAAAGTGAATATAAAATTCACATTAACGGACATGTCGTCAGTTGACGAAAGTGAATATGAAATTCACATATTTGAACGTCAGACATGCCAAATACTCTTAAAAGTGAACTTGAGAAAACGTGGAGATGTTATTCACAGAAATAACTAAGGACCTGAACTCCATTAAAAAATGTTTCCACGAGTGATCTGAAATTTAGAGATAAAAATCTACTGAATATATCAATAAAGTTATATGATTATCATTTTATCGTAATGGTATGCCCTTGAAGTGGCACTACCAATTGTAAAATAGACCAGGCCACACCTACCACAGTGTGGGATATGAAAACCAATAACCCTATTGGTGCAAGTTCATTCCCTGAAGTGAATGTGACAAAATCTTCAAATTTTGGCCCTTTTGGCGGTGGACGTGGTCGCAGTGGAGATCGTGGTAGAGGCCGTGGTCGTGGACGCGGTCGTGAAAAATATGTTTCCAATCACAATGACAAGTTTCCGATTACAATGACAATCATAACATAGTTGAGATAAGGCCAGGCCGACATTGAGATAAAGCAGGCATAAAAGGCCAGCTATTAATTATAGAAAAGGCCAGCTAATAACTATAGAAAATGCATAAAATGCCATCCATTAATTAAGACAAGGCCAGATATTAATTATTGGGAGTATGCCAATATTTTGGTTAATATGCCAATATGTCACAGCTCGTATTTTGGTTAATATGTCACTATGTCAAATTGAGGTTGTGGATTTATTTATTTGATTTTGATATGCCACTAATATCACAACTTGAAGTTAATTGACTTCGCAACTTGAAGTTAGTTGGCTTCTGTTAATCATTTTTCTCGATGATTGGCAATTCCTCTCTTTGTGGTATGTAATTCCTCTAAGTTGACACAGTTTTGATGGTAATTTTTATTTTAATAATACAATGGTGATCTTCATATACGATAGGTTGGTTTTATTTATGGGCATTAAGATGAATTCTTCTTGACACATATAAAATACTCTTCTCATATTAGCAATATTAAGTGAACTCGAATGGTAGCTACATTGAAAATGATATGGGTTAATGTGAAATGGTAGTTTGCATTGAAAATGATATGATATGGGTTAGTGTGTTATAATAATAATTATAGATCCAAAACTCTTTGTTTAGGATGCTCTACACTTAGTCTATTGATAAGACTTTATTCTATTTTCAATGATCGTTTTGATTTTCGCTTATGGCTAAATAAAATGATTAAATGTGTTGAACTTAAAATGTATCTTTCGATGCCAATTTTAAGTGAGCATCTTAGTTCATACACCTTTTGCATAAGAATAGATTTACACACGATTTCAATTGATATTCTCAATTTGTAGAAAATCGATTTATACTAATACAATTTTCTAATCAACGGTGAAGATTTCTTCAATATAACAATTCATTTCTATCATATTAATTCACTAAAATGTTTTAGAATTTGATAGACTATTACTTAATTCTAGAAATATTTGAACTCATTCTCATTACTTTTGAGAAGTTGAACACATTATTAGATCAAATCACCTTTAATACTATGCTCTATGTAATGCATGATTTATCTATTCATAATATACGATAGAAACATGCATTTAGTCGAGAAAAGTTGCTGCCATTTATTATGTAAGTGATCACATTTTGGTAATATAGTGTCTATTGACATATAATTTTTACCGACTTTTCAGTTATCGAGGATTCCTTGAGTTGTTCTAGTAATAGATCCTATATGAATTGTTTGTCTTAGGAATCGTGATACATTGTGTTGTTTGATTGTCAATATTATCATTTACATGATTACATTGTGTTGTTTGATTGTGAATATTATTATTAATTCAAAATCTGCTTGACTTAATCATCCTAATAAGCATTGTGAGAATTGATAAAATATCTCAAAGGAGATAATGCTTCTCCCAAATCGGAAAATATTAAAGAAATTTGTTGATACCCGCATAAGAGGATCTCTAACATTAAAATGTTGAATCCGTCACGGGTAATTGTAAATTTTCTAGATACCGATTGTGAAAAAGTGTTGTCCGAGAATAAGAGGAGGAAAATCTATTATATCTCGTGACAAATATAGACATATATGAACCATGAGTTCATATATTATTCATTTACATGAAACCCACGAAGGTAATGTAGATTATGCACATTTTGCATATATCAAATATTTTCCGAGAAAGAGGGAGAAACGAACCAAAAGTCCGTTGTCTCATTCTAGTGATTTCTCTAAATATAACGTGAATTTTTTCGAACGATTCTTGAAGAATCTAAAATCACATAGTGATATATTAAACGCATGAAGCGCAAGAGAGATATTGCTTTCAAAAATCTCATAGAATGAGATATTTAATTGAAACCACTATGTTTTATATGTGTAAATCGCATGAAGCGAATAAAAGAGCATCAATGTATAGCTCGGTGCAACATGTTCGATGAAGATCGATTCTCGGCATTAGGGGGAGATAAAGAAAATCTCATGTTAGAATAAAAGAATGCCGAGAAATTTTAACAAGATAAACGATCTTCCACGCATCAGTTTAACTGGACTGCGAAAATAATCTTACTTGTAGTATTTAACAAGTAATATGCCAGATGCCTATATTGAAATTAAATGAGTGACTATTTACAAATGCACCAACAAAGATGATTGAAGATATTTCTCTACGCCGAGCGTAGAAGACCGATCGGTGTTAAAGATAAAAATCATGGAAGAATGATCAATTTATTATTGATATTCAGTCACTCATGAAATCTCTTAAAGAGATTCGTCTTGTAGACGAAAACCCCAAAACAAAAATTGCACGTGCATCAAATGATTAAATATTGGGGTTGCGGAACAACCAATCCATACATTGATAAGGAATTGGTTTATGCTAATACCGAATTAGCAATGAATTTTATGGGAGAAATCATAATAAAATATAATAGTCGCCGAATTTACATATTTGCCTCTTTAATTGCTATTATTATATCTCGGATCCAATTACTTGTCATTCGCAGAGTGCCAGAAACACTCAGACTAGGTAAAAATGAAATAAGCAATTGAGGTTGAGTTTGAATTAGAAATATTTGTTTGTTAATGATCAAATATATTCTCCCATTATAGATAATGTTATGTTCCGCTAACTAGTATATCTGGCAGTAATGTTGAGTTTTCATTACCGCATATTAAGGGTCGTTGGACATTAATATGAAAATCCTTGGTGGATTTCAGAAACGAATTAATATGACAATTGCAATATGCATACTGTTAAGTTAAAAATGTCATTAACATTCATGTTGCATGTAATATGTCTATAGTATAGTTCTATTGAGGAAAGTATATATAAGTAACTCAAACTTTGTGTCATGAATTTATAGCACTACGACGTGTGAGAGTGGAATATACGCATGCAATTGCGATTGTATTACTTTCCCCATTGTTTTTATAATTATAGTGCTGACTGAGTTCCATGTGTTGCCCGAATGAGTAGTGGGCATGACAGTATTTAGCCCCTACATTCAATTATCTACATGAAGTCCAGAAGGTACGGATATACAAAGTGCGCTCTAGTAACAATCTAGAAAAATTGTTCACTAAAATCATTTCTACATCTGTTTTGGAACAGAATGTGTTTATAATACTTTAATGCGCACATAAAGTAGATGTTGTCGTCAGGGGGAGCGACAACTTCAAAGTTATTTTAAGCACAATGATCAGACTCTTTTTCCTTTAACCAAGTTTTTCCCAAAGGGTTTTCTTAGTTAAAGGTTTATAACGAGGCAGTTAGTGCAACACATAGAAACGCATATGACATGAACTATTTACCTTGTCTAGTTTTTTTCCCACTGGGTTTTTCTAGCAAAGTTAATAGTACATGACATATACGTTATGCAACTACGATCGAGACAATCAATTGAGACATTGTCAGATGAGAATGGAAATTATTTAATTGCATGAAGACAATGCATCTTGCATATCTCAATTGAAGTGAGGCTATATTAATGGAGATTAACAAAACATATTTCACCCAAGTTATTCTTTACTCATGATTTGCAAAAGAATGAGAAGATTGACGTGCAAAGATCCGTCAACCGATAATTATTTATCAAGACGATTATCGATCGCAACATTTGAAAGACCATTGAAGAAAGATTGGGATGCAAAGAATTGAAATATCGAAATTGACGCTTGGTTCGAGGGAGTAAATCAAACAGATAAATATGTACTTTTTTTCCTTAACTAAGATTTTTCCCACCGGTTTTCTCTTAGTAAGGTTTTAATGAGCGTATCATATCTCATTGTATGTTTTTAAATAATAGATATCCAGGGGAGTGTTATGAAATAATATCATTGATGGATTATCTATTATTCGATTGATTTAAGTAGATTTGTGATTAATTCAGATTATTATTGTGTTCACATTGTAATCTCTACTATAAATACCCCTTATATCATTGGAATAATACACAAGCGTTTCCCTTTTCTCTTTATTACTTTGTTTCTGTTCTTTCTTATATTAGTTTTATAACAATAAGTTATTTTTCTACGTTAGATCAATAAAAAATGCTTATTAGTATTCATTATCAATTTCAATCGACATGTATCTACAACACCATATAAACGCTTAAAAATTATGGAAAATTAGGGATAATGACACAATCTGAAATATTTTTAAGTAACAGGACAGCTACATATTTTTTTTATATGGAGAAGGACTACTGCATAATTTTTATAACGAGAAGGACAAACAGTGAATCCCGAAAATCAGTGAATCTTCCCAATGAATCCCGAAATCAGTGAATTTCAACAGTGAATCCCGAAAATTAGTGAATTTCGACAGTGAATAAATAGCTTTGGCATTTATGCAAAAGTTTAAAAAGACTGTCCTTCAACTCAATTGATGAAATATTTCTGTCTTTCTCCCCCATTCTCCCTAAAAATTAATCCGATCCAAGTAGTGGGTTGGGTTTTTTTTTTTCGCTAAAGCGCTCAGATCCGAATCAATTACCGACTAATCCTGACTTCGGTCGTGCTTATAGAGTCTCTATCCCTCAGGGATAAGGTTTGACTCTTCAACAGAGTATCTCAGAGGATAATCGATACGACGATCTTTCTAGATATTTTCAAATCACTTATTAGTTGAATAAAGCTAGTCGGTGATCAGTGAGTTGGTTTATAAACAGTACTCCTTTACAAATATAAAAAATTTATTTAATTTCAAAAAATAAAATAAAAAAGGGGCGGGGAAACGAGTCAACCGAATTCAAAAGTTGTTTATACGGTTCAAGACGCAAATACACGTGGAATAATGACATTGGCTATGAATTAAAAGCTGGAACATTCCGTGCGCAATCTTCAACGAATCATAAAAGGTCTGCTCGATATTCCATAAACCGCAAATTTTCACTCTTAAAAAATAAAAACCACAAGCTTCTCCAAGAAGCGTCACTCTCTACAAATCATTCTTTAGCCAAGTAGCAGAAGAAGGTAACCATGGCGAGAGGCAGAAAGCCAAAGGTTGCGAAGCTCGACGCTGCGTCTACTGCGGTATAGTAATTTTGTCATAACCGCTTCTTTCCTTTTTATGATTTTCACGGATTTTTTCTTCCTGTATTGGGTTACTTCACGGATTTTATCTTCCTTGTTTAGTATTGGATTACTTAATCGATTGCACACCAGAAATTGATTATTTTCCCAAGATTTCCATGGATTTCATCTTCTTGTTTTTTGTTTTTCCGGTTATTAAGTCGAATGCATGCCAGAACTTATGCGTTTTCCCAAGATTTCCATGGATTTCAACTTCGTTTTTTTAGTTTTCGGTTGTTTAATGCGCGCCAGAGTTTTAGATTTTTAGTTTGTGCTTGTGTTTTAGTTCAAATAACATTGGATGAGGTTGCGCATTACTGTTCTCTCAACATTAAAGAGCAATGTTCAATTTGATACTTAATGCAATCCAAACCAAATTTAAACCGGAAATTTCTTAGCTGAATCAGAGTGGGCGAAATAATTCATGTATATACGGATATAATTGGTGGTGTTGTGTAATTATGTTTATTGCGACAAAAAATTTAGAGAGAATTATATTTTGTCAGACCAGATATTTTCCATTAAAATAGCTGTGTATGAGAATCTTACATTGTTTTCCACTTCTTCTGTCAAGAAACTCACCAGGTTAGGTAAATGGAAAATTTTGGTATTAATTGTAGATATTTTGCATACAATGGTATTTCCTTGCAATACGAAATTTCTCTTCTGGCATTTCTCAATGGATTTTCAAAATTGCTCAGTAGTCTTCTGCGTTTTTACACTCATTGTCTTGTGGATATATGTTCTTCAAATGAGAAATGGTGGTGTTACCTGTTGATAAAGAAATCAGTATTGTCATCCTTAGAATGCAGGTTTACTGTGTGAAATTCGCCTATTCATTTTGTCTTGTATCTAACGAGTATTCAGTGTAAATCTACAGAATAGTGATCTCTGTGTGTGTTTCTTATTTGTAAATTTGCTTTTGTGTCTGAAAATTTAATTTGTTTTCTACTTCTATCTGTCTACCCAAAGTGACTCATATTCTCCCCAAGTACAATGTTTTTTTGATCCCCTCTGTTTGAGCATATCAACGAAATCCCCTCCTTTGTTTCTCATAGGTTGATAACACTATTCTGAGTGAGACTACAAATGCTGGCCATGTTGTGGGAAGTCCTGTTACCCGAGCTTCAAAGCTGAAAGCAGCAAAGGACCTTCCAGAATCATCTAATCCAAGTGGAGGAGATGCCATAATGGAGAAGGTATCAGTTGAAGTGGGTGAAAAAGGGAATCAACTTGTTGAAATTTCGGGCTCAAAGCCAAGTTCTGATCATCTGAGTATGGAAGAGAAAATTGATTTTCTTGTGCAATCTGTTCAAGAATTCAAGTCTAAGGTAGCATACATGTCTCTCGTATTGCTTTTTCTTGTTGTTGTTTTCTTACTAATGTTATTTTCATCTTCAAATATCCTGTTCAGGGGATTAAGCAGCAAATTGTAAATGAAGACCAAGCTTTGGATTTCAATTCCAAATCCCAGTATCATAAATCCCAAAAGATGGTTAGTTTCTTTGTGTTGAGCTGCTTTGACTCCTCCGTGTCCACATGCTCCTCCTCCACCTCCACCACCACCTCCTCTTTCTTACAGACAGATAGTTGTGTAGTGCAACTTTAATAATTCTTGGGCATTTTAGGTTGAGGCTTTGACTAAGGAGAATCATGAACTATCCATGAAGCTGGCATCAGCCCATGCAAAACTTGAAGCGGTAATGCTTTTTTTTTTGCCTTCTTTGCTAAATGGCACTCTCTGTTTCATTTGCAATAAGGGAACCGAATATAATAGATGACATGCAATGGAAATTCGTTATCTCTACCCCCCAAGAAAATTATGTTATGTATGCGAATCCTGTTACTGTCTTGATACGTTTTCAAACATTTTTGCAGTATGAAAAGATGAATGCCTTGGGACAAATGAAGGAAATGATGAATACCTCCAATATAACAAAAGCTACGGAGGTATTGGTGAACTTTAGCTCGCAACTAACAAAGGGCAAAGGTGTTGCCCTTCCAGCAATAGCTGCTGTTGCTGCTGCTGATGCTGAACCCAATGCTCCTTTACTGCAAGCCGCGACCGGGGAAGCTACAAATCCTGCAGAACAGACTGCCTCTTTACCACAAGCAACAACAAGTACTGGCCAAGGCACCACTTGTACTGTCAGTGCTGAACCTGAGTTGGGGAGGAGCAAGCGTAGTATAAAGAAGAAAGTAGTCGGTTTTTGGGCATAGTTGTTGGTTTGATGATTGGATTCATCTTATGGGTAGCAGCATATCTTACTTTAGTTGTGAAAGTATGCCCAAAATGGTATGACTTTTGGAATTAGTCTAGTAGTAGTAGTAGTAAATCTGACCATTGATGGTAGCTGGGACGTCTATTTTGCAACAGACAGTGACAATGTGAAGGATTAGCAGATTTGGATTTGTTGTTATTATTGGTCTAAAAGCATTTTGATTCTCTAGTATGTATTTGTCATTTGCTTACAATAGCAGCTGCCGTAAGACCCACGGTCCCCCAAACCCCTAGCAGGGTTCAGATGTTGTAAGGCGGACCTTGATCCCCTCGACTGTCAAGTGTATTGGAGGGGATCTTTATCCGTTGTCATCAGACTGTATAATCATTTTCATGATTCGATATGGCCACCCTATTCGAATTCTATTGCATAATATGATGTTAAATGATACACGTCCCTAGCAGTAGCAGCTTCCTCTATCTCTGAGATAGATAACCATTACCCTTACCCACACACATTTATCTCGGTTGGCTTTGTTTTTATCCAAGGAAATAAAAGGGCCGATGGATTTAGCTATAGATGTTGGTATCATGTACATTTTAAATTAAAGCACAAGGCTGGAAACCAATGGAAATTATTCAATAAAAACTTTATTTTTATTTTATCACAACTAGTCGGCGCCTATACAGCACGGACACGGCCTCGTTGCACGGCTACGGCTACGGCTACATGGCTAACTTCAAAATTTTAGGACACAACCTTTGATTTAGTAAAAACAAAAACAAAAAAAGCTGATTCCACTCCAAAAAAAAAAAAAAAAAAACGCTGATTTATCGGGAAAAAACGTGATTCAATTTGACAAATAGAAATTAAGTAACTGTGCATTTTTTTTTCTTTCCTCTATCATTTTATAAACATGGTTATTGGTCTTGAAAAATTATAATTCTTCCATCAATTTTTTTTTTATTATATTTTTATCCACTTCCGTTTAAGACTCAAGATCACATTCACTTAATTTGCGAAATTATTAAATTCACTACTTTTTTCTTGAAAACAATTCACTGCCATTACAATTAACATTCACAAGGTCATAACATGGCAGATACCAAAGTTCGAGTTCCGTTTGAGGTGGGAAAAAATTGCGTGTGTATGATTTTTTTTTTTTTTTTTGAGAATATTAGGTTTTAGTCCACTTTCCGTCCTGTGTATAAATTTTAATCCAATTTGTATTTTTTTTTGTTGATTTAAGGACAAAACATTTTCTTTCGGACTATTTTGCCCTTTCTTTTCATCGTTAATATTCTGTTCCTATAATCCCTTTCTTTCGTTCAACTACATCCCCTGTTGCTGCCGTTGTTGCTCCCCGCCGCCCCCATCCCCACCATTTCACCCCCCGCCTCCTCCTCGTACGTCTGCACCACCACATCCCCCGCCATTGGGTTTGTCAATTAGTATATTAATAAAAGAGCCGATCGATAGATCGATCGATGTCGTCGATTTTCTCGTCTCAAGGGATGGTTTTGGCCACAGCAATGGCGGCTGTCTCCGGCACAATAATTCTCCAGGCGTTCCGGCTGCAGAAATCAATTCCACTTCCACCACCTAACCATTTCTCGTCGTCGTCGTCGTCGGTCAACGTAATTTCAACCGACTCTCAACAACTCCTTCAGTCTTGCATCTCTTCAGGTACGTACACTCTCTACTCTAATCCATGCCATCCCCACAACAAAGATCATCCATTTTTAATGGTAATGCTACCAGTACCACCGCAACTGTGGTCCCAAAACACATTTGATTTGATTTTTTTTTAGTTTAGTAATGAATACAAACCATTTTCATTATCCTGTACTAAAATTTCATTACATTATAGGTAAATATGACAAATACTCTCTTGATTATATTACAAACTTCTCTTATAAGATATTGAATCAGAAAACAGCAGAAAATGAGCCGAAGGTTGCTTCCAGAAATCTAAACATTTGATTTATATTTTTTGGAAAAGGATCAGCCTAATTGACATACCCAATGCCTGACTTATGGGCAATATGAATTTATTTTGTATAATAGGTTTCGTTAATAATAGCCAAACCGTGGACTTCGTGATAAGTCGCCTTAGATTTTACAGGTAGCCAACAGATAGTGCACTATTGTATTCTCGAATTCTTATCTTTATTGTTGTCTAGCTATTCTGAATGTTCATTTAGTTTTCTGTACATTAGTGGCTCAGTCTAGAATGCATCTAGTGGTAGGATGTATACACATTTTGTTGGCTGCCCCTAATCTGGGAAGCATTATACAATAAACAAGTGAATTTGATTTATGTCAAATTTGAAAATGGTTGAAACTAGTTGTATGATGCTGGATGTTTGGAAATAGGTAAATGTAACAGTAGAGGAATGACTGCTTTTGTGTGTGATAATTGTGATAACTAAGAAGACAGGTTGCTTTTCTTTTTCATACTATTTGGATTGGTATGTTTTGCTGTAAATCCATAAACTTCATGATATGATGATTCCTTTGATTCATTTGGTTGCAGCTGGTCAGTGGTTAGGTCTTTTAAAATTTTAAATTTTGTTTGTTTGTAGCTTGTTTTGATCATATAGAGCTATCTGATGGTAGTCTTGCGTGACCCTAGTTCTGTGCCGAAATATTGGGGATCAGAACTAGAAGGAAATATTGAAGAGGGTTGCAGCAGATCGATGCCCGACACTAGTGTGTTACTTTGTTGGTGTGTTATTTTGTTGAGAACAAAAATAGACTAGTGTGTTACTTTGTTGTTATGTTACTTTGTTGAAAACAGAACAAAAATAGACTGGTGTGTTACTTTGTTGGTCTGTTACTTTGTTGAGAACAAAAATAGACTCGTGTGTTACTTTGTTGGTGTGTATAGACTAGTGTGTTACTTTGTTGGTGTGTTACTTTGTTGAGAACAAAAATAGGCTAGTGTGTTACTTTGTTGAGAACAAAAATAGACTAGTGTGTTACTTTGTTGGTGTGTTACTTTGTTGAGAACAAAAATAGACTAGTGTGTTACTTTGTTGGTGTGTTACTTTGTTGAGAACAAAAATAGACTAGTGTGTTACTTTGTTGGTGCGTTACTTTGTTGGTGTGTTACTTTGTTGAGAACAAAAATAGACTAGTGTGTTACTTTGTTAGTGTGTTACTTTGTTGGTGTGTTACTTTATTGAGAATAAAAATATACTAGTGTGTTACTTTGTTAGTGTGTTATTTTGTTGAGAACAAAAATAGACTAGTGTGTTACTTAGTTGGTGTGTTACTTTGTTGAGAACAAAAATATACTAGTGTGTTACTTTGTTGGTGTGTTACTTTGTTGAGAACAAAAATAGACTAGTGTGTTACTTTGTTGGTGTGTTACTTTGTTAACAAAAATAGACTAGTGTGTTACATTGTTGGTGTGTTACTTTGTTGGTGTGTTACTTTGTTGAGAACAAAAATAGACTAGTGTGTTACTTTGTTGGTGTGTTACTTTGTTTAGAACAAAAATAGACTAGTGTGTTACTTTATTGTTGTGTTACTTTTTGGTGTGTTACTTTGTTGAGAACAAAAATAGACTAGTGTGTTACTTTGTTGGTGTGTTACTTTGTTGAGAACAAAAATAGACTAGTGTGTTACTTTGTTGGTGTGTTACTTGGTTGGTGTGTTACTTTGTTGAGAACAAAAATAGACTAGTGTATTACTTTGTTGAGAACAAAAATAGATTGTGTTACTTTGTTGGTGTGTTACTTTGTTGAGAACAAAAATAAACTAGTGTGTTACTTTGTTGGTAAGTTGGTGTGTTACTTTGTTGAGAACAAAAATAGACTAGTGTGTTACTTTGTTGGTAACACACTTTGTTGGTGTGTTACTTTATTGAGAACAAAAATAGACTAGTGTGTTACTTTGTTGGTATGTTACTTTGTTGATTCAAATGGTTATGTTTGTGTTTTTTGTGTTTTGAAAATTGGAGGAGCTGGATTCTCTATTGATGAAAGCCGAAGCCGATCTTTATTTGATGCATTTTCTGCTTCATACATCTTTCATGGAGTTTGATGTGGTGCGGGTTTGAAGGATGAAGGTCCATAGATGGTAAAACAGACTGCTTTTGTCTTCAAGAACTTGAAGAATGTTTTAGTTTCATTAATATGTTTTTTGATTACATCCAATAGTATTAGGCTTTTATTTTCTTGATTCCCCCGGAGTTGCATCTCCATAATATTTTGATAGATTGTTTCATTAGGATATGAAGCATTTTTTTGATAGATTGTTGTATTACGCAATGTTAATGGTGATATTTTGGATGTTAATAAAACGTGTCACTATTGTTCTTTGTGTTGTTTTATTATCGCTCTCATTCTCGTATTCTTGTATTCTTGTATTCTTTTGTCATTTGTCATCATTTGTGTTATTGTTATCATTATTCACAGTGTTAGTGTAAACTCTTCGATAAAATTCGAACTTTCCAAATACTACGTCGAAAGGGTATCAAACGCCGCCTCAAATTGAAGATAAAAAAAAATATGAACTTTGGTGAAACAATTACGATGATCGGTGTTACAAATCAAAAGCTATGATCGTTTATACGAAAAGTGTTCAGTTAATACAAATATTTTTTCGTCTTTCAAAATATACGTCGGAAGGGTATCAAATTTGGGCTCAAATTGAAGAGAAAAAAAAAAACATGAATTTTGATGAAAAATTTCGATAATCGGAGTTATAAATCAAAAGTTACGCGTGTTTGACAAAAAAAATTAAAAAAATAAATAACAACCTGAAGCAGCGACGAAGGCTGAAGGCTGAAGCTATGCATATGCGCGTCCTTTTATTAAAAGGGTATTTTTGTCCGTCTAAAATTTTTTTGTCCTTTTTGCAACTAACAAAATAAATGTGTCATATTTATTCATTTTGTAAATATTTTTGTCCTTTTCCCTCAATCCCCTTTTTTAATTTTTTTAGATTCACTATATTCATCATATTTTGAATCATACAAGCATGTAAAATAATAAATATCATGTATTATACGTGAAATCATAAAGTTGGATCACTAGTATTTTCTTTTGGGGGAAAATCCACTATTAATTAAGATTAATAGTATTCATCTAATTTCGAGTTATACAGGCATGTGAAATAATACATACTATTATATTCGGGAATTATATATTGAATTATGTAGTGAATATACAATGAAAAAGGTAAGGCCCTTCCTAGCAAAGGTTGGTTAGGGAGGAGGCCTCCTGCGCTAGGATCGAGTGGTCTCTTGGTTTCACTTCTCCAACTATGGAGTAAATTTCGTTTCCGGCAAAAAAAAAAAAACAATGAAAAAGGTATCGTGACTCGTACAGAGAGAACGGATGGTTTTTGTGTAGTGTGGAGACACATGTCGAGACACACATACCACACAATTTCATTCTGTCTTTAAAATGTGTGTTCTGATCGTTTCACCTGTCACTTCACCTCAAAATCCCTCTCTACATAAGTATTTCCCAGAGAGAACACTCCCGGTAAACAAAATACTGTAACTCATATAATGAATCATAGAATGAAAAATTAACTAATCACAATATTTAAAATGAAAAAAATACACAGAGAATCAAATGTATTTAAAATGGAATTTGACTTTTTTGGAATTTGACTTTTTTTTTTAAATTCTGATTCATATATAGTAGAATTAAAAGAGATGAACATCATGGTGAGCCTCGTCACAAAATGAATAGTAATGGTAGATAAAGATATGACTCGGAATCAATAAAATAAGGGGTTCTATTTGGACCCCCTATTTACTACTTGCATCTATTTACTACTCAGTCTGTAAAAAATTACTTCTTGATTACATGATTTTTATATAGGGAAGTTAGTCACACTTTGTTTCTCTTGTGAACACCGGCGTCGATCACAAATGACGTTGGTGTTCCACGAGAGAACACCAGCAGTGTACCGACGTTCCTATATAAAAAGTGTTAAATCTTAAACGTCGATCATGATTTTTTATTTGGTATTCAATAAGATACCAACGCGTCGCGTCATCGACGCCGCGATGCCACTGTAACACCAAATAGTAGCGACGCGTTTTTACACCCAAAAATATTCATTAATATGCAAGTAGTAGTAAGGGCCTTGAATAGAACCCACCTAAAATAAAAGCAGTCCCCTCGGACAAAGTCACCCACTACCCGTGGGCCGTGGCTTATCTTGCGGCCTTTTTTTTTTTTTTTTTTTTTTTTTTGTCATCGTCAATTTTAAATAAAATTCATAGTGATCCAACCTCCACACATCTGCATTCAATGGTGCTGCCGTAGCGCCACTCAGGGCCGGTCCTATAGTGAGTAGAGAGGCGCTGGTCTGCCTCAACCAAATTGTCGAGAGAGGTCCCAACTGATGCATATTTAGGAAAAAAAAAAAAAATCGTGTTGATTTAATCCAATTCAACCTAATATAATTTTATTATTATTTTTTTTTTTTTTTTTTTTTGATTAAGACCCAATTTTTTTTTACTCCCTTCATGAACTGATGCAGGTCGAACCCCGTTTCGTTACGATAATATTATTTCGTTCGGCAACTCGTAAGACAGAGATTACAAAAAGTATTTATGAAAATAATATCTAACAAAAGGTCCCAATAAAAAAATTTTACTTGGCCCAAAAGACTATTTTGTAGATATGTTTTGAGGCTATCGATAAATTGAATTTTGTATTTATGGTTGTTAAAAACGCGATAAATAAATTTTTCAAAAAAAAAAAAACAACTTCAACAAAAAAAACTCAATTCATAAACTTGGCCTTAAACCCAAATTATGTTAGGGCAAGCCCTCACGCCACTACTCGACTCGTTAATACAAGCTGGCTTCCAAACCGACAAACTCAACATGCAAAATTCCTTTTCAATCAGTATTTAACATGATAAATAAATTTAATATTATTTTTTATCATGTCACATATGATATACATAGTTATTGCTCACACTTAAAATTAGGGTTGAACATGGTCCGGTTCGGTCGGTTTTTATCATTTTTAAAACCGAATCATTTTATATGGTTTCAAATTTTTGAAACCAAACTAAAACGGTTTGAAGACATAAACCATGTTATTCAGTCCGGTTTGGTTCGAACAGCTTCGCTTTATTACGGTTTTCATACACTGGTTCTTATCTTACTCGTTTCAATTCGATCATCAATGAATCATCAACTTAAAAACTACTATTAATGAACAAACAACTATATTATTAAATGACATACATAAATCTCAAAATGCACAACACAAAAAATAGTATTTTGAGTAAGATTAGGAAGAAAGAGGAATAGATTTGTTTATAAGTAAGTAGAGAGTCGAAATGGAAGATAGATAACACACACACACACACACACACACACACACACACACACACATATATATATATATATATATATATATATATACTAGTTAATATATCATATAACGCATGAAATAATACATGCTTAGATGCTTACCTTAATGTCAAAAACTAATAAATATAAAATACATTTTAACTAAAATATCACTCCACACATTTTAAGACAACACAATATAAATGACGAAATTTAGCCGGCATTGATATTATACAACAAATTATGATGTCAATTATTTAACACGACAACAATTAATTAGATAATGTTTTCACTTACTTACATGTATTACCGACACAAAAAAAAAAAAAGTTCCAAACTACATTTAACACTCATCAATAAAATACATTTACCATGGTATTAGTAAAAATTGGTCTTTATTCACACTAAAACTAACCAACGGCTTACCCATGGTATGGCCTTGTTTACATCGCCGTGTCTAAATGATATATTAATAATCTTGAAGACAAATGGTACAAATGCTATATGAAATGATATGTTTTTTTATGAAATGGTCCCGCTGACTTATATCTTGAAAATAATCACATCAGCAGATAAACGAAGCGATATTTTTTTTATGAAATGAATTTATTTTAAAAATTTATAATATTTCATGTAACGTCAATAAAATTATTTTGGCATGATATGAAAATCGTCGTTTCGGCAATAAGTCGTGGCGCTTATATTTTGAAAATAGTCATACATTTGCTACATATATTCGCACATTAAAAGGTGATACAATTGAGTCTCCAAAATGAAACAACTTAACTCAAACCCTTCTTCTAACAAAAAAAAAAAAAAAAAAAAAAAAAAAAACTGTTCTGGGCCAGGCCTGCGATGAACAGTAAAAATTAAAAAAAAAAAAAAAAAAAAAAAAAAAAAAAAAAGCTGAAACGATAAAATGAAACAAATAAAAACAAAAAACACTATCTACACATCTACACTTTTTCCCTTCTTATATATAGAGAAAGATATATATATAATGTTTGAAAATAATAAAAACTTGAATCTGTAAATTCATTCAAATTGTTGTAAATATAGAGCATGGTGTCCAAAATCTGTTGAATACATATTCTGTTAACAGATTCTGATGCAGCTGTATTTTACCTAGATCTGAAGAGTTAAAATCTGTAAAATACAGATTTACCATCTCTTACAGTATCTACTGCAAGTGTTCTAACCAACACGGCATCGGCCAATCAGTAAGTGTTATGGTTATTAACCCGAAACTTTCGGATTCGAATCTCAATAGAGACAATAGAGTGTGTTTTTATTTCTTTTCCGTCAAAAGAAACAACAAAAATAACAAAAAAAAAAACAAAAAAAACAAAAAAATAAACAAACAAACAAATAAACAAATCTCGGAGAAACTCAACATTATATCCTTCAAACAACAAAAGATCAATCGTACTATCAATTAAGAGACTGTTTTTTCACACTAAACATGTTTTACATATTTCAAAGGCGTGAGTGAGCTTCGTTTTGACATTTAACACGCATATCATTCTGACCCTAAATGAAATGAAATCAGATATTATTCGCACTACGTTATTCTGGACTCGAAAGATTATGTTTTCCGCACCAATTTTTGTCACGAATATAGAGACATTGTTATGTACGTTTGAGAAATAATACGGACATTTTACAGGCCGAAAAATTATATTTTTTTGCTCCTATTTCAAGTCAGAATATAACCACGGCGCTATAAAATTTTAAAACGCATCGGACCATTTTAGAGGCCAAACATGTAATATTTTCCTGACCACGTTTGGGTCAGAATAAGCTAAATTATTCTGACCACATACGAGTAGGTATGACCCTATTTCAAATCAGAATATAACAACGTCGCTATAAAAATTTCGAAAATGTATCGGACAATTTTAGAGGCCAAACATGTATAAATGTTTTCCTGACCACGTTCAGGTTAGAGTAAACTAAATTGTTTTGACCATATTTGGGTAGGTATAATGTTCCACATTCTGACCGAACTCCGCTCAGAATATAGGCGCGTAAGTGGAAAAAAAAAAAAAATTTAAGGGCAAAATTGGAAAGTAATTGTTGTTCAATAAAATAAATGACTGTGTGAAAAGATATTTCCTAAATTAACTGGAATTAAATCATGGGGACGCAACCCCGAAAAACTAGAAAAGAAACATGAATGAAAAGAAATTTTTTAATATTCTAAATTCAATTTTACGGGTACGATACTTACGGTCAAAAAAAAATTTTACTTCGGACATTACTCTAGAGATACCATATATACCCTCGTATACACTTAAATGGACGCGGCTCCTCTGCTGTGAAATGAGCACAGCACGGTGTGCTGTGACGCAAAACGGCGTCGTTTTGCGTACAAACGACGCCGTTGGTTCCGATTTAAAAAATAAAATAAAATAAAAAACATCAGAGCGGCCCCGTTTTTAGCCGAAATGACGCCGTTTCGACATTCACAGCAAGGCACAGCAGAGGGGCGCACAACAGAGGATCCCAATTCCACTTAAATGCCCCCAGAAGGAAGGGAACCACGGCCCCCAAAGTGCAATAGGCATCACCCTAGAGAATGCAGATTCGGTCATGGTGTTTGTGTCTTATGTGAGAAGTCATACCACTTTGCCGCGTTTCTCGATATGGAAAACCTCTGAACAATCCTCCGGCCAATCAACATAAGGAAAAACCAGCTTCAATCAAAGCCCGGATTGTAGTTAAGGAGATACATACATATACATGTAACTGGACTATCGACTAGCCTGGCGGAATTTCGAGGCAGGAATGAGGATAAACCGTACCACGACTGTGAACAAGCATGGTGCACTAGCGGCAATCGTGATGCCCGGCCCATACCCTTCACGAAATCCTAGAAACTTCACAATTAACGATATAACATACTCGGATATGACAAGAACATGACCAAATAATGTGTGGATTAGTACAAAAATGAATTAAAAAGAACCACAAAACCTTAAATTATTTCAATTATATCTCCATACCTCTAATTGACGGTTCGGGTGCTATGACATTTGAATTTTGTTGCTAGAATTGGGAATAACCTGGAAAAAGCGATGAATCTACGATAAGAATTTGATTTAACTGACAAAATATTTGGAAGCCTAGATCTAGAATTTTGAAACTACGCTCTCTTCATGGGCATCCTGTTGGTGTCGGTTACCTGCGAACTGAAGAATAGCATATATGATTAAAGTGACTTTTTATAATCAAAAGTGTCCTCTTATTTGTTTCTGCAGCTGAGAGTCTCGAAATAATGACATTTTGAAAGCTACTTTAAGCATGTCGATGATTTTTATACGGTAGAGAGGGCAACTCCACCGTGGGTACGTGCAATCTGACCAAGTTCCATAATGACAAATCAATCCCTAATCTTATTTCTTGGTCATTACACGTATATACTTATACACAGTTGTTTAAGTAATGTTTAACCCCATTTAACAGCCGAGTAAAACTATTAAATGACGGATAGTAATGGTGATAGAGGCACCGGAAAACTCCACACAAAATGACACACACAACACTCTGACCACATACTTTGTTAAAAAAAAAAAAAAAAAGAAAAAAATATGAAAAGGTGAACCCCACAAAACCACATTCGGGGGATGTGGTTGTGGATATTGTCGGTACATGTATCATTTTAATGAATTGGGATTGTCCGCTGTGCGGCGTCCCTGCTGTGTGTTGCTGTGAAGCCGAAATAGCATCGTTTGCATTCAAAACGGTGTCGTCTGGAGGTTCTTTTTTTGTTTTAAAGCTCGGAATCAAAACGGCATCGCTTATACATAAAACAACACCGTTTTAAGTCACTGCACCCCTGTTGTGTGTATTATACGGAGGAACCGGGTCCCATTTTTATGCTAGAGAGGGAGAGAACTAAAAAAAAAAATACTAAATAAATCGCCGACACTACTACTGACAGCAACAGCTTCCACAATTATTTGTGCTCGCTTCTTATTTCCGTAGTTTGCTAGACAGCAGAAAAAAGAGCGGAAAATTCCCCATTTTTTATCCAAATTTTACGGGTTCAAGATTTGGGGGAAAATAAGGAAATGTTCTTGTATTGCGATGCAGCCCTTTAATTTCCTTTTGTGTGATTCAGCAGCATTTATGATCTTCAATTCTATCTTCTTTGGGTTTGCAACTGTACATCATTCAACTAGCGACCTCAGATAGCAGATTCAAGTGAATTACCTGGTAAGCTTTGGTGGCTGTTTTTGTTCTTTTACCCCTTTACTTTATATGTAGTTTCTTGAACTTCTTTGAGCTTTATTGGTGTTGTGTTTTTGTTTTTCTTTCAGTTTGTTTTGCTTGTACCTTTAACATGGTTAAATCTGAGATCCCAACAGACGAACAAATCAAGTTCCTGTTCTTTGAAGTTTTTTGGTGTTTGGACTTGTTTTCATTCTTTCTTTCCTTTATTTTCTCTCATTTTCAGGGCTTTTGACTTTGTTCTTTCATATCAGCGTTAGAATTTGCCATAGTTTGTAGCATTTTTTCTTCCCTATACACTTCCTCTTCTACTACCCAATATGGAGTAGTACTATTTACTTATTTACTTTGAGAGGCCAGGTTTTGGGAGTGGGGGGGTGTTGGGGGGGGGAGGGAGGAGGCCTTTCAAAGTTCAGATAAGGTAAACCACAAGCAGTATTCTTTTCACTGCATTGTAATTTGTAACTGCTCGTATCTTGTATGGAATTGATTGAATCAACCGCAAATGTTTCAGCAATAAAAACATGGCATGATGAACTCGGTTGCAGTAGCTCGGAATATGGTACGCTGTTCCGGAATGAGAGTATAGTGGGGGGGATTAAATGTATGCTGAAAATTTCGTCCTAAATTTGTGAAGCTTGATAATGTCAAAATGAATTTGGTTTACAGAGCTGGTTCAATTGTTAGAGGGAAGGTGGTTGGTGTTATGAGGGTGAAAGTCTATGAAAATGGAATCTCAGATAACTGTGTTTTGGAGTTGAATTGAACTATTGTTTTCGAAAGGACTTTGAATAGTAGTTATTAGTCTGCAATTTTCAAGATGTTAACAGTTATCTTAATGTCTAATTTGGAAGCTGGATGTAGCAGCTGATGTGTTGGAAATTTTATTTAAGTTTCCTCGGAGAAGAAATTCACTTCGATTCTACAGCAGCTTTATGTTGCATTAAGATTGTAATAATGAGCTTCTTCACAACTTAAATAGAAGCAAAAGACGATTATAGAAAGCTGTATTAATTGAGTTAAATACCGTAGAATTTAGTAAAAACACCTTTCTGCTGAATGTCTTGAACCAGAAACCACTGAAATGGAAATGTTTCTGGATAGCTGATTAAATGATGGATAAGGTTAAACATTCTTTGACTTTAAAAAACTATATTCTTACCTTGTTGAGATAATAAAGGCAAAATGCTGTGTTTTAAACTGATATTCCCATCATGCTAAAAAACAGATGATTCTACCTTCTTTCCACTTACTCCGTAGCACAAACGCATTATATAAAATCGTAGGCACAAAATGACTTGCTTTTGTAGTATATTTGATCATTGTGTCTCTGCTTTATTAATTTTTGTTCTTTTTAAGTTTTTGTTTTGGTTTTCCCCTATTATTACGGGATAACAAATTCTTTGACATCGCTTACTTGCAGCAATTTTTGTCATGGGGACTTTGCCTCCTGAAGATGAAAGATCTTACTTGGAGAACTACCTGCTATTAGGGCTCAAAGGATCAAGAAAGGAAATTACAAGAAAACCTAAAGTCCTTGCATGTCTTTCTTCGTTTCTTGAGAGGTCTGTTGAGAAGAACGAAGAGTTACTCGAGACTACCCACATAAAAGACATTGTTACCGTTTTCCATGGTTCAGAAGCTCCCGCATTAGGCATTGGACCATATATTGATCGGATTTTCAAATACTCGTGTTGTAGCCCATCATGTTTCATCTTGGCGTACATATATATAGAAAGATTCATTCAACGTACTAGAGCTATCTTGACTTCCCTTAATGTGCATCGCCTATTAATTACCAGTGTAATGGTTGCAGCCAAATTCATTGATGACGCGTAAGTTCCCCCAAACACACACACACACACACCATTCATTGTGCTTTTGTCGATTTGATTTTGTGATCTGTTTGATTTTTATTTTACAGATTCTACAATAATGCATACTATGCGAGAGTAGGGGGCATCTGCACATCGGAAATGAACAAGCTGGAGATGAAGTTTTTATTCGGCTTGGAGTTTAGACTTCATGTGACTGTTGATACCTTTGCTAAGTACTGTTCACTGTTGTTAAAGGAAGGTAATGGTGAGCTCCAGATTGAACGATCACTGAACGCGTGCAGTATTCAGGAGAATTGGTTGATAAAGGATGATTCTTCTTGCCCAACGACAAATAAGGTAAAGGACAATTCTGTCCATCATTACCGGTGTTCTGGAAAGGAACGAGTCGTTTAGGCCCATTATAGACAAAACTTGCTTGTTTTGTAAAATGCTATTTCCATAGTTTTTCTAGTCATAGACTACAGATGTTTACCGTTGCGATTGTTTTTTTTAATTTGCATTTACTATGGCCCACACACATCTATGGGAAATCCTGATGTGGGGTGTTCTTCAATAGAGACACTCTGCAGTAGAAATTCTGTGGACCCTTTTAGGCTGTGCGGCTTCTTGGCCGACATTAGCTAGAAAAATGTTTGAAAAGTTTCCAACTGTAAAATTTCAGATTTACCATTCTTGAATTGCTTGTTATTATAATGGAGTGTTATCAATGCAAAGAGGATGCCACCCCCCACCCCTCACCCCTCCCCACCTCCACCCCCCCACCCCATCCCATTAGCACTAGCAATAGTAATTAATAGCAGCAGTGATATTTAGCATTCTTGTGCCCATCTCTATGGATTACTTTATATGACGAAAATAGAAAAATATGCATAGTATAGATAAATAATACATTTGAAGGGATTTCATGGTTTCTCTGATCAAATTACCAGAAGACAGAATATGCATATAGGGGTTCCGAATACTAGATGCAAAAACAATTTACAAGAACTGCAAGAGACAAAAGGGATACTAAACCAAGCTTGCTTGAAACCAACCAACTAGATGATATGAGAGAAGCAGCACCACTGGAATCACTGCTGCTGCCGCCAGCCTTGGCCGGTGGTATCAGCCCTCCATTAGGTGGCGAGTCGTCGGGAGAGAACTGGATTGTAGCTTCACCTGGACCCGGGATTAAGTTTACGGTTTGAGTGTTGTTTTTTGGAACCCTGATGTCAACTTTCTGACCCGCTTTACAGTGGCCTGGGAATCCGCAGATGTAGTAGTAATGGCCAATGTTCTTCAGGACAATCGAGTCGTTGCCTGTCGTGTAGATCGACAAGGGAGATGAAATGTTGCAGTCGTGGAACTTTGACCGAGTCACTTCTAACACACTATGAGCTCCCGGGTCATACTCGAACACTGTTTAGAACAAACAAACAAAAAAAATCAACATTCAGAGCTGATGAAAAAAGTTGGTTAATTAATAATCAAGGTAAAATTATTACTGAAAACAAGATTTGATTAAGAAAAAACAGACGGAGAGTGTCGCCGATGTGAAAAGCTCTGGCAGAAGCCCATTTACTGTAGAAATCTGCATTGCCCATAACAGTCCAGCCGGCAGAATCACCGACTTGGTAAACTGCACTCATGGATATTCCTGAAACAGACAGTAGTATTAATGTGATGAGAAATGGTGCTTTCTTGATCTCAACTCGATCCATGAGTGTAGTTTTGGTTTTTTATTCTTTGTTTTCTTTTGAATGTCTGGGATTCAGGGAAGAACAGGTTATGGGGATTTACTCAGCGAAGAAGATGACGAGAAGAAAATAACAATGTCACCTGAAAAAATAAAGAGGGGTGGGTGGCCAGGGTGCTGCTATTGCACACCTTGTGCATGGGGACAGGGGGTGATTCCTCCGTCAAAGATCATATATGTATCATGTAGAGCGGGGGGTTGAGTACATCCTCTTACCTAACAATTGCATGAAGGAACACTTTCCACACCTCACAGTGTCTGCATGACTGCAAATTTTACACACAAGTTGTTAATGACATCAAAACGAAATTTACATTCGGGGCATCACAATGATGTTCGATTTCTGGATTGTTGAATGTAACTTCAAAATTTGACTTTGCAAAGATCGACCATAAATGTAACTTCGATTTCTGGATTGTTAATAACCTAAATTATTGGAAGATACAATAATTTAGAATGATATGAAAGTGGAAGGTGATGTTTTCAAACATATCTCATCCCAAGTTATGTTGTATGTACATCTCTGTATAAGCTTGCATGCTATTTATTTGCCTCTGTATATCATATTAGCTCAGACTCATCGCAAAATGTCCGCACTTAAAGGCAGGGCCGCCGCGCGTTGTTGAGGCAAGCACAAAGTCCCGATTGGGTCTTTTAGTTGAAGTTGTCTTTTTTTAAAAACATACTTATCGCGTTTTTAACATCCGTAAGTACAAAATTCAAGTTATTTGTTAGATATTTTATTCACAAAAGTCTGTTTTTATTTTTGTTTTGAATGTGTTGTTACACAATCGAAGTGTGACAGATGTCGCCAAAAAAAACGGGGTTCAATGTCGCCAGTGGGGCTCGGGGCAACGCTTCAAAACCTAAACGAACCTATCACGAATGACACGTGATTTCGTAGAAGGATTTTTCGTTCGACACATCATTTCGGTTGTGCATAGTCATTGGGACACATCCTTTAAAACGAACCCGGTTTGTTCTTTCGTGAAGAGGACAATATCTTTTAGTTGTCTATATATAGAGAGACATCGGCATTCATTGTGAAAAGATAATGAAGTTTTTTAGAAGCATCATCGATCTGAACATATTGTGTCTACAAAGTAGTCTCATTTGAATCTTGAGAGAGATCTTAAAACATCTCTTTAAAGAAACGTTTTATACGTCGCATGGAGATCATTCAATTCTGTTTGTTTTATCACATTTTTCTAACATTATTGATAGTATCAAAACACGCCTACAAAGTAGTCTTTTCTAAAGATATTTAAAAACAAAACCAAATTCATAGGTATACATAAAACATACTTACATATTACTATTTCAAGATCGCTTTTGCAACACATTTAGAGGCGAAATCACTAATCAAAGTAGAATTGTCAATTTCATTAACTATATTCTTCTCAATTGAGAATTTGAGAATAAAATTTATCGTTTATAAATGAGAAATTGAAAGAAGGAAAGGAAAAAAAAAAAAAAAAAAAAAAAAATCACAATTCAATGGCTCAGCGAGAGAAGTTTGAGAAACGAAGAGTAGGGGCGAAGGGATACGGGACTTAGGAGTGAAAAATGAGTTCTATCTATTTTTGTTTATTTTATTTATTTTTGTGTGTCCTTTTTTTCTTTCTTTCTATAATATAGATATATATAATAAATTAATAATATAGATAAAGTCATAAAACAAAAAAAAAAAACTTGTTTGTATATATATATTTTTTTTGGTCAAGTAAATTTTTTTATTGTGGTCTTTATCAATTAGAGTAAAAAAAAATTTGGCCTTTATCAAAAAAGAAAATTAACATATTATATTAGGTTAGATCGGATTAAATTTACACGAATTTTTTTTTCTTTTAGCGAAACATGTACCGTTGGGCTCTCCGACACAATTGAGCTTAAGACCCGGGTCTCGCCGGCCTTAGCATAGGGCCGGCCCTACTTAAAGGGTGTGTGAAAGTGTGTTGTGTTTTATCATATATCACTCCAATGACCTTATAGCTTCGAGGGATATATAGTAAGTCAACATTGTACCGTAGTAGAAGATTTTTTATACACCTTTGTGTGTTTGGTCTTGTTATAAATTCACATTTAAGGATGCGTGTTGAATTCGTTTATGTCTACACTTCCACCTGATATATATTATTAAGTATTGTGCATGTTCATTAACCTTCTTTTTGTCTTTTTATGCTTTTATGTGCCCTATGTTAAACTGACAAAGTTGTTTCGCAAAGCAGCTTGAGTTTAACTCGAATTTAAAATATAAAAAAAAGAAATCAAAGTAATAACTTTCATCTAAAAAGTCTGAAATAGGCCTTCATGATCATTATTCAATAATAGTGAAGAATGAATAGTAATGGGATGAATATTAATTTAACGATACGACGAAGGATTTTAAAGTCTTATGTTATTGGATAAAAACAAAAAAAATTAAGAGATGTATATTACACTATGGAAGTGGTATTTTGTCCCTAGCCACAGGCCCACGGTTAGTAGCACTTTTATGACTCAAATGTCCCTAGCCATGGACCCAAATGAAAGCCGGGCATTGAAGCAGGTATGGGCGACTAAACGACCTCAATGAAGGAATATTTTTACTTGGATGATTAGACACGATGCTATACCGACAAATTCATTCCATCATTAGTGAGGTGTCATGGACGACGACACTTGTCATGTTTATTTGATTCATTGTGAAACTACATTGCATACTTTTACTGAGATTGTTTTGGACACACGCGCTTGGGAGACAAGTTTATTTTGTTAAAATACTTGCCATTTAGATTTTTTTAGACTCTTCTATCCATCCATATATGCTTGTTTGACTACATATTTCATGGGCAGTGATTCTTTCAATTGGTGAGTTTTTTTTTCATAACACTGTCAATAGTCTATGGTATTGGCTAACTAACATTTTTTACATCCTCGATATTCCTCGACCCCCCCTCCCCCCCTCTCCGGTGGTCTTCATTTCTTAGACACTTAGAAGAGCAAGAGATCTTCGTCTAGTGTGGTGTACATAGCTTGTATTTTATTTTTTCGGTACCGTATCTAAAACTTTTTGTTTGTGACCTTTTTTTTTTATCATCCCCGAAAAACATCACAAAAAAACTACCAAAATATCATCCTTGCCATTTATTTCTTGTTGTAAAAAATAAAAAAAAGGGAAAAAGAAAAAACTGAAGGGTCATGATTTGAATGAAACCTAAGTAGTTAAAAAAAACGGAAACTTTATCCTGGTATGACTTCAACTCAAACATAGTAGACCATTTTCTATAGAATTTCTGTATGTCAACGTGGATGTTGTATCTATTAAAATAACTATTCTAAATTGTTGAGTTGTCATTTTTTTTTTTTAAGACTAAAGTAAATATGACATGGTGTGATAGGATTATGATAAAATTGTTTTAAAAAATTAAACTTAAAAATGCATTTTTTCCCATAGTTATCGATCTCCGTGTCATAGGCCTTAAAACTTATTATTGGTCACCGGTCACAACATAAGGTTAAAAATAATATTTTCATACAATAAAATAAAATTTGATAATAATAATTAATTCCAAAATATTCCAAGTTTTCAACATCCAAATCATAATAAATACAAATGAAAAGCGTTTTGATACTAAAAAACACGCGATCTGATACAAAAAAACCATCAAAATTTCTTACAAAAGAAATTTGGTCCACGCGTTGTAACATTATTAATTCAAATAAAACTAGTAATCGCTCCCAAATGAGTTTGTTTATAAACAATGTTAATTTATTACTTGCCAAATTTTGGAAGTTGTATTGAATTTCGACTTTAGTTTGTGGTGTTTAATTTGACTGAATATAGAAATGTAAGAACTCATTTCTCGCCAAAAGATAGAAAAGATGAAATAAGAAATAATGGTTAGGATATTCGACTCCTCACCGGCGGGGCGCAGGTTCAAGTCACAACAATGATGTTTTTTTATAATAAAAAATCCTGTGGCAATTTATAAAAAAAAAAAAAAAAAAAAAAAAACAGACCGGGTTGATTCATACCGGGCCGGGTCGCGGTTCACCGGTCCAACCACCGGGTTTTCCGGTCTCCAGGCGGTCAACTCGAACGGTCGACTTTGAATCGGCCGGTTTTGGTCGTCGGCCGCCAACCACCGGCTTCGACCGCCGGTAGGGCCGAGATCGATAACTATGTTTTTTCCCTTCAAATTCCCGAATCTTTTTTAGAGGTAATTTCACCCCCGAGAGATTTTATGGTGCAACGGTTGTGGTTGTAGGAAGGTTATACCAAATGACATACATTAGAGCCTCTCATTTTCACTCTCTTTCACATAATACACTTTTATCGTGTGTGAGAGGTTAGAAATGAGTGATTGTAATACATGCTACTTGGTAAAACCTTTTTACAACGGTTGTATTTTAAAATTTTACCCCTAATAAGGGTGTGAAAAATGAAAACAGTGAAATAATCGAAGTGGACCCGCCTCTTCGTTTGGACGATAGTCAGCGTTACGGACGTCGGAGGTTTCTAACACCGGGCTTAACGAAAGAGCAGCGAGTCCCTTATCTACAATACAAATATCCACACCCTTTCTTCAGTGTTTTTACTGCAACTACACTTTTGCATTAGCATTTCATCAAACACCTTCTACCCATAACAATGGCGATGGCTTTCTCACCTTCATCTCCTGTGGGATCTGTATCTCACCACAAGATGACTGTTGGACCTTCAAAACCTCCTCTTTTCGGTGCCACTTAATTCTCCGCATTGATTTATGCCTTGAAAATCTTCACCAATCAGTAAGCTCCTCTGCTTACATTTCAAGCATGTTCTTTCTTGCAGGCCTACAGGTTAGGAACTGGAAACCTGTATCTTTTGGGGCGGCGGCTAGTTATGTCAAACTGGAGGGTGGTGCGAGACAATTTGAAACGCGTTGTGCTATTAAGCATTTGCTTACTCAAAGGCAAGTTAAATTTTCAAAATTTAATTGTTATTTTGTGGCATTGATCTTAATATATATCGGCAGCAAATATTTTTTCAGGGGAGCAGTCTTCAAATGTGCAACTATAGAGGAAATCGAAGCTGAGAAATCGTTGATTGAAAAAGATGTTGTAAGTTCTCTATCTTATTCTATTTGCTTGAAAATTTACTGAACTTTTCTTTTATCATGTGTTATAGGAACTTATGATAAAATCGCTAGTTTCTGCCCAACCTTTTCAAATAATCTATAAAAAAATGATATGTATTTTCTTTTCAGAAAGAGAGGATGGAGAAGACTCTTGATTCGCTTCGTGCAAATTTTAGTTCTATAAGAACGGGGAGAGCAAATCCAGCAATACTTGACAAAATTGTGGTATGATACTTGATATATGTGACCAGAATTTCAAATAACGACTTAGAAAGTAAATGGATATCCAATGTGTATGCTAAAATGGTTCCTAATTGGTTTTTTTTTTTTAAATAGAAAAAATGGCTTCTTGTTTTGGTGAGCATATATAAGAGATTGGCCAAGTGAATATATAATGTAGACGTTGCAGTCAAGTTTGATGGCCTATTTTGCGCTTCACTAAAGACAACTTAAAATTTCTCTGTATGGTTTATCGCTAAAATAAACTTAGAATACATATGTTCGTTTCTATTAACCTCCTACTGCCACTAGCTTGTTTGGGATGCATTCGTGTAACTTAAAACTACAGAAATCTTGTTTCTAGAGAGATACCTTTTAAGAAGAATTGTTTCTTGTATGGCTGTACTCTTGTAGTTTATAACCTTTCTCATGCACAATTTGTTTCACAATTCCAACCATTTCTTTTGACGCTCTTTATGATATTTGCCAAATATTTTAGGAATGATGACCAGTAGGTGTTTATTTCACTGTTTAAACAGGCTTATATTATAACTTATATTTCACCTCCCATCATCTTCATAGGTGGAGTACTATGGAACACCAGTTGGCTTAAAGACTATAGCTCAAATAAGTACTCCTGATGCAAATTCACTTCTAGTGAACCCATATGATAAGTCCAGGTAATTTTATAAGTTGTACTCAGCCGAGATGTTGCAAAAAGAAATTACTTCCTCTGTTCCAAATTATAAGGCCTTTTGGAGTTTTCACATAGTTTGAGTGTAAGATTGTCATAAATTTAGAGACAAATGTCTAAATATCCTTTCAGTTTCAATAAGACAGTAGTAGTAAAGTAATGAAAAGCTGTTGAATTGAGAATAAATTTGGGGTAAGAGGAAGAAAAACGTGATATATGATTCATTGGTATTCTAAAAGGACTTGTATTATGGGGCAAAACTAAAAACCCAAAACTTGTGTTTTGGGATGGAGGGGAGTACATAGCTTTTCTCTCTCTAGGTGACGATGAAAAAGTGGTCAATACAGATTCCTGTTTCTGAGTTATTCTTCTGGAGGGGTTGTTGGATGTTACTGCTCTTTTGTTTTCATAAAGTGGATATGAATCAAATCGTGGGATCGCATGCTGTTTGTTTGGTGATGTTATGGAAGGACCATCATAACAGATCATGTATTAGTTCATATTGTTTTTAACATTTTCAATTTACCATTACCATGAGATTATAAATATCTTGATATATTATAATACATGTTTGCTCATTATGATCTCAGTTTAAAAGCTATAGAGAAGGCCATTGTGAACTCTGATCTTGGTATGACACCGAGCAATGATGGAGATGTTATAAGATTGACCCTTCCCCAACTAACTTCAGAGAGGAGGAAGGTATCATCTATTTTGCAATAAACAATACTTGGGGGGAAAAACATTTAAGAAGAAGATGGTTCATGGCTGTCTATCTTTTATGATTTCTGATTCGCTCTAAATCACTAGTGCATTTAAGTCTAAGTTATGAAACTGATGTGATATTATGTCATTCTTACAAGCACGAGCAATGATATAGAAGTTGAAACCAGAAACTGTAACTGTGACTAGAAAATATCGTGTCTGTAGTCATCTTCATAGTGTTTACATTGTCAATAGTCTTTGTGATTTTGAAAATGTGCCAATTAATTTATATTGGGAATGCAATCTCCTATGGGATGATTACAAAGATCTTCCAGAGGTTTTAGGCCTTTTTCCCTCAACCCTTAAGATCTGAAAAAAATACTTTTAACCTCTTCGAGGTTTCCAGACGATTTCACAGATCTTCACAAAGGATTTGCATTGTTGAACAAACCTTTCCATGTTTTTAAAAATCTTTCATTAGTAAAGAAGCCCTAGTTCGTGATTTTATAAGCCTGAGGCTGAGTGTAAAACTCATAAAATGCATGGTAGGTCTATGTCATAGCTCCTTTTCGCTGAACTTGTTGAAAGCCCATATTGTGTCTATAACGTGTCATCAACATTTTATCGAACTTATTTCTTGTGGTTCAACCATTAACTACATGTCTTTGTGTACAAGATAGAAATTCTTTTTCTCCGTCTGAATGCTCGTTTTCCAAATATTATTTTGTAGGAATTATCAAAAGTTGTAGCTAAGCAAGCTGAAGAAGGAAAGGTATGCTTTTTATCAACTTTTGATTCTTCATTTTGTGTCAAGCACTTGTTATCTGAAAAATATACCTGGCTTTAAATGGTCATTAAGCGTATACTCTTCTACTTTGACTGGTATGCTGAACTTTGTCAAGGTGTTGCACACACATATTCACAATTCTGTTCAACATTATGAGAACCCCAAATAATATATATTTCAACATCTGTAGTTTTCCTTGATCTAAAGCTGTGGTTTGGAAACACAAAATATTTCCGCTCCTTGATTGTCACACATGTGTGATGCGTCACAAAATTCTTCTATGTTATTTGTGAAAGGTTTGAAATATTATTATGGTATTTGATCTGTTTGCTTGAAGCTCGGAAGTAGCCAATCTTTTCTTTTCCATATAATCTTTAAATTGTAGAATACTGCCAATCAGATGCAAGAAAATTTAATGTTATTATTATTGGTAAAGAGTAAGCTATTTTTTTTACACATAGTGCTCACAAATTTCAGTCTTCTTTAGGTGTCCTTGAGGAACATACGAAGGGATGCAATCAAATCTTATGAGAAACTTGAGAAGGCATGTCCTTTACCCTACTTTTCTTTTTTGCTTGGTGTATTGTTCGTTGTTCACCTACAACGTTCTTTATTATTTTCAGGATAAAAAGCTTTCTGAAGACAATGTGAAGGACTTATCTAAGGACTTGCAGGTATTTGACATCTGAAGTTTTTGTGCACGTAGGAGGCAGTTGTGATTAGCTTTGTGCATTCAACATCTGAATTACTTTGCCAAGTCGATAACATAATAAAAATAGAAGAGAATAAAATAAAGATAGCTTAGATGCCAGTTCAAGACAGCTTTCCTCATACGAACTCCTGAAGCACTTGCATGTAATCTGAAAGCCAAAAAAGTAAAGCGAATGGCTGCTCCGAGTGTTTCATTTTTTGGTTCCTTTTGAGTTCTCATGTCATGACAGACCATCTAATTTGAGTTTCTATGTAGTTTTGGGGGGTGGGATCTGGTGATGGCTATTCAATGCATATGAGGTGGTACTAGTATGAGGAAGCTGTGGAGCCTGGATAAAATGTCAAGCTTTGGTGGTTGACTGAGAGAACAGAAAAGTTCCATTAACAGTGGATGTTTGTGGGGAAAATGTCAGTATTATTTAAATATTGTCTTCTAGAGATAGGAATGCAAGAGTGTCTCTCTTTTGTTGCATAAGAATGTGTCTTTTCCTAACTTAAATTTGATTGATGCATGACTTACTCAATGTCATTCAGTCAATTATTGAATTTCATTTTTGCTTCCAAGTTGAGTTGTTCTTTGCGTGCAGAAAGTGACTGATGACTACATGAAAAAGGTTGATACTCTCTTCAAACAAAAGGAGAAGGTACACTTTTCTCAAACCATCTTCATAATTTACAAACTCGCTTAAAAGCTTGAGTTGTTAAAGAGCTAGTGTATTTTAACATTTGTATCTTAACATGCCCCTTACATGTGAGTTTTCCAACACTTGGACAAGAGTAGGCATGTTGTAACAGAGTTGACATGCCCAACAATAGTGACAGTCCTTTCAATAAACGGGGACCTTAACGTTTTATATCTTCTTAGCTCATGTAATTACAGGTCAAACTTTAGAGTTAAATTTTTTTTTTTTTTTTTTTTTCACCCTGATTTGCCAACTAATGTTATTGAACATGTTGGTTGGAGGAAGCACCATGCATCTGATAATCTCTTCAAAATTGAAAAGCTAATTGCCCAAAGGACTTAGGATTATCGTTTCTCTGGGAATTTTTTATCCTAGGTTAAGTAGAAATATAAACATTCACTGTAATATTCCTAGTTGACCTGCAGTAACTCATTCTTCTTTGGTCGTCTTGATTTTATTTGCAGGAATTGCTGACGGTTTAGCAATGTCATATGGAAGGTGACTCGGGAAAGCTGTAAAACTGTGCATAGTTGAACTAGTAGTGTCCCTTTTGTGCAAAGAGAAGAGCAAAAACTGACCTGAATGTCTAGATCATTACTTGTTATGGAACTTTTAATCATCAAAACCCGTTGCTTTTGGTTTAGTTGGTTGATTACATTTTAATCAGAATTTGATGAGTTGTTGTTGAAGAGTTAGTTGCAGTTTCCAAAAGGGCCATCTGTTTTTGACTGTGTACCCGTTTTCAGTGTGATGGTTGTAGCTTGCCACGATATGATCTTTCACTCGACCATACAGTTCGATACTTAAATTATGGCACACTATTTGGTCATATGGTCTCACACACACACACACACGCCTGTACTCTTTCACAACAGTACTCACACTTGGTTCAAAAGGAGGATCCAAGACCACAATACGATGCACGCACACTCATGTAACATTAAAATCAGATTGGTTTTCGTAGTTGCATGTAATTCTTTCAGTCTGTTATTAAGAACGTGTTCTTCAAAAGATCAAAAGAAGCAAGTGTGAACAAAGCAAGACTTCTGAACAACATAGTCTAAGGTGGTATTATTGCAGATTCTCACCCATTACAACAAGAAATGACAGAGACAACAACAAAAATAAAGCCTACAGCATGAATTTCACTATACAGAAATGACCATAAACTGAATATACCAAAGAAGAAGAATCAAAGCAGCATATTAACAGGCACCTTCTTCTTATCAGTCATGATTCTGCTATGTACATTCATCCTCTTCTACCTATTCTGATATCCATCTACGAATTCTTTCATCATTCCATTGATTCTTCACAGTGCAATGTGGTATTGCTGCTCAAGTTACACTGGATCCAAAACATGAACAGCCAAACTACTCCGAGCATTAGTCAGCATGGGCTCCACCGGTGCTGCTGTTTGTTTGGCACCACCGTTTTTAGCATAGCTCCAGCTGCCGGAGGAGGAGGGCCGTTCTTCTCGCCGGACAGCCACGAAATCCACATGCCGGAACGGCTCTGATAGCCCATGAACCACAATCCTTTTGTTATGCACCATGTCAAAATTCTTGACTTGGACGAAATTAATCCTCATAGGAGCCAAAGGGCCTCCGTCGCCTGTGGTGGTCACCGCCAGATTTTGTCCACCGTCCATTGTCGGCAAAGCTGTTCCCTTAGGCAGGCTCACTAAATCCGACCCCATTAAAAGTCTGTTAGGTACTATATGAAACATCAGATTAGAGACGTACACCTGTCCTGCATCTCCGGCGAATATTGATTCATCGCTGATGGCGAAAACCGTCAAGGTCTTGAGATCCGAAAGCTCCGGATACTTGACCCGCATTGCTAGAGCCAGTAAACTGTAACCGTTCACACGTAAGCGCATCATTGCCTCTTTCAACATCAACCGCATCAACAAGAAATCTGCAAACGGCGCTTGATTTGGGGGGAAAGAACTCGACGTCATGCTCTCGATTCTGCAAGATAACGGAGAGAGATGCGAGACAAAACCTTGGATTCCATGGATTATGACGAACCCATCGTTGAAAAGATCCGGTTTAGTGATTTCGACGCCGTTGACGAAGACAGTGGTGGCGTTGGTAGGGGAGGCGGTTATGGTGAGGCAGCGATTAGGGGCATAAGTGCCGATTTTAGTACCGAAGGCTAAAGATCGAAGGAAATGGAGAGAGTAGAGCCCTGGGATGGAGTGTTCTTGGAGGAGGAGAGGGAGAGAACAGGACGGGCAAGTGCGGAGGGTGGAGTCGGTGGGGGCGAAGAGAGTGATAGGGGTGGAAATGGCGTTTACAGTGGCGTTAGAGAGAGATTCGAAGCCTAGATTGGAGAGAATGGTGGCGAACAGAGACGGTGGGTATACCATCGGGAGTTGCGATCTTGGGAATGGAGGAAAAGGGGGTGGTAGTGAAGCGGCAGAGGTGGTGGCGATGAAAACAGAGAGGAGGAGGAGGAGGATTGTGCCGGTGACAGCCATTGGTGTTTTGAGAAGTGAAAAATGGAAGAGAGTTTTTTGAGGTAGAAGATGAAGAACGATCTCTGCGTGTTGAAAATGGAGTGCAGAATACAGGGGGGCGGTTACTTATCTGCCGGAGGCCGGAGGTCTTTTGAATATTTTCAAGGTAACTGTCAACTGGAATCAGTTCCAACTGATTCTTTATTTTTTGCGCGGGTTTTTATTTATTTATTTATTTTTGAAGTAGAGAGCCGTTTGAAAAAAAAAGAGTAATGCTGCGTTTTGTCATACCGACAACTATTTTTTTTTCATCGTTTCTTTATTTTAGATAAAAGCAATCATTTCTGGCCTTTAACCTTTTATTTTTTAATTTTTCCTTTGTTTTTTTACGTTTTCCTTTCTGAATTGGCAAATGAAATATTTCACGTGTTAAAAACACCTACCCTGAATTATTGTCGTACTTAGTATATCATACTCGTTTTTTTTTTTTTTCTAGAGGTTAAATGTGTACACTCGAACTCTACAAAGTCCATATTGATTATATAATCAATTTTTTAGATGTCGAATGTTATTGCAGTATTTATATATATTTATTTATTTGTTATTGCAGTATTAACACGCTAAACCAACATCATTATCCAATATTCTCAAGTATTCAGATTCATCCAAATCGTTCTCGGCAATTCTCTCTCTCTCTCGGAGAAGGTTGAAGACAGATTATTGGATGATCACCAAAGGTGAGCACCGTTGAAGAGTCGGTGGTGATTAGTCTCGGTGTTTGTTCCTCTATGGGGATTTCATATCTAACAAGACCTCAATCTTTTGGAGTTTTTTCCTCAGAAACAAAAAAAAAAAAATAGTAATTGTGTTGTCTCTTCATGAGACATTTATACATCTCTTCTTGGAGTTTATTTTTACTGTGATTTAATTCATTTTTCCCATCCTTAAACCAATTTCTCTGTGATTGAGTTACACTCTTGACTCTACTCAAATGTTCAAGTGAAATCGGTGTATAGTTACCTATTTTAATTTTCAGCAATAAAACTTATATCATTTCCATTAAACAAAATTAAATTACACATACAGCCTCGCGTTCAAGCTGAGATACAGAATGGAATTCCATACTGTTAGTTCCATAATAAATTATCACACACTTTTAAACCATAAATCACAATGTAAAACCAATTGATAGCCGTATTGTGATAATTTATTGCAACTATTTTGTTATGGAACTGACGTGTCCGTTGCCTAAATTCATGCACCTCTAGAGGTGTAATCAAAGTCGATACGTTCTAGGTCTTGAGCTTGACTCGATTAAAAATAATCTGGCTCAAAATCTTGATCGAGCCATAAAAATGCAAGGTCAAGCTCAATTCGGCTTGTCTGATACTCAAATCGACTAACAATTAATGATTTTTAAAAAATATTATTTAATAATTAATTTTGTAAATATAATCAATTTAATAATAATTTAGTGTCACTTGATAAGCTCATGAGAAACTATACTCGATTACTATATTTCAAAGCTCGATATCTATTCGTTTAATTATCCAAGTAGCTCAAACTCAAAAAAAAAAAACGAATCTAATCAAATTTTGTTACAAATCAAGCACGAGTAATTAGTTGCTTGGGTATTAAATTGTGACGCCATCGAGCCGTATTAGAGGTTTTTTCTTATAGTTTTTTTTTTTTGGAGCAGGGATAGAGAATCGAACTCTAATCATTGATCAATACCAGAAAATACAATGGACTTACCATTAGGGCAAGTTCAATCCCTAATCCCTGATATTAAAGGTTACATAAGTACAAAGATGTATTTGACCCCAAAAAAAAAAAAAAATTACAAAGATGTATGCTTAAGGTGTTTTTTTTTTCTTATTCGGAAAGATTGTTTTTATTATTTTTTGAGAAAAAAAAAATAATAACCTTTTTCGAAAAAGAAGGTTATTGATCTTCAACTAAATGACTATTTTGTTGCTTAGCCATATATATATATAACTAGTGGCTAACACCGTGCAAGGCACGGTGAATGCCCACTGCAGTATTAATGAAGATGGTATATTAATTAAATTGTATAGCTTAATTTTAAAGTAGAAAAGCGAATGATATCATTACATAGTTAAAAAAATATCATTTTAAACCCGGTGAACGGATGAATCATCGTTAAAAAGAATAATAAGAAAACAAGGGGGAAAAAATGAATATAACGGAAAAAAAAAAAGACCAAAGAAAAAAAAAAGACACCACACACAATATATAGAAGTAAAAAAACGAAGATGAGAATGAGACCGAAAAAAGGAAACTAAGAAAACGAAGACGAGAATGAGACCGAAAGTAAAAAAGTGAAGATGAAAAAGAATAAAATATTATTCATTAACTAAAAAAACAAAGACGAGAATGAGACCGAAAAAAGGAAACTAACAAAACGAAGACGAGAATGAGACCGAAAAAAAGGGGGAAAATTCGAAAAAAAAAACCATTGACCAAGGAAAAAAACCGACACACACTATATAGAAGTAAAAAAACGAAGATTTAAAAAAAAATCAATAGGTAGCCTTTGAAAACCGATGCCTATTATTCATTAACTAAAAAAACAAAGACGAGAATGAGATCAAAAAGAAACTAACAAAACGAAACGAGAATGAGACCTAAAAAAAGGAGAAAAATTCGAAAAAAAAAAAACCATTGACCCAAAAAAAAAACCGACACACATACTATATAGAAGTAAAAAAACGAAGACGAAAAAAAATAATCAATACGTAGCACCCAAAAAACCGATGCCCCTAAAAAAAACCGGCATAGAGGAATTCAGGAACGGCATGTTGCACTGTCAGAAAAGAACACACACAAACAAATCTAAGATATCAAATATCACGCGTAGTATCATATTATTAGAATAGGATATATATGATATATAGGAAGGGAAAAAAAAACTATAATGGGAAAAAAAAAAAAAAAAAACCACGTGTCGGCAAGAGGGGAAGTGCCCCTTGTCTTTGTATTAGATATTAGGATATGGCCCTTTTCTGCTACATTACTTTATACCGATCTAGTGGCCACTGTGCACCTCTACTTTATGAAGGAGAAAGAAAGGTTGTCGGGAGAAATAGTGGATGGGAAAAAACAAAAAACAAAAAACAAAAAACAAAAAACAAAAAAAAAAAAAACAAAAAACGAAAAAAGAGACACTGCAAGAAAGAAAGAAAAAGACTAGAGCCATGAAGAGAATGCAATGAATGAGTGAAAAGAATTGAACACTGCTTTACACTAATTACTAGTACAAATGTTTGTTGAAATAGATATATATACATATATAACCTTTTGCGATCCATCCTTAAAGCTATATATATATATACACACACATGTATGTATCATTACCAGAAAAGTCAAGCAAGAAGAAAAAAGAGCAGAGAGAAGCATTCAAAGGTTATTATGCATAAAGGCATAAACATAGGGTGTAACCATGAGATATTTACATACAATTCAAGTGCACAAGTAAAATGATTAAAACACGAATACAAAAGAGATCATAGACCTCAATCCACCTCCCATGGTTGTACCTAAATCAGCATGCCAGTCGTTAAGTTATGGCACCAAACCTCTACCCAAAAACATCATCACATCCCCCTTTAACCCATCCAATTTTCAAGATTATGTTCCATGACATACAAAGCAACCATCAGAGGGAGGTGTCAAAAACACATCAATTCAGACAATCATGTAATTGAACAACCCTTCCCCCCCCCCCAAAAAAAAAAAAAAGCTAAGTCATCATGTCATTGGTTGTTTCTATGCCTATTTCCATGTACTGGATGGATCTCTAATTCAGCTGCTAGATTTAACAGAAAGCATCATGCAGGTGCGTGCATTACATTCTTTTTTCAATTAGTAAATTCATGACCAAATAGTGCTGGCAGAATAGCTCTAATTTCATCTACATCTGCTGTTCTCTCCTCATGCATGACAATGGATTGCCTACTAAATGCACCACTACTACAGAAATGATAATCAATCACTGACATGCATTCTCAAAGTTAAAGAATGCTGTAATGGTCGCCAAGCACTTGGCAACATATTACTTCTCATCGAACAGAAATTGAATGACACTAAGATTCACAACAATTTTCTATAAGCAATGGGTTATTGAAACAAGATTCATCATGAATTGTATTCTTTAGAGTACAGACAACTAGGATCATTAGTTTCTTACACTGTCACCTGAAAAGCCAGAGAATATCATTTTGCAGGATTTAGTTGGGTTTTGTACATGTTCTTTTAGTTGGGGTATGTTCTACATGTTTGATCACGAAACATCTTAAGCAAAAACACGGTAGTGTTTAACTTTGTAGTTTGTAAAGCACCGAAAAACATATTGGCCATACATTTGTTAAATGTGATCTCTATATACACATCAACACTTAAATATAGTCTAAATTTAGCAACTATAACTCATTGGCCATGCTAATTACCTATCACCTGCCTGTCATCTGATTGAAATGCCAAATCAACCCAATAATCAAAACACGTATACTTAAAGCATTTCAAACAAGCAAAATGTTTTTACTTATGCATGACTAAACATAAAGGATTGTCATCTTCTGATCTTCTCCCTCCAGCCCCCTAAAACAGCCCCCCTCATGAAAGCACTGTCACAAATGGCAAAAACATGAATCTAAAACCTTCAAGTCTAAGTCCTCAGATATTGGCTTTTATAGCACAAAGACAAGTTTTTGTTGATTTGCAGTAACCCATCTAATCAAAAGTAGCCAGGTGCCAACCAAACTCACGACGACGACGACGACAACAACAACAATAACAATAACACACAAAGCCTTATGCACAGAATATGGGATCATCCTTTCAACAACTATTCAACTACAATCAGCACATTTAGCTGTTTTTTTATTGGAAAAACTTAACACCAAAGAATCGGTAAGGCATGGCAATAATGCATCAAACCAAAGGGAAAGGAAGGATTTTTATGTATATACAAAGTGCAAACTTCAGTTGAAGCAAGCAACAAAGCATCCAAGTCAAGTTCCATGAGATAGGACTAATATACAGCATAAAAAAGCGCAGAAACAAGTCTACCATATTCTAGTACTGTACAAGAACAAGCCGATCAGCTCCTCCTCCTCCTCCTCCTGCCACGGTGACACCGACGTCATCTTCATCATCAACATCTTCACCGCCGCCGCCTTTAGGCACCAAAACGACAAGCTCACCGTCACTATAAGCTGCGGTAGCTAAGTCAGGCCGAGTACACGCCGGAAGACGAAACCTCCAAGCGTCAATATCCAATTCATCAAGCAATAACAAATCGCTTACAGCATGATTTTCACGAATCACAATCTTGCTAACCCCAGGATGGATCTGGACGGTGTGAGCCCTAACATCACCGCCGAATAATTCGTCTACCGGAACAACGAATTTGAGGAAATCAGAGGTCTCCTGGATGGAGACGTCAGCATCGGAATGAAAAGGAAGCTCAAGAACTTTGGCGAAGATGTGAGGGAGCCTACGGAGCTTCTTTTGGCGGCAAGACAAAGATCCAGCTTGAGAAAGGCTAGAAACGACGTCGTATCTGAGCGTTATGTTGCGCTTTCTTGGAATTGGGTGAACCTTCATGCTAACCAGCAAAGATTAGCTTCAAAGAAACAGTGGAATTGGATTTGGGGAAATGGAAAATTTTCTGAACAGAAAAGAAATAAGTGAGGAAGTAAAAAGTGGCTGTTGTTGGGAAGGCTCGGGAGAGATTCGAGAGAGAGAGCTGCGTTGAAGAAATGTGGAAGGGAAGGGAAGGGAAGGGAATGGAATGGAATGGAAAGGAAAGGAAAGAGGACAGAGAGAGAAAAGGGTTAGAAATTTATTGGGGACACGCTATCCGGGAAATAGAGAAGAAATTTTGAGATGAAGTGACGGGTGATCATAATCATACAGTTTAAATACAAAATTAAACTGCGTTATTTATATTGAATCACACGGTGTGTGGTGAAGTGATGGGTAGAGCGACCAGAACAACACAGTTTAAATACATAATGAAACTGTGTGATTTATATTGAACCACATGGTGTCTCCACATTTTATTTTGATGGTATTTTCTCTTATATTTTCGTTAATAATTTGGGAAATTTTCGGTGTACACTCTACGTCAAGAAAAAAACGAGGACTAATTAGGACCACATATTTTACATGAGGGTTATAAATAACGTGGTTCTGAACACTCTACCTATTACTTCACATCATATGGAGTTATTATGTAAAAATCGAGTGACTTTAAGTTTGTGTTTCAACATGAAGTGAGGTGAGCAGTTGAGTGATCAGAACCACATGGTTTATATCATGGACATAAGTTGTGTGGTTCGGATCACTACATCGGTTACTTCACTTCATGGGGAGATATGATAAAGTATGTGATTCTGATCAATCCACTGTCTTCTCACTTCATGTGGAGACACCAACTAAAAATTCCCGTAATAATCAACCTAATGAGACGCCTCATGTACGCCCCACTGCACTGCAGCCGCAGTAGCGCTTAAATAAGTCATAAATGGTCCCAAGAATCGCTTGACCGCCGTCCTCGCTTGATCTAAAAAGATTAACCCGAGTTGACAAGACATTTATGTCTAACACTTATATAGGGGTGAGCATTCTACTACTTTACCGATGTGGAACTTTACATTCTCTCCCTTATAAAGGGACTTGCATCCTCGCCATGTGGCGAAAGATCGTTTCCGGATCGTCCTACCGTAGGAGGTAACAAGAGCCCATCCTTATACCGTCTTACAGTGCGGTCGCGGTGCATAGATCCCTTACGATAGTCGATTCGATACCATTTTGTAACGCCCCTGGACCCGGGCCTGTAGCGATAAATAGTCATAAATGATCTGGTCAACTGCTTAGACCGCCATCCTCGCTTGGTATAAAAGGGCTGACCCGAGTTGACAAGATTTTTATATCTCACACTTATTTAGGGGTGAGCATTCTACTACTTTAACGATGTGTGACTTTACACCTCCACCGGGATCCATACTTACCATATTCACGAATTAATACATGAACTATTCACCATTTTACTACTAATAATAAAAATAATATGTTTCACGTATTAATTCCAATTATTGTAACGCCCCGTTCCCGGATACCAAGTCCTTATCCGGAAAGAAACGTTCGGCACGTATAATATTAAATAAAATCAATATTATACGTAAGTCTCTACGTCGTCATAGCAAAAATAAAGCAAACGAAAGCTAAAAAGATTCGATTAAAACAATAAAAGCTACTAGAATAGATTACACACCAAACTAAAGATAGAAATGGGTAACTTAAAACAACGAAAAATCTCAAATCTTACAACATACGATGTCTCAAAAGAAAGTACAACTGAACTTACAACAAGTTTTGAAATAAAAGTACAACATAGTCTAAAAAGAAAATACAACAAGTCTCAAAGTTCAACATATTCAAGAAGACAAGAATACTCCAAAGCAAGCATATCAACGTTAGCGAGCAATTGATTTGAATCTCGGGGTTTGTCATCGAGCGATTGATCTCAATCTCGAGATCCGTTATCGATTAAGCGATATCAAACCAATATCTTTCCTTACAGATCATTTTGATAGTACTATGTACTATAGATCGTCAGTTCGTTATCGAGCGATTGATTGAATCTCAGGGTTTGTCATTAAGCGATTGATCTCAATCCCGAGATCCGTTATCGATTAAGCGATTTCAAACCGATATATTTCCTTACAGATCATTCGTATAGTACTATCTACTATAGATCGTCATGTCGTTATCGAACGATTGACTTGAATCTCAGGGTTTGTCACCGAGCGATTGAACTCAATCCCGACATCCGTTATTGATTAAGTGATTTCAAACCGATATCTTTCCTTACAGATCATTCTAATAGTACTCTCTACCATAGATTGTCAGGTCGTTATCGAGCGATTGATTTGAATCTCGGGGTTTATTCACCGAGCAATTGATCTCAATCCCGACATCCGTTATCGATTAAGCGATTTCAAACCGATATCTTTCCTTATAGATCATTCTAATAATACTATCTACTATAGATCGTCAGGTCATTATCGAGCGATTGATTTGAATCTCGGGGTTTGTCACCGAGCGATTGATCTTAATCTCGAGATCCGTTATTGATTAAGTGATTTCAAACCGATATCTTTCTTTATAGATAATTATGATAGTACTCTCTACTATAGATCGTCAGTTCGTTATCGAGCGATTGATTTGAATCTCGGGGTTTATTCATCGAGCGATTGATCTCAATGCCGACATCCATTATCGATTAAGTGATTTCAAACCGATATCTTTCCTTATAGATCATTCTAATAGTACTATCTACTATAGATCGTCAGTTCGTTATCGAGCGATTGATTTGAATCTCGGGGTTTGTCACCGAGCGATTGATCTAAATCCCGAGATTTGTTATTGATTAAGTGATTTCAAATCAATATCTTTCTTTATAGATCATTCTGATAGTACTATCTACTATAGATCGTCTGTTCGTTATCGAGCGATTGATTTGAATCTCGGGGTTCGTTAACGAGCGATTGATCTCAATCCTGATATCCGATATCGATTAAGCGATTTCAAGCCTTTTTATATGATTTTAATAATTTGTAATATGTAATTTATATAATTATATTGACTAGTTATTTCAAACCCGGGGCTCGTTAATTAGTCGATTGATGATTTTAAACCTGAGGATCGTTAGTTATTTTAATAATTTTAATGGGACGACATTGTCGTCCCAAAAAAGCCTATGTCGTCCCATTAAACATTATAACCTAACTAAATCGGAAAACTCCCTTCTCCTTCTTCATTTCAAATTTTGTTCAGGCTCCGCCACACCCCCCTCCTCAAACCTCCCCAGCCCGTCCGTACCACTACCTAGCCCGTCCGCACCACTTCCCAGCTGCAGCAACCACCATCGCCGCCAGAGAAAGCTTTCCCCCACCCATCCCCCCTTCTCAAACTACTGCTGACTAGGCGGCCGGATCGCTTCTCCACCTCCACTCCAGTGACCAGTCGGCAAAGAGGTCCACCACGACTCCACCACCTCCACTTCAGGTTCAACTTTATTCTTCAGCTCAATTTCAATTCAGTCCAAGTAATTTTTTTCCCTATGAAGTATTTTTTCAATTTTCATGATTTTTATGTTGTGTATAGATTAGAATTTAGAAGTGTTAATTGATTTGTTGAGTGTGTTGTTGAGTGTTCTTACTTGAATTTGAAGATTGAACACTTAAATATTTGACTATCGAGTAGTGAATGGTGTGTAGTGAGTAGTGAATGGTGAATGGTGTGTAGTGAGTGTATTGTAGTGATAGTGTAGTGTGTGTGTGTGTGTGTGTGTGTGTGTAGTGAATGGTGAATGATGTGTAGTGAGTGTAGTGTAGTGATAGTGTAGTTTTTGATGGATAAAGGGATAGTAGTGTGTGTTGAAATGAGGGATAGTAGTGTGTGTGTGTTGAAATGAGGGATAGTAGTGTTTTTGACTAGTATATGGTAGTAGATTTACTATATAGTTGATTTACTTTACAATGTTAGTGTATACAACATGATTGACTAGTATATGTGTGTGATTGACTTGAAATTTTATCTCGTCAAGTAGTAGTGTATTATGTAGTGTATGAATCTTGGCCATGTATATGTGTTGGAAAAGTGTTGAAGAACATGATGATATGTCTAGCATGATGATGAAGAACATAAACTAGTTTTGTCTAGCATGTATTGGTTTTGGAAAAGTGTTGGAAAACCGTTATGTATGTATGTCATTGAACACGATGAAGAAAGTATAGCATTGAAGGTGCTCTTGTGCTAATTTGTTATAAATCAAAATTAGAAAATGAACTAACATTGAAGAACTAGGAGTGGTCAGTGTTAAAGACTTAGTTTTATGTCTTTGTGTAAAAGTGTAATCAATGTGTTCAATGAAATAGTATTAGTTTATAATGAAAAATAGTATACTATATTAGTTTTTAATGAAAAAAAGTATACTAATGAAACTAAGTATACTGATGATACGGGGATTTACCCCTCCATGTGGAATTATCTGACTGGTCCAGCTAGCATGTGGAAAAGTCTGTGTTAGTTATCCACATCGGATCGATATGAGGCGTACCAGTGACAGCCGCGGCTCAGGAGAGATTCTATAAGTGTCCGAGCTCGAACACCCACGTCGGTGTTCATCGAGTCGATACCATGGACTTCAGTCTGGGCTCCGGGACCCACATCTAATAGGTTACTTGGGCAAGGAGGTAAGGCCCATTTAAGGGTAATTACGTCAATATACTAAGCTGCCCCAAGTTTAGGGCAGAAGAAGGGCATGTGCCTATAAATATACCATTCCAGGAACTACGTAAGGCTTGATTCCTGGGACATTACACAGGATACGTAGGCAATCCAAGATACATTCTTGGACTCAGCCATAAACAGCAAAAACACCATCATTTACTCACTCTCAGCCATTCGATTCCGTTTACAGCTCACCCTTAGATTACACGTGGCCCGGATTTACAGGTGGTGCATTATTTAGCATCATCATTTGGCGCTAGAAGGAGGGGCTTCTACCGGTGAGTTGGTAAAGAAATCTTATGGCACCACCAGCAAGGAAGAAACCAGCGAACAGTAAGAACATGCAGATCGAAGAGCACACGGATATAGATCCAGCAGGGGTTCCATCTCAGATTCAAGAAGTCCCCACTGGATCTAGACCCGCAGTTGCAGATCCATCCAGGCCTCAGCTTCCCCCGCAGCTACAGGACATGGCAGATCACTTAGCGTCTTTAGATGAAGACGCCCTAAAGAGGGTGGTGGCGTCGGCATTCATAGGTAAGGGAATCTGTGATCCCCCTGAAGAACATTTGTTGGACCCTCTGGGTCGTAAGGAGGCTGATAAGGCTAGGGGAAGAGGCCTGTCGAACGTCACGAAGAACGTGAGGAAGACGCAATTGACATCAGTGTGACTAATGCTCACAGACGTCCTAGACAAGAAAGCCAACAAATGGCGGTCGAGAGAGTATCCAAATGAGTTCAACCGCATAGTAGGAAGGAACAGTCACAGAGAATGGCTCGAATCGCCATTTAGTCCCGAGATAGAGATATACACGATGCCCGAGTCATTCAAACCGCCCAAGATGGAACCTTATGACGGTACTACGGACCCAGAGGACCATCTATATCGATATATATCGTTGATGAGGTTGAGGAACGTAAATGATGCTATGAAGTGTCGTGCCTTCGACACGTTGCTCACAGGTCGAGCTCGAGAGTGGTTCCACAAGCTACGCCCCGGGTCGATCTCAAGTTTTTTACAGCTGGGACAAAAATTTCGAGATGCTTTTATTGGGAATAAGAAGTTCCACCTCAGTGCTACACACCTCATGAATATCACGCAGGATAAAGAGGAATCGACTATCGAGTTCATGAGACGTTTTAATCTTGAGGCCATGAAAGTGCATAACGCTAGTGATGCACTGCAGGTTAATGCTTTCGTTGGAGGTCTGCGAAATATGAAGTTGTATGACAAATTGTCTAAAAAGATGCCGAATGATATGGACGAATGTGTGAACATAGTCCACAAGTTTCTTGAAGGTGACGAGGCGAAGCGCTTTGCACACCATCTCACTAGGCCTCAATACGAGAACGATTCCCGAAGCCGGACCAAGGGGTCACCTAGGGTCGGAATGAGAAAACAAGATCAATGTCTTTGATCGATTGACGACTCGATTTGGATCGGCTTGGAAAGAAAGGGAATCTGAAAGAACGAGATTTTATACCCTCAATCGATCTTGGGGAGTCTGCCGCGATTATGATCAAAAAGAATATTGCCCGAACGCCTGCCCGATGTCCAGGACCCAGAGAAAAGGAAAAATACTCACAAGTATTGCGACTATCACAGAGATGTGGGACACGACACGGAGGAATGTTTCGATTTGAAGAGAGATATCGACGCCTGTATTCAAGAGGGTCGATTGGACGAGGTGATTGACAGGTCAGAAAAGGACGAGCCAAAGGGCCGTCGGGAGTATAAGAGGAAAACTTACAATGGAAAGAAGGACCGATCTCCACGTCGTGACAATCGGAATCGTCGAGACAGGTCGTCCGAGCCGACATACAGGGAAAATCGTCGGGATGGTCAACGAGTAGACCAGAACCGAGACCCTCATCGGGATAATCGCGATGGGTACGACGTTAACACGATCATGGCAGAGCACGAGACGGATCGCCCTCGATCCAGTCGGCCATCATCGGACAGATCGAGGGAGTCAAAAAAGATCAGGCTTACGACGGAGGTGGGATACGGACCCAAGGATGACGTTCCGAGATCCCACAGTCATAGCGAAAGATTAGTGATCGAGGCGGTGATAAGCCGGGGTCGAATAAAAAGATTTTGTGTCGACAGTGGGAGCACCGTTAATATCCTTTACTACTCAGCCTTCAAAGCCATGAGGTTAAAGGACGAAGACATTATTCCATTATCAACCCCTTTATTTGGGTTCACGGGGCAGGCCATTCACCCCGTCGGGTCGATCAATTTGTTAACTACGATTGGAGACGGAGAGAAGGGTCGAACGATGGAAATGACCTACGTAGTAGTTAAAGCCCCTTCAGGGTACAATGCGATATTAGGTCGACCAGCTTTATACGATCTCGAGCCATCATCTCGACATTCCACAACAAAGATGAAGTTCCCACCGGTATGGAACCCATGAAGTCAAAGGAGACATCGAAGTGGCGTGGGTCGTAGCCTGGTTACGATTAAAGGAAAAGGGGTCGGGCAGGTGTTGGTTGAGGAGTTGATACCTGAGGAGGAGGAAGATCGAAGCTGGGTGTCCGCCGACCCGACAGAGGAGGTTCGAGTGTGGAAGGGGGAAGAGGGCCAAGGGGTCCAGATCGGGAAGTGGATACCACACCCCGACATGAAAGCCTTGGTCGACCTCCTATCTGAGTATCGAGACGTTTTCGCTTGGAAGGCAGATGACATGCCAGGTCTGTCGGCGGACATAGCAGTGCACCGACTCAACGTCGACCCAAAAAAGAGGCCGATACGGCAAAAGAAGAGAAACCTTGCTCCTGAAAGGAAAGAAGCAGTAAAGAAAGAAGTTGACAAGTTACTAGTTGCTGGGATCGTGAGGGAGATATTCTATCTGGACTGGTTAGCTAATCCAGTGTTGGTTAAGCCGCGATCGTGAGTCGGCGAATGTGCGTCGACTTTACAGATCTCAACAAGGCATGCCCCAAAGATTCATACCCACTTCCAAAGATTGATCAGCTGGTCGACTCGACACTAGGCTTCGAAGTATTTGGTTTTCTCGATGCGTATAGGAGGTATTATCAAATATTCATGGACCCCCAGGACTCGGAAAAAACCGCGTTTATCACAGAATTTGGTACGTTTTGCTTTGTAACAATGCCGTTCGGTCTGAAGAATGCAGGGGCCACATATCAGAGAGCCGTCAATAAAATTTTCGAGGAACAGATAGGTCGGAATATGGAGGTTTATGTGGATGATTTATTGCTCAAGAGCAAGTCCATGGGGCAGTTTCTTGTCGATGTCAGAGAGGTCTTTGAGGTACTGCGGGCCGCAAACATGAAGCTTAACCCAAAGAAATGTACCTTTGGAGTTCGATCTGGAAAATTTCTGGGGTACATGATATCGCGAGAAGGGATCAGAGCTAATCCGGACAAAATCGAGGCCCTCAGGAACATGCCTACGCCTCGTAACGTAAAGGAGGTGCAACGATTAACGGGTCGAATGGCGGCCCTCAATCGATTCTTATCGGTATCAGCACAAAGAGCCTTACCATTCTTCAAGATATTAAAGAAAGCGAGTGCATTCCAGTGGGACGAGAAGTGTCAAAAAGCATTCGATGATTTGAAGGAATATCTGTCTGATTTACCAACGCTATCTTCACCTCGAGAAGGAGAGAAACTCCTGGTTTATCTAGCAGTCTGCGAAGAAGCAGTGAGTGCCGTATTGGTTCGAGATGGAGACCAGGGTCAGATCCCAGTATATTTTGTAAGCAAGGCATTGCATGGACCAGAGATTAGATACACACCGGCTGAGAAATTGGCATTAAGTTTGGTTCATGCATCAAGGAAATTGAAACCCTACTTCCAAGCACACCCCATCGCTGTGGTCACTGACCAGCCTCTGAAGCAGATTTTAGCAAAGCCCGAGACATCGGGTCGATTGGCCAAGTGGGTTGTCGAGCTAGCGGAGTACGATATCGAATTTCTACCTCGTACAGCTATTAAGGGTCAAGCTCTAGCAGACTTCATAGCAGAAGGATTGTCAATTCAGTTGGAACAGGATAAGAAGTCATTAGATGAGCAGTGGACCATCCATGTCGATGGCGCCTCGAGTAGAGAAGAGGTGAAATTGGTTTGCTATTGGTCAGTCCGAAAGGAGAAGAGTTCCCTTATGATCTGCGATTCGAATTCAAGGCTACAAACAATGAAGCTGAGTATGAGGCAATGATCACGGGTTTGAAGCTGGCTTTGAAATTGGGGGTCGAGAACCTCCAGGTGTACAGTGACTCTTAGCTCGTAGTGAATCACATACGGGGAGAGTATGAGGCCAAGGAAGAATCTATGAAAAGTTATCTGAGAGTGGTTCAGGGGCTGATGTCAAAGTTCAAAGCGGTTCATGTCGAGCAGGTACCCTGAAGTGAAAATAAAGCGGGCGATCGTTGTCTAAACTCGCATCAAATTTCAAATCAAAGAAGAAGGTTACGGTAGAGATGTTAGCGGAGCGAAAGCTATAACGGTTGACGTGCAACCGCGGTGGTTCAAGGATCGACCTGGATGGATCCGATAGCGTTATTCTTAAAAGACGGAATTCTCCCGTCTGATAAGTCTCGAGCCCAGGAAGATCGGTTCGCAAGCCTCGAGGTACTCACTACTCGACTATGTGCTTTATCGAAAATCGTTTGTAGCACCTTTAGCTACGATGTGCATCGAAGATGAGGAGCTTATCTTCTCGAGGAAATACATCGGGGAATTTGTGGTAACCATTGCGGAGCTCGAATGTTGGCAAGAAAATGCAGACTGGCAGGCTATTTTTGGCCTTCAATGCAGAAGGATGCCAATCAAGTGGTGATGAGATGCAGGGCTTGTCAGGTACATGACGTAGTGACCCACCAACAAGCGCGAGAGATGAGTGCCATCGAGTCGGTATGGCCTTTCGATGAGTGGGGGGTCGATATTGTCGGGCCCTTACCTCGAGCTCCGGGTAATTTCAGATATGTTGTGGTAGCAGTTGACTATTTCATGAAATGGGTCGAAGCTAAGGCTCTAACTGACATTAGAGCTCAGACCGTCAAGAAGTTTCTGTGGGAGAACATTTTGTGCAGGTTTGGAATTCCCAAGTATCTGATATCGGATAACGGGACGCAATTTCTAGATGACCGCGTGCAGGATTGGCTCAAAGAATTCAGGATAGAGCATAGAACGACATCGGTGGCCCGACCTCAGTCCAATGGACAGGTCGAGCAAACAAACAGGCAAATCAAGTTTGGCTTGAAGAAGCGGTTAGAAGACGAGGGTCGAGATTGGGCAGCTCAATTACCCAGCATACTGTGGTCGTATCGAACAGCACCCAATTCAGCTACCCAAGAGACTCCTTTCGCTTTGGCTTATGGATGCGAAGCAGTAATACCTGCGGAGATCGGACTGGCCTCACCTCGGGTTCTGGCATATAACGTTGAAACAAATATCACCGGTCTGCTTCAAGAGAAAGATAACGTTGAAGAGAAGAGAGAGGTTGCGGCATATCGAATGACCAATTATAAAAAGAAGATATCACAGTACTATAACACGAGGGTAAAACACAAATATTTCCAAGTGGGGGACCTCGTATTGAGGAAGAACGAGGCCAGCAGGCAGGACCCAATAGGCAAGCTCGAGCCGAATTGGGAAGGTCCGTATAAAATCTTAAAAGTGCATCCTAAAGGGTCGTATCAATTGGGCAGGTCGGATGGAAGCACCGTGCCTCGAACCTGGCATGCCACCAACCTCAGAAAATATTATGTTTAAGTCATTTTTTCATCTCATTCTCATAACTTTTGCAGTTCTACTTTCATCAGTTGTAATAGTCGATATGACATTATATTCCGAGGCCTTTTATTCAAAGATGCTTTCTCTTCCTTTTTAATTACGTTATATTTGCAAGATCGTATGAAAAAGAGAAGGGGGCAGAAGGAAAAGCGCAAAGATTGACCACATATCAATTCTCCGACCCGATCACCTCAGCACGATATAGTGAATAAAGCCAAGTCACTGACAATGCTTATATCACTTACGAGCTGAAGTCCGCCGATACGATGGACTTAAAACAAAAGTAGTGAATAAAGCCAAGTCACTGACAATGCTTATATCACTTACGAGCTGAGGTCCGCCGATACGATTGGACTTAAAACAATAGTAGTGAATAAAGCCAAGTCACTGACAATGCTTATATCACTCCCGGCATGTCAGTAAGCCACGACGCTAAGCAGTCGGATCGAAGATCCCACAACGGATACCTAACTCGACCAGTTCATAAGCACCACGATGTGCGACAGTCGAATGTGAATCTCTTAATTCGATGTCCTTGTAAGCCTGACAAGGCAAGATAGTCGAATCGAGCTCCGACCAAAAAGTCAAGTCAAGCCAATAAGGCAACACAATGCTAGGTCGACTCATACTCAAGTGTACTACGAGTATGTACTCATACTACACTTCGGAGGGCCAGGGGAATTAAGTCCGAAAGACTACACCCCATAAGGCAACATTTTCAAAGGAATTAAGTCAGAAAAGACTACACCCCGAACAAACGATCAATAAGAAACAAAAGACATTCAATGAAGAGCATAGATTCAAATCTAAAGATCAAAGTGCAAATTGAAATGTCAAAGTTTACAGGATCGAATTGACGAAATATAAGTCCAGACAAATGAAAAATATTAAAAGTCATACAACCATATCGAATGGATAAGAGTTCAATAAAATCAATGAAAATTGCAGCAATAAAGAGAGATCGTCAAGAAGCTGGCTGGTTGGAGGCGAAAGCGTTTGGGTCGACCTGCTCCTCCGGCTCGACATTTTCTGCTCCGTCACCTTCCAGGGCAGGGGTAACGTACTTCTCGTACAGGGAAACGCCGGCTTTGAACTCATTGAAGTACCGCCCGTAACGAAGAACGGCCTCTGGATCATATTGGTAGGGTTTCGAAATGGCAGACACGTCCAAGTTTGGATCGACCTCTTTGACTTGGTCAATGGCCATGGTAAACCCCCCCCCCCCCCTTCATGCCCTGGGTCATGAGCAACGTCAGGTCATCTTCAAGCTCTTTTGAGGCCAAGAAGTCCCGCTTGGCGGTTTTCGCTCGAGTCGTTAAATCATCGAGGAGGGACTGGACGTTGGTACGAGCCTTGAGTGCTTCCGCCAGATCGGTTCTTGTCCCCTCGAGCTCCGACTTCACATGCGCCAGCTCCGATCTCACCTTCGCCAACTCAGAATCTCTAACGGATATGTCTTTACGGGCCTTCGATAATTCGTCTCGGGAGGCAGTCAAATCAGATTCAAGCTTGGCGCGCCGTTTATCCAGCTTGTTGATCTTAACCTTCTGCTTCTCGATGTCGGAAGTCGGTTTGGCTATGGTCTCTTTTGTTCCTCCATAACGGCGTGACGGAGACTCGATCTTCTTCGATAGCCACCTTGGTCGTCAACCGAGCCTAAAAGATGAAAGGTTAATTCGAGACCAAATCGACAAAAAGTTTAAGAAACCGCAGGAAAAGAATAAAGGCTTACCGCTCGAATAACCCTCAAGTGATACTCACTGAGCTCCTCCGGAGTCATGGCCTCCATCTCGGCGAGGCTCATTGCAGGGAGAGCCTCGACCCCACCTGAAGTCTGAGGCGGAAGAATTCGAGCCTCTTTTCCGATTCCATGCCTTACAGCCGTCGTCTTTTGTCGTTTTCTCGGAACGAGGTCCGCATCTGTCTGCTCCGTCACCAGGGCATCGTCGGGTTGCCCCCTCAGAATATCCGACGTCGATGCAGGAGTGGGAGCTCGAGCGGGAGTTCCCTGACCTCCAGAAACCACTTTACCAGATACAGAAGCCTGAGTCGGAGCCTTCGACCCGATACCGGCTAGTTCCTGGATCTTCTTCGGGTCTGTCTTCTTGGGATCGGGCATTTTGCCTAGGGTGTCCATCTTTGAGAAATACTCCACTGTGAACAGAGAAAGGTCGATATCAGAATGCAGTCAAAAAGAAATTAAAAAAAAAATGCAAAGCGCACAAGTGTAACAGCTCGACAGAGTAAATAAGTGTCCTACGCAACACTCGGACATCTTCATCAAGCTCCAGATAAGCGCCCGGGCCAGCTGTCTCGATATCAGCATAGGGATACAGTGAGTGCAGGTTTCGAGTGGCGATGTCGGGATGAGCGATCTCGAGAGCCCCACACCCGTCGAGGTATCGGGTCCGAGCTTTGCTCATGCCATTTCCGGGGTCTCATTATACCAAGTGTAGACATCGATGTCCACCAACCCATGTCGAATAAAGAAAAACTGGGGCTTCCACTCACCCTGAGACGAGGTTACCTTCCTCACAAATTCCGATGTGAGAGGACGTTTCTGAAAAGTATACCATCCCGCGTCTTGTAGACTTTGGATGGCGTAATATTGACGGAATAGTCGAACCGAGAACTCGACCTTGGCGACTCGACACGCCAGCACAAATCCCATAACGCTCCTAACGCCATTTGGAGCAAGTTGTGGAACGCTGATCTTGTAGTGTCGAAGAACCTTGATAAGACACGGGTCGAAGGGGAACCTCAACCCCTCCTTCAATTGCGCCTCGTAAATAGCGTAGAATCCGGGGGGAGCGTCACAAGCGAACTGAAATTGACCATGCGATACCATGATGTTTGAAGAAGAATAGGGTATGCCGTATCTTATACAGATGTTTTTGGCTTTTTCCGGAGTCAAATTGGAGATGCACCCGTATGGCCCTTGACCCTTCATTCTGGTTTGGCGTTTGGCAGTGGGTCGAGAGGACGATTCCTCTTCTCCTCCTTCTCCTCCTTCTCCTCTTGCTTCTTCACCGGAGACAGCGGGATGCTCAGAAACCGTTTGCTCCGACGATTCTTCTTCAACCACGACAAGCTCTTCTCTATTTTGGGAATCGCTATCGCTACTAGACATGGACTTGGGAAGAATATGCAAGAAACAGAAATAAGAAGGAAAACTTGAGTAAACTAGGGCTTACTTGAAATTTTAGGCGGAAACTAGGATTTGCAGAAGTTGTAATAGCAAGTGAGAGGCCTCTGTGGTTTGGACTCCTTATATGCGTGTGAATCCTGCAAGTGATTTGAGAGGACGCATTTTGGGCAGTTATAGAAGTGTAAGCGCGAGAATCAAGGGCCAAATCTCCACGCGGCCCAATAAGAGACGCTTCGTTTCCTGCACCAATTAATGCTGACAGTGTGACGTCATCCTATAACCGCCTATACCAATTAAGAGTGACAGCTGTTTTCCCGCCTAAAGAGCACCACGTGTCGGAAAGGTTATTCAAATTTTCAGATCCGACCTCAGCATTCGAGATGAGCTTCCCTCCGATCTGGGGGGCTTATGATGATACGGGGATTTACCCCTCCACGTGGAATTATCTGACTGGTCCAGCTGGCATGTGGAAAAGTCTGTGTTAGTTATCCACATCGGATCGATATGAGGCGTACCAGTGACAGCCGCGGCTCAGGAGAGATTCTACAAGTGTCCGAGCTCGAACACCCACGTCGGTGTTCATCGAGTCGATACCATGGACTTCAGTCTGGGCTCCGGGACCCACATCTAATAGGTTACTTGGGCAAGGAGGTAAGGCCCATTTAAGGGTAATTACGTCAATATACTAAGATGCCCCAAGTTTAGGGCAGAAGAAGGGCATGTGCCTATAAATACACCATTCCAGGAACTACGTAAGGCTTGATTCCTGGGACATTACACAGGATACGTAGGCAATCCAAGATACATTCTTGGACTCAGCCATAAACAGCAAAAACACCATCTTTTACTCACTCTCAGCCATTCGATTCCGTTTACAGCTCACCCTTAGATTACACGTGGCCCGGATTTACAGGTGGTGCATTATTTAGCATCATCATATACTATATTAGTTTTTAATGAAAACAAGTGAGATACTAACTTAAGTTATTGTGGTTTGTCAAGTTATTGTGTATCAGTGATTTCAAATGGAACAAGACAAGTCATTGCTGTATATTGACAGAATGAAACCCGAGTTTGATAAAGGGTTGAGTGAATTCATTAAATGCGCACGGCAATTTCTTAACAATGAAGGTAAGATTCGTTGCCCATGCAAAAAGTGTTTCAACGTCTGTTTCGAAACTTTGGAGGACGTGTATGATCACCGTTTCATTTGGGGATGGGCAGCTGGGTATACAACATGGTTTCACCACGGTGAAGACGGTGTACCCCGTAAACGTGCACGAACAACTCAATTGGTAGTTGAATCCGGAGACGAAATGGCTCTAGTTATAAATGATTTCCTTGGTAGTGCCCCAGAAGAAGAATTTTTACAGACAGGGGAGGATGACAACATTGATGAACTCCTCTCAAAATTGCACGAACATGTTTATCCAGGATGCAAAAACTCAACCGCCTTGAAGTTCTTAGCGGATTTAATCCATATAAAAGTGTTGTATAAGTGGCCAAATGAAAGCTTCGACGTTCTTTTAGCGAAAGGTGGAAGACCGACTTAAAGAATTAATTTGGCAAGAACTTCGGGTACTTAGCTAATCAAATTGTTAACACTTTCAAATTGTAAGTTTCATTATATTAATTTTGATACCAATCGTTTCATTTCTTGTGTTTTCGGGCATCGTTCGAACCCCTTGAGCTTATTCACCCGTGCTAAAAAGCGCCGGTACTTTATTCAGAAAATGGAAGACTAGACTAAGGGAGGAGGTAGATGAACACAACAACAAGGGGTTGCCAGGGCCTTGTCCCCGACCCAGGGATGTGGGTTCACAACAACAATGGGAAGCGTATCTCCGCTACCTTAGTAGCGATGCTTTAAGGTAAAGATTTTATTCCATTACATGTGTTACGTAGATTCGATTATTATTACTTGTTACTGCTTATATATAATACAAAAATACCATTTTTTTCAGAAAATATATGATCAGAATAAGAAGAATCGCGCCGGGAGTAAATATGTAGGCCGCCAAGGACGAACGTCTATAGCCGTAGTTCGATGGGAAAGGTTAAGAAGGGTAAGTATTAGGAAAAAAATCCCTATCACTTCATTTTTTTGAATTTTCATAACTAATACTTTTGTTTTTTCAAGGGTAATCTGAGTCTGAGTGAAGATCCTTTGGGCCATGATCCTATCCATGCATGGGCGAGCAAGCATAAGAATGCTGACATCTCGTTTCTTAACAGTGATGCGGAGGCTGATTACGTAAGTGATATACGTTGTATATATTTCAATTCAATACGTTCATATTTTCCTTTTCCCTATCTTAATTGCCAACGATATATGTTGTGTTTAGAGGAGGCTGGAGGAATGGCGTGCTATGATTGCACCAGGTCGACCGATGACTTTTGAAGAAGAGGCAATCTTTCAGGGCGCCTTAGGAACTAGGCGAGATTATTTGATTGGACTTGGCCCTACGCAAACTTCCGTATCAATTCATCACAATCGTCCCAGTCTTCAGCATCGTCATCTTCTTACCACCAAGAATGCAATATGCAGATTGAACAACTTAGAAAGTCTCATGATCGGTTGGTGAAGTTAACAAAAAAAACAGAACAAGAGAAACAAAATATATTTTTTCATAATAAATGAGTCATGTTTATAGGGACGACAATGTCGTCCCTTCAAAGAAAGTCATGTCAGCACGTTGACATTTCTTAGAAAAGTTCGTGCCACGCCAGCATACAAGTAAAGGGACGACTTTTTCGTCCCTTTAAAAGATTCTGTTATTTAAAGGGACAGAGCAGAAGGGACGGCTTTATAGGAACGACATGTCGTCCTTTTAAACCTTTTCTGGGACGACAATTGTTTTAAAGGGACGACAAAATGTCGTCCCAAAAAACGTGTTTTGTTGTAGTGTTAGTTCGATCCGGATACTCTATCTTGCATGACAAGTAAAGTAATATGTAACAAAGTAGATCTCCCTTCATCATCAATTACGAATAATTAATAGATTGTGGGCACGAGAATGGAAAAATTAAAGTTAAGCCTCGAATCACACACTTCGTTTGGAAATTTATTCATAACGCTCTCTACCATGCAACTGAGGATGTGCTAACTATATATCAGACATATAGGAAATGGGGTTTGTAGAATATGCAACGAGGCAAAAGAAACTCTTCGACATTATATTTGGGAGTGCCAGATACCGAAACCTATATGGAGGGCTGATCCTTATCGACGTTGTCGTATAGACTGGAAAAAGTTATGTGTATGCTCTTTTGTTGATTTGTTTATTATTTGTGCTCATGTGAAGACGACGAGCATGCAACTGTAATTATCACTATGTTGTAGTTAATTTGGAAAACAATATGTGTTGTGATATTTGAAAATAAAGAGGTTTATATCTCATCTACCATTACTCGAGCGCAATGCGAAGCGATGGAATTTTTGGAAGCGTAATCCACCTCTTTAGGCAATGAATTAAATGGGATTCAATATGGCAGCCCCTACCTTTAGATTGTGTAAAGTTTAACGTAGATATGTGGTTTTTCAATGAATCCTACTAGTTAACGTGAGCCGTGCAAGGCACGGCAGGCCAACATAAATCGTTACCAACGATAATATCAAAGAATAGATCGCAAACGTGAAATAATTGCGTAAGATTAAACCGTAACAAATTCAAGGCACAAGACAAAGAGAGCAAGAGAAATATATCACATTTTCTCCAAGAGATAGCTCTTTCTTAGAGACGTGAAGATTGTGAATCACCTCTCTTCCAGCCCTATCAGTAGTTTCCAACTACAAAATAAACTACAATATAATGTATCGGAGAACAATGTCATAAAGTCGGTCACTTTAGCTTCGACTTTACACATTGAAACATTATAGAAAAACAATAAGCGGATCATAACTACACGGTCAAATCTCCCGGGACGCCTTAGCTTCCAGATCATTAATATGCATGAAAATGTGTTTCACTCATTTTCTATATGACATTTCTCTTTCTTATCATTAATAAATACGTCATTGATCTCGTGTTCATTCATTTGGTAGAAAAAAAAACACGTGTCAAACGTTTTGAAAAATATAAAAAGTGATTTGGTATTCCAACGTCAATTTTAGTGACGTTAAATCTATGAATGGCCGTCGGTTCCACCGACGTTATGTTGTTCAAAATAATAAAAATATTTAATGTGGTGTCCACTTGGTTTTATTCAATTGTTGTGTCGAAATCGAAAATTTACGGTTGATTGAAATTTGAAACTGAATCCGCACTGTTAGTTGGAGGTACTAAAAATGAACGCTATTGAAATATGCACTTTATTGTGTATAATATTCAATTGTTGTGTCGAAATCGAATCGAGAAATCGAAATTTTTTTGTTGACTGAAATTTAAAGCCTCCTTCGGTTTATATATAACGATAACCGAAACTCCGGTTTTTATCAAAAAAAAAAAAATCTGTTGTATTTAAAAAAAAAATTTAAAAAAATTTAGGTACCACATGGCCTCATGTGGGAGAAGCCTCTGCACTCTTTATAGATATAAGATATAAGAAAACTGTAAAATGTGGGAAAACCAATGGTAGATGTGGTTTGTCAATTATGTAAAATGTCGGAAATCAGCTCTTAGGGACTGCAGATTTGCTAATCAGCTCTGAAAAAACATTTTACCAAGAGCTCGTTGGCTTGACTTTTTTGGACAACAAAACGTGAAGATCTGGATTGCACAGAATATCCACAGCAAAATTGACCCCCCATCTTGGGATTATACTTACAGAGAAGTGGTCTACACACTTTGGCATCGAAGAAATAAGTTGTATCATAATCCACAGGCAGACCACCCACCCATTATTGTGTTGATATCACAGGTGGTGCAGCGAGTGAAGAATTTGATATTAGTCTGGAATGTGTAATTCCTTTCTATTAATCTTGCTTTAGATTTTGTTTGATACCTTGGTTGTAAAGATACAGTTTTTGGATCTTTCCACTTTTTATGAATAAAATAAAAGTTCGTTCAAAAAAAAAATGTCGGAAATCTTTAGATCAGAGCACTTGCAGTAGATAGTGTAAATAATTTAAAAACTCTATTGTAGAGATTTCAACAGGAAAAATAATACTGCACCATATACTCTATTTTTTTTTACTGTAAACTACCGATTCTGTAAAATTTCTTTTACATCTACCGCTTTCATCCAGATTCTGTAATTTTTTCTCTGTATCTTCCACATTACGTAAAATAAATAGTCTGATGCATTTAATCTTAAATAAAGATTCTGTAAACTAGAAGAACGTGTTTTTAAAACTGTATAATAGAATATTCGTTAAAAGCATATGATTCGAATGCTCTTATTACCATTCTGTAAAATTTATGTAAAATTAATTACAGATTATTACACATAATCTGGATGAATGCAGTAGGTTTAAAATATGAATGAATCTATTCAATTCGATGGAAACACGTGTTTTTTTAATTATTCAACAATCTACCATTTCTAAGGGTTTTTTCCCACTTGACGAAGTTCTTTTAATCTACTTGAGGAGGATCGAGCAACCATCTATCTCACTGAAGCGTAGACCACTAGTAATGACAACTACTGGGTATGGGACCTTGCCCCATTTCTAAGGTGTTTAGTCAAAGACAACTTAAATATTTCTAAAATATATTTTGTTCTTTTTCTTTTATGCAGTGTGAGGGTAAAGGAGTAGCTCTTTTGTTCGCAATGTTAGGTGTAGACTTGGTAGGTATGGTAAGAGGGACCACAGTCGTGGATTTTACTCGGCCTCTAAAACTGATATAAGGTGAATTGGAGCACTTGGTCTACACAATGGAGCCTCTTTCCCACCCCCAATCCCTAATAAAAACTAACAGGCTCTGTAAATTTGAAGGGTCCCTTAACGGGAACATTACCACTTTCATCTGCCCCTTTTCATTTCTCTCTCCCACCACACCATCTCCTTCATTTGTTCCAAATTTTCCTTTTCAGAGCTTTTATGTGATTCATCCGAGAGACCAAAAGGAGTTCTTGATCTGCAAGAATTATAAAATATTTCCCATCGAAGATAACTTTTTTTCCGTAAAAAAAAAAAAAAACTTTTTTACCCCAATTTACTTTTCCTATGCAAATTGCTTGAAAAACCTCTGATTCATCATCAGATTTGGTTGAGGATTGAAAAAAAGGTCGGGGACATACATGTTGAAGTCTTGTGCAAATTCAATAATTTTCCTGCGTTGAAAAATTCCGGAAGATCAATACCCAAGTAGTAGAATTGGTGAGGGCTTAATTGGCAGCAGAAATGAAGAATTTTGATTCGGACCCAGAAGAAGTGTGTGAATCATTTGAGACAACAACCCTTGGGTTTGTTAGTTGGATAGAAGGAAAAATAATTGGATAGAAGGAAGAAAAAAAATAAAAACGTTGTTAAAGGTGTGTATAGAGGTAGACTGTTGGAGTATAATTTTTATAAGGTGTTGAAAAAGTGTAACTGAAACATAAATCGAAACAAATAAAGAGTAGTTTGGGGTGATACCATCGTGGATACCCTAACTTGGGAGCCTAATACAATTTCAAGAGTTTAAAAAAAAGTTATGTGTTTTTATTGTATTACATTTATTCTTCAATTGATTAATTGCTTCTTCATTTTAAGATTTAAAGTTCTCTTTTTTTTATTTGTTGAAAACTTATTCGAGTTGATGATTAATATTATTATTGAGTAGGATTTTGAACGTGTTTTCGGTTGAATATTTATTTTAATTTTATTTGATGATTAATGGCATTACATTTTTTTCATCTCATTATAGAGTAGGATTTTTAACGTGTTTTTTAACGGCACATCTTGTTTGCGGATGATAGCATGCTTTTTTCAGAGCGGGAGGAGGGGGCGATAGAGAACTTGTTGGATCTTTTTGCAAGGTATGGGGTGCTCTTGGGCCAAGCCATTAACTTTCACAACGTGGTATCGCAGGAGGATTGGGAGAATGTACCGGAAGTGTTGCGAATCCCGCTTGGCGATGAGACTGGGAAATATTTGGGGCTCCCTTATTTGACGGGTTGGAATAAAAGGCAAGTCTTCGTTTATTTACGGGAACGGATTTGGAAGAAACTCTCAGGGTGGAAGGACAAGTTGCTCTCCCCGGCGAGAAAGGAAATTATGATAAAGTCGGTTTTGCAGGCCATGCCGACTTTCATTATGCAATGCTTCAAGGTTCTGTTATACCCGTATGCAAATAAAATAAATATTTAGAAAATAAAGAACAATTTTATTTCCAATTCAAAATATAAATATAATTACAATAGATGTAAAAATAACATATAAAAGGATATGCAAAATCGAGACGAGTTGCACTGTCCCTTAAGACAAATCAGTGCATCGGCTTGTACCCACGGTTGTTGCAATTGTCTCCCGGATAACTCGATTACTGTTTTAGATGGATAGGTACTTCAACTCTGAACTTCAGCGAACTCTAACAGTGCCCATAAACTCTTTTACTATGAATGCACAGGAAAAAAAAATTATGCAATGGAATGTTGGATGGTTAATAACAATTTCTTAGTCACATCATAATGTTGTGTCACGGTAGATTATATCACTATAATCAAAGAAAGAATTATTTTTATTAATAATTCTCACTCGAACACTTAATTAAGTTTCCATCAATTTTGTTAGATCGAAGGAGAATCTTGCGGATCCGCTTACAAAAGGTTTATCTAGAGAACAAATGTCAAAATTGACACTCGGAATGGGATTAAAGCCTATTGAGACAAAAACTTTGTAATGGTAACCCAACCATGTTGACTGGAGATCCCAAGATCATGGTTCAAAGGGACAACTAAATTATGAAGATTCCGTGAACACTTACCCATTCTGTGAATAAAAGTGTTGTCTGTCAGTGGTGTAAAGGTTAAGTGAAAAACTTTTAATGATTCCTATATCTTGTTTAATCAAGTGGGGTATGGCGAATACTCTTGATAGGAGATCACCTATGTAAGTGTGAAGTGGGGCCTTCGTGAGAATTCGAGCCTAGAATTCTATAACGCACTTTACAAACCAGGGGTGATTCATGGCCAAAATGAACACAATCATGAGAACCAAATACGGTGCTTAGAGAAATATTGTGTGAGTACTATTGTCTGGTTTTACAATAAAGGTTGAACAGTTCAAGACATAGTTCACTGATTAGCCGAGTAGATCCGATAGTATTTCACTAAGGCAGGTTCAAAGCCAGAAGCTACCTCTCCTGATGCAATATTTTTCTGTCAGAAATCTCTTCAGAGTCAGCATATGCATTAATATCCATTCTTGTGGGGGATTGTTGGAGAAAATAGAGGAAAAATGATTTTATCGATTTTTTAGTCATTTACGACAACTATTTTAAAAAGAGAGTTCGATAGACTTTAATTAAAATTATCGAGACTTTATTAAAATCATTGGAAACTACATGTTACGTAGTTGACAATAGGGTTTTAAATCATTCAATTCGGAGTACGGGTGAATGAGATATTAACGCTTTAAGTTATTGTGAGATATGGGAAGTAAAGTAGTGTAAAACTTTATCCCACATTGGGACATGAGTGTTCCAATGTCAAGTATTTATATGATGATAGTTGATGATTGGTATAAGCTCCTAGAGAAAGGGAGAGAGTTTAGAATGGTTTTAGATAGACGATGTTCTGCTAAAATTTCCACACGCGCGCGCCGCCGCCGCCCACCCGTGCCCGTTGACCGTTGACCGTTTGGCTTGGGGAATTGGGCCTTCGTGGGCCTGAGGGCTTTGGTCAGGGCAAGTATTAAATTTTTGGACTCCAGAAATTCGGCTGAGTGAAGCTAAAATTCGGCCAAGTGCCGGTAATGAGTGAAGCAGAATTCGCTAAGTGCCAATAGTGAGTGAAGTAGAAATTCGCCAAGTCTTTGGCGGTGAGAGTAAAGCTGAAATTCAGCCGAGTGATATAATTCACTAAATGCTGAAACTGATGGCTGAATAAATTCGAAATTGTCATCATTAATATTGATATCAAAGTGGGAGTAGTGGGAGTAAATGCATTAATGATTATTCAATGCAGAGACTCTTCCATTGCTTGTTTAGTCTCTATATAAACAACCTCCACAAGTTGGAAAAAAAAGACAAGTGAAATACACTAGCAACAACACAAGATAGAATACAAGCATACAATCCCCTGGATATGGCCAAGTGGTGAAGGCATGGGTGCGTAGTGCAGCCTCTAACCTAAGCTGGAGGTCAGCGGTTTGATTCTCGTAATGAGGTTGATTTCCGATTGATAACACCCTTCAGTGCAGAGGTTTCAAAGGCAGCCCATGTTGGAGCTACTAGGTTACCTGATTAACCTCTCCTCACTTTCCTATGGGATCGGGGGTGAGGGGACCCTTAATGGTAGGGTTTACCACTTTTTTAGAATACAAGCATACATTCCATTGCATAAAATTATTTTCCTGTGCATTCATAGTTGAAGAGTTTAAGAGGCAATCATAGAGAGTTCATTTGAAGTTTAGAGTTAAAGTACCTTTCCATCCGAAGCAGTAATCGAGTTATCTGGGAGACAATTGCAACAACCGTGTAGGTACAAGCCGGTGCAAATTTGTCTTAAGGACAGAGTGCAACTCGTCTCAGTTTTGCATATCCTTTCATATGTTATTTTTACATCTATTGTAATTATATTTAAATTTTGAATTGGAAATAAAATTGTTCTTTATTTTTCTGAATATTTATTTTATTCGCATTCGGGAATAACAGGTTCCTCGTACCATAATCCAGGAGTTAGAAAATGAGATTCGAGGTTTCTTTTGGGGGGGGCATGGAGAAACGGAGGAGGATTCCCTAGAAAAGTTGGGAGACTTGTTGCCTGACGAAGAATTTGGGAGGGCTAAGGTTTCAAGACTTAGAGTGTTTTAACATTGTCCTCCTGGCCAAGCAGTCGTGGCGTCTGCCGACCCTTCCGGCGTCTCTGGCTGCTAAGATGTTGAGAGCTAGGTATTATGGGGAGTCTTTCTTTTTGGCGGCAAGATTGACGATTCATGTGGTGTTGAAATCTGGAGGGACGCGACCTCCTATTGAATATCCTGCGATGGAGGGTTGGGGATGGATCGTCGATCTGTATTTTTTTCGGATTCCCTTTGGAGTCACAATTTCCGTATGGGGAGTAAGGTTGAGGATCTATCCCAGGGACACAGAGGTGGAATGCTCAGAGAGCGAGGAGTGGTTTCGCCCTTGGGAGAGTGATGCCATTTTAAATACTCCGGTGGCACAAGGGCATCATGCGGATAGACGGGTATGGCACTATGATCCAGTCAAATTTGGGTATCACTTGGCAGATGGGTGGTGCTAGTGCGGGTGCATCTTCGTCAGGGAGTGTGGATGGTGTGTGGAGGCAATGTTGGAGCTTGCTATTCAGCCACGTATTGCCCAATTCTTGTGGAAGTGCCTACATGACTGTCTTCCGATCGCGCAAAACTTGGCAAAGCGAGGGTTTGGTGATAATAGGTTCTTGGCCTGCGGACGGGGAACGAATCATTGAGGCATGCTATTTTTGAGTGTGAGTTTATTGCCAAAGTTTGGGAGTTGATGCCCTATGCGGATAGGGTGTGTCGAGTTACTGTTGTGAATATCAGGGATTTCTTTATGCAACTTCTACATTGTACAACCAAGGAGGGGGCGGCGGAGTTCATTTGGGTTATGTGGCATATCTGGACGGCACGATGTAGCGCAGTGTATGATTACCAGCTGATTTACATCTCCGGATTTGTTTTACTGCACTTTTGGCGGCCTCGAGAGTTTAGGGATGCTTGGCATATGGCTCGGCCCACTGGAGGCCTGGTGTATCCAGGCCAGTGGAGGCCCTAGAGATTGGGGAGGTTAAATGTAGCGTGGACGCTTCGGCCCTGCCATCAGCCTCGGGAGTATGGCTTGTTTTTCGGGATCATCAGGGTGTCATCCTGTGACTTATTCTTTCTTTTTGGACCCGGGCATTGAGGTAGTTCTGCGGGCATTGAGGTAGTTTTGCTAGAAATGCACGCGATTCTAATGGCGCTATTGGGGGACATAGACTGGGACTGACGAGGCTAGTAGTGCAGATGCTCCGCTGTGTGCAGAAGGACTATTCCCCTTTAGGTTGTCTTCGACAGGACTGCCTGTGTGCGGCTTCTTTATTCCCTTTGGTGCACTTTTCATTTATTCGCGAACTAGGAATGCCCCTGCGCATTTATTAGCTAGCTAGGCTTGGTACCTCTAGTCATGGAGTAGTCACTCGGGGTACTCAAGCTCCCAAAGGATGTTCTCTCTACATGTCTTGCAGATTTGATTGATTAATAAAAAGTTTCTTTACCCCTTAAAAATATTTATTTTAATTTGATTTGATTTGATTATTAATGACATTACATATTTCATTTGATCGATTGATTTTTACCTTTTTGGAATGATTTCACTTTTTTTATTTTGGATTTTTAACGTGTTTTTTTAATGTTTAAAATTGATTTTATAATTAATGGTATTACATTATGCTTTAATTGATTGATTTTTTTAGGGGTAAAGACATTTTATTTAACAATTAACCAGAATCAACGGCACAAGCCGAGATTACAAGAGAGGGAGGGTTGGATCCCAAAGCACACACCCATTAAGACTTGAACATTCCTTTACCAAAAGATGGGCGGGACATTTTTCTATTTCTTCACAAATGTGTACGAGAAAGAAACAAAACCTGAAAGTAAGCGACGGATGTCGTCTATTATACTTCCAATCGGGGATTGATCTTCAAAAACTTCTAAGAGCCGGTGATAAGTGTTCAGAGAATCACCTTCAAAAGTGACACGGAAATGGCCCCAGATATTAACATAGAACACGCGTGATACATTGCAAAAGCTTCACCCACTAGGACTTCGTGACCACTGTCCAAACTAGGGGAGTACCCAGCATGTTAAGGGTGGGGTTCATGGACCCCACTCGAATTTTCGGACGAATTGACTAATATACCTCTTTAATAATATTAAAATTGTGTGTGTATATTATTTTAGACAATCCTTAATATAATAATCATTCATTTCAACTAGTTAAATTTTTTATTACTTATCCTAAGGTTGTGGGTTCGAAACCTTGTATGTACTGTATTTTTTTAATCCTTTTTTTAATTACCCACCCCCCCCCACTGGATTTTTGTTTTTTTTTAAATTTGTCCTCCACCGAAAAAAGTTTCTGGATTCGCTAGTGGCAAACGCATGTAAAAACTTTTAATTATTTTACTATTGGTATTACGCATGTAAAAACTTTTAATTATCTTACTATTGATTTTTTTCTAGGGGGTGGGGGATGATTTTCAGTTGTCCGGACATGTTTTTTTTTTTTTGCACCCTGCTTTGTTTGGTTTCGGGTGGGGTTGGATTCAGCTGGATCCAACTCAATATTGTATTTACTCCACTATTTTATTAATTTATTGTAACTTCTCCCAACAATCATTTCACCGTCAACAAATAAAATAATATTAATCAATTCACTTTATTCATCCGCTACATTATTTAACCATTACTTTATCGATATAATACTTTATTAAAATTCCTCTCATCAATCATTTATTCATCTACACAAATTTCAATACACGATTTCAACTTTATAATTTAATTTAATTTATTTTATTTTTTCTCTTTTGAATCCATTCAACCTCCAGATCCTCAACCTAACCCGAAACGAAAGAGAGCTTTGATTAATTTTTTAAATCTTCTGAAAATAACTGAGGTTTGAAAACTTTATCATTTATCCTATTTAAACTTTATTCCGAAACCTTGACTAGATAACATAATCATACCTCTCAAAATATAAAAATAAATAAAAACCCCAAATAATAGGATAAGGTTGTAAAGGACCATTTTACATCTTATTTATGTAAAAAGACAACAAAAAATCAATGGGTTGAGAATGACAAAAAGTAATGCCAATCCAAAATACCTTTATAATTACAACTAGTCCTCATTCCTCCATTATCCAAAATGTAAAAACCCAGCCTCCATCCAATTCTCTTCTCTGGAACCATTATACAAAATGTAAAAATCCTCCATCCGCCGCAAATCTTCTCTGCAAATCTTCCATGGATTTCCATCCGCCGCAAATCTTCTCTCAAAAATGTTCTAGCCGAGGCGGAAAAATGCGGTCTTTCTTTGCGGCGGAATTGAAGAACAAACGTGGGGAAGTTTTTTCTCTCTGCTCAAAATTTTGCTTATGAAACCAATTAACGAACATTGATTCATTTGCGAGATTGATGGCGTCGGTTACGCTCTAAAAGAGATTGAGTCGATTCAACAACAGAAACCGTTTCATCGAATTAAGAAAGCGAGAGAGCGCGAGAATCGAGAGAAAAAAAAATGGGCGATCGCTTTGACGAATCGTTTTGCTTTTCGATTCTGCGTTTTTTCAATCGCTTTGCTTTTCTGCGCTTTTTTTTCGATCGATTCTGCGCTTTTTTTTTCCGTCAAGTCGATTCGCGTTTTTTTCGTTCAAGTCGATTCTGCGTTTTTTTTCCCGATCGTTTTGCTTTTCGATTGTTGTTTTGAGTAATTGATTGAGGAATGTATATAGCGATCATGTATATAGCGAGATCGATTGTTGTTTTGAGTAATTGATTGAGTAATGGACGCCGGATTCATAATCGCCATTAAACCTCGCAAATGAAGTCGTTTCAAATGCGGCAAGTGTAAGCGTGTAGTGCGCGTAAAAGTTACTACATGTCCTGTAATGTCTGTAGACATGATGATGTTCGAAAGTTACTACGTGTTACGAAAAGTTACTACATTGGCGATTGTTAAACCTCAGTAATGGATTGTTACTACTTATTTCGCGATTTTGTCCCATTTTTTTTTCACAATTGTGCAAGCACAATCTTAAGTCCCTCAAATCTCCTATCGGGTTCTTTTTCCCATTAGGGTTTAGTTTTGTAGTAACACCACTATGCAACACTACTATTCCACGTAGTAACACCACTATACAACGTACTAACACCACTATACGTAGTAACATTATCCGACGTAGTAACACTACCATGCACTCAATTTCATTTGCTAAAAATGCAGTGTTTTGAAACGGCAATTGAGAGGGGGAAAAAAAAAAAGGCAATTGAGAGGAGAAATCAAGCTGATAAAAAAATAAGAATAAAACATCACATGTTTAGTAAAAGAAAAGAAAAAAAATATTATCATTAAAGGTTATTTTGACATCTCTTCTTTTTTTCATCATCTCAACCACTGCCTTTGTTTTTTTTCTATTTCATCATTTAAAGATCTTATATCATCCCTTGCGCCATCACCCCTAAAAATAAATAAGTAACGTGACCATTATCTCGAAAAAGATGATTTGTGTTACAATTTGTAATTAATGTAGTTTTCGAATGAACTTGGACATAAAAAGCAAATACAAACTGTACCTTTCGCTCACAATCAATACGATAAATAAAATCAGGAAATTTTGGAAACTATTTTTTGTGATACGTTCACATGTAGATACATCACGTAACAACCTTAATGCTTTGAATCTTCAATATTATTTTATTTATTATAAAATATTATTTAAATGATATAAATGTAAAAATATTTAATCGTTTAATGAGATTCAAAACAATAAGTACAATTTTCTAAATTTTTTGAAAAGTCAAACGAGACTAATAAAATGAAACGGAATGAATATTTTTTTTACATAAATAAATAAATGAACCTTAAGGACTTTGCGAAAAATCATTTTACACTTACAAAGTCCTAAAACTTTTAGATGTATTCGCAACTATGAACACCATGTAAAATCATAACACCGGGTTATATAAAAATCAATCATTTATTTATTCTTATTTTGGTATTGTAGTATTTATTTTTCAAATTCACTATATGTTTTACAACAATATATTAAATAAAAATTTATTAATAAAATTCAATAGCAGGCCTTGATGCGTATATTTAAATGTTGTTTGATAAAAGTTGTTTCATTTATTAAAAAATAAAAAATTTGAGTAAACGTTAAAAACTAGAAGGCATAATAGCTGTTTTGAAAGATGACAGGAAGATAGGATCAAATCAAAATCATGTATGATTTTATTACCATTTTTTTTTATTGCAATGATTTTATTATTTATTATTTTAGTGCAATCAATCTTTTGATCATTAACCTTGTATAATTGTACACGTACTCATCCTTATGAGTTAAAAACAATCCACTCAAGATCTCCTATAAATTAAAACATTTTCATCATTTGTATGCATTTTTCTTCTTCTAGTTTTGCACTGGGAGTTTTTTTTTTCTTTTCTTCCTTTGATAGTAATTTCTTCTTCCCTTTTTTTTAGCAGAGTTTAAAGATTTTATATCTATAGCAATAGCTTCTATCTGGACTATTTTTAATTTTTCATATATCATCGAGTTTTGTGATTTCTTTCGGAGAATTGATGATAAGGAGTTATACAATGGGCGAATCTACATGGTTTTAGGGCATTAAAACAATATAATTTTAATGAAAAAAACATGTATATTCCCTTAATTTGTGTTTTTGATTCATTGTTTGTTTTTGCAGATGCAAATCTAATATCATTAGAGCTTGAAGACATTCCAGGTTCGTGATTTTGTGCTTGTACCTAAATAGATTTATAGCCGATTTCTTCGGGAAAAAAATTGTTTAATTCTTTCTCTGAATCAGGCACAAAAAAATTGTATATCCCATCTTGAATGATTTTCTTTTTTTAATTGCTTGATTAGTAATTTGAAATCGGACGAATATTTATATTCATTCTCCTTGTTCTAAATAGTGTATAACATGGAGTTCATTGTCAAATTTTTTTTTTTTTTGGGGTCTCTTAATGAATGTTTGGACAGACGATTGTAAATTCAATACGTAAAACAATTGAGAAATTTAATACTTTAATGTTATATAGATTGTAATATATATTTGAATACTATTTAATTAACCTTTATATATAATTCACCATGAAATAAAGCAAGGCAGTGTTTGAATATCTGTAACAAAATTTGTTACGATTATCTAAAGTAGTTGTTAAATTCCTTTTTTCCCGATTGAATATTCTCATAATTATTATTTCCATTAACTTGTAAGGAATTATAATGATTTAATATAAAGTTATTGATTTGTTAAAATTAATGTTGTTATCATGTTATGCAGATTGGCTCCACTTTGTTGAAGGAGTTTAATGTCTACAATCCGCCTTCAACATTCATTTTCAGTTGTGTTTCTCTATTGGTTTTACGTGATTTCTTAAACAAGCTATTGTTTGATCATCTTTTATTTTATATATCCATCTATAACTATAAGGTAATCCCTTGATTAAATTTTTATTTATATTCGTTTACGTACTATTCGATCTTCCCAAATTTTACAGTTAATTAATTGAATTACTTACCCTACAGAACAACAAGAAGCTAGAACAACATCAACAACCTAAAGGAATAACAAAATCAAATGGAAGCTTCTCATTACCGAAAGCGTGCAATTAATGGCCTGACGGAAGAGGAGAAGAAAACGAAGAGACTAGAATCAAACCGGAAAGCATCTCGACGATTACGTATGAAGACTGATCAGCAAATCCATGACCTTGTTATTGAAAAAGATTCATTAACAAGAGAAATGAAGCGTCTTGAGGAACAACACGAAATCGTGAAGCAAGAAAAACTCTTGCTTAATATTGAAAACGATTTAATGAGGTCTTTGCTGAGGTTCGATCCACAAGATTCAATAGACTCGTATGATGGTGTTGGCTTGCTTCAACAATCAATGCTCGGTGACTTGTATGGGCAGCGGAATGTTCAATCAATGTCCGGTGACTTTTTTGAGCCGTGGAACACGTTTGATGCGGTGCAACCATTGCACGATGAGTTTCTTGAGCAGAGGAACGCGTTTGATGTTGTGCGACTAAGGCCTGATGACTTACTTGAGCAGAGGAACGTGTTTGGTCGTATGCAGTGAATGCCTAATGACTTATCTCAGCAATGAAAATTTTCTCATCCTATATATGCTATCAATGCAAATTCCCTAGTTATATATTTTAGGTCTTTATAGAGTTAATAAATTCATAGTATTATAATACATTGCATATTTGCTTCTAAATAAAGTCCGTGTCGTTTTTATTTATATATATATATATATATATATATTTGTGATTGATCTTGTGGTTTTGATAATCCACTTTCATGTTTGGCCACTCTTTTTTTTCTAGAATATTGATGAGTTTTTTTTTTTATCTATATTAAATTTGCATAGTCTTTGTTTATATATATATGTGTTCTTTTGCAACTTTGGACGTTCGTTCCTTGATAAAGCAGTACAAGTTTTTAGCTTAATAATTTTTCTATTTACTGCTAAAAGTAATTATTACCGGAGAGTGAATACGGTCTCTTTGGTAAATTTTTCTAGTTCAGTTTCTAATAACAATCGTCGCAAGTTTTTAGAAAATGGATGAATAATCCAATTTTCTCTTTCAAGTTCAACGTTGTATAAATAGGAATGCAACCATCTTCTTGTTTTTTGGTTTTTTATTTATATCTTTGTTTGAGGGAATTTGCATCATTTTTTTTTTTTTTATGAACAAAAATTGCAGAAATTAACAAATTAATGTAGGGAAAAATGAAATTGAGAAAGAAGGTGATTTGTTTCTCAAAAAAATTATAAGAAAAAGAAGGTGAATTAATTAGAATTTCGGAAGAATTCTATCGATTAGGATTTTTTTTTTCAAGAGTAGAAATTGATATAACCTATTGAATGTGTAAAACAAATTTCTTGATAGACAATATGTTTTTCATTTAAAGGATGGACAATAAGTTTCGGTGTGTTAAATACAAACTGTTTTACTTAATGGATGGTCAAGACTTTTTCACCAAACTTAATGTATTCTGATTTTTTTTTTTTCCACACCATACTCTTCTTTTTTAGTGGAAAGGAAGTTTTATCGGACACAATCCAAAGTGTAGGCATGAACAACATACCAAGGGGTGGTGGTGGTGGTGGTGGTGGGAGAAACGCCCATTCAACAAAATTCCCAACATGCAAAAGAGTCCCGTGGCTAGCAAAAAAGTCCGCAAGGGCATTCTCCGTGTGAGAAACAAATCACCTTCTTTCTCAACGACCGATTTCAGTGTGAGTTATTGCAAGTTCAAACGGGGCTCCCCAAATATAATAATAATAATAATAATAATCAACGACCGGTGGCTTCTTTTATCAATATTATTTTTATGATAGACAATAGTTAAGTGATGAGTGTAGATATATATGTCCCAGCTGGCCCAGAAAGTCACAACTATTAGCTAAAGTAGTTCATCTCCAAAACCAAACTCTAAAACTACCATGAACTAAAAACTGCCAAACTAAATAGTACTCCTATATTCTTTTTTATTTGGGTAATCTCCATTGATTATATATATATATATATATATAACCCTCATAAAATCTCCTTATAATTAACAGCACTGATCTGCTGCTATATCTTGTTTTGAAATCCACAAATTAATCAAAAAATGGATAATAATAATAATTCAGTAGGATTTAAAACATCATTAATAGCAGCAGCACTATTGATTCATCTCTCGATAATATTAACTTTGAAGGCAAATGGTCAAATAATAAGCAGCGCATGTACAGCTTCAATGATGAATAGCTTTACGCCATGCGTAAATTACATAACGGGAAGTAGCGCCAACGGGAGATCACCTACGGCAGATTGTTGCGATGCGTTTAAATCTGTGTTGGAAGACGGTGTCGATTGTGCTTGTCTTATTGTTACTGGGAATGTACCTCTTTCTTTACCTTTTAATAGAACTTTGGCTATTAGCCTCCCTAAGGCATGCAGAAGTGCTTTGCCTCTTCAATGTAAAGGTATTTCTTTCTTTCTTCTTCTTCTTTTTTTTTTTTTTCTTCCTTCTGAAAATCTCAATAAACACCGTCAAGATATAAGGTCTAGACGATAGTCTTATTTAAATATTAGATATATTATAACTCGAGGTACACTTTTAGACCCTGTTCTACAATTTAAAGATGCTATTTGTGCCAACTATTAGTCTATTAGACGATACTAAATGTCACACTGTGACAAATAGTAAGAGGGAGGTATCATTCGCTGGGTTCTAGCAAGAATGACAGTTTCTTAAGATTGAGGAATTTAATGTCCCGCCATTCGAATAATGGAAGAAAAATGTCAAGATATAATGTTGAAAGCTAATGAATCTTTATAGTACATATCTTTTAGGGGCATGTTTAAACATATTTAAATTATTCGATCTGCATAAGCATAAATTAAAAGATACAATTGTCACATATTCTTAGCATCTAAATATTATATGCCCTTTCGTTTTGCAGACACTGCTGCACCCCTACCAGCTCCAGGTACACAAATTTAATAGTGTTGATAAACCTCATTGAATACTTTTCATAATTATTTTTTTATAAATTATTATTGTCCTCAATTTTTTTTATACTGGTTTAGTAATAATTAAATGTTATAGATCAATTAAAATAAAGTAGGTGATCCAAAACGAATCTTTTGATTTTAATGGGCAGGACCAGTACTATTTGGGCCATCTTCTGCTCCAGCTTCCGGTCCAGTTTCAGCTGCTCCATTTAGCCCACGAGGTATAGTGCCTGCATACTAACTGTGGTCTGCATTTTCATTTTTTGATCCATTTGCATTGGACAATTTTTTATTTTTTATTTTTTTTTGTTGTTCTTTTTCACTTCAGGAACTATATTTTTAAGTATTTTTTTTCCTTTTGAATCTTATTGTGGTATCCAATTAATTTTCTGGTTATCTCATCAGCATCAAAGGTGTCAGCAAATTCACCACTTTCCGTTGAAACACCACCGGCACCATCTCCGGTGGCAACATCAGCTCCGGTTACACATCGGAGGTCACCGCCAGCTATCACTAATCCCTCGGCTTCCGGTCGGCTATATATTCCATTTCCAGCTGTTGTGCTACTCATGTTCTTAATCAGCATATTTGGTTAATAATTAATTGTGATATTTTTCGGACTAATTTACAAAGTCGTTTTCATTAGTCTTTTTTGCTATTGAAATGTGGTATTAGGTTTTTATTTATATGTATGTGTTATTTTTTTTGTCAAAATAGTTTGATTTACATCACAAGAAATATTCATCGAATCCATCATTTCAAATCAACATGACTTTTACATTATTTTGTATATATAAAACATTATCAATATTAATTTTAATAAATAAATCATTTCCAATCTCCACCACAAGATAAGTAACGATCCGAACCGCTCCCTAGCAATTTGACGTTTATCTCATAAAATACTTGTTCATACTCCTTCCATTTTGAAATTACTGAGGCAATTGTCAAAAATATGTATATTAAGGATATAAGTTAATGTTTTAATTTGAATGTCAAAATGACTAAAAAAAGCTGTTAGTCTATAATTAATATAATGTTGTGGTTATTCTTCCTACATCTTAATAAATAAAAGTAAATATAGAAAAAAACACAATAAATGATGATTAAAATGTAATCGCTTGATTGTTTTAACAAATCTTTTTCAGAATCGCCAGTTATTTTAATAATAGGGTATATGATTTAATTGAATTTGAACAGTTTGTCAAAATTAACGAGTCAAATTCAAACAATTTGTCAAATGTTAACGAATCGAACTCCAGTACTTTAGAACTTGACACGAAATGTTTACGAGTTTTATTGAGCATTATTATAGTTTATTAGAAATTTATATTGTTTTTTATTTGTATTTTTTAACAAATCAAACACGAGCATCCAGGGGCGGACGCAGGATCTCAGGTAAGGGGGCAATAAATTTTTTAAAGGCAAATAAAAAATTTAAGGAGAGGCAAACTATATGTATCGTACAACTTTTAGTGTGTGTTTGTCGGATTAAGGGGGGACAGTTGCCCCCCTTGGTTGTATGTAGGTCCGCCACTGCGAGCATCATAAAACTTAACATTTTTTTATAAAAGTACTTTTGCTGAGTTTGAGAATGAAATTGCTTATAATTTTGTTGAACATAATCGAATCAAATTCGAAAATCATTAAAACTTGATCAAACTTATCTTGAGCATTTTTTTAATCTTTCCTAAACAAACTCGTGCCGAGTTTAAAGTATCAAAACAAATCGTTTATAAATCCATCGACGTAGCCATGTTGTGGGCTTAGGGTATCTATGCTCACCCGATTGTTAATTATTTTTTATACATAAAAAAAACAATATAATTCATTCGAATATTGTAAGTCATCTTAATATAGCCAATCTGTTAAGGGTGATTTTATACGTTTTATAAGGATATATTTTATGTCAATATTCCCCATATTCTTAGGATTTTCATAGAAATCGAGCTTATAATCGATTAATTGAGTAAATGGTGTTTCTAATAGGTTAAATTGCAAAACGTAGTGATTTATGTGTTTAAATCATGATTTTATATTATTTTAGGATTGTGTTACACTTTGGTATGTTTTTCCTACATTGTAGATACACATTGTTGATGGAAATGATGATTTTAAAGAGATAAATTCGAGTGGAAGAGAAATCAAGCAAGATAAATGTCGGAAAATCAGGATTCCGGGTAGTGACGACCTTGCAACGAAGTTCTTGATATGATAATAACCGATTTGACTCTGGACCTCAAGAGAAGAGTTGTAGGGCTTGAAGGGAGGATTCTACAGGATTTTGAATCACTCCATTCCGACTTACGAGGCCCGAGATATGAGCGTTACAAGTTTGGATCTTTGTTGCTGAAAATAGTGAACGGGCGTCCGACCTTATGGACGGGCGTCCGCACGCGTTCAGAACAACCGCCTCGATTTTCTATAAATAGCAGCAGCTTTTCAACCCTAATATCATACCATATCGAATTTTACACACAACCCGCAAGAACATCTTATTTTCCGAGGCTTCCAGTCGATCACCACCCGAGCCTTGTGCTCGGGTGATCGGGGTTAGATTAGGTTTTATTTTTCGTTTCGTTTTCTTTTCTTGTTCGAATTATGATGAAAAGGCTTGGAGCTTTCATCCATGGAGCAGCCATGGAGACCTGTTTCTGCAGCACTTTAATTTCAGTTCATTGATGATTTTGTAAGTTTTAATTATAATTGTTTCGTTTCCTATGTTTATTTGTATCGTGCAATTTTATATCGAAAGATGATTGTATGATTTGATGCTACCGTATGACGGAAGTTGGTGTAGTTTAGATCACCATAGGAAATATTAGATTTTTAATCTATACATAACGGAAGTTCGTAGGTTAAATATCTAAGTTTACGAGAGGATCACAATTTAATTAATTCGACGCAAGATTATCTTAGATTGGAATTGAGGGATATCACCGTTACCGGAAAGATGAGATGGTTCATGTGTTTATTTCATTACGTTGTTCTTGTTCTCTTTCATGTTTTGTATGCTTTATGTTAATCGAATTTAGATAACGGAAGTTAATAGATTCACTAGATTATCGTGAGGGAGATTGACAATAATTATTCCAACAAACGGAAGTTGAGGGATAATGTTGTTAGGTTAGGATTCAATCTATATCTTTGATTTGTATCGATATTAGTTAAGACCGGAAGGTAAACTAATTAATGGCGTGATAAATCGGAAGAGGAAACGCTTCATTAGAAAAGATAATAATCCAAGATAACTAATGAATGAATGTTTGTCTATCTGACTGATTTCGGTGGGGTGATGGTTGTTGAGAATAGGTTGATCATGGTTTGTTTATGTTTGTTCAGTTATTAGTTAGTTTTACTGTTTTCGTAGATGTAGTTTTATTTATTTTGTCCGCAACTATATTTCCTGGCTTTGGATTAACAATCCTCCGTCCAGTTATTTTTCCGTTTTAGTTTAGGTTTAGGTTTAGTTAATAAAGAAGAATTAATTAGATTAGATTCAACATCCCTTTTCCCTGAGGATCGATACCCGTACTTATCTAACTTTACTAGCAACTACCCGGTATTCGGCCGGTTAGGAGGTAGTTTTGCATGGTAGTATAGGTTTATAAATTTTCTTTTGTTTTAATGATGCAAAATCTCCCCATCACAATCCGACCATACATAAACATTAATCCACTAGTTGACTAGTCTATCTAAAGGTAAATTCTAGACTCGGTCGTCATTGTATACATCCTCATCACCATCCAGCTACACACCCACCATCTTCACTGGTCGTGCATGTGTCATATATAATCCGTTCGTTCGAAGGTTATTAGCAAATCTAACAGCAAGCAGGAACGGAATTCGAGGGTGGGCTGATTTTTATTTTCGTTACATCAAATTTTTTATATAATTCAATTCAACACAGTTAATACAGCCCATCTAAAAATATAAATATAGTTTATTAGTTCACCGAACTATTAATTCCTGATTTCGTCCCTGATCGTAAGTTTCCAACGTACGTACATAATGAAACTTGTAATCCGTTTTTACTCTTCCCAAATTAACATGCATGCAGAATATTAACAAAGGCATAAAAATTGGGACGTAACAGTCTTTAAATTAAGATGAAAAAATGGGGCAATCTTTGTTTGGAAAAATATTACTCCAGTATGAGTAAAAACTGAGAGTGGGAACTGATAGAAGTGATAGCGATGCATTATGATTCTTGGAAATGTAAGAATTTAAAACCTTTTGATTCATAGGAAGAATAGGTTTAGGTTTGGAGAGGTCGTCGGTCGGTCTATCGATTGTGGGGGGGGGAAAACGATGATGACGTCATTACCACCATTTATTATTAGTATTCACCTATCTCATCTCCCATTATTATTATTACTAGTACTGGTCCAAAATATAAGTCATTTTAGTTTTTTTATTTTGGTCTCATAATATAAATGATTCACAATACCAAAAGAGTATTAATGAACATCTTTTCTTATTTTGCCTTTAATTTATATCAATCTAATTGTTGTATTTATGATAGTCAATGGGTGTATTAGATATTTTATCCATACATTAATTACATTTAACAGTATAAAAATTCTATGATGACTTATATTTTGGATCGGAGATAATATACAATAACGCTAAAATTAATATGACACTATATATATGGCGTCATCTACAGAAGAGGACGACCAATTAAGCCCAATATAAGTACGTATTTATTTATTACTGGTAAATCAGAGAAACAGTTATTACAGTACTAGTTCAAATTTACAAGTAAAAACACGGTGGCATATATGCATGGTCAGAGGCCATAGTGCGTTTCTTTAATTCTCCTTTATTTATTGCTTCACCAAAACGGTTTGTCTATTTTTTCCAAGAAACGAAAGGCTTAACACACTAATTATGCTCCAGGCGGGCTTAAACCCAGACCCAGATCGTTTTGCCGGGTATAGCCTAGCTATATAATATAACCGTTAAGCCGATGTATCAAATAAACTAAGTAATGATATGTGTACGTATAACAAAATAGTCCTAACAAAATAAAATTGATCGAAGTATATAAGAAATTTCACATTCTCGAATATTCATAATATAAACATCGTAAAAGTTCAGCTTCAAATGATATGTTGTACATCTTGAAATAATGTATGTCCAATTTTCCGTTGGAACTCGTTGCATTGACGACACCCGACGGTATAATAGCTCATTTCCCTTTATGGTTAGTTTTAATTGAAGTTAATTATATAATAGAAGGGAATGATTTTTCATTCCATAACATTTTTTGGTCAATGTAGTATTGCAGTAGTTTTATGATGGTCCTGGACCAAGTAATTGGACCACTATGTCATCAATTTAAAAAAACATCATTGGTGGTATAGAGTATTGTATCGAAATTTCATGAAGTTTCATTACATTCTAATGAAAGAAAAATAAAAAAATTAATGGATAGTGCCTTCGAAAATGAATGAAATAGCATGTATTAAAATTGACAAAACTCACTAGGTACTACTACCGTACCACACACTCCACCTATTCCACCCTATCTTACTCCACCTCAACCTCAACCTCTATCCACCATATCCTTATCTACCCCACTTAGTGCAACCACTTTAACCCACTCATACCACCCATACATGGCCACTCCACCTAACCCAAAACTACCCCACCGTCGGTCCTCTCACATGTGCAGTGTTTTATCACACGTCACTCAGTCTCTACTCGACTTAACCACATTACCTTTATCCACACCATCCGCACATCATTCATACTTTCACCCAAAACCAACGTACACTCACATCTATCAACACCCTACCCCTATTATCTATATTGTTTCAGCACTCCCTCATCTGCACCGTGTTACCCCACCATGACCATCACTTCTACCCTGCCATCCCTAAATTTCACCTCAACTTCTACACTCTCCCTATCCTACCCCGTCACACTCACCTTACCTCACATCACTCATACCAACCCTATGATCCCGCCCTCCTCTTATCACTATCATTTATCATCCATCTATCATGCTAGTTTTTAACCTTTTTTCTTATTACACTACGTGTCAAACGCCATAATAAAATTCCTTCATTACATTAAATTAATTTCCTTTCATTGCATTACATTCACATTCATATCAATGAATCATGATTGAGCAAAGTAGGTAGGAAAGTGAAAGCATTAATTCAGTTCAATTTTTTTTGAAGTCGTATGTTAGTTGAAAAAAAAAATGAAAAAAAAAGGTCTCGCTTTTATCAACTGCAGGTCATTTAAAGTGGATTAATTTGGAAGTTTAAATGAAATAACATTCTTGACTTAAGTAATAGAAATCATGTTATAGAATAGCACAAATTTTACTATGGTCCAGGACCAAATCCTACTTGGTGTGCCCAACCAATAGGAATTCAACTTCCACCAATGGAATCCTATCTGTAAATCTTTCCACCAATATATCTCTTTTTGAAAGTGCTGACTTGGTGGTCCAAAAACTTGCACATGGACCACCATAAAATTACTGATAGAATAGAATTAAGCATGAGTGCATTGTCGAAATTAGTTAATGTTTTGAAAAACCATTAAAATGTAAAGATTTTACACACCTAATTAACTAGATATTTCCTTTTGTAAACAAAAATAGAAAACATAACAAGAAGAATATTTGACTCATTTTGAAATAATGATTAGGATAACAGTAATGTGCTAATTCTAAAGCACAGATTGTTATGGTTTAAAATAAGGAAAAGAGGGGTAATTTTTTGGCGGGAACTCCCTACGGTGAGTATCCCGCTAGATTTGCGACATGTGTGTCGCAAGAGGACAAAATACCGCACACATGACTGGGTATTCACCGTAGAGAGTCCCCGCCTAAGAATTTTTCGAAAAAGAGTAGTGAATGGCAGTCATGTAATTTAGGGTAGGGGTTAAAATGGCAAGTGTATCAAGGGACTTTAGAAGCCTACAACCCTACACAATAACAATATTGGAGCAAGGTCATAGGCTAACAGGCATCAAATAAGGGATGAACTAAGAAACAAAAGGTTTTTTCCATTTTGAGCTATAATTATTACATCACTATTTACCCCCCGGCCCACCCACCCCTTGGATCTACCTTAGGCAGCATTACGTAAAACTGAACCCTCGTGCGTCTTCTGACTCAAACCGAGAGTTTGTGTAATGTCATCTGACGATATATTTCACAATTGTTAAAAGACCGATCACATTCACACCCTCCTTGATAATAAATATATATATGGACGTACGTCATCTTCCTTTATATTATCCATAAGAAAAGACAAGAAATTCTTACGCACTGTTTTGTGCCATTTGCTCCTATTATTTTGTTGCATTAATTTTTACTAATTTACAATTTGCATGCGCCTTTTGTAGTAAGACGTTTGCCATAAAATGTCATCCATTGTCCTAAAAATACTCTTTGTGTATTATTGTTGCAACAAGGAAAGGAGAAATAGAAAGAGAAATATTAAATTATATAAGTATGATGGTGATAAATGTGTCTTAAAGACCTACAATATGTTATCGATATACTACTTCATATCCTTCCCAAAATATAAATCTGTTTAGAGTTTTTACACATAGTAAGAAGATGGTTAAGTATTATTAATTTGGATGGTAAAAGTTTATAATACCCCCTGATCGATCTCATTAATATATTAGTCGTAAAGTACTACCTCCGGTCTAAAATATAAGCGATCCTAAAATTTCCACATTGATTAAGAAAGTAGTTAAATGTAATTAATGTATTAATAAACTATGTAATACACCCCTTGATTATCATATATAAATACAATAATTGTGGAATAAAAGTAGTTAGATTGATATAAATTAAGGGTAAGATAAGGAAAATGTTCATTAATGTTCTCTTGATATTATGAATTACTTATATTATGAGACCAAAGTGAAAAAGTGACTTATATTTTAGACCAGAGGTAGTAGCTAAATGTATAATAATTAGGGGTAGAAAAAAATATAATAAATACTCTATTGGTATTTTAGATAGATTTATATTATGTTACAAATTAAAAAACTAAACGAATTTACATTTTTAAACAATAATAATATTTTCTAGCTTTGCATTTTCTTTTCCTAAAGCCCCTGGTGCAGAATATTCGATATATATATTTATATTGGCGTGACTGGTCGGTGCCGCACAGTTAGGCTAGATTCTTCATAGTCGCCCAATGATGCAAAAGTACGCTCAACTATTAAAATTAATAATTTGAGGAATTTAAAAATAATAATCTTAACCACGATTATTGTTTGTACGTTAAATTACCTTACTTGTTTAGTTGTTTTTGAAGTGTTACACCATATTTAATGGATAAAAAATCAAATGAGAAAAGTGAGCAAGCTGCAAGCATCGATTTTGGACGTATAGATATCATTGTCGCAGGCAACCAGCAAGACGAGAGATTTTATGATGCAACGGTTGTAAGAAGGTTATACCAAGTGGCATATATTAGAGCCTCTCATTTTCACTCTCTTTCACATAATACACTTTTATCGTATGTGAGAGGTTAGAAATGAGTGGTTGTAATACATGCCACTTGGTAAAACCTTCTTACAACAGTTGTATTTTAAAATTTCACCAGCAAGACATTGACTCTATGCTAATTATTAAGCCTTTTAACCCGAGGTTTTGGGGTCGAATCTCAATAAAGATAAAAATGTATTGATAGATGATATTTCGTATTCGTTAAAAGAAAAAAAAAAAAAAGTTACCATCAATGTAAAATATTAAAGTGCATGAAAATAATTAGTCTATCACAAAATTGATAAAAGTAATTTATGTTACCGATGCATATTGAACAGGTCAATGCTGCTAAAGCTATGACTTTTGCTTTCCATATGTTCTCCTGCCATTTAGTAATATGCAAAATTAACAAAATTATAGGTTTACACATTTTTTAGAATATTCTTTAACTGCAATTAATGTAATAATTGTAAATTAATAAAAAATTATGAATATAAATTAGGGTAAGGGAAGGGGAAATGCAATAAATTCTTAATTGATATTCTAAATGAAATTATATTACGAGACAAAATCAAAAAGTAAACGGACCTATATTTTAAGACAGAGAGAATACATATTTCATATTTGATGGATTGTTTTTGTTTTATTGGTTTTTATTTAAATTATATGTGCATCATTTTACATGTCTTTATATACATAAAAATACATAAATTAAAAGTATAATAACAATAACAAGTGGTTGATTTGTTTACAATTCCATTCATATTTGGCTGTCATTTTCGCGATTTATTTTTCTTAATTAGCTATCATTTTATAATGTAACGTGTATTTATCACTATTTTTTGAACAAACCCTTTCTTCATTAATGGTCTTCTGATCATAAATATTCAATTAATTTTTATTTTATTTTATCTCACCTTCAAAACTTTAAGGTAAGAATAAAGATCCATGGAAGTATCATCGAAGATTGTCGCCTGCTTTTGCCTGCCTTTGTTTCAGTCTCATTTTCTTTTGTGACAAGACATGGCAATGTGAATTCGCTTCTTTTAGCTAGGGAAGGTCTCTGTCAGTCTTTTGAATGGGCATTATTCGTGTTTGTATTGCGTAAAGAAAATCAGAAACGTAGCGGAAACGTAAAACTCTGAATTGTTTGGTTTTATTGGGTGAATAAAAATACTTACAATGAATCTCTTATATAGTAGAGAAATAATTAGAAGAGTTTAGGGGATAAAGACTAATCCTAATACAATAAATATAAATCTTTTATTCAAAATATAAATCTATCTAGATTTATCAATATAACATATATATTTTTTTGACAATCATCATCTTTTATCTCTTCAGATTTTGACCATATCTTTATCTCTCCAGACTTTGTCTTCTGTCATTGTGGAGTGTGATTAATTAATAATATTGCCTTTGATTCTCAAAAAAAAAAATATAGGGAAAATTTTCTAATACAATTATTCATCTATAACCTTTAGCATTAATGAAGCCGTGCAACCTTCTTACTATCGTTGCGTCATAAAATCTCTCGTAATAAAGAGAATACAAATATGATGCATATGTTTGCAACTGGAGGTGGTAGCCCGAGCTTACCGTGTACTGCCCCCTTGGTAGTATCCTTCCAAGTAAGCACACCTTCAATCAATTCGGCTCTCGCATCTATAATTGCCGCCCCTCTTTTAATACTCCTCCACATTATTGAACTCCCTTGTTTTAATGGTTGGTGGATTTCCCCTTATTTGGCTTTAAGGACTTCTACCCACAATGTCTTCTTGTCCTTCATTAATTGCCACGCAAGTTTTGCCAAAAAGGCCTGATTCATATCTGCCAAATTTTTGAATCCTAGTCTGCCCGCATCCTTTGGCATGCATAATTTATTCCACGCGATATGGTGTAGCGTTCTTTTTTTCCACCGTATATCCCCAATAAAAATCTCTGCAAATCTTCTCTAGTTGGGAAATGACGCCCACCGGTAGTTTGACCGTTTGCATGGTATAGAAAGGTTGTGAAGCTAAAGAAGTTTGCATTAAAATCGCTCTATCTGCATGTGATAAAGTATGGGATTGCCATGAACTATGTTTCCTATTCATTTTATCCACCAAATACGAGAACATTGATATTTTCAGTCTGCCTTGGAGGAGAGGTATACCAAGATAAGTTCCCAGATCACGAGTATGCTGCATTTCAAGTGCTTGACTAATTAAGTCTCTCCGGATGGGAGTAACGTTCGCCGAAGTTTGAAACTGTGACTTCGCCACATTAATCTTCATGCCAGATACAATGCAGAAGTCCCCTAAAATAGTGTCCATGACCAATGCTTGAACCTCGCTCGCTTCCCCAAAAAGAAGTAAATCATCCGCAAAGAAAAGATGAGACAACGGCGGACCATTTTTAGATAGCTTGATCGGCTTCCATAACCCCCCAGCTATTGCTGCTTTAATTTTTTGACTTAAGACCTCCATCACCAAGACAAAAAGATGCGGGGCGATTGGATCGCCTTGCCTTAAACCACGCTTCGGTTTGAAGGAAGGAAGACGTTCCCCGTTCCACAGAAGAGACATCGAAGCTGAGGTCATGCAGTGCATAATAAGATCGCAAATTTTCTGGCTAAATCCGGATGCTTTCAGAATCTTATTGAGGAAAACCCAGTCCACATGATCATAGGCCTTTTCTAAGTCGACTTTAACCATCATCACCCATTGCTTCCCTTTCAATTGACGCATGTAATTGACGATTTCCTGCGCAAGAATTATATTTTCTGTTGTACCTCAATCCGGGATGAAAGCTGCCTGAGTCTTGTCAACAAGTTTGTCAAGAACGGTGCTAAGACGGTTACCCAACTCGACCCCATTTGGAAAGAGATCTAGAGCCTCAAGGGTCCTTCTAGAGGCAACCATTTTCTTTGGATGCTATGTCATGATGCACTTCCGGTTAATGTACGATTATACTGGTATCAAGTGCTGGAGTCAAATATATGCGGCATTTGTGGGCAAGAAGAGGAGGCATCTTTACATGCCGCCGGGATTCTTCTTTGCCCGAGAGAGATATGGGAAAAATTTCTAGAACCTGCTTATAGAGAAGACTTCTTCGCTGCTGAGTCAACAAAGGACTGGATTACGTTCTCACTCAAATCGGCCCAGACTTTCACGGAGACTCCCAAGTGCAAATACATTTGGATGAAGATTGTCAACGACATTTGGATTTGGCGAAACAAGCGAGTGTTTGGGGAAGAAAACTGTCACCCCCCGCCTCATATCTTCATCACTCAAATGGTGGAAAAAGCTCTAACATTAGGGATTAATTGCAGGAACTAGAAGAGCAGTGATTTGTATTTATGTTTCATTTTTTGAACACTTTGTAAATGCTTGGCATCCCTGATGTTTGAATAAAGAATGTCGTTTTCACCACACAAAAAAAAAAAAAAAAAAAAAATATATATGATGCATATGTTTTATTTGTTCTTAGTTTTTGAAGGGAAGAAATTAATAAATCATTGAAATTCGAATATTTGCATGCCGAAAAAAAAGAAAAAAAAAAAACTGCAGCATACAACTCTAGTAGTGCTACTGGTGCCAAACGTCACTTCTGTCTGGCACAGGCTTTATGGGATGCCCTCCCTCCCTCTTTACTTTTTTATAATTTTGTTTTTCTATCGAAATTGAATCTCTATTATATGAAAGCACTCACGTGTCGTTGTTTTTAATCGATTTTCTTACGTTACAGATTGTCAATCTCATTTCTATTATTTTTTATTATAGAATGTATAACTATGATACAATGAAAATTTCTACCGTTGATCATTTATACAAAATAATTCTATATTTCGTGCTGTAATAAATGATTTGAATCTTTGTTTTAAGGGATTTAACTTGGGCTCTAATGTGTGAATTACAAAAATTCTAAAAATGTCAACGTCTCGATTTCAGGAGAGAATTTATAATAGAGATTAATATATCAAATATAGATTTCACTCTATTCTATCTTGCATACAAATCTTAATTGTGTGAAACATATAGTGTGAATTGTTGAATGAACAAGAACAGAAAGAAATGGTAACAAAACACAAGAACCAAAGGCCCCACTGTGTTATTTCCAGGCGGCACTACAAAATACAAATGTTGGGCATAAACATAGCACTTGACACTGTAATAAAGCTGATTCCTTTTCTTTTCTTTTCTACTACTGTACTAAATTTCATTTCACTTTTGCATGCCATAACTTTAAATTTTTACTATCCACTCTTTCTTTGTTGAGAGCACTACACAACTACTTTATACAAAAAGAATCAAACATTCATTTGATAGTACAACAACAACATATTTACCATGTAGTAACTGCTAAATGATTTGATAAGAAAAAGAATGAAATATATTCCCCCCCCCTAAGTGTTTGTCTTTATGCTGGACATTTCCATGAGAATCCGGCTAACTTTCAAATCAAAAAAAAAAAAAGAGAAAGGATAAAAAAAAAAGGTGCAACTTTTCTGCACTCTTCTTAGTTAATGGCAAAACTGCTGGAATTCAGAGGGGGGGTAGTAGTATGTATGGTATCAAAGAAGGCAGATTTGCAGGCCTTCAAACCACATTGCTTTTTTTTTTCTCTTCTTTTCACAGAAATTTACCACAGGAAAAAGATGTTTCTCCTGTATCCCACTTCACTTGCAATCAATTATGCATCAGAGGAAAGAATCTCAACCAGCAACTTTAAACAACCCTTTTGTTTTCTTCATAATTAGACATCTTGGGAGTTGGGAGACCAAATCTTGATCGAAAGAGAGGACCGGATGACAATCGTAGAACCAAAGCAGCAACGAGCCGGGAAATAGGCTTTCTGAGAATCAAATTTGCACACAAAACATGTCAATGATAAAGAGGATAATACGTAGAACAACACTTGGTGGTAAAAAAAGACCAACCTTCTCTGATCCGTGGGGTAGGGTCAGCAAAACACAAACATTCGCTAACTGATGCATCAGTGCTGTGTCCCAACCTACACAATTGAAGAATGGTATATGTAAGTCAAGTAAAATAAAAGATTTAAAACATCATATAGAAATGATTTAGGTAACTGCTCAAAAGTTATTGAAAATTGTCCAAGCAACTTACTTTCTTAGCAGCCATTGCTCTCATTCTTGTAGCATTATGCTTTTAGACGCTTCCAGATGCTGAAAAGGAAGGAACCAGGGGATATAAGCTTAAAATTTCATGAAAACGACAATAATATAGGCAAGAAATTACAAAGATATGAAAGCATACTTCAATTAGGATCCATGTAAATTGAAGAATTTCAGGCCATTGTATGCATAATAGTATGCAACAATTCTTCAACCTCAACCCGAGCATTGGAGCAACTCATACTTTTCCTGTTTCGGCTGTGGTTGTTAGACTCAACCTCTGCAACAAACATACTGCACACCGGCCTATGATCCGAGAATCTAGACTCTCCACGGACATAGGATAGTTGATGGAGGCCTCGACCGTTCCACAATATGCGATCACACCTTCAATACCATGATACTACATTAGCCTTTTAGCACTTTGCTTGCACATACTCAAATCCATCAAAAGTTGTATTGTATCAGATGAAGAATTATTACCATGCAGGTGTTCTTCGTTTCTCTTTCGGATGCATATCATCACCAGCATATCTATCGGAGTTGTTCAAATACTTGTATGTAGGAGGGAAATAGATCCTCCCCTCGTGCCATCCAACAAAAACACGCCCCCGTTTCTGCTCCATCCGCAGCTGCAAGAAAACCGTATCTCAATACGAAAGACTGAAAATGCATAGCCATGAAATGATGGTAGGTTTTAACTAAAGAGTAATGCATACCTGGTCATTTTCCAACAATGCCCTCCAATTACGCATCTCCACAAGTGCCTTGGCAGTTCGATAGGATAATGAGATCCGATAATTCAAATCTCCCAGCCAGATTATACGACTACAAAAAATACTAGCACAGCTAAGAATTTTTGGAGGCAATATAATTGAAAATCAATGATATGATTAACGGAGAAGTCACGAAACTAGAAATAATAAAAGGCTTACTCATGCTCATGGATAGTTTGAGGGGAATTTTCATCTCCAATGCCACCAACTCTTGGAAACCGGGTTTTCCGTTGAATTTCCATGACATCGGCGTTCCTTCTCAACTCATCACCTTCCTTTTGTCCAGAGGTTAAATGACTGCAAATGAAGCAGAAACTTGTTTGGTGCAATGACATGCTAATTGATATAGATCCCTGCAAGAAAAACAAAATCATCAACAACGTTACGATGAAATGATACTACTTTCAAGCACAATAGAAACAAACACACACCTTGTTTCCAAGATAGCCCATCAATCCGCGGCCAACACAAGATACTTTAAGATTATGTACATAGTCTCTAAGATCATTTCTTATCCATACAGTAACAAAAATTCCAACCATTTGCTTGCTTGCCACCAAACAATATCTCGATTGTCCTTGTTGTCTAGTACTTCTGTCCTCCGTATAGACAGAACCTCCGTATGACATAGGTGACTGTCGGGGTGAACTAGGAGAGTCGTTATTCTCATCATCATCAGAACAACACCATCTTCCATATGGATCAAAATCAGTCTGCTGGTCCCCAAAAACTACCCTATCACACACACTGAATCTACGATCTAGTTGAGGCTGTGCCATTGACATATCACTCTGTGACATTCTCATACTACGACTAAGGGATTGGCAAGAACGTCGGTGAAAAAAAGACGAGGGTCTCCGCCTTGATGAACCTTCAAAGTCATCATCAAGTTCCACAATTGGGTCAGGGACAGGTGAAGGCGTACGGTAACAACCACTAGTACCGGGAAGGCTGTTAAGAGTTCTACGGATTAATGCTAACCATTTCCTAGCAGGGCCATTGTCTTCGGTGCCTAATACATTACCAGCATTCAGAGGAACAATTTCTTGAAACCTAAAAATGTCAAAAGAATGCAGATGAGCCAAATGAAAACAGCCCATAAATTGTCAAAGGCAAGAACAACAAACAAGCAATAAAGCTCAAAACTTTACACATAAAAAAACTCACCCAAGAACATATATGTCAGCAGGTGGTGATGTATGCAGCCAATCATCAAGATTCAAATGATTAGGTGGAGATTTTCCACCTACATTCCATGTAGCTGTGAAAATCCTGTTCAAGAACAAATTAACACAAGAATCAAGTATTACACCTTGATCAAACATTTGGAAATAAAATTATAATTACAAACACATACAAAACAAGTACCTATAATTGTGCACATCAGTTGAATCCTGGTCAATCTTACTTCTACGAATGCGCTCAGAACGCCTATTGCTTGATCGCTCTGTAGAATTCATACAAGACGATAATTATTGTTTCACATGTTTTTCATAAATGAATTCTAGGACCAATGTCTGTTGGTGTGGTCCAAAAGAAATAATTCAAGTGCAGTTATCCCACCTGCTTTGCTTTTCTTCACAGGCAATGTATTTTCCTCAGAGAAATCACTCCTTCGTTCTCCACTAACACCTGAAAAAGTAAACCAATTCAGTAAAGATAACCATTTCAAATATTTCCCGTTAAAAAAAAGTGATCAAGTACTATCTCCTGAAAATTGAAAGAACAAAAGTTCCAGTTTTAAATCTTGGTGATGTAGAACAAGGAAATGAAAACAACCTTCATTTTATTATGTAGGCAAGAATCATAAACTCACCTCCATAAACAATAGCATCAGCATGGAAATCATCGGCTTTAGTCTTAATGTTGAACCATTTCTTCACCAATGTCTTGGTCCATGAAAGCTTCATAATCATATGCACCAGAAGGCTAAAATTAGGCCAGAAGAGAAATTTTACACAAGTATGGCTAAAACCCAGAAATTATATCAACAAACCTTGCTTTTCTTGGAGCTCCCATCTTTCATTGTTTCGTTTTCATATGAATGTCACAATACAATCCCACAAATAAAGATCCAAACTTTGAGGTTCTTTTCTTTGGGAATGACAATTAATTAACAATTCAATACTAGAAGACAAGACTCTCCCTATCAATCACTCCACCTCTAGCGGCCAAAAAAAGAAAGAACTTCAAATTCAAGAAAAGGAGCGTATGATAAAACAGTCTAAGAATACAGATTCCCCTGCTTTCTCACGTAATGAGGATAAAAAACGCCCAGTTTCTTGACATAAAGAGAAAATATGTTGGGCTTTTAATTCCTTGTGGGGTTCTCAGTTCTCTTGGGAATCAGGTCCAAGAAAAATTCAAAGGAAGAAACAAAAAAAGAGAAGCAAGGAAGACGATGAAAGAGGAAGGGAAGAAGAAAGTGATGGGGCGGTAGAAAAAGAATACTGTGTCATTACAGAATTTAAAAGAGTGGAAATTTTATATTGAAGCTCATAAGATCAATGTTACTATCATTGTCTTAAAACCAATTGGTATTAGTAAAGGCGCAACTATATTTCTTATCATTTAAGAGTGACAATCTGTCCCCAACACCCTTTTTCAGTGTTAGCAATCCGTCTAACTTGCACAAATTTTTTTTTCAAGAGTGTGGCGCAATCTACCCAACACTTCTCCTGCCGCGTGAAGCGTCTCTCCCAACACTTGCACAATTTTTTTTTTTAATAATGTTTCAACCAGGTTCGATCTCACGACCTCTCTGGCCTCGATACTGTATTAGGATCTCGGTTTTCATGGGATGTTGATTGACAAATGAGGTATTAGAGGTAGTAAGCAGTGTAGAGGATATATGACAGAGATTCATGACTGGAATCGGGATGGATAGTGGGGTGGCCATGGATGAGGACACAGAATCGGACATAGAGTCACCGAAGGAGTGATAGAATGAGAGGGAGTAGATGTAGGAAAAGCAGAGAAGTAGCGAGGGGATAGGAAAAGGTTTTTGGTTTGTAGATACCACATTTGCCATGTGCCACAAATCCTGTTAATTCCGATGACGGTGATCTGTGTTGTCCTTACCAAAGGTCCTCAAATCGGTTTCGACTTATCCAATCAAATTGATCTTTGAATCTCCTCACTCTTCTTATCCATCTCTCAACAACTCACCTAGCATGCTACTTTATCTTGGTATCGAGAGAACGGGTTCTATGGCGGCAAACACCACCGTCATGTCCGGTGAGCCAACGCCACCGGTCGTTTCTTCTTCCTTCCGGTCCTAATACTCAACTTTCAGGGTCTCTATCTTCTATCGACATCATGCCCACACCAATTCCACAAAATCTTTGTTCAAACACTTCATCTCCGACTCGATCGTGACCATCTCCGGTCACACGCGGACCAGGGATTCCCGACCAAATGTTTCTCACACCGATCCATCTTTTCCTAGCTTTTCTCTTGGCTCCTTACCACCGTTGTCCACCTTTATGATGTCTTCTCCGACACCAAATCGCTTTGTCGGCTCAACACCAAGCCCATTTGGTGGTCATCCTGACTCAAAGTCAGATCTTGTGAAGCTTGATCGGAGTAACTATCTTCTCTGAAGTCAACTATTCTTCCGATTGTTCGTGGTCATCGGCTTGAAGGGTATCTCCTTGGAACTCAAATTCGTCCACCTCAATTTGTTGTTTCTCCTGTATGGCACTATCGGCAATCCCGCTATGACGATTTAATTGGTTTGCCACCGATTCTTTACTTATGGGATGGTTGATGGCTTCAATGACCGAACAAGCTCTTCTGAGAGGTAGTTGGTTGTCAATCGAGTCATGAAGTCTGGAATACATTGGAAATACTGTTTAACAATCGATCTGAAGCACGCATGCTGGAGTATAAAGGAGCCCTAACCAGAACTGACAAAGGATCAAAATCAATGGTGGATTACCTTGCCCTAATGAAGTCGTATTCGATGGTTTGGCTGCGCACTGGGTATCCGATTTCCAATCTTGGTGATTCTAGCGACTTTGGGCGGCCTTTGGCAAAGACTATGAGTCATCATAGTCAATATAACATCAAGGATTGGTTCTTTGACGTGGCAAGAAGTGCGCCTCGACTTGTTACTCACGGCGCTGTTGGCTCGTTTCAATCCTTCAATCAACCTGGATGTTCCATCTCCGGGTTGCTAATTTGGCCTCTCAAAAGTCTAGAGCTATGAATAGGGTAATGAGACAAGGAAACAACAACTATGGTGGCCAAGATTACGGAAGAGGCATGATTCTGAGGCAATAGAGGTGGTAGAAATAGAGAGGTGGAAGGTCCGGTTCAGTCTGAGCCGGTGTGCCAAGTTTGTGGAAAACCAGGGCACATAGTCGCAAAATCTGCTATCACAGGTATGATTCCTCTTATACTGGACTCGCTATCTCTAACAACTCTGGAAATGGTGCATATCACGGTTCTAGTCCTAGATCAAATGTCGTATATGTTGTTTCTAGCGATACTATGATGGATCCAAGTTTGGTATCTTGTGATGGGGCAACCAAATCATGTCTCTAATGATCTTAATAACCTGCATTTGAGCTCTGGGTATGAAGGGTCTGATGCACTCACGGTAGGAAATGGTGAGTCCTTACCCATTACTCATGTTGGTCATTCCACACTTCCAACCAGTAGTATCTCCAAACTTTCCTTAAATGGCATCCTTCATGTTCCTAGTATAACTAAGAATCTTCTTAGTGTTTCTAAGTTAACTGCTGATAATTCTGTTTTCCTTGAATTTCACTCTGATTCTTGTTTTGTGAAGGATCTAACTACCAAGAGAATTCTCCTGCAAGGCACTCTTAAAAATGGCCTCTATCAAATGTCTATTCCAGATCGTTTGAGCTCTCCTCCACCCAAAGATTGTGAAGTTTTGTCTCCATCAACTCAGCTTTCTGAAGTTGTGTCTTGTCTGGTGCCATCAAGTCCTGTACTAGTTCTCATTGAGTCCGGTCCTCGCCTTTTGTTAGCTTGCATTCTGTTTCAAAACAAAGCCAATGTTTGGCATAGAGGTTAGGTCATCCTCTAGTAGGGTTCTTGGTCAAGTTCTAAGAGTCTCAGAATGAATCTCTTGATCTTAATGAAAGACTTTCTTTTGTGAAGCTTGTTTGTCTTGGTAAACAACATTCTTTATCTTATTCTCTTTCTACATCTAAGATCATTGTACCTTTTGATCTGGTTCATTCAGATCTTTGGGGGCTCTCTCAGTTCATTCTTCAACTGGATAATACCTATTACATACATTTTCTTGATGACTTCACTAGGTTCACTTGGATTTTTCCCTTAAAAGCAAAATCAGATGCTATAACTGCTTTTACACATTTCAAAACTCAAGTTGAAACTCAATTTAACACAAAAATTAAATGTCTGCAAAAGCACTTGGGGGAGAAATTTAGAAACTTTGAACCTTTGTTGAAGGATTTTGGAATTAATTTGGACATCCTGTCCTCATGCCCATGGCCAGAATGGCAAGGCAGAAAGAAAACACAGGGCCATTGTAGAAATGGGTTTAGCTCTCCTAGCTCAAGCTTCCTTACCACTCAAATTCTGGTGGGAAGCTTTCCTACACTCTGTTAGACTCATAAATTATCTACCAACTCCTGTTCTAAATCATAAGTCACCTTTTGAATGCTTATTTGGAAAACTTCCAGATTACACCATGCTAAGAGTCTTTGGCTGTGCTTGTTATCCTTACCTTAGACCCTATCATAATAGGAAGTTTCAGTTTCATACTCAGAAGTGTACCCATCTTGGTCTCAGCCCCTGTCACAAAGGATATCTGTGTCTTAGTCCTAATGGTAGACTTTACATATCTAGAGATGTTACCTTTGATGAGGATAACTTTCCTTATTCCAAATCCAACACACCATCCACTATTGCCACAAATCCTGTTAATTCCAGTATCAGTGATCCTGTGTTGTCCTTACCAGTGTCCTCAAATCAGTTTCCTGACTTATCCAATCAAATTGATGCTGAATCTCCTCACTCTTCTTATCCATCTCTCAACAACTCACCTAGCTGCTACTTCTTATCTAAGCTCAGTTAAACTCTTGTACTACGTGTCAATCTTGAAAAATATAAACAATTTTAGTACAGTATAGTTATTGTTTTGCCTTTTTACATTTTATATTTAAACCACTTATATAGAAACGAATGGACGGGGTATCATTGATCAGGGATAGTGATTTCTTAAAGTATGCTTTGGATTTTTCTTGTTTGTGAAATTTTAGGGTGGTCTAGATGTAAGTTTTGGACCATCAAGCCAACACTTTCAAAAGGATACACTGGTGGAAAGTTTTTACAGGTAAGGGATATTGGATTCCTATAGATTTTGGTGCACCAACTAGAATTTGCATCAGGTTCAACATAAAATTTGTGTTCTTGTTTTATTAGTGACTTAGGCAGTGTTAAAAAGAGGTCTAAGTTTATGGGAACAGAGCTAAGTATCGAATTTTGAAGAGAATAAAGTTGGAGTGGAATGGTGTTTGGGGAAGGGAGCAAAGCAAAATCTTCTCTTCTCTCTTTTTATTACTTTATTTTTTTTGCTTCAAAACTATGCCCCCAAGTAAATGGACATCTTGGTCACCTATCAAAGGGACTCCCACGTGCTCCGTTTATTTTTCGCTTGTGTTTTTCTTTCAACCTTATATACGAATGTATCAACTACACCACGATCATAATTGTTATATAATAAATAATTGATTAAGTGTAACGTCATAAAGCTTAAGGTTAGTTGTGTTACTTAAGTCGAATAGATTAGACAATGACTTATGTCTATCATCCCTCGATTGGTCTAATATAAGTTAATGTAAGTTAACAAGTCTATTATATGTATGTTGCTTGGTCTATGCAGGAGAAGTTTATGCTATTTATCACGGTATCATCTTTAATTTCTCTTATGAGTTTTCTACATTGATCATAGAACGTGACTCTCTCAGGATGATTCAAAAGTTTACTCTTACATATAATGAAGATTTCTCGGATGTTGGAGCAATAATTGAAGCGAACACTACTTTGTCAATTAGGCATATCTCGTTTAATTTTACATTTTATCTTCCTTCAGTGAGTACGAAAGATGAATCTATATGGGGTCTTTTGGCATTCACTTAAAAATGAGGCAACGGCTAATAATAATTCATTTATCACTTTTCATCTTTGGAACTCACTCATGCAAATCAGCTAGGAAACCAACCGCTCATCTTTTAGTGCGGGGTCGGCAGTACTCGAATCTTTTTTAAGGAATGGGGAAACTCTCCCAGTATGAATGTTGTCTCAGCCTGTATGCTTGATATTGCTTAATAAAATCTTGCTTAGGGTTTAAAAATATATTACATTCTTTTTTTTTTTTAAGGAATTGACATTCTCGTAAGAACCATACTAGAGGATTCTACCATTATCAAAATATTGCACTTAGTTCCGTCTGGCAATCAACTCTGATATCATATGTAATGTACCAAAACTTGAGGCTAACGACGCTACTTTAAATTATAATGAATCCAAAATCGATATAGGTTCAAAATATCATAGTATTCTTTTTTCCTTTTTCTTTTTTGCACGTCTCGACTCTTGATAGATTAGATGAAGCTATGAATGTGATTAATATTGTACGTAATAGCAAATATTCCATTTTTAATACTAAAATATATTCCTAAAATAGATTTATTAAGACTTAATTAATTCCTAGAATAGATATATTATGATTGATCCTTTTCATTGACCACTATATATTCTTTTAGATACTAATGATGTGATCAATCGATCTGGTTATCAATCAAAACTATCATTCTTTTTTTTTTTTAAGGAAAAAGAACTTTTATTAAGCAACATCCGCCAAGCAGGCGGCCAAAACGTCACCCGTGACGAGGTACCCAAAGATATCCGAGTCAAAACTAACAAAACATGTCGAACAAAAAGTGCGCAGGGACATTCCTCATACGCCGAATAAAAGTAAAGGAAACATATGTAAAACTAGATAACATGGCCAAACAATCTTATACTATACAGCCATGGGCCGTAAGATCTTCGACAAGTCTACGGAGGCTCGAGATACATGCCAAGCAATCGCTCTCTACCTGTAATCGTTGAATCCCCAAAAGACGCGCTTCCTCCAAAACCAATGAAGTAGCCTTTAGCTCAATATATTCCACCGAGCCCCTTGGATCGAAGTGATATGCAAAAGAATGAAGAACTGCCCTATAAGAATATCGGAAAATGACTTCAACCCCTGCTCCTGCCTCAGTAAAACTATTATTCTTTAATATATCTTCGTATTAAAACATTATATTAACAAATTAAAACTTTTAATAGTAGTAACTAAAATTTCATATCAAGATTCAGTGAAACAAATTAATATCTAAGTATTCATATTTTGATGTGAGATGTTATACTGCTGCACAGGATAAGAGCACTGGTAAAAGTAAATACAAAGTTTCTATTTAAAATTTGAATGTTTTGTTGTGTTTATCATAGAATAAAGATTATTTAATTTGGAGCATTTTACATAATGCTTTACCACTTGCTGAGAACCTTGTAAAGCGTCAGATTATTCCGACTGCGACGTGTGTTGTGTATGATGACGATGAGGAGTCTATTCTACACGCACTACGTGACTGTAATTGGGCACGTATGGCGTGGTGCATTGTCATACCGTGCAAAAATTGGTCTAGCTTTTTTGGGGCCGCTAATGTGCATGATTGGGTGACACTAAACCTCGTGGAGAAACCTGGAAGCATTTTTGGGTCTACGAAGTGAAAATACTTGTGGCGAGAAATAACTTATGACATATGGTTATGGCACAACAGACAGGTGCATGGATATGACCTCCGGCTTTCGTTTTTGTTTCAAGAGCAGTAGAGCATGCCAAGAACCTACGTCTAGCAAATGGACGACTAATAATACTTGTGATGTATAGTAGCTGCTTTGCATTTTTCAATTTCTTTCTTTTCTGAACAGTTGGACTTTTAAAATAAACCGATCCATGTTCAAAAAAAGAGAGAAAGAATATGATGTGTAAACAAAAGTAAACGGAGGAGGATCCCATCATATACACTTGGGGTCCTGTGCATCCACAACTACACAAAAAAAGATTGAAAAAATCATACACAGCCTTTTAGCGTGAATGCAACAGTCCCCTCATGTACACAACCTCCTGTACATAGAAGGAGATTGAGACTCGAGGGGGAAAGGCGAAAAAGGCCAGAAAGACAAAGAAAATAAAAAAATGGAGATGCAAGGAAATCTTCTATTTTGGTTTCTTAAAAATGACATATTAATAATGGATTGACCCAAATATGTTGTTTTTTTTTTTTTTTTGTTGTAAATCTTGAAGTAACCGCCATGGAGTAAATCTTGTAAATCTTTTTTTTGTAAACTTCCGTTGAGTAAATCCTTTTTGTAATTTTTTTTTTTTTTTTTTTTTTTTTTTTTTTTTGTAAATCTTGGAAAAACAGAAAATGAGTCCATGATAACATTCCCACATTTAAAGTCTTTTGACTTATACTCCTCCGTCGCAACGTGAAAGGTAAAAAATAGTAGATGTAGTTAAATAAAATATATATTATATATATATATATATATATATATATATATATAATAATAATAATAATAATAATAATAATAATACTGGTAAAAAACCTTAAGAAAGATATAGTCACATCAAAAAAAATGTACTCACGGCCAAAATAATGTAATAACATAAAAAGAAACGGTAACAATCAATAAAATATTGTTACAATAAAAAAAATTAGTTACACATTAGAAAAATGTAGTAACATATACAAAGAATTAATTAGTTACAACCAATATACAAAGAAGTAGTCACTCGTAATTGTTACTGTATGATGGAAATGATCATTCTTATTGCATTGTTAATTCACTCGTAATTTTTAGTATATATTGGAAATTATCATTCTTATTGCGTTGTTCTTTCACGTGTTACTGTCACTTCACTCGTAATACATATATAGTTTTAACCGAAGCGTACTCATGATTGTATTTTTATGGATCGTAACCGAATCTGAAGTAGTAGAAAAGAATTAAATGAAAGACCTTTATGGATCGTAACCGAATCTGAAGGAATGTCTGGCATTTTATCCTCTCTTTTTTTTTTCGGTATAAAAGAATTGAATGGAAGATTTTTAAAAAGTAATAAAAGAGGGTATTGTTAGAAGTTTACACGGTTTTTATCCGGATTAATCATCAGTTCCATCGAATCCTGATTTATCAGTAAATATGTCCTTCTTGGTAAATAAATACTAAATAAAACACATTAAAAGACAGTAGCTAACAAATAAAGACGGTGCATATTCACAGGAATTAATGTTGTGTAAGAAAATGAAGTGTTCCTGAGTTTGCTGGCTGTTGTCTAGTGGCCCGTAGGGACATTTATAGTACATCTTTTGCTTATTAATTACTACTACTAGTAATTAGGATTTGGATACTACTTTGTTGCCATATTTCTTTAATTAATGAATTTTGTGCATTGAAAAAGATTAGTCCAAGTTAATTCTTGGACAAAATGTTATTTGCCAATAATACGGGGTTTAATGCAAGAACAGAAGAACAATGTGTTCAAATGGTTAAGCAAAATCGATCGAAGGGATATTTTGTATAATCCACCAATATGTCTAATGATCACACAGCAATTATCCTCCTTTGAGGGGCTGCTTTTTGCTTCAAAATTAATTAGTAGTATTATTTCTTTTCTTCTCTTTTTTAAAAGGGCATGGATTAATGTGATTTTTGGTGCTTGAATTTTGCTTCTTGGGTTACTGACTGGCCTTCACGGCTCTCAACATGAAGAATGTGTTACTGTATTAATCTTTAGGCCTCGAAATCTATTCCACCGTGTTACCCTTATTTGTTTTATATACTCCTATATATATATATATATATATATATATATATATATATTAGGTTAATTTGATTTTAGTCATCTAACTTTCACTTGTTTTGTAGTAAATAGTATTTTTTTTTTCAGTGGCATTTTTAGTCATATAACTTTATTTTACTGATTTTTAGTCCTTTTGCCAATTCATCACCGGAGCTCCGCGAAATGGCTTAGGGTATATACAAAAGGACTAAAATCAGGAAAATAAAAAGTTATAGAGGCTGAAAATCTTCTGCCACTCTTCTCCAAAAAAAAAAAAAATGCTACCACATGGCAGCCACCTAAGCACTTCGCCGGAGCTCCGGTGATAAATTGGCAAAAAGGACTAAAAATCCAGATAATTGAAAGTTATAAGACTGAAAATACTACCGGAGTAAAAAGAGGACTATTTAAAAAAACAGGAAAAGTTAGAGGACTAAAAATCAAATTAACCTTATATATAGTAGTATTGGTTTTATTTTAGGCAAAGCCATATGCCCATATATGTTATTGACCTGCAAATTTTTTTTTTTTTATCATAATAACATATTCTACCACACACACTTTGTCCATTATCATTCGGGCCAATGTGACGGTGTATTAAATTTGTTATTTGTGTGTCTCTTATTAGGGACTAGCTACCGTTTCATTCACCGTATAAATAAAAACTTCTCTCGTTTTAATTAGCCTTAATAATTTTGAGGTATATTTTTCTATACAGTAGTTTTATGGTGGTCCTGGATCAAATAATTGGACCACCATGTCATCAATTTGGAGAAACATGATTGGATGTTGATTTTTAAACATTGGGGACCACCACAAAACATTAAAATCCTATTGGTTTGGCACACCAAGTAGGATTTGGTCCAGGACTATTGTAAAATTTGTGTTCTCTATATTCGTATATAATCAACTTTAGGTTTTGAGATTTGATACCCGCATGGATAGCTCAGTTGGTTTCCAGGTGGTGGATTGCATCAAGGAACACATGAGGAATCCTGGCAGCCGCCTTATGAGAGTTAACTCTGAATTAGTTCAGGATGATTCCTTGTGGGCATTGGGTCCCAGGGCGGACGCAGGATCCCGGGCGACGGGGGTCGATAATTCTAATTTTTTTTTGCAATCAATATTGTTTTTTTTTTCATCCCTATGATTCGAAAAAAAACACTACTATACATCGCAAAAAAAACACGGCTATACATTTCACTTTATATGATTAAAAGACTACTATATATCGCATTATCGAAACAATACACACTTCTATTTTTATCAATAAAGTTTTAAACCACTACAAATAATGTTTTTCAAGAAAACCAATATTCCGAAACCGATTAATATTTTTTTTTAATGTATCACTTTGACAATAACTATGTATTTTTCTTTATATGATAAAAGGTTTATGTCAAAGTAGCGGATTATCATAGATCATAAGGGCGAATATAAATTTTATAAGGGGCGAAAAAAATATATAATATATATATATATATATATAGCAGTGTATTCTCCGGATCCGTGGGGGGGAGGGGGGGCACTCATGTTAAGGTACATCCGCCCATGTTTGGTCCTGGTCCTCCCAGCTAAAGTGCCGCTGAGTCATCATAATTAATTTTATCATCATTCTATCGGGATATAAGGGTCATGCGAGTGAAGGACATTGGTTTTGACGTTTGATGTATGTTAGTGTGTGTGTGTGTGTTTTGTTAACAACGTGTGTAGGCCAATCAAAGCTTAAGGACTGCTAAAACGGGAAATTCTTAGGTGATGACTCTCTACGGTGAAGGCCATTAGATTTGCGTCGTGTGTCTTGTTATTATCTCTTATCTATCTGGCATGGCCTTAATAATCTAATGGGGTTTTACCAGTAGTGAGTGAGTCTTCAGCCAGTAGAGTCTCACCTAGAATTTCCCTACTAAAACCACATGAACTCCTCCTCCTAGATATTGGAGCAATTGTGGTGTCACACAAATACTACTACAACTAGTACTAGGGGGGTGGTGGCTATATTAACAAAGTAAAAACCTTGGATTAAGCTCTCCCCATCCATCCCATGATTTGTTTTATTTGACTAATATTATTTACACATGCTGCATGTGGGAAGCTGTGTGTATTCCTCTTAAACTCTGCCCCTTTGTTTCATACTATATCAAGATTCTAAATATTTACTAATAAATTAAAATAAATGCCAGTTTGTTTTAAATCCTTAATTATTAAGGAGACTGCACAACTATCCAAAATATGTTCTTAGCTCGGTACGACCAACCCATTAGACGATGGACCCCCTCCCCACCCTCAACCTTCGTCTCTGCCGGAAAATACTATCTTTAACGATTTAACCAAGAAACCTTTTTTTTTAATTAAAATAATTGTTTAGCCCCAATCAAAACGATCTACGTACTGCCATTTATTTTAGAATTTTATGAATGATCGATGTAAATCGAATGTTATGTCTGAATAGTTCGGTTTTGTACACAAAAACTGTTTGTAGACGTACATTTTTCACTAAATGAAGTCGATACACACACTCGCAGACCAGTTTAAAAATAAGATAATTACAGTTTTTTTACTATTGAGAATATGCCTTTCGAGGCAAAAATATTTTTATATGTTAAAGAGATTGTTAGGAAGGTTTTAACATGTCTGGATACAACATATCTATTTATTTTCATAATATGTTTTTTTCAAAAATGCATTAAAGTATAAATAGATGGACATATATATTACGTAAACATTTGAGTGCTATACGATTATACCATAAAAATTCTTCATAACCAATGATAAAATGCATGTTGGCGCCGGTGACCGGTGTAGTATTAAAAAAATTCGAAAAGTAATGGAATGATATAGTGATGTGAACAGATTAATTACATAGGGCTTGTCTTTATCGATATTTTCCTCCCATTATATAGTGTCAAAAGTATTATATAGTGTATGCCAAACAAAGCTTGAGAGAATATTGTATATTCCGTCTGTTTGTTTCTGCAAATTCGTGTTTGCGTCTGATGGGCTATTACATTATATGTATATGTATTGTTATCTCCACCCACGTTATTGACGGAGGATCCAAAACAATAATAAATCGATAGTACAATTGAAATGACTCCTACTAATGCAAGAGCAATCTCTAAAGCCCATATATATAATAATAATAATAATGTAATATAATTGCATGAAAGGATTATATTACGACGTTTGACATACGATATAATAAAATGAATAAGATTATTATATATGTTGATGTTGTGATACAATGAATTATAAGTAAAATGATGGTGATGATGAGCTAGGAGGTGAGTGACAGTGACGTTGTGAGATAGGAGTGGGAGGCAGTTGATATATATATATAGAGAGTATATATGTGATAGATGTATATATATATATATATAAGACATGTTAAATGAACAGAGATGGGAGTGGCTACAAGGGTTAGTCTAAGAGTCACTAGACCTGTTAAATGAACAAGCTCGTATTCGGCTCGTTAATCTTTGTGATTGTTCACTTGTTTAGTATAGCGAACCGGGGATTAAAGATGATTATAAAGCTTATTTTCTAAACGGTTGAACACGAGTAATCTTGTGATCTAAACAAACCAAGATTGAATGTAATGTTTTGTTTGTAAAATGAATAGTCACAAACAAACTTGTGACTACACGAACACGGGTTTGAACAACATATATTCGGCTCGGCTCGGCTCGGCTTGTTAACAACTCTAAGTGTAACATAAGAGTAAGGGCAGGGGGTATCCCAGGGTAAGGTTATGAGTAAGGGGTGAAGAGTGGGTGGGGTGTAGGGGTAGATGATGGGGTAAGGGCAGGGCCGGCCCATCAGAGAGGTAATGAGAGACCGGTCTTAAAGCTCAACAGTCTTGGAGGCCCAACTGATGCAATGTTTATTAAAAAAAAAAAAAAAAAATCGTGTAGATTCAATCCGATCCAACCTACTATAATATATTAATTTTTTTTTTATAAAAGCCCAATTTTTTTTTCACTCCAATTGATTAAGGTCCCGATAAAAAAATTTACTTGACAAAAAAAAATAGATATACAAACAAAATAAATAAAACAAACTTATATCTACAGTGACTTGTTTGAATCAAGCCCGAGGACACTCAAAGTTTTTCTGATGATATTCTCAAATTTATGAATTTTTGTCTGCATACTTATGCCTTTTATAGGTTAAAAGAAATCTCCATAAACGAATGGATGATCTCTCATTGCAAAGCAGTAGGGTTGTCATTTATTCTACGGATGAAAGCGTCTGAACCCTTATACGAAAAGGTAATAATCATATCGATTCGAAAATGCATGTATATGAAAATAGATAACTAGAGTCTCTGTGTTATTCCCGTCCATTAGGAGGAAATGAAGAATGTTATTTTATTTAGGCATCCCCAATTAAGTACACCCATTTTGATCTACCCAATAGTTTAAGGGAAATTCGCTTCTAGTCCTTCCACATCTCCCATATTTAACCCCCAAATAAGTACAAACACTTTCACTATCCTTCTGAACTGTAGTACCATTTGTCTTTGCTGTAAATGTGCTACTACAATAACTGAACCTTATCTCACGAAAATATACATTTAACTATGTTCCTGAAAGCATCGAGCAATCACGTCCTTCGTTTCACATGAACTATTAAAAAAGGTTGCCTCGTCCCTCCCTGGAGGGTTATACTGGTTTGCAATTGTTGTCTATACACATTTTTATATCGAAAGAAGTCGATACACAGTATCCAACTCTCGGCTCAAAGGCAAATATTGCTACTACATCACCCCTACTTTGTTAACTTCATTTATTCACACATTCCACTTTCGGATCGCCTTATTATTCTCTAGCCAAAAAAAGGTGGAATGTTGTTAATAAGCCACCAATCTTGGTTAATACAATTTGACGTCCCACACAATATATGTACTTTAATTTTGATAACCACGAGATATCCTTAGGATTCTCTTATTACTAGTACTAGTATATAAAATGGCAAAAACCAAGACAAAACATGCATCAAGAATAGATTTTAAAACTAAACCGTCTTCTTTTTATGCTCTCGTCTTCCTTCCCAGAGCCTAGATTACAACATCGAAAATATTCCTTTTGTTCATTAGGAAGACAAACAAAACAAAAAAAGGTGAAGACAACCTACACGACATGTACACGGGACTTGCCCGCTTTTGAAGAGTTCCTCTCTAGGCAGGAATCAACGATTAAATAGTTTGAGGGGGTTCGAATCCATGATTCCAACAACTGTACTAGATGATAATCCGATTTTTAAGTTACAAAAACACAAGGAAAATAGCACATACGTCCTTGGATTTAGAACAATGAACTCTGGCATGATGTGCTTACACCACTGATCATGCATTGATCTTCTTTTGTCTCCTACCCCATTAATTCAGAGATCACATCGATCTTTTCTCTTGCAAAATATGCGGATATTAGCACCGTAACAAATTCTTTACTTCCCCTGTGAACACATTCACCAGCTATTAAAAAGAAGAAAAAAAACTGCAAGGATGTGGATGAAACTCCTACATGTATATGAGAGATAAAGTGACGGTCAATGATTTATATGCTTTTTTTTTTTATAAAGTTACCAATGATTAGCATGACCAACCTTGATACTGAAAAGAACATTTCCGTCAAACACTTGTTGGCCAGGAGCGAGTCGAAGACCACTGACTAAACCAGCAATTGGTGCCTTTACAACATGCTGCATTTCCAAACACAGAAGGAGAAAATCAAAATCAAGCAAAGTATGTTTATTTCAACCAACCGGAAAAGAGAATTTTGTGTAAGGTATTATAGCACAAACCTCCATTTTCATTGCTTCTAAAACCAATATAGATTGCCCTTCTTCTACTGTTTCCCCATCCTTCACCAAGACTTTAACCACTAAACCAGCCATTGGGGCCAGCACAGTCCCGGGAGGGTGAGACGCAGAGTCAACAGAAGGCTTGTGCGATGCTTCCTCGTCATTAGACGTGAGATCTTCACGGCCTATTTTGCGTCTGAATTGATGATGGCTGTAATCGCGCCACACGTGAATGTGCTCAGTTTGTTCCTGCAAGTCAGAATTAGCCCTATATAATGATTTCAGAAACAAATAACTGTGGCTTCGTCATGAAAGCATCTATGCTCTGTCTGAATAAAATGGCAAAGGACATGAAAGTCTTCTGCAATTTTCAGGTCAAATCATAGTAAAAAACAATACTGAATCAAAGTACGTATTTGCCAAGCATCTATGATGTGAATGGTTTTACTGAATCGCCAAGGAAAAATGCGAAGCAGAGATTCAATACAGCGCATCTGGCTGGTTAAACCAACATCAGTCGGATGACTAATGGAATCTAAAATAAAGAAGTGTACAAAGAGATAGAGAGCATGTGATTGACCTTTGAATAAACAGCCAAACTAACATTCATGCTAAATCCGCCAGCGTCCACTCTGAAATCATTGTTGCTCAAAGGCACCACCTCAATTTCCAGCCTTGTGGAGTTGTTTTCTCCAGTCTGCAAATACACCATTATATAGTTTTGGACACTTACAAGTACTTGACAAAATACATTCAACCCACATGGTGAGCACTGAACAATATTTTGGATATATACTAAGAAATCAAAATACCGTAATCAAGTATTTCCCATCTGGCAAAAAATTGACAACGCACTTCACAGGCTTTGTGCTTATGTTGCTGAATTCATGAATCCACTCAAACTCCATCTCTCTTTGGGCATTGTGGTTGACTCGGAATGGAGGATGGGCATACCACAAAGAAAGGCTTCCTGACCAAAATATTCAGGTGACTAATTGAACAGTGCTCAGATAACAAGCTCTTTAACACAGAATGGGTCTTTACAATACCGGATATTTTTCCTTTTGATGCTGTATGTTCCTTTGTACAAAGACATGCAGCTAGTATAGATGCACACTCATCGGCATCAAGTTGTGCTTTCTTTGCTAAGACGACATTATTTGGATCATAGAACAAGTCATCTTTATAGTTCTCGATAAAATGAGTTTCAACTTCACCCTTTTTGAATGCTTCATGATTTGCAATTTTTTGAAGGAAATCAATATTGGTTGGCAGACCAGCGACCTGGATCATCAACCAACAGTTGTTGATTTAATATACAGTTATATTACTTAAATTGAAGTGCACATGGAAAAAAATAATGAAAGGCAGATCAACTCCACAGAGGGAAAAAAAAAACTGAGTAAGCAATCAGCCACTTTATTATATAGCAATATATATAGATATACATGGACACTTGCGTATATCAATAAAAGCTTACATGAAGAGAATTCACTAGATAAGCTGGTCTCTCGTACATGACACACAATCTGAGACAGGGTGATGTGAACTGAAAGGGTGATAGGGAAGAGGAATTGTTGTACAATGATTAATTGTATGTCACCATGTCATGCACATCAAAGAATATATCTCTTGGAACATTATATTTTTTGTTAAGCATGCGTGTAAGATTCAATAATGAACCAAAAGTTGCAGGGTGAACTCTTTGATGAGAACCTCTGACCCTTAGAGTAAAGGCAGCTCAGATGATCTTGTAACAAAAATGTCCTTTTTACACACTTAAAAGAAGAATCAACTAACATCCTTCATGGAGCCAAGACGCTATATTGAACCATAACTTGGTGCAGCGTAGAAAAAATTATTAAATTCCATTCCCCTCACTCCCCCCCCCCTGCCCTCACCCCCACCTTTTCTTTCCTAGCATGCAGGGACTGGTGCCTCAAAAGTTAAATATACGCAATGATATCCTGAGTAACACCACAGCCATATTATCTGAAAATATCCAGTAAATGTTGGGGTTTAATGGAACTTAATATGGGAAGTGCCTTGGTACCGCGACAGAAACTTAGGGATGAAGTACCTTGGCGCAGTGACAAAAGTTATGGCCATAATTTGAGTTGCAGAAACAGCCTCTTCTAGAGATACAAGGTAAGCTTGTGTACAATAGATGTAAATGGTCCGATCCTTTCCAGGACCGGATGCTGCCATGAATCATGCAGCCCCTTTTTGAATAAAATTTATGCTCCCGACCATAAAACCAATTCAATGTGTATTTTGGAATAAGTGTTTGAACTCCTAGATGTTTTTTCCTCCTGTATATATAAAATTCCCTCAAAAAAAAAAAAATCAAAAAAAAATTCCTGTGCTTGGCTAACCTAATGTGGTCCTATTCCCCTTGCCCGAATTTTTATTTACTTTTACAAAATCCACTTCTATTCCAAAAAGTTTCTGAAAGTGCTATCCATTAAGCAGAAACGTTATGACCGGCCAGACATATCAAACCAGTGTACAGTCTCAAATATCGTGTAGCCTGTCTGTGTTTTACCTGAAACTTGGCTAGGCAATCTTTCATCTTGATTAATGCAGCAGATCGATCTTCTCCCCACACAACAAGTTTAGCAATCATTGGATCATAATGCATGCTCACCATATCCCCCTGCTCGACTCCAGTCTCAACTCTAACTGCTTAACGGAACTAAGTGAGGATGATCATTGCCAAGAAACAAGGATCCTAAAAAGTATTCATAGCTGCATAACATCATGCTAATCCCAAAGATTATCTACATCATGCAGAATAAAAGGAGAAAAGTGGCTATTGATTCTACATTGGAAGGATCTTTCCTACACAGAGGGCCCTGAAACAAGTTACTATCTCTGCTCCTTTTTATCGATTGTAGTTGTAAAAAAATACATTCCTGAACAGTGCATTATCATGGATTTATCCTTAAGAATAACTGTTAATAAAGACAGGAGAATAATACTTATCTGAGAGTTGTAATCACATCCAACTATCGTTTAATACTTTGCAAATCATAAGTAATGATATTTACGCTCTCCTTAATTTGCATGCTGAAACTTTAGACGACAGTTAAAAAGGAACGAGAAGAATGCTCTTCAAATTCACTTAAATAGCTAGATTGAGGAACCGTACCCGCTGATGAAACTTGTACCGGGCGATAATGATGAAGAACGCCAGTTGCAGGAAGAAATCCTTTTGGCACATTTTCAGCATATATACGCCCTTCAAAAGCATGGCCTGCTAAGAGATTAGCAATGAGCACAAAAAGTAGCATCTAACCAATAACAACTAGCTTGTAAACACGTACCGAGTGTCTAAAAAAAGAAGGAAAATGCTGTCAGTTGAATTATATGTTTTGGGCAGATAAGGCCATCTAATGATTTGTCGAATAATAACAAATATGAGAAGTCTTAACCACATGAAGAAAAGAAAGAAAGAGTACGGGCTATACACAAAGCCTTATGACAGTGGATGTCTTTATTTCCACTAACATGAAACTTGATGAAAACAATTGTTCAATGCCCTTCCTGTTGAGAATTATGCTGAATTATTATTATTATTATTATTATTATTATTATTATTATTATTATTATTATTATTATGTTTTATTTGTAAGGGTAGAATGGGCTTTTTACTGTATTAAATAAATTAGCCCAACTCTCTAGGTTAAGACAGTGACGGCTCCTTAATTTCAGGAATTAGGGTTTTAGCCTTTTATTTAAAGAAGTCAGCAGCCTCTCTTTGTAATCATTCTGAAATAATCAATAAAAGATCTCCCTTTTATTTTCTAAATATTTCTACATGGTATCAAAGCATGGTCCCATGATCCGGCCATGAACTTTAAAGCTGCGATGATTGGAGAACTCCGAAGTTCTACCACAGGTTCAATGTCATCAACCTCCGCAACAAGTCAAGCCACTGAATCAACCATGATCAGGGCTGACCAATTGTGCGGTGGAGACACAAACTCCAGTGGATCCACCATCTTAACCACCCAAAAACTGAATGGAAAGAACTATTTGGAATGGTCTCAGACCATGCAATTGGTCATAGATGGCAAGAGTAAATTGGGATACATCACTGGGGAAGCTGTCAAACCTGCTGAGAGTGACCCAAAGTATGCAACTTGGAGATCTAAAATTCCATGGTGAGGGCCTGGCTCATCAATTCAATGGAAAACTCCATTGCTCGACCCCACATGTTTTTGGGCACTGCCAAGGAAATGTGGGATGCTGTCAAAGAAATGTACTCAGATCTTGAGAATACCTATCAGATCTATGAGTTAAAAACCAAAATATTGTCCTGCAAGCAAGATGACAGGGAAGTGACCCTATACTACAATGAAATGGTAGGATTATGGCAGGAGCTGGACCTATCTTATGATAATTCCTGGGAATGTTCCAAGGATGGAGTAAAGTTCCAGAAAAGGAAGAAAATGAGAGAGTGTACACTTTCCTGGCTGGATTGAATCAAGAATTGGATGAAGTTAGGGGCAGAATTCTTGGAAAAAACCCCTTACCATCCCTAAGGGAAGTTTTTTCAGAAGTGAGGAAGGAAGAGTCCAGAAAAAGGGTGATGCAGAAAAGTGCAGCAAAGGCGACATGGAATCTTCGACTTTGGCGATCGACAAGGGGAGATAATAAGGCGAAAATGCAGAAGGTCCGATGTGACCATTGCAAGAAACAAGGCCACACCAAATGAGACATCTTGGGGAATCCATGGAAAGCCGACAATTGGAAGCCCGAATCGGCGAGAAGCGGGCCAACCAGGTGAGTTCGACCGGGGTAGCAACAATTACGGATTGCTGCAGCCTCTCACAGAGCAACTTGAACAAGCGAGCAAGCTTCTCAAAGCCCAAAACTCTTCCACCACAGTGATGCAACTTGCACACTTGTGGAAAAGGTAACCCTTCCACATATCTAAGCACAAACCAGACACACTCTTGGGTAATAGACTCAGGGGCAACTGACCATATGTCAAATTCCTCACATTTGTTTCATTCATATTTTCCTTGTGCTGGTAATCAAAAGGTGAGAATAGCAGATGGTTCCTTTTCCATAATTGCTGGGAAAGGCACTATCATCATCACACCTGATCTAATCTTAAAAATGTCCTACATGTCCCTAAATTATCATGCAACCTTTTGTCTGTCAGAAAATTAATCAGTGACACTAAATACACTGCTGTTTTCTGTGTTGATGGCTGTAAATTTCAGGATGCTCATACGGGGAAGGAGGCGCGCGTGCTAAAGCGGGTGGGGGGATTGTACATTCTTGAGGAAGAGCCTTCCAAGAACGAAGAAAAGTCTAGAAGTTTCTGTTTTCAGTCCACTTGTGTGGATAAGAATAATGTGCTAATGTGGCACTTTAGGCTTGGCCACCCTAGTTTTCAGTATTTGAAGAAACCCTTTCCTAGTTTGTTCCTCAATAAAAGTCCTGATTTTTATAAATGTTCTGTATGTGAGTTATCCAAACATTGTAGGTCCTCCTTTCCTTCACAACCTTACAAGCCAACAAAACCGTTCACTATGATACATAGTGACATTTGGGGGCCTGCAAGGGTACACACTCTTGAAGGAAAGAGGTGGTTTATCACTTTTATTGATGATCACACCAGAGTAACTTGGTTGTATCTGCTAAAACAAAAGTCTGATGCAAAGCATGCTTTTGAAACTTTTTATAACCTTATTTTAACTCAATTTCAGTCTAAAATTGAAATTTTCAGAAGTGACAATGGGACTGAGTACTTTAACTCAATCCTTGGTCCAGTTTTCCAAAAATATGGCATGATACACCAAAGTTCCGGCCCTAACACACCACAACAAAATGGTGTGGCTAAGAATAATGTGCTAATGTGGCACTTTAGGCTTGGCCGCCCTAGTTTTCAGTATTTGAAGAAACTCTTTCCTAGTTTGTTCCTCAATAAAAGTCCTGATTTTTATAAATGTTCTGTATGTGAGTTATCCAAACATTGTAGGTCCTCCTTTCCTTCACAACCTTACAAGCCAACAAAACCGTTCACTATGATACATAGTGACATTTGAGGCCTCTGCAAGTGGTACACACTCTTGAAGGAAAGAGGTGGTTTATCACTTTTATTGATGATCACACCAGAGCAACTTGGGTGTATCTGCTAAAACAAAGTCGATGCAAAGCATGCTTTTGAAACTTTTTATAACCTTATTTTAACTCAATTTGATCTCTAAAATTGAAATTTTCGAAGTGACAATGGGGTGAGTACTTTAACTCAATCCTTGGTCAAGTTTTCCAAAAATATGGCATGATACACCAAAGTTCCTGCCCTAACACACCACAACAAAATGGTGTGGCAGAGAGGAAAAATAGGCACATTCTAGAGGTGGTCAGATCCTTAATGATAACTTCTAAATGTTCTAAGTACCTATGGGGTGAGGCTGTGTTAACAGCCTGCTATCTCATTAATAGACTACCCTCCAGAGTGCTAGACTTTCAGAGTCCTCTTGGAAAATTGGTAGAATCCTACCCCACTACCAGACTGATCCAAAACCTAACCCCAAAAGTGTTTGGGTGCATTGCCTTCACTCACATTTACAACCAGGGGAAACTTGATCCCAGTTCTAGGAAATGCGTATTTGTTGGCTATACACCCACTCAGAAAGGGTACAAGTGCTTGGATCCTCTCACACAAGATTTATGTCACTGGTGATGTCACCTTCCATGAAACCCATATGTTCTTTCACAATCATGTTCAGGGGGAGAACCTGAATGAACATGATAATGACAACATTTCACAGTTTCTTTTAGAAAGTGGAGAACCCAGTGTCCCACCATTAGATGTTGTGACCTATCAGCACGAGAAAGACAGGACCAACAGTTCAAATGAGCCATATACTGATCCTATTCAGGTCCAAGTGATCAGAATAGTCAGGCCTCACTTATTCAAGGAAAGGAACTATTCTCAAGAAGGATGAGAACACTCACACAGCAGACACTGAACAGTCAACTTCTCCAGATGAAAGTCCAGAATCTGCTCCAGAAACAGGTAAACCTCTTGATCCTTGTACTACCAACACCCCACATGAAATCACCACTGAGGATCCACCTAATGTGGAAAAAACCATCCAAAATGACCCTCTACTGGATATTCCTATTGCCATCAGAAAACCACCTAGGGAATGCACAGAACATCCCTTGTATCCCCTTAGCAAATACACCTCATATTCGAACATCTTCCCTAAATACCAAGCTTTTCTCTCCAACCTGTCCAGCATATCCATTCCTAAAAACATCCAAGAAGCACTCAGTTGTCCAGAATGGAAAGCAGCTGTTATGAAGAAATTGCTGCCCTAGAAAAGAATGATACCTGGAAGGTTGTTAGCTTGCCTGGGAAGACTCCAATGGGATGTAGGTGGATCTTCACAGTAAAATACAACTCTGATGGGACCTTGCAAAGGTACAAGGCTAGGTTGGTGGCCAAGGGGTATACCCAAACCTATGGTCTGGATTACTCAGAGACATTCTCACCTGTGGCAAAATTGAACACAGTAAGGATCATCCTATCTGTAGCTGTGAATCTGGAGTGGCCTCTTGAACAACTAGATGTAAAAAATGCCTTTTTACATGGGAATTTGAAAGAAGAAGTGTACATGAATCTTCCACCTGGATTCTCTGGGGAAAATGGGGGGAAGGTATGCAGATTGAAGAAGTCTTTGTATGGACTCAAACAGAGTCCAAGAGCATGGTTTGAAAGATTTATGTGGTTCTTGAAAAAGGAAGGGTTCAGACAAGGTCAATCTGATCATACCCTGTTCACTAAAAGGTCTGGGCAAGGCAAGGTAACAGTGGTCCTTGTCTATGTTGATGATATCATCCTCACAGGGGATGATAAAGAAGGAATCAATCAGATTAAGAAGAGCATGGGAAAGGAATTTGAAAGAAAGGATCTAGGCAGCCTCAAATATTTTTTGGGTATGGAGTTTGCTAGGTCAGAATCAGGACTGGTGGTAACACAGAGAAAATACATACTTGATCTGTTGGAAGAAACCAGGATGAGGGATTGCAAACCAGCCAGCACTAGGCTTGATATTTCTTTTGCTGTAAGCACAGTCAGTCAGTTTATGCATGCACCATGTGAGCCTCATCTAAGCTCTTTTCAATATCCTCAGATACCTCAAGGGGACAGTGGAACAAGGAGTATGCTTCAGAAAACAGAGAAGTAGAAGTGTTGAAGTGTATCTGAGATCTTGATTAGGCGGAGTTCGAAAGGTAGAAGATCAACTTCTGGGTATTGTAGCTTTGTGTGGGGCAACCTAGTAACTTGGAGGAGCAAAAGACAAAGTGTTGTGGCCAGAAGTACAGCAGAAGCTGAGTATAAGGCTATGGCACAAGGGGTGTGTGAAGAACTATGGATCAAAAGAGTCCTAGCAGACATTCAAGTACCTATGGCATTGCCTATGAAGCTGTACTGTGACAACAAAGCAGCTATAGACATTGCCAATGATCCTGTCCAACATGACAGGACCAAACATATTGAGATTGACAGGCACTTTATCCGGGAGAAACTAGATGAGGGGCTGATTTGCATACCTTTCTTGCCATCTGTGCAGCAGACTGCTGATGGGTTAACTAAGCCACTGATGAAGCAAGGATTTGACAACTTTGTGAGCAAGTTGAGCATGTTCAACATCCACACTCAACTTGAGGGGGAGTGTTGAGAATTATGCTGAATTATTATTATTATTATTATTATTATTTGAAAGGGTAGAATAGGCTTTTTACCGTATTAAATAAATTAGCCCAACTCTCTAGGTTAAGACAGTGACGGCTCCTTAATTTCAGGGATTAGGGTTTTAGCCTTTTATTTAAAGAAGTCAGCAGCCTCTCTTTGTAATCATTCTGAAATAATCAATAAAAGATCTCCCTTTTATTTTCTAAATATTTCTACACTTCCAGGCACAAGGATGGGACATACTAAATCAGATAGAAGTCCACATGAAGTACAGGGGCCAAACAAGAAATTTAACATACAATGACTTTCCCCAGTCACAGTATACCAAGCAACCATAGACAACTTTATACGTTTACTGTTCTTAATTCTGAGAGCATGTAGTACAAAACCATCACTTTTCTCTTTTGCGAGGAGGATTATGCATGTAGATTGATTTTTGATAATTCCCAGCAATGATAAACTACATGTCAAAATGAAGTAAAGAAATTTTAAATAAGCTGAAAAGACCTGATAAAGGAACTTCTGCTTGGCATAAGGGCAGACGTTCGCCATTTGCAATACGTATTTGCCATTCAACAAGATCCTGCCTGACAATCATCTCGGTAACAGGATGCTCAACCTAAAAGAGAACAAATATGTCATCTATCCGTCTGAGATCCACAGAAATAAGAATGGACAGGCTGATTAAACAACCTGAAGGCGGGTATTCATCTCCATGAAGTAAAACTGGTCAGAAAGGGTATCGACTATGAACTCGACAGTCCCTGCACTGTGATAATTGACTGCCTTTTAACAATCAAACAGGAGAGACAGTGTTAGTTTAAAGAGGCCATCTATACAATTAGTCAACATTTCTTAATAATTTGCCATCACTTTATGGTTCATAAGCTGATGGTCTTATAGATTATAAGACCATCTGCTTATTAAACATGAGGTGATTGGAAATTGTGTTTAATAAGCTTATGGTCGACCACTGTGACCTAAACTACTGAAATGAACATTCACCAAAACTACCAGCAAATAAATCACAATGATATTCAAATAAATCATGACATCTCAATGGAATCAATAACGACTCTACACACATCACCTTGGCTGCTGCAACTGCTGCCTGACCCAAATGAGCACGGAACTCGTTGCTAACATTTGGCTGCAGAAGCATAATAACAATGAATAGCTATATCATGAGATTTACAATTTTCAAACAGCAGCAAATATGATTTGGAAATGGAGAAAGAAGGGCAATACAGCAGGTGCTTCTTCAATAATCTTTTGGTGCCGCCTCTGGACACTGCAATCCCTCTCATATAGGTGTACTACGTTGCCTTGTTTGTCCCCAAAAATCTTGAGGGAAAAAAAATCAGAGATTATGTAACGAGCTAGGGACATTACAAGCCATAGTATCAGTTACCTTTTGTAAAGAGACTCAAGACTCCGTTAGTATAGTCACACTACGCTAAGGAGGGGGTTAAAAAGGACAGCTTGCATAACTCGAAAATATTTGAGAAATAAGTTAAGAAAGCAAAATAACGCAATATAAAAAATATAAGGAAAGGACAAATGGAATCTGAAATACCTGGACTTCGATGTGTCTAGGTTTTGTAATATATTTCTCAATCAGGATTGTGTTCACTCCAAATGACGAAGCAGCCTCTCTTTGTGCCCCTAAAAAAGAGTCAACAAATTCACTAGGTCTGTGTACAATCCTCATGCCCTGTTGTTCAATAGAGAGACACAAACACAAAATATTCATCATAAAAAGTACAAAGAACTATGTGACATGATACATCTTTATGAGAAAAGGGATAAAGCATTTCATCATAAAAAGCTCATCATAACTGCTTTACCCCAACAAGCTGGTTCAATTTTTACTTTAAATCCAACATTTAATGCGTTCAAAATTTACAATCCTTAGTATATGTACAAAATTGAAAGCAAGAAGGAAAATTATATCACTTTTCCAAGAAGAAACTGTTGGAAATAATGACTTAATTATGTGCTTAATCAGTGGAGATTTGTTTCTGTAATTAGGGAAGTGGAATCAGTAGTTACTGACAGAATATTTGGAGTAAATTAGGAGATGTGTAACTGATTCCTTAATTAGGAGATTTGGGAGATATTAGGCATTTATTCACTTGATTCATGGGATCCTGGTTTGTCCCATGTACTTCTGTAAATTGGAAAAACAGAATAGAATACAAAGTCATTTTCCCAATAACTTTCTTCAGAAACCTTGTTACAGGCTGCCTATCAGAAAAGCTAGCATTTTCATGGCTTGTGATACTACAAGAACTAAAATGCATGTACATTCAATGAAATGAAGAATAGGGTACAAAAGCAACTGGTAAATTCTCAGACACCTTCAATAATCAAAATTATCTACTTTGATATGCTTTAAACCAATTACATCAGAGATCAGATATAAACGTTTTTTCTAATTGTCCGACTTTTACATATAGAATGATGTGAAAATAAGTAAAGGGCGTACCTTTCCTCCACCTCCATGTGTTGGCTTGATCAGAACAGGATATCCTATTTTGTCAGCCTCTGACTTCATGATATCGATGTCTTGATCTTCACCATGATATCCAGGAACAAGTGGGACACCAGCTGCACCCATAATTCTCTTGGAAGCACTGATTGACACACCAAAAACATTTTAGCATATTTAAAATGCAAGGAGTAGCACATACACACACTAAACAAAAAGAAGGCACGAGGACATTTCCACAAATTAAAATTTAAATTAAAAGAAAGAAATTCAACATTTTCACGCCCATATACAGGCTTCTTAGTATAAACACACTTGCCAGTAATATACAGGGAAACAAAGGAATTTCATCTTTCATTCCCTTAACGCATTTATTTACAATTTTACACACCAATCTTCCTCAATACCTAATTAGAACAAACAAAATAACAAGGGACAGGTAATAAAGCAAAACAAATTTCGTACTTCATTCCATTTTGTCCAATCCCAAAAACGCAATAAACAAACATGGGACAAGTATATCAATAAGAGGACGTAGGAGGGAAGTGCACAAGAAGCACAGGAGTGATCGTTTATCCAAAATGTACCAAAACACTGATTGGCTATATTCCATAAGTGCCGACCCTAAGAAAAAGGTCATCCCAAGCTCGAATAGCTACCGACGCACTTAGAATTAATAGAAGCTCAAAACAAAGAAAGATAGAAGGTCTTGAACATAAATCTAAGTTCACAAATAAACAAAGCGGGCTCAAACAATGGTGCTGTCTGAAAGAGACAACATAAGGGAAAGTGAATGAACAGTAACTAGTGTTACCTTTTATCCCCCATATCCCGAATAGCAGATGCAGGAGGTCCAATAAAGTTAAGTCCATGATTCTCACAAAGTTGAGCAAACTCAGCACTTTCTGATAAGAAACCATAACCCGGGTGGATAGCCTGGTAATCAAGGCACATGAATCATTAACTGTCTGTTCCCTGAGTCCCAAACGAGCAGAAAACCCAACTGTAGTGTTAAAAATAGTAATTTGCAAGATAAATAAATCTCTTATGCTTTGTTCTTCCTTCCCCCTTCCCCCTTCCCCGACACAGATATAAAAGTAAAGAGAAGAAAAACCCACAGGGCGGGGGAATAAAAGTACGCCATGCTCTAGAGACCTGCTATATGCGAAGTCTAAGTAATAGTTGAACCATTTTGAGTTTAAAAAAAAAAACGAACTTTCTACCCAAAAGATAGAAAAATGTCATAAGCTCAATAACGTACAGAGCTATGACCGGCTAAGCATCGCCTGTAAATCTGACACGAAGACATCAAGCACACAATAATTTGCCAACTTGAAGTATTAAATCCAGGCTTGAAGTATTACATGAGATAAAATGTACATCATCATGGCTCACTTATCTCAAATGAACATAACTATCAGAAAAACAGTCCAACCAAGTATACTGTAAACAGCTACAGTAAATAAGAATGCTTTTTTATTTCACTTTCAGTGTACAGCATTCTATAAAAAACTCTCTCTGCTTCCTACTTAAAAAACTAGGAATTACCATATTCTAAGGCCAAATGATGCAATAGAGATCAATCAGATAGTACAACCAGTAGATCATAGTAAATCAACATATCAAGAGGATAAAACAGAGCACACAGCAAGTCGTAACCGGTCACCAATTTCTAATGTGAGAGCAAATTTCCTACTGTGTATTTCTCGAAGTGCTAATATCTCCTTTTCGATACGAAACCCTTCAACTATCTCAATAAAGTTAAGCAACTATAGCCCATTATCACCTGAGCGCCAGTTTTGTTAGCGGCTTCAATAATGGAGGAAGCGTTCAAGTAGCTCAACCGCGCGGGAGGAGGACCTAAACGGATGGCTTCGTCAGCGGTCTTGACGTGCAGACTATACTTATCAGCGTCGCTATAAACGGCCACAGTTGGAATGCCTAATCGTTTGGCGGTTCTCATAATTCTACATGCTATTTCGCCTCTGTTAGCTATCAAGATCTTCTCTATCCTCTGAGTTCCTAGTCTCTTTGACTCCGGTGATGTCGACAATAATCTGCACCGCTCACTTGGACGCGAACGGTGAATTCTCCGGCGAAATATGGATGCCATTGTAGACATTAATTTTCCGATCACAGTGCAGTGAGTAGTAATTCAGTAGCTGCAGGTTGCTGGAAGTTGAGCATCAGACAGAAGCTGTTTTTTTTTGCTTTGGGGCGGTGGTGGTGGTGGGGGGGGTGGTGGTGGTTGGGGAATGCGGGATGCGGGATGGGGAAGGATAATGTTGGATAACATTTCCTCTTAATCCTCTCTGGATAATCTTTGGTTTTCCCTATATTTTTTTTCTTAATTATTCTTCTAATTTTGGTTCTCAATATCCTATGGAAAATTTTATTATACAACATACATTACAACCGTTACCACTTGCTTAGTGGATGCTTTTTGGATCACTCCATCAAGCTTGGCAGGTTTTGGTGTTGTAATTAAAAATGAGAAGGGTGAGGTGAATGAAATTTGGGGTATGCCGGCTCGAAATATTACAAATTCTCATATGGCTGAAGTAGAGGATGTTAGATGGTATCTAAGGAATGCTTTAAGTAAAGGATAGCGACGGATTCTACTCCAGACCGATGCTAAGACTGTGGTGGAGATGTTAAAGATCGTCAAATAACGAACTCAAATGTGTATCTGATGATTGGTGATATTTATTTTAATGAAATTTATTTCGTATATTAGTAAAAATACATTCATTTGCATCATTCGCTTTGTGGAGCATTTTGCATGTTCACGTGAAGTCGATAAAATTGATTTTTCATGGTTTGGTTATGTGAATAGAATAAAAATTGAAATCTTTGTATTTTTATTTTAATGAAATTTATTTCGTTTCGGGGAAAAAAATACATTCATTACATCATTCGCATATCTGCGATAAAATTGATATGACGTAAAATGAAAATCTTCTAATGTATATCACATCTGACATTCTTACAACCGTTAACACCACAAAATCTCTCATGTCCTATCTCTTATGAGGAGAAGTATGATGCAACGAGTATTTATGAATTATACCAAATGAAATGGTGTGATAAATTCTAATTTACCTCTCGCACATAGTATGGATATATGTAATAATGGGTTGGAATTGGATACGTACATTTTATTCAGTTCCTTGTTATAATTTAATAAACACTCTTGCAACATAACTCGTCTTATTCCTTTTATTGTGAATAGAACGCATAGCTCCATGTGATTAAAACAGAAGTATATAATTTGGCGTCGAATGAAGTGCGTTTGTTCATATTTCACCCTATTGGGGGCTCATATAAGGAGACATTTCGCCTCATATATGTTTTGTAAAGGATAGACACTTTTTATAAGATGGAGGTAGTAGTTATCAAGCATTTCCATATTAAGCTCATGGTATTATCATCATGCATGCTCGAATTGTAAATAAGTGTTATTGTTGTGTGAGTTGGATGATACACTTATCATGTTTCGTATTTATGTGCCATACTTGGCAATTATATTGAAATGTGGCTTTTTTTCGGAAAATAGATCTTGTTTTTATGATATTTGTGAAATAAAATATAGAACGACTTATATTCCTTAACTTAACTAAAAATAAACTCAAGTTTGGTTAAATACGAAAACACTCATGTTTAAACTTGGGTTCAATAGGCATTTCAAGTTTGGGCTCAAATGCGATTTTGTAAAGCTTAAAGTTTGTTTGATTCGATCAATATATAAAAGGCCCACTTCAACCCGGATCATTAACACATTTAATTAAGATAGGAAATTTTGATTCTTTAAATCATTTCTCCTCATATTGTTGATGTCATAAATAAATTCATTCTCTTCTCATAAAATTTTTTCCGTTTTTTCTACAGATACGGAAAAACATTTATATAATATCATACTACAATAATTCTGAATAGGACTTTTTTTTTTTTTTTTTGCACTCTGAATAGGTCTTAAAACCAATATATTTTGGTAATGGATGTCTCGGTTTGACCACTGGATCAAATCGGAGCATTGATGCATTGATAAAGTGTGATTAGTTTATCCTACACTAATAATTATCGCCTTAGTTTTATCGAATCGATTGATTTCCCTCTTCAATGTATTTAAGAAGGCAGTATGGTCTTCTGGGTACTGATGAACAATTGAAGTGGGGGTGAAAATCCCAGGAGGCAAAAGGTGAGAAGGCAAAAGACAGAGTGGGTTATCTCCAAAAGTGGAGGTATTTCTTAAATCAATAGAAGAAGATGGATGATCGAGATTTCCTACAGTCTCAGGACAAAAAACAGGGTTAGAGGAATTCACTTCCTCACTCTCTATGGCCTTAGAAATTTTTTCTGGAGACTCAAACAATTTTTCGATAGAATGGTTAGAGGCAGTATTTGCCCTCAAAGACATGAACGGAATGAAGATTCAAAATGAAATAAAAGAACAAACAAAAAGGACTTACTTGTAACTGCTGAGACGTTATTCCAAAGGTCTGATATAAGGTCTAATATAAAGTGGCGTTTGACAAGAGGGGCGATTATATGACAAGAAGTGGATACGACGCAATGGCTCAATTAACAGTTATGACAATAACCGAACGTGACCTGGCCTCGTTTCACGAGATAATAATGACAGGGGTAAAACGTTTCAGACTACGACGGCTGTTAAGCAGTCCACCCTAGTCTGGGGGGACTTATGATGATAGGTGGGCCCATTGGGCCGGCCTACCCGTGGTTGGGCCAGGCCCAAAGTTAGCCAGTCAAGATAATGGATTGGCAGGACAGGACTACAAGTGCTGACCAGAATAATCAGAGGAGCAGGGCTCCATCTTGCGCGCTAGCAGCATATATCTACAAACGGCGTTCGGTGCGCAGTGTTGTTTCTAGACGAGAATGCTCGGTGAGTGCAACGAAGACCGAGTCAACAATGATTCAACTACTTATAAGCGTGGGTGGACCCCACGATCGACAACATCTGAGAGATAACCGGTGATAACTTCCCATCACGCCAGGAAGACAATCACGATCTACAGCTATATAAGGAACACCCTGAACTACGAGGGGGATTTGATTCCAGTTTATTACTTAAATTGGATATGTAGGCAGTTCTCTTGAGAGTTCAGTCCAAATTGTACCCAAATATCTTTGTTCTTGTACGATTGTCCTAATTAGAATTACCCAATTACCCGTTCGTAAGATCCATACTACGTACATCAACTAATAATATATATATATATGTATATATATATATATATATATATATATATATATATATATATATATATATATCGAGAATGATATACCATAAACTGTTGGATTGTGCAGATGATTTTAATTTATCTTCCTCTTCATCTATCCATCTTGAAATTCTACATGAGAATCACAACACAAAGTAGTAGTAATTCTCTTGGTTATATTAATTCAAATAATAAAGTGCCAAAAAATGAATTGAAATGAATGAATGTACCTTTCTCTCAAGTAGTTGGAATTAGCAAAATAGATCTGAAGGACAAGGACACCACCAGGCACAGTAATTGCATTGGGATATTTTTGTGTCTGGTAGGTTACCTAGCTAGTACTAGGGTTTTTGGCCTTGCAACAAACATCATATGATCAGCACTCTTAACACTGATAGTGATACCTATATAGTTTCACAAATACAGTTATATATAATTAATCCAAATTAATTAATGAATAATAAGTGTATGTAATTAAATAGATAGACGTACAGCAATGAGTAAGCCAACTTCAACATTAATGGCGCCCAAAATGAGCCGACGATGTTCATCAGTCCGAAAGCGATCATCTCTTTGTTTCCATCCACATTGTAATTTTTCATCAACACTCTCTTACATGCACTAGCTTCCCATAATGCATGTTTTGAGATGTTTTTTTGTCAAAGGAACGAAATATATATCTATATATGTGTGTGTGTATTTCACCTTAATTAATACTATCATACAGAATCTAAACCAAAAAACACAACAAGAATAATAATAATGAATCATATATGAGTGAAAATATATAATTAAGGTTTCAACCATATACATATGTGAATGGGGTCATCAAATAATTACCGGTTCAATTCTCCGGACCAAATTGCCGGCCAAGAGATATGATTTGATTTGAATGATTGGCAATAAAAAATAGTGAAGGTTTTTGAGACAACATTGTCACCAACCTACAGACTTGAAGTCTTAAATAAATTAGTCCAACACATTTAGTTGTTTTAATCCAATTCATTCTCGACCGTATAGATATAGTCTATTAGTCTACCCGACTATCAATTCCTCGTTTTATCCACGTTAAGTTTATTTTTTATCCATAAATAAAAAAGTACCCAAAAAAAAGAGAGGAGTATACATACCACTTGAACGCCGTGAAGTTGAGCATGGGTAAGGTAGACAACAAGAATTCCTAAGATGACCGAAGTCAACGGCGCCATTGCTGATACCCAGAACATCTTTGGTTTCTTTCTTGTCTGCTCGCTCATGCATGATGCATGCGGCATTAATTATGTATTACAATGTTATAAAATGAACCCAGCATGTTTTTATAACTATTGATTATAAATATAAATATCAAATGTGTAATACTAGCAAGTTATGTCACTAGTTGCGTGAGGTGGCGACAATAGTGTTACCAATAAAAGATAATTAATAAATAAATGGCTTACAAAGAATCTAGCAAGTAGCAGGAATAATAGAAAGCAGCATCCCAACAAAGCACTTTCCCATCTCCACTGCATGCCATTTATTATTATTATTATTATTATTATTAGTAGTAGTAGTAGTAGTAGAACATTAAATCACACTTATTACAAAATAAGTACAATTACAGTCTAATTATTAGTAATACCAGTGTTCTAAAAATCGCGCGCAGGCGTCGCTTGCAAGCGATCGCTTAGCGCCGCCCTAAACACTGGGCGATCCCCGGCGTCTCGACTTGGCTCTGGCGATTTATCTGGCGCTCAAGTGTCTTTGGCGATTTTAGGGCTCTCTGGGTCTTCTGCAGGCGCTCTGGGCCCTTCTAGGCAATTAGGGTTCCATCTGGCGAACATCCAAGTTTTTCTAGGTATTTAGACAAGAAAGAGGCATAAAACCCTAAAAACCCCGCTTAAAACCCTAAACCCCATTACAAACCCTAAAACCCCTCGTAAAAATCCTAAAACCCCTTAAAACCCTAAACCCCCGTAAAACCCTAAAACCCCCTTAAAACCCAAAAAGCGCCTAGACGCCCCTGTAGCGTACCGACTTCGCCTAGCGAGTTTTAGAACATTGAGTAATACTAACATTAATCACACGTACTCGTTGCAATATTTAGTAATGAAATCAGAATTCCAAACTCTTTTGCATAATAAATAAATATAGGAAAGTTCCAAAAGTAACCTTATGGGTTTGAGTGAAGATGGAACGTAGGACGGAGACAACATCAGTGGCATGGTTAAAATGGTCTAAACCAAGTATTCCTTTCAATTGTTGGAGACAGACTACTGTTGCAGTACCGGACATGAAACCTACTATCGTTGCATGTGATAGAAAATCCCCTATGAACCCTAACCTGCGAGCATTAAATTATTATTATAGTATATATAATACAGTATATTAATTACTAGTAACTAGTATATAAAAATATAAGTACCTGATAATGCCGAAAGCAGCTTGTAAAACACCAGCAAAGAAAGTGGCAGTAACAGCAAGATGAAGATCAGAAGATACAACGTTGGATTCTCACTTGCTTTCACTTCATTACCAAGTATGGAAGCTATCAACAATGATCCAATTGCAACGGGCCCCACTGCTAAGTCTCTTGAGCTCCCCATTACTGCATATACCAATGGTGGTACAAAGCTTGAATCTGCATATATTTATATATATACATTTTTATTTTGCATCCGTACACCCTTGATCATTAATCCGTACATATATATATGTTCACATGCATATATATATATATATATATTTATATGTTCTTCCTAATGATTGTTGAATTAACATCTCTTCAAAAGCTTAAGCTGATTAAAATGTAGATAATTAATATTATATCTCAATACACGCTGTTTTCACATCAAAACTAGTACAACAAAATATAATGATGACAAATGACCGCAACATAATTTTACAATATTGATATCTATGATGGTACGTGTGACCAGGGGCCGACACACATTAACTAGGGTGGGGTCACATGACCCCGGCCACATCCGAGAAATTCTTTTTAGTATTAAAACGATATAGTTTTGTTGTTGAAATATGTCATTTTGCCGTTAAAAATGTCGTTTTAGGCTTCGGAGACAAAAAGATATAGTTTTGAAACGGTGACACACTTCTGAAAACTGTTTAAAGGGCGACATTTTGTCGTCCCTTAAAAGCTTTTGTCGTCCTTTAAATGTTTAAAGGGGCGACCATATCGCCGCCTTTAAAGTCGTCCCTTCTATTTCGTCTCTTTAAAGACGGGCGCGCTTTAAAGGGACGACAAAATCGTTCCTTTAAATGAATCTTTGGCGTGGCGCGAACTTTTCTAAGAAATGTCAACGTCTTTGACGTAGCGATTTGCGAAGACGACAATGTCGTCCTTTAAACATAATTCATTTTATTTTATAAAAAACATTATGAGGAAAATTTTTATTTTATTTATTAAAAGCGATTTAAAGGGACGACAATGTCAGTCCCTTAAAAATTTTACATTTAATTTTTATAATAAAATTTAATACGAAAAAATGAATTTTTATTTAAAAACAATTTAAAGGGACGACAATTTCGTCCCTTAAAAGATTATACATTTAATTTTTATAATAAATTTAATACGAGGAAAATACTTTTTTCTAAAATTATTTAAAGGATTTCCGTATGTCAGTCCCTTAAAATATATTTGGGAAAAAAAAAATTATATAAATTCCAGAAATTCATTTAAAAACCCAAAAAAATATATTTTAAAATAGGAAAAAAATATCGTATGAACCCATAAAATATATTTTAAAATAGAAAAAAATATATATTTTAAAATAGGGGGTTCAAAACAAAAAAGAAGTAATTTAGCACCATTTAATTATATTTTTAAACTTTTGAAGATAAACTTAAGCACCAATTTACAATGAACTTTATAGAAGTAATTTAGCAACACAAATTACACTAGAGTAATTTAGCAACACAAATTACACTAGAGAAATAAATGACAACTTGAGAAATGGTGAAAGACACTTACAGATCCGTCAAACATTCGTATAGCCTTTTCGAACTCTTTTTCACACTGCCCATTGTTCTTAATGCAAAGCCACGACTCTATCCGTAACTTTATCATACACAACCTTAAGAAAATAAACAAATCCATAACTCATCCGATTGTAAATGAACCTCGAATTCCAAACTATGAATGCAGGGGCAAGCAATTGAAGCGTCTACCATTACAAAGGAACAAGAAATCACTACTAAAATTTCTCGGATTTGTGACGAATTTTTGTGATGAAAACTGTTCGTCACAAACTTTCGACAATATTGCTACGAATTAGCGACAAACCGCATAATTCTTTTTTTTGAAATAAATTTAGACAACATTGTGACAAAATATGTATGTGGCAAAATCTATGTGACTGATTTGTCACAAATCTTTCTGCCAAATTCGGCGCCATAATTTGTGAGAATTTTGTGACAAACTGGCTTGGTCATAAAAGTCTTCGTTGCTAATCTGATGCTAACCGACATATTTGTCCACGTTTCAAAAATGTCATATATTTTAGGCAATATTGGTACAAATTAGCGACAAAACGCATAATTCAATAAATTGAGACAGCATTGTGACACAATTTGTACGTGGCAAAATGTATGTGACTATTCTGTCACAAATCTTTACGCCAAATTCGGGCGCCATAATTTGTGAGAATTCTGTGACAAAATGGCTTGGTCATAAAAGACTTCGTTGCTAATCTGCCGCTAACCGATATATCTGTCCACATCACAAAATTGTCACATATTTTCGACAATATTGCTACAAATTTCCCGGATTTGTGATGAAAATTTGTGAGGAAAATGGTTCATCCCTAATTCGCGACATCATTGCTTCGCGACATCATTGCTACAAATTAGTGACAAAACATAAAAAGATTATTGAGTAGTGATTTCAATCCGGGGCTCGTTAATTATTCGGTTGATGATTTCAAACCCGATGTTTGTTAGTTGTTTCAATATTTTAAACCCGAGGTTCGTTATTGAGTAGTGATTTCAAACACGGGGTTCCATAGTTAGCCGGTTGATGATTTCAAGCCCAAGGTTTGTTAGTTATTTCAAGATTTTAAACCCGAGAGTCATTATTCGGTTGATGATTTCAAACCCGAGGTTTGTTAGTTATTCAAGATTTTAAACCCGAGGTTCGTTATTGAGTAGTGATTTCAAACCCGGGGTTCTTTAGTTAGTCGGTTGATGATTTCAAACCCAAGGTTCATTATTGAGTAGTGATTGCAAACTTGGTGTTCGTTAGTTAGTCGGTTGATGATTTCAAACCTAAGGTTCGTTAGTTAGTTCAAGATTTCAAACCCGAGGTTCGTTATTGAGTAGTAGATTTCAAACCCGAGGTTCGTTATTGAGTAGTAGATTTCAAACCCGAGGTTTATTATTGAGTTGTTATTCAAACTCGAGGTTCGTTATTGAGTAGTAATTTCAAACCCGGGGTTTGTTAGTTAGTCAGTTGAAACCCGAGGTTTGTTAGTGAGTTCATGATGTGAATCCCGAGGTTCGTTAGTGACTTAATGATTCAAAGCCCGAGGTTCGTTAGTTAGTTAGTCATGAGTTAATGATTTGAAACTTGAAGTGTGTATTCTTGAGTTAATGATTTGAAACTCGAGGTTCGATCTCGAGTTCATGATAGGGAACGCAAAGTTAGATTAGTTAGCTTGGCGTGAGTCTTCAATGATTTGAAACCCGGCGTTCGTTAATGAGTTCGTTAGTGAGTTCAATGTTTTTTAGTTTAATTACAAAAATATTTTGGTTCAAAGACCTGAACCCTAGCCGCTATGTTCAGTCTTCTGAGCCTCTTCGAGCTCTATAGTCCGGCGACTGGTATCTAAATTCGACAATCAGAAGAGAATCTTCGCCGGCTCGACTTGCAATTATTCAGCCGTCGCACAAATCCTTCATGATTAAGAAGAAGCTCTGGGAAGAGCTATCAGTCAAGTGGATTCTAGAGTGACTACCTCGGTTCCTATTCAGTTTCCGATGGAATTTCACCGATTATTGCTCTTCAAGCTGTTAATGTGGCTTCTACAGCTGAGAATGAAGTTCCTATTCTCGGAATTTTGGCTTCTTCAGCTTTGAATTCAATTTCTGATGTTTTGATGACTGATTCTTTGGTTCCTGCTCTTGAGTCGACTTCTCAGTCAATTGAAACCTCTAATGCTTTGTTGGTTGATACCATTGTTCCCCTAGCCTCTACATCTATGAGGTTGAAGTCTGGTAAGTTCCCACCAGGTTATTGAGGCTTTTGCACCTGTTTTTCCTCCCTCGGTTGTCATTTGGCCCCTCATTTGAATTTCGCTGCAATTAATGCTACTGGTTTAGAGTCTAGTACATCTATTCAGTCTGTGTTTCCTGCAGCTGTTAAATTCTGCACATGTTGAGTTCCATTTTGATAAGGATAACACCCATGCTGCTCCTTTTCTTGATGATATTGCTGCTGCAAATGCTGTTCATAGTCTTTTTGATAAAGAAACTGCCCCTGCTGTACCTTTATCTGCTAATAGTGTTCTTGATGGTGTTTTGATAAAGAAACTGCCTCTGATGTACCTTTAGCTTCATTTTTCTCCTTTGGTCACTTATTTTAATTTAAAGGATTCAACATTCTTTGTTATCTTTGCATACTAAAAACCGAAATGTGTGAAGTAACCAAGCTTGCAGGGGTGGACCTCACAAGCGCAACGCCGACATGAAACTGTAAGTATATCATAAAAAAAATTAAGAAAATAATATATGTGCTGCTTTGGAATTCCTGCCATTCCCTTTCACACCCCCGATAGCAATTTGGCTGTTTTTATTTGCTTATATGTATATACCACTGCATATTTGCAAGTCATTTGATTCATTTATTTTATGCTTAAGTGGATTTAAAGTTATTAATTTAATATTACACCTCTCGCAATTATGCTTAAGTGGATTTAAAGTTTAAGTGGATTTGCTTATATGTATACATACTCATCTTGTTTTTTTGAGTGTTCTTTGATCTTTTACTGAGGTCTTTAAATCCCTATATCTTCATAATTGTGCTAAATTTTATCTAAAGTGCTTGAAGTGAACCTTGAAAATTATCCTTAGAATTTGCCTAAGATAAGTCTTGATTGAGCCGTGTTGTACATGCCTTATATTCTTCGTTGTTTGTTTAGTGTAAGGTCTTGAATATGCCTCAGCCAAGCCTTTGACTGAGCTGAAAATCTGTTGTTTGTTACATGTGTTTTAAGTTCTGGTTAATTGTCAGTTTACATTGTATTTATGTGTCATGTTCTGGTTCCATTTTAATGCCCTGTTAGCCAGTCTTCTCCTCTGTGTTGTGTTTTGCTCTCAATCAGTTGTGTGCTTTGGACTGATCAGTGCCTGTAAGATTGTGAAGTAGCGGTTCTTCTTGTCATGTCTTCAATAGTTCTGCAAGCCTGATGTCTGTCGGTTAAGTACATGATCTGTTTGCATCAATTCTTAGCATATGTTATCAGGTTGCTTGCTTCTTTTGGTCTAGTAAGAATGCTAAGAGTTCATGTCCTTATTTGTTGTTCAAATGTTTGCTGCAATTCGACATCAATTCTTTTTCCTTATCTCTTTTGACTCTATTATACATCATATTCATTTGATATCTTTTTTTTATTTTATTGGGTCACAGATTGATGACAATGCGTAGAGAGAAATCATGAACAACAGGTTCTTGAAGCACCCCAATATAAAGTGAAATAATGATTAGAGTGTTGAGGTTTTTTCTTTTGAAATTTGTGTTGATGAAGAAATGATTAGTGAGAGAAAGTAGTATAATGAATAAAATAATAGTTTAAAGGCACCATAAACAACTTACTCTAACAATACACTGAAAATCGACTTTCAAAAAGTTAATTGTGCACATTCGACTATATGAAAGTCGATTTTTTGTGTGACATGTCATGGTAGATGTGTGTCATAATAAAGGATTTGAAGATGATCTAGGATTGGTTTTGGTAATATGTTTGTTGCTTATGTTCAGAGTCTGTTTTTGTTTCAGTTTTGTGAAGTGCTCTGCTATTTGTTTTGGTCAGTTTAATATGCTCTGTTGACCTGCATTCTGTCTAACTGTCAAGTTGAGTCCAACAGTCTGCTTGATCAGTTTGATGTGTGCATCTCTACTTCATAATTGATACTGTACGTTGAGTTCTCTTGGTGCTGACATTTTCAGTGGCCTCGGATTGAATTATAGGTGAAGCAACCGGGGACGAAAATGTCTACTGTATAGAGTAAGATGAACTTATCATAAGGGCAGCTCTATCAAGGGGTTGTGAGTGGCCTATGCGCATTCAATTCCTGACACTTACATGCAGCTTCAGGTCAATCTAAATTTTATGTTTCTTCTTTTTAGTAATGTTTTCCTTTTGATGTCATATATGTGTGTGTACATGGATAAATGACCTATTATCAAAGGAAAAAGCTTGATAAAAGGTTTCGTAATGAGACTAGGCACAACTTTTTTAAAACTTATGTTGTTGTTTTCTGTAGTATAAGAGGCAATCAATAACATTTTGTTCTAAGAGATGGGTTAAAGGTAACTCATTATATCCTTGAACCATTAAGATAGTATTTTTTGGCCTTTTGTTTGTTCATCTCAATGTCGATAAAGTAACATCCGATAATAGCTGGAAAAAGATGTTTTCACTTTTCATGGGTTTTTTGGTAGGCAGGTCCCTCCCAAATTGATGTTATCTGGATTCGCACTATTGCTCATGGTTGTGGTAATTCTATTTTTGATTTACATTTAGCCTTTAATTGCACTATTGCTCATGCTTTTTTTTGTGTATGATCATCAAACAAGTAATTTTAACTTTTGGATCAGAACTTTTGACGTATATGCCTATTGCATTGTTTTGATAGTAAACTACGTTGCAGCAGAATTATATAACTAACGTGTGCAGATTCACAAAGAAGAGGTAAGAGACTTGCTAGATGTATCATCTAGAAGCAAATCAGAGGCTACGAGTGGGCATATGGGAAACTAACAATCAAAGGACGTATACCCGATACCGTTACGGTAGCTCATCTTTTTGCATTACAACTATTTCATTACAGGATACTGGTCCTTTCAGCTAGCTTTGTTAATTGTTAGTAACATTAAGTTTATAGGTATTGCATGGCTAATGGGACAGCAAACAAGTTAATAAGTGAAGAATATCTTTGTGCAAAGTTGCATCTTGCTGATCTTGTGGGATCATGACACTTTTAGAGATGATCGCTCGTTCACAAGATTGAGTTGTTTTTGGTGATAAAACCATTAGTCTCTTGAATTTGTCCGTTAATTATGAATACTATTGATTTCATGTTTAGAAATGTTATTTGACTCAATTATATGATTTACTTCATTTTCATGATTTTGGAATTGTTTTGATTATTATACTATTGAATTTTTTTATTAGAACATTTATATTATTGAATATTTTTTTAAATAATAAAAGTAGTAAATATACGAAATATAATATTTTTTTACAGTCATTGCAGCTATTAATACGTTGGTCATACATTTGACACAATAATTCGGTACAAATATAGTTAAAATTTGTCCCAAATTTGTCAAAATACTTTGTCACAATTTTGTCGTAAAACACCGTCGCAAAATTAATTCAAAATTGTTGGGGATAAATATCACAATCTTATCGCTAAATTTGGTTGCAAAATTGTCATTTTAATTCATCACATAATAATCACTAAAATTTTGTCACAATTTTATCATACACATTCATCACAAATTCATATCAAATTTGTAGCATATGGTTGTCACTATTTCATCAATAAATTTGGTTACCAAATTGTCGTAGATTTTTGTCGCACATTTATCGGAAATTTGTGTCACACATTCGTCACAAAATATAATTTTTGTCGGAGATTCATCACCATAATTTTTGTCACAACTATGTGACAAAACATGACTTTTGTCACAATTGTGTAACAAAGCGCAGTGACAAGGCCACTTTTGACACAAAAATTTGCAACGGGGTGTTCCGTGACGGAAATACTTTTAAATGCCAATTAAACACTAATGCATGTTTGTGATTTAATTTGCGCTAAAAACCGTCACAAATCCGAAAATTCTAGTAGTGAATAACACCAAGAAACAAGGATGAAATTTCCCTAGTAATCAGTTTATTGTATGTAAAGAACAGACCACGAAAAAGAATGTACCGGGATTCTCTTGACTTTCCTCTTCTCGTAAAGGATCCATATTGCTTGAAATCGTTCTCCAAACTAGGTTGATATGCTTTTAAGGCTTTTCTCATCATAGCATAACTGGAAGTCAAACATCAATTCTAATACTACTCAACAATTTGGTTCTTTGCAAAAATGAAACAATCAAGACAAAACCACTTTGTTTGAGCATAGATTCAAGCTTGATCCTCTCACATCTCTTCTTTAACAACAAAAGTTTAATAGGTATGGAAAGGGAAAAGAAGAGTAAATGGTTCCATTTGGAAAATTTAAAACTACTCTTTTTGGAAGTTTAACATAGAGAAAACAAAGTAACATAGCTATTAAAGTGGTATTAACGAGCTAATGATAGATTTACCCATATCTAACACAATGAATGATCTAAAGAAAAGATTTTTCAAGCATTTCACAACAAATTAAGGAAGCAAGCTATCAACTATAAGGCAAAGTATTTCAAGCCTAAATCATCAAGCATTTCAAGCAAAAATCACCAAACTATACCATATATATAAATTGAAATGACGACAACAACCTAAGCAAAAGTAGTAGAGTAAGAATGGATTTTTACTTGGAATCGTACAATGCTTTTCATATTCAGTCATTTTGTAATTTTACTAACAAAGGAACCCTAAGAATAAAGATTCAAGCTTTCTATTAATAAAAATAATACAACAAATACCATTTTTAATAATTAAGTTCAAAGTAACATGCATTTAGAGGATATACATAACACATAGCAACAATACAAGAAAAGCTTAAATAGTGGAAGGGAATCGAGATTTTCTATAGATCTCGTAAACTCACGGGTTTGCAATAGATCCCCTAACTATTGAGGTTTGCAGGTAGCACCTCTAACTACACCGACCTTGAAGCAATTCCCTTGTCTACGGCGAGTAACTTAACTACAAGATCTTCTTCCCAAACCGCAAAAAGAAAAAACAAGCAAGTCAGTGGAGTTTTAAGGTGGGAGAACTATATTCCTACTACATATATTGAAAGTTGAAGTGAAAGACAAGGCACAAAGTTTCAATGCATGAGAGCTAGCAAACGGCAGAGTTACATTTGGAAGCAAAACACCTAGTCTAGTATTCAAGGTTCTATAAGTACAAGTCATTGCAAATTACATTAATAACACTACATACATGTTAGAAATGGAAATTAAACATGAAAGTCAAATTGATTACAAACTAAGATATCTCGATATAATGCTTACGTTTATATAGCATCACATAAGGTTATGAATCCTATTTCTCCCCTTTTCTTCAAACCAAATTCTTACATGTAACATTATGACCTACTTAAAGTAAGCTCTTAAGAGGACATCCCAAACCTTTATAGGCCACCCGAAAAGATTGATAAATAATTACAACAAATTCAAGATTCAAGATTCAAGATTCAAGATTCAAAATTTTTTTTAACAAACTAATGCAACAATGCCCAATCCATAAACAACAATGCCCAACTCTTTCATCCATAAACAACAATGCCCAACTCTTTCATCCAACTCTTTCATCCATAAACAACAATGCCCAACTCTTTCATCCATAAACAACAAACTAATGCAACAATTATACATACATATACACAATTCAACAATTTACTGAACCACATTTCATGGATTCAAAAAAAAATTATTAAAAAAATTTGCCAAAACTAATTAAAACCAACGAAATTGTAATCTTGCCTGCAAAAAAGGCTGAATTGAAGGTGGAGGTGGAGGTGGAGACGGCTGAATTGGCGGTGAATCAGTGATCTGAACCTGGAGGAGGCGGTGGAGGAGCCTGTTGTTGATCCTGTTGTTGCAGGTGGAGGAGGCGGTGCAGGAGCCGGTGGAGAGGATGAGAGGAGGAGAGGAGGAGAGGAGGAGGAGAGGAGGAGAGGAGCGGCGGAGAGGAGGTATGGAGGAGGAGCCGCCGCGCGAGCGAAAAAAATTGCAAGTGTGGAGAAGAAGAAGGGACGACTGATTTTATTCAGGTCAAAGGTTTAAAGGGACGACAATTGTTTTTTGGGACGCCATTGTCGTGCCATTAAAGAATTATTAATTTTTTTTAATTAATACTCAACATAATTATATAAAGTACATATTATATAAATAACGAGCCTCGGGTTCTTAAAGTAATTAACGAGGCTCGGGTTTTAAAACTAAATAACGACCCTCGGGTTTTAAAAATAAATAACGAGGCTCGGGTTTTAAAATTAAATAACGAGCCTCGGGTTTTAAAACTAAATAAAGAGGCTCGGGTTTTAAAACTAATTAACGAGCCTCGGGTTCTTAAAGTAATTAACGAGGCTCAGTTTTAAAACTATATAACGATCTCGAGTTTGTAAGGGAAAGACCTCGAGTTTGAAATCGCTTAATCGATTTTGGATCTCGGGATTGAGATCAATCGGTCCTTAACGAACCCCGTGATTCAAATCAATCAATTGATAACGAAGTGATTCAAACCCCGTGATTCAAACCCCGTGATTCAAATCAAATCAATAACGAACCGCGACTCTTAACTCATTCGCCTAATAACGATCGATCAAATCATAGTCGATACTACTATCACAATGATTGATAACGATAACGATGTAACTCATTCGCTCGATAACGAACCCTTATATTCAAATCGATCGCTCGATAACGAACCCCGGAAATCAAATTGATCGTTCAATAACCAACCCCGACTCTTAACTCCTTTGCTCGATAACGATTGCGAGACATAGTAGATACTACTATCACAATGATCGATAATGATAAAGATCTAACTCATTCGCTCAATAACGAACCATTAGATTCAAATCGACCCCGAAATTCGATTTCGATTTGAATCTGGGTTCATTATCGAGCGGATGAGTTAGATCGTTATCGATAATTGTGATAGTACTATCTACTATGGCTCAATCGATTGTTATCGGCGAATGAATTAGCGATGTGGTTCAAATCGATAACGATCGATCGATCGAGATTCAAATCGATCTCTTAATAACGATCCCCGACTCTTAACTCCTTCGCCGATAAGGATACATCGAGACATAGTAGATAGTACTATCACAATAATCGATAACGATTTAACTCATTCACTCGATAACGAACCCTAATATTCAAATCGATCTCTTAATAACGATCCCCGACTCTTAACTCCTTCGCTCCATAACGATCCATCGAGACATAGTAGATACTACTATCACAATGATCGATAACGATAAAGATCTAACTCATTCGCTCAATAACGAACCATTAAATTCAAATCGACCCGAAATTCAAATCGATCGTTCAATAACCAACCCGACTCTTAACTTCTTTGCTCAATAACGATCGATCGAGACATAGTAGATAGTACTATCACAATGATCGATAACGATAACGACCTAACTCATTCGCTCGATAACAAACCATTAGATTCAAATCGACCACGAAATTCAAATCGATTGTTCATTAACGAACCCCAACTCTTAACTTCATTCGCCGATAACGATCGATCGAGCCATAGTAGATACTACTATCACAATGATCGATAACGATAACGATAACGATCTAACTCATTCGCCGATAACGAACCTTAGATTCAAATCGATCTCGGGGTTCATTATCGGCGGATGAGTTGTAACGTTATCGATCATTGTGATAGTACTATCTACTATGGCTCAATCGATCGTTATCGGCGAATGAAAGCACAATGTGGTTTGTTTGATCGATTTGAATTTCTTGGTTCGATATCGAGCGATCAATTTTAATCTAAGGGTTCGTTATTGAGCGAATGAGTTATTCGTTATCGTTATCGAAGAAAATATTGTTATAAATATATTATGAACGAAAAATCAAATTTTTTATAAAATTTTATTTAAAGGGACGACACTTTCGTCCTCTCTAAATAAAAAAACAATTTTTTTATAAATTTTTATTTACGAGGGACGACATTGTAAATCCTTAAAACAAAAATCAAGAATTTTTATAAATTTTTATCAAAAATTAAAATCCTTTATGAAATTTTATTTAAAGGGACGACATTGTCGTCCCTTTAAACAAAAATCACTTTTTTATAAAAAGCCACACAATTTTAATATTTAAAAAAAAATTAATCGTATTTAAAGGGACGACAATGTCGTCCCCTAAAAATGAAATATCCACGTGGATTCCATGCTTGCGACTTGTCGTCCCAAAAACTTGAATATCGTCCCTTTAAAGAATTTACCCGCCAAAAAAATTAGCCAAAAAATAAAGCGGGAAAAATCGAATCTTTATTGGAGACAACGATGTCGTCCTTTAAAGTTTTCCTCCAATAAATTCAACAAATGTTTGACTTTTCTCCGTATCCATTTGAAAGGGACGACGTGTCGTCCTTTAAAAAGATATGTAAAGGGACGACAATGTAAATCCCTTTAAATATCATCCCTTTAAATCCAATTTCTTGTAGTAATGACACCAAAATAAATTTATGAATCCGCCGCTGCATGTAACGGTGTTAAAGTATATTGTGGGCCAAGGACTAAAGGAAAAGAAGAAGAACTCACAAAGGCCAAGGATGGGTGGCAAGTTAGCAAGCTTAGCATAACTGATACCTTGTGGAATAGCGCGCAAGTCCAGCAATAGTATATATATCCCAGAGATTAAGTCTGATTTAAGAAAGCTTAAGCTGTAATTAGGACCCCATTGAAGTATTGGGAACATGTATTGAAGCCCCAGAAAAAACCTTTTACTTAGCGGCTGGTTCTTGAATTGCCGTGAAGGATCATCTGGAAACAGTGTCTCCTTCAATGTGTTCTTCATTGCCTTCAAAAAAGGTCGAGGCGGTGGGATTTCTGTGACTGTGTATGCATATCATCAACATTTGTTGTTGTTGTTGAGTACATGTAGTCTGTGTTACCCATCTTTTTTTAATTTTTACTTCTGGGTGAGAAATTTCTTTTTCAGATTGAAGATTTTATTATGGGTCGTGGATAATGTGTTTGGATTTTCTTGGCTTGAATGAATGTTTCTTGATTTGGTGAGTGCACGTGGGCAAATATATAACGAACCCGTAATTTTATTATGGTCATGGACCAAGTATGACTTGGTGATCCAGGATCAATAGGAAAACAACAAAACACATAAGGGCCCACCGTGTAAAATATAAACGTCATGTTTTTATATTTTTACCCTTCTTACAAGAATTTTTATTGATGACCAAGTGTGACATTGTGATCCTGGACTACCATATCTGTAGCCAGCAGTTACGGATTATGAAATAAGACTTATTGATATATAATGATGAAGGTCGGTCTATGATAATCGATATGTTTGTGACATATATAATCGTTGTAACTTTGGCACCATGCACCCGAAATGTATCATTTACCCCTCTCATTATAGATAATTGCTACGGTATTCAAAGTTCCTATGCAATTAATTGGCAAAGTATTTTGTTATAACATATAGGAATCAAGATGACAAGCAAATATAACAAACAAAAGCAATCAAACAAAAACAATCAACAAGATAAACGAAAACAACAAGAACACAGCGAATTAACTTGGACGTTTCGGCATTGTATCGACTACTTCACGGACATAAAATGAGAACTTTTATTATGCACAAAAATATATACTGATTCAAAACACTAGATTGATTACAATGATTGAGTATTTATAGTTTTGGAAACCTAACTCTAACCGCCAATTAATGTGACACTGTCGGGATTTCCATAAATGCACCATATATAACTCAGCACAATTGAGTCACTCAACTTATTAACCAATATAATTTCAGATGCAACAACTCAACAATATTCAAAACTCTCTGCTGATAGACGGTCTTCAGCTGACTCTCCAGACTTAAACATTCTGATCAGCAATCCATCACTCAGCTGACTACTAGATAGCTTTGTCAGATTAAGATATAGAGATCAAGTCATAATTGACATCAATTTTTCTTTTTGTTCGGAAGGTATATATATAGAAATGTCATATAAGAACATACATAACATCGTTAAACGTCTCCCTCAAGAAAAAATAAGAATGCAAAACATTTAAACGTCATTTGCAATAGTTTAGATCGTCTTATATGTATATGGGCAAATGTTAGATGCTTTGGGTCCGTTTTTAATAACTAACCTTAATTAACAAAAAAAAAAAAAAAAAAAAAAAAAAGGACAAGTAGAGGTAGGTGGTAATATTTGTGGGCTTTCTATTTTAAGTGTGATGATGTGACAATGGCCGCTAATTTAATTAGCTCTGTCAAATTAGATTTTAGTTAATTAGTTATGTCAAATTAGGCATCGAGTATCCTCTATAAAAAAAAGTTGTGCCCACAATATGTGGCGTGTTAGTTCATTATTGTGGTGGTTGTAAATAGCTATTTCATTACTCTTTTCAATTGTAATAAAAGAAAAATTAATGCATCGAGTATCTGAAAATCAGATTCATGTTGTCTTTTGTTACCCTTTCAAGTGATATTACATTTGTAAAACTTTGAAGAAGGCCATCTAATTATTGGATACCAAATATTATGAGACTAGCCTAAAAACCCGTGCATCATGCATGGGGTGACATAAAATTGAGAAAACAAAGATATTTTATAGTAAGACTGTTAAAGTTAAATTGTATCAAATGAAATGCATCACATTTTTTTTCTTTCTTTTTCACATAATACATATCTACTATATAAAATAGACTAAAATAAAATGAGATAAAAACTATCATTTGATATAATTTTTTTTGTTACTGATTCTCCACAAATCAATATTTGATGAATATTTGAGAAAATGCAAACAACTATTTTCTCATATAATTTGTAAATTTCTTGGTGACAATTTTTCCCGAAGTTCTAAATTCTATCACCACGTGTGACATCACTCCATTTTGCAATGTGATTGCTAGAAATAAGGCACTAAACCAAACAAAAATTTATGAAAAGAAATGCAAAAATAATTACAAAAAATGTGCTTACAGCTTCAAGCCAATAGCCCTCCCTCATCCATTAACAATCCTTTCCCAATCTGCATAATAATACATAAGCCGAATCAAACATGAAAGATGAGTATTGAAAAATATAGTGTAGCAACATTTTTGGATTGGGATTCCACGATTTTCTTTTTTAATTCCACATTTAATCATTTGAATTCCAAGTGATATATATACCAGATGTAACACACCCAAAACAAAAGCCTTCAAATTTCAACGGTGAATTGAATCAGAGATCTGGAAAGAAGAAAAAAAACTAATTGCAATATACACCAAAAGTAAGTCAAACAGAGTTACGTCTCTCCCTTCTAACCTTTTGGCTTTTAATGCCACTTTGATCTGACATCAAAACATAATTTGATTTTATAGACCTTCTAAAACATATATATATATATATATATATATATATATATATATATATATATATATAGATAGATAGATTAGATCCTTCTTGCATTATTCATCTCAACGTGACTTCCACTAATATATATTTTGCATATCAATTTGAAGGGAATATTTTGTGGGCAAGGTTTTTTTTTTTTTTTTTTTTTTAATTGGGATTTTTTCTGCTCAACTTAAAACACACTGAACTTGTGCATAAAGATAAATTGATAACAAAAAAAATTAGTAGAAAAATTAACTAAATATGTAAAACACCATGTAACTCTCATTTCAAACAAATGGAGGATTTTTTTCATACCTACAATGTTGTTTCAACCATTCTTTGCAAAATAAAAATAAAATGCATCCCAAATTCGGCATTCTTCAATATAAGAAAGTTGAAAAAATTGTCAAAAAAAGAAGAAGATTCACACGTAATTTCACATACTTTCTTTGAAATGGTCCCCATCGATGCTCTCCTCCTATTTCATCTATGAAAACAAAATGATGAGTGACCATATTATTACTGGATCTTAGAAGGCGTATTTAAATTTTCAAAATTCGAAAGTTTGAGTCAAGTAATTATTGTAATATGAATGATTTTTGAAGAACAATATATGGTAATTATGGTAATATGAAAGATAATAATTACGGTAATATGAGAGATTTAATAATTATGGTAATAATTATGATTCTTAGAAATCAAATTTCAATATTCAAAATTCGAAATTTTGAATTCAATAATTATGGTAATATGAGAGATTTAAATAGTAATAATTGAGATGTGGGTTGAAATCCGGGTATGGGTTTCCAATTGGGTAATTGATTTTATAGAGCTTCTAAAACATATATATATAGATAGATAGAGAAATGAAAACAACCCCTCCATAAGTCAATCTCATTATGACTCATTTGCTGTGCAAATTTATTTTTAATTAATCTGGAAGATATACCCACTATTTATTCTTACACTAAAGAAATGAAAGCAACGTCCACTTCCTAAAAACAAAATATAAAAAAAAAAATGAAGTAGTGTGACCTTTCTTTTCATTCAACTAATCTACACACTACTATGTGATGGAAATTATAAATATAAAAAAGAAAATGTATCATCATGTTCGCTTATCTGGTGTAACGATTGTATCTTGATTTTTTATTCATATTAGTGTATCATGTAAATCATATTGGTTTAAGTGATGATTCTTATATATTAAAAATTAAAACTTATATCACACTCCCTCCGTTTTTTTATCTGTCACATTTCACAATTTACTCTTTTTTTTATTTATCTGTCATTGTATATTTCCAATACATCATTTATTACTTTTTACTCCTTTACCAATAAAATATTTATATCTCCAATAAATCAATACATTTCCAATACTAAAAACACATTACCAACAAAATATTTACATCTCCAATAAAAATAATACATTTTCAACACTATATTTAAAACATATTAATTATTTTTTTAATCTTTGTGAATCTTTTTTTTTGCGACACATATAAAAAAAACGGAGGGGTAACATCTTTCCTAAAGTAAATTATCGTGTCTTTTTAATTTTATGGAAAAGGAAAGAGATAACGTCTCACCATCCAGAAGATATGATGCTGCACCTCTCTTACCTACAAACTGCAGTTGATCTCACCCACTCCTTTGTCCATTTCTGAATTTTTATTTATTATTATTATTATTATTATTATTATTATTATTATTTTTTTTTTTTTGTAGGAGACCATCTGTGATTTAATATGCCCCCAAAACATTATCCTAACATACTTTATGTAAAAAAAAGTACTGTACCTTATGAATAAGTACATAATCATCCTCAGCGACTCTACATGTCACAATTAAAAGAATCGATCATCTTATCCAAAAAAAATCTACACTAAAATTTGTGACGCTACATATAGTTTCTTTCCTTAAATTTTTATTTATTTTAAAATTTTTATCATTTCTTACTGAGATCATAAATCATTCATGTCCTCATTTAATCTGAAAAAAATAAAAATAAAAATAAAATTGTGATTCATTAGTTTCTCCCCCGTGTGACCATTTAAACAATTATATTTATTAATTTAGACATATAAAAATCACAATTATGTCACCATCATTTTAAAATTTTCATCCTCCTCGTTTTAGGAATTAGTGAAATAATTTTGACTTTCAAAAGTTTAATTAAAAATATACACTTAATATAATAAATTTCAACGATGTAGAAGAAAGATAAATGTAATGACATTTTAAACAAAAAGAAATACAGTATTAGATTATTTTGACTGCCAGTGGCGGACCTACATACAGTCAATGGGCAACCGCCCCTTCTTAATTCGAAAAAAACACATTAAAATTTGTACGATATATATAGTTTGTCTTTCTTTAAATTTTTTTTTTGTCTTTAAAACTTTTTACTACCCCCTTACCCGAGATCCTACGTCCGCCCCTGTTGACTGCTATGTGACATTTTATGACAATTGTACTCCACTTTGTTTCGTTCATTTGGCTCAGTTTGTAATAGAAGATATTTTTCAAAAAAAAAAAAAAAAAAAAAAGAAATGCATAGTGCACTATTGCACTTAAATAACTTTTTTTAAGACCTATGAAAATTGTGTTTGACGACAATACATAAAAAAAAGATTGTGGATTAAATGACAAATACTAATTGAGAATTGTCATAATTCCTAACTTCCTAATATATAATTTTTTTTTAGAAACCTAATATTTTTGAACAAGAACTTTCTAATATTTAATTCGTATCAACAATTGAATTCGATTTTTAACACAAAAAAGCATTTCCTCAAAAAAAAAAAAAAAAAAAAAAGCAAAAATATTTCTCTTGCTTAATATTTTGTATGGATCTGTCTGATAATACAGAAATTTTATTAAATAATTATGTCTAATAAAATGAGCGTTTTCTTTTAAATTTTGTTGAAAGGCGAGCGTTGTTTATTAAGGAGAGTTAAAAAAGGAAATAATATTATTATTTTAAATATCTCTCAACTAAATTTAAAAGAAATAATTTGTTTGTATTTATTTTTCTTTAGCATGCCAGTTTTTAGAGTATTTGTAACGCAACCTCACATCCACTTTCAGCTTTTTGGCCGCGGACTTATGAAATAATTGCAAAAGCTTTAGTTTGAATTTTCATTTGGCGTTTGAAATCCGCCTCTTCTTCGTCTTCTTCCTCCTCACGACTGCTAAAATTATTTTGAATCTCTCTCTTTTTGCACAGAAGCTTCAAGCATTCAGCTGGTTTTCGCCTCTCTTCAGGTATACTTTCCTTCCTTCTTATACTATCACTTCTTCATTTTTCGTTCTGTTCAACTTTTCTTTTTTAAGGCTGTTTTTTTCACGTGAATTGATTCCTTCGAGCACTGCGTTGACAGTTTTTGCTTTAGGTGGTAATGTTCCTTTCTTCTTTATCTAGTTTTACTGTTTCAAGAGAAAGAGTATTATTCTCCTACATCCTAGTAAATCCGCATTTTGAAATCCTCAAAAGGAACAAATAAGAAAAATAAAAAGGCGATAAAGGAGTAATTTGACCTTTGTTTTGATATTATTTAGCATTCTTTTCTGCAGAGTGCGAGACCAAGGCTTAATCCCTGGCTGGCTTTTTCTTAGATTAAATGACAGTGGCTTTAAATAGGTGCATGTAAATCAATTTGATTTTCGGTCAAGCTTTGCTAGTGGTACTTCTGGATCAATATTGCTGAACTGTGAGCTGCGTAAGATGGAAAATTATGAGGTATTGGAGCTGATAGGAAAAGGTGCCTTCGGTTCTGCTTTACTCGTAAGACATAAACATGAAAAGAAAAGGTGAGGAGAACTCATTTTGTTTTGTGTCATAAAACATACCTGGGTGATATGCTTATAATTCAATGAGCAGGTTGGAACTGCTGTTTTGTTGTTGTGATGTTGTTTTGTTTAGATTTATTCGTGAGAATATTAGACGTTTTTGTTTGTTTGTTCAAGGTATGTACTGAAGAAAATCCGTCTTGCACGCCAGACTGACCGAACTCGTAGATCTGCTCATCAGGAGGTCAGTGATTTTGTCTGCTCGTTTCAGTTGTTTTTAATGGGCCAATGTTCCCCACAACGCTTTTAATGCTTGGAAATTTGCATCCCTGAGCTCTTGTCGACACTTGAAACTTCCCTGTCCTATATCTGATGAATTATATGTTGTGGAAAATATTTACAGTCTTGATCCTGTTTGGCAACAACACGCCCGCATTTTAATTAGGAATTACTTAAGTTCTTTCTGTAACTGTTTTTCTTCTTTCCGAATGCCTTTCATTTAATTCAAATCTTTGATGTTATTTTGAACCGAAATGAGTTGATTTTGATGCTCTACCTTTTCTTTCTCTGCAATTATCTTAAATGATATTGTTTGGGTAAACATATGCTTTAGTTGTAGTAAAGTTAAGCCCATATTCTCTTATGTGCAGATGGATCTCCTCTCCAGGGTTAACAACCAGTATATTGTTGAGTACAAAGATTCATGGGTAGAGAAGGTATGGAAAACTCTGTGCCAGCTCCATTTTAGCAGCAAACTGTCTGTCATGTCTACCTTTATTAGCCACCCTGTGATATTACTTGTTGTTCTTTGTAATGCTTACTTTAAATGATGGATTAGCAAGAAATCTTGAAATGTCAAGCATTAGTTAGCTTAGATTATTATTGAGATTATAGGAAGTGGGGATGTAGGTTATAAAACCTATGTCAATTTTTATTATACTTTTGCTCTCTAAACGTCTGGGTGGATTTTTTTCACACCCGCTCACATTTATTTGACATCATTTCCAATTTGTATGCCCTTGGGCACAGATAGTAATGTGTTTCTCATTCAGTCTAGCTCATGGCATTGGCAGCCCTTGAGAGCCGTATATGAAATATGGCCATACCTGGAATTAACTGCAGATTAATACAGGGGAAGTGCATAAGGGATGGCACATTTGTACTTTTTTTTTTTTTTTTTTTTTTTGAATGCTAAGATCCATAGTTTGCAAGGAAATTAGCTAAAAGAGTTCATATTCTGTTTCAGACACATATGTATGTGCATAATATGTCCTGTAATTTCAACTTGTTTGATTTTCTCAAAATTAAATCCAACGATTTATATCTTTAAAATGTTTAACGGCCTTGCATGTTAAAGTGTGCACAAAAGAAAAGTTACATAATACTGTTGCAATGTCATAATATTCAAGAAATTGATGCATTACAGGGTTGTTACGTGTGCATTGTGATAGGGTATTGTGAAGGAGGAGACATGTAAGTTGTTGATTTGGTAACTTTTGGTGATTCCATTGGATCAATTGATTAATTTTGCCAACTTTTGGTGTAATTTTTTGTTTCATTGTGGCAGGGCAGAAGCTATAAAGAAATCTAACGGAGTCCATTTCTCTGAGGAGGTTATCATCTCACTGGAAAATACGTCTTTTATCTTTTCATTTAGAATTGACTGCTTTGCCTAACTTGAACCCATTATTTTGTCATGTTTATCTCTCCTGAAACATGAACAGAAGCTTTGCAAATGGCTTGTTCAGCTTCTGATGGCACTTGATTACCTGCACAGTAATTATGTTCTTCACCGTGATGTCAAGGTTAGAGCTTACACATGTAGAACAGTTTCAGTGGATTGATCTAGAACGTAATTTTCCTTTGCTAACATTTCCTTATGCTTCAGTGCTCGAACATATTTTTGACAAAAGATCAAGACATCCGTCTAGGTAAGTGCTTAGCAAAACAGAACATATAATTTAGTAGAACAATTAGCTTATAATGCAGAAATCTACTTTTGTTTTAAATTGTTTACATCTCTATCCATTGCAGGTGATTTTGGCCTTGCAAAAATATTGACTTCTGATGATCTGGCTTCCTCTGTGAGTATTCGGACGTAGTTTTCCCTTTACTATTAGTTGCAGTTTTAATGGCGTTACTTATACCCAGTTAATGCAGGTTGTTGGTACTCCTAGCTACATGTGCCCGGAGCTTCTTGCTGATATACCTTATGGCTCTAAGTCTGACATCTGGTCTTTGGGTATGGATTTTGATTTGCTGCACTTATTATGTTTTGTTTATCATTTTGCGTCCTTTAAATATTTTCATTGCCTTAACAGGATGCTGTATGCATGAGATGGCATCACACAAGACTGCATTTAAGGCATTTGTAAGTAATTTAATCTCTTTGCAAACTAATGATATAAGTATAGATGAGATTAGGTGGATTTTGATATTTCCTCTGTCCATGCAGGATATGCAAGGCCTGATTAACAAAATAAATAAATCAATCGTGGCTCCGCTTCCAACTATGTACTCTGCTGCACTGTAAGTAGCTGCACCAAATATCTTGTTTTTTAGCGTGTGGCAATAGAAAAGAGTTTACTATTATTGTTTTTGAAATCGCGGTTTATTTCAAACCAAAGTAGGTGTAATGGTATAACTTGTCAAGTTGTGTTTTCATTGGGTATTTTTCAGTTATATATTTCTAAATCCACGTTTGTTTTCCAGCCGTGGCCTCATTAAGAGTATGTTGAGGAAAAATCCAGAAATGAGACCAAGTGTAAGCAGAACTATGAATTCCTGTTTCATATTCATTTCTTTACTTTGTTCAAATCATGGCATGGCATAAAATATTCAAAATAATTGTTAACAGTAAAGCCTTCCCTCAATGTTTCAACCAGGCTGCGGATTTGCTAAGGCACTCACATCTGCAACCATATATCCTCAAGATCCAACTGAAAAATGATTGTCCACGACGGATTACATTTCCAACAACACAAGGATCCAACAACAACTACATGAAAAGAACAAGATTTCTGGAGCAGCAGCATGCCGTATTTTCTGATAAAGGAAGGAGGCGTTCACTCGGCAATAACCGGGCCTTGAATCCCAGTGTCTCTGGAAATGACTTTGTTTCCCCTAATTACATAACTAATAAGAACATGTATGATTTGTCTGTTGGTAGTACTGGTGATGACACTACTGGAAAAAGACCCACATCTTCTAAGTACACTGCCATGAAAACACCAAAACCGAGTTCAACAAGAGTCTCTACCACGCCAAGGATACATACTATTCCATCAAAGATATCAAACCCTGGTTCAACCCGCGAGTTGGTAAGCCATTCTTTCTCAATTTATTGTGTGTGTGTGTGAGTTTTTTTTTTCCTTTCACATTTGATAGACAGAGACATTCATTGATGGATATGATAATGCAGCTTCCTGTGTCCCACACTCCGGTGATTAGACCGATAAGATCGACACGTCGGGTTTCACTTCCCCTGTTGACCAAAGATTTCAGGTTGGAGTCGCCTGATGTCTCTGTTAATGCTCCCCGGATTGACAAAATGGTTGACTATACACCGACAATGGTTGACTTGACACCGACTACATCTGAAGATCCACCGCATCGAATTCGTGGGACTTCATCTGTGTCTGCACACTGCTCATCTAGCTCACCACCGAGTGCTGAATGTTCAATAACCAAAGACAGGTGCACATTCCAGACAATTGGTAGTAGAACATTAACAACGGCGCAAGAAGAAGCCACTAGTAATAATCCTATGCATGGGATTCCACAGAATGGTAGTGAGTGTTCGGTTAACAACCCTAGAATAGGTGGTGGTACATCAAGCCATTCATCAATGGAGTCTAGACAACAGCAGCAGCAAGAAAATAGGTTTGATACATCAAGTCACAAACAAAGAGCTGAAGCATTAGAGGGGTTATTGGAGTTCAGTGCACAGTTAATGCAGCAGCAACGATTCGAAGAGCTAGCTGTATTGTTGAAGCCTTTTGGGTTAGAGAAGGTATCTCCAAGGGAGACTGCTATTTGGTTGACTAAAAGCTTCAAAGAGAATGTTGTTTGACTTGAACAATTCTCTCAACTGTCCCAATTCAACTTTTGTGGTACATCCCTTCTTTTTTTTTTTTTTCGATTTTCACAGTAGAATGTTTCTTAAGGTTAAAAAAGAGGAAGGAGAACATCGAACGAAACAATACTATCAATTTTTTATAAAATAAGTAAAGAAAAATTGATAGCTACAGGTGGAATGCAAATCAATTTTTCCCATAACAAAAGCCAGCGACTCTACAACATAGGAAAACTGTATACTAATTCAAACTTTTACATAACGGGGTACGTAGATTCTACTAGTAAAAAACAAGTAAAGCATATGAATTTTGAAATTCAAGTGTCAGCAGCTCGGAAAATAGTGAGTAGAGACAAGAAGAGGTTGATGACATCCAAGTACAAAGAGATAGAGGCCCAGATGTATTCGTCATACGAATAGCGCTTGATCAAATTATCCGTATCATATATGATATACCCAGAGAATATCAATGATGCTAGACCTCCGTAAATCATCAACGATAACCTTCCAAGCGGGAAAAATATCTGAACACACATAACAGAAACAAGAACAAAGTCAGTCGGACCTCTGAACAAGTTACACAAAAGAAAGAAAGAAAGAAAGAGTAAAATGAAGAAAAGAAGAAGCAGTACCTGGATAAGTGCAAATAGCATGAGAACAAGAACAGCAGCAAACAAGAAAGGACCCAAGAAGTTGAAATCATAGCCTTTTCTTGCAGCCCAGAAGGAGAACAAAGTGAGGGCAACAACAACCACTGTAGTCAATATAGCTGATTCCAGAATCACTTTCCCTGTTCCACATTTTCCGGTTAATCTTCATTAGGACAACTACTTGGATGCTTCATTGCACTTGCATAATAGAAAACTTTAAGAACCACTCCTTCATGAAAACTAGGCATAATATTCTTCGATAGACTTAGGCTCCAATTGGATCGAAGGAAACATACAGAAATGAAAAGAGAAGATACTGACCGAAAAAGAAAAAAGAAAAAAAATGAGAGGGAAACGAAAGATCGTGAAGTGTATGTGGTGTGTTTAGATAGAATTAGACAGACCCTAAAATCATTATATCCCTCCAAATCCCTTCTTTTCTTTCCCGTCCTTTTCTCTCAATCCAAACATGACCTTATTAATACCAGGGTCAAACTTTAAAAAAAGAGTTGAAACAAAAACTATGAATGGATTTGACATGCATCATGCATGATTTTTATTTTTTTTTCCTTTTTGCTTTCAAATCCTTCTAAAAACTCCTACCAGTATAGTAAAAGCAAAATAAACCCTTAGCCAAAAACTGAAGATTACAAGAAGACAGTAACATGAAAACAACAGAGATAAATAAATAAAAGTTACCTTTAGTGAAAGCACAAGTCAAGCCCACAGCAAAAGCAAGGGACACGGTAAATATCCCAAGAAGAAAGTAATTCACCGGATGCTTCTGGTGATAATAGTATAACGGTATAAGAACTGCAATTCAACAATTCCGATTCCCCCGTCAGATTAATTATTAAAAAAAAACACCAAATTCTTTTTGCAGAAAAAATTTATAACAACGAATTCAATTCAAGAAGAAAAAAACTTGGGGCACCGATGAAAGGTGTGATGATTAGAAGAATATAGAGAGCGAGGCCAGCCCCGGTGGTTGCAAAGAAGAGGGAAATAGGATGGACAGTGACGACAACGGCGGCGACGGCGATTGTCAAAAGCAACTGTATAGTGACAATAGAATATATCTTCCGGATAAACGCCCACCGGAGTTGCGGACTCTCCAGCATCATCGGGTAAAGCGGTCTTGCTCCGGTTTCCACATCGTCCTTTCTGTACGCTTGATTCCACATATTGTCTACCCTTTTTTATTCTTCTTTCTTCTCTTACCAAAATCGAAAGATTGAATAAAAGCGAGAAGTTACACTATTTCTATTCCTTGCTTCTTCTTCTTTTTCTCTCTAAAACAGAAAAATTAAACGGTTTCAAGAACAAGGATTATAAAACGAAGAGTTTGGTATGAATTACTCCTGTATTACTTTCTTTTTAGTATCTCAGAAAATCCACACGATTCACGAAATAAAGAGAGGAGAGTTGTTGGGGGCAATTTATGAGTGAATTGCGGTTGCCAAAGGAGGGGAGAAAGAAACAGGAAAGTTCTAGTGTTTATCTGTTATGTAAGTAGAACTATGTAGAACTCTTTCGAAGACGAATGTATACTTCGCTTCGCTTCGTAATCTAAGCTAAAGAGGAACCGTAATGGGTATTGGGGAAATTGCATATTCTATGCTGACAAAATGATGATGTGTAAGAAGATGAACGGAGGAAAATTATAGAAGGATTGCGGGAATATATGTCTGATTAGATGTTGTAATGATAATAATTTTTAGTTTTGTTCAGACCATGTTCTTTTTTATTGTCTAAAAATAGAGAATTTGATAGATAATCTCTACAAATAATTCTCTACTTCCTCTCCGTTATTTTGTTTTTTTGGTGAGATGAGTACTCTATTCTGACAATAATAGGAAAGAACCTCTCCATAATTGTTTCACTAGTGCTGCTCTAACTATAACTATTTATGGTTTAATGTAAATTTATGTATTTTCGTAGATTTTAAGTTTATTTTTATTTTTAATATATAACTCAAACGCCCATGACATCTTGGTTCTGGTGTCTCGCTTTTGATCGTTACACCTAAACATTATCGTTGAGAGGTTGAACATTATCGTTACACCTAAACATCTTGGTCCTGGCCAGATCCACCACTATAGTGTGCAATAATTGGCAGAGGGATTGGCCTGAGACTGTCAGTTTTGGTGACTTGATCTCTAAACTGATAAATAATCTTGTGGAACTAATCTGAAAAACTGAGACTGGGAATGATGGTTAGTTCAGTTAAGTATATTTAGTTCTGTGAAAGTAAGTTTGATGAAGTGCAACTGAGTTTCTTCTTCAAGTCGTGATCGATTTTAGTCTTTGAGTTTTGCTCAGTATCTACATCTGGACAGTTGATTACAAGTTTGGGAAAGTCAGTTTTGAGCTGAGTTTTATCTAGTGGATAACAGCTGGAGCTAGGGTCCACATCTGGGGTATTTATGACAATTTCGACAAAGATCTTTGGCGGTTAGAATTTGGGATTTGTGTCTATAAATATCAATGTTGTAATCAATGCAAGAGTGTGTCTTTCACTTCGTGAGGAATACCTTGTAACTTTGTGCATAATAAAAGATCTCATTTTCTGTCCGTGAAGTAGTCGGCACAATGCCGGAAACCACGTTAAATCACCGTGTTCTTCCTTATTTCTGTGTTTTATCAATTTCGTCATACTTTACGTTTGCATTGCTTTTGTTTTATCTTTCTTAAACTGCAAGCTTCTTATCTGTGTTTTTCAACAAACTGGTATCGGAGCAAGGTTCAAGATTCAGGAGTTGCAGGTTGAACAGAGTTGATCTTCACCAAGGCCGGTGCTAGGATTTTGTGATCAAAAGTTTTTTGTTGGACACGAAATTGATTCTGCTACCTCTACTAGGTCGGTTAGTGTTTTAGAGAGTCATAAGTCGGTCACTGTATCTATATAAGACCGCATTTACAGATTATTGTATAAGCTTTCATATATTATCATAAAATCTTTATATACATTATACAATTTGATGAAATAAAGTTATTCCAAGCTTTTGAAGTGTTATTTCCGGTTTCTCCCTTTCTCTGTCATCTTTAGCTTGAGTAGATCGAGCTAGATCTCCATTGTTGAAGGTATGAAGTTTTGAACGTTCCTTTTTGTCTTCAATATGGTAGATCTGTTCGTATTTATGTGTTTTAGTTAATCTGCATGTTTAAAGACCCCATGATTTACTTAGATTAATCGTAATTGAGCAATGTAGATCCATGGATAGGAAAAGCTGACCCCGGTAAACCGGCGTTCTATACAGGTTTACCGAGGCAATATTTAGAAAACCTAAAACTGGGTTTCACTATAGCTACGTTGATCGACAAGTTTAATTAACAGTAAGTTATATCTGGCCAATCTGCTTATTGTAATCGTAAAACTAGCATGAAATACGAATAGTAAAGTGTTAGTCTGGACATAGTCCGATGCACCCTAGGAACATGTTGATCAGTGTCGACAGCTGTCTAGGTGGGTTAGCGGTATGAGTTAGCGCTCGATATCGGCAATTCTAGTTTTTTATACGTATGGGCTATTACGGACCAATTAAGGAGGGTAGCTTGCATATAGATTGTCTACTACAATTGTCGGAGTAGATAGGGTTAGGAATCGCACCCGTAGCTTATGATAAATAAATCAAACACTCGCTCGATTAATTTAAGGAAATTATGTGGGGAAGTAAACGTAACGATTAACTAATCCAAGTTAGTAGATCGGTGAGAATAGGGGGAGAAATACCAAGTTTGTTTTATGTCTATTGTTGGTCAATGACCACCTTTATGTTGTTTCTTAATTATGTTAGAATCATTTATAAAAAGTTGCACTATCTCTGTGAGATCGACATTGACTCGCATTTACTATACTACGATGCACCTAGTATTCTTGCTAGTAATATAGACATTAGTGATTTACACGCGATCAATGCGCCAAACAGTTCCAATTTAGGACACACCAATACAGAATCTTACACAAAATCTAATAATCAGATAGAGACAAAATGACATGGCAATATAATCTAACTCGGCTAATGATAGATGAACAGCTGGCACTCTTCGTTCTTTTATAAGGACGGAGCCATGATTTTAATTTGAGATGGGCTAATGGACTATATCGAGTTCGTCGGGAGGCCTGAATTAAAAATATTTTATGGATCAAACTAAAGTACATATATTTTTTAGTAGAAGAAATTTTTTTTTTGTCTGGGTGGGCTTAGCCCTCCTTTGTCTATATACCACCTCCATCCTTGCTTGTAAGGAAAATTATGAGTCTTTTATAGGCCTCCCTCACGATGGAGTTTATTTGTGCAGACATTGAAGACATGCTTATTGAATTGGAGCATTTAGAGGGCAATAATGGTGCCCTTGTACCCGTGAATCATGAAACCGTTATCTGACCGTGGGTTAAAGCCATGTTGACCATATAACTGTTGTTCGAAGTTGATGAAGACTTATATTGATTTGAGATCCAAAACCGAGGTGAACCTGCACTGTGTCGATTGTATAAATTGGAAAAGGTCTTACATCGAGCTGAATATAGAAAACAGAAGACGACCTGCGTCATATCGATTTAATATGGGCGATCTGCATTGCGTGGAGACTAGCTTTGATGAGATTAACATTTGTTCAAGGCCCACTATTGAGCCGAGCCCATTTGGCCATCCGAATTCGTCATTAAATATCACGTGTATAAAGTAGGGGTGACATCCACCTACTCGAACCCATCCCGACAATATTCGGGATTTCATTTTTCTTCCCGAGCCCGTACCCGATAAGCGCCGGGTCCCGACAATCAGGATACCTGAATGTTCGGGATCCCGTCGGGTCGGGAATGAATATTCCGAACATATGATCTTAAAAAATATTCATGTCAATATAAAAAATGACAACCATTACATGATCAAAACAATAATTCAGAAAATGGGGGCCAGAGAAATGAGTTAACGGCGATAAAGTCGAAAGCCGGTGAAGGCGAGTGACTTTTGTGAGGAAGAACACTCTGGGATATTAGAGAGTAGAAGAGAGGTGCAGAGAAAGTGAGAAACGATGGAAGCAGAGAGTGTAGTAGATTTATGTTTTTTTGTATTTAAGGTTGTGGGTATTCATATCGGGATGAAAAATGTTGCATATATATATTCGGGTCGGGATCGGAAACCCAACGAGATTGAGTTTTATACCCTATTTCTTTCCCGCATTTTTTGGCTCGGGAAAATTCCCGAAATTCCGGGTCGGGAAATTTTCGGGGTTGAGATTTTTCAGGACTGGTCGGGATTATCGGAAAATTTGTCACTCCTAATATAAAGTCGGGTTATCATCATGTCATACGCCACAATTAAATTTTTCTTTTTAATGAGCGACATGTACTCCGTCCCATAATATAAGGCCTTTTGGCAATTTCACACAGTTTAAGAAAACATAATGAATGAGTTGTTTTTTAATATTTCAATGCAAAATATTATATTGTTTTTTAGGACTAGCTAATAATATTTTATTGTTTAGTGTGAAAGTGAAAACAATGCATTTAATATTATATTGTTTTGTGAGAATGACTTATATTTTGAGACACTATTAAAAAGCCAAAAAGACTTATATTACGGGACGGAGGGAGTATATATTTTTTTTCTATGTATATTATCACAATATATATATGGAAAGTCAGTCTTGATTTAAGAACCGATTTTAAGTTAGTGATTTTTTTATTTATTATTATTTATTTTCTTGGACGGAAGAGGCCAATATTCCCTAATTAATTAAAATATTTATAAGGGTGGACAAGTACGTGGCGTCTTGGGGTTGTAGGCCTCACGCTTTAGGCCCCCCTAATTCTACTCTCACATTTCATTTATCTTTTTTTTATAAATAAAGAAGAAAAGACCGGAAAATATCACGACGACGACGCCGCGACCGATTTCCCCTAAAAGAGGAAATACTGCACCCACTGTACCTCAGCTTCACTGTGCACCCGTCGCTTTCCTCCTCCTCCTTTGCCGGTGCTTTCTTCTTCCTCCTCCTCCACATCCTCCTCCCAGCTAATAATTCACCTCCTCTCCTCACCGTCGATCCAATAAAGCAACGGCTGGGATTCTCTCCTTCCGAATTTAGCTGCTGAACACAAGTCCGAGACCATGCCCCCGGAGGAAACAGTAGTCTCCGAGAAGTCACTTCTCGACAAGCCTCTCCACTTACTTACTGAAGACGATATTTCTCAGCTTACTCGTGAAGATTGCCGCCGTTACCTTAAACAGAAAGGTAATTTTATGGTGACGGTAGTTGAACATTACTCTGTTCTGAGAATTTTTTTGGTTTTTCTCTTACTAGCTCTTTCGTTTCGAGGTCAAAAATTAGCAGCTGGTGTATTTTTATTTTTATTTTTTATATGGAATACAGGGATGAGAAGGCCTTCGTGGAACAAATCCCAGGCGATCCAGCAGGTTATATCACTTAAAGCGCTCCTTGAACCGACGCCGGAAGCAGATTCCACGGCACCGCGCAAGAAGCTTTACTCTCCTCCGTACAATCTTACTGCTCCACGAACCGTGCGTTTGCCTTGCATTATTGTTCTTTATTATTACAAGTGGTAGACAATATTTGGCTAATGACGTGAGAGTTTTGACTTAATGTTTTGTTTATTTTGATTTGATCGGAATATTTATTTGTCTGAGTGGAATTGTAGTGTCTACTGATCTTATTAGACATGTTTAACACAAAATGTAGGCTCCTAGAGGAAAAAGCCCCGACCTTGAACCATCAGAGGACACGGCACCGGAACCATACGAGAGGAATGATAGGGAAAAGCCTTCTGTTTCTGGCTATCCGGCTGCTGCTGCATCTGACTCCAATTCTCCAAGGTCTATATTTATACTTGCATTTCATCATTTTACTTGGTATTTTTGTGCCCGCATTTTGGGGATCCAATCAAGATAATAGGCATATAGTGGACATGATTGTTCAAAGTATAAGAAGAAGATTTTTCTAGAGAACATCGTGATTAAGCGAAGACCCCGTGTAGATAGAGTTCCTTGGTTTGTCATCACTGCATGGGAGGACTTCTTTATTTCTCTTCTCCTTTTTTCTTTTTTCAGTAGCCTTGTACTGTGTTCTTCTTTGGTCTTAGGTTTTCATGATAGGCGCTAATTTTCTGCATTTCTTCCAGGACATGTTTGTCATGTTCTTCTCACAACTATACTTTGGCAGCCCATAATGCGATCTTTCATCAAGGAATCTTTGGTGAATTTTGTTCACTCGATATTTTCACTCTTAATGTTTTATTCTTCTTTGAGATTGTTGCATGTGTTTCTTGGGAGTCTTTGTTAACTGAATACGGGGATCCAAGTTTATGACATTTTATTGTAGATGCTATGTTTTTGTCGATCATATAGCTCGTATGTTTCATTTCATCATTTCCCAGGAACAGAGGCTCAGATAACATGCGAATAGGACAAATGACAGTCTTTTATTCCGGAAAAGTGAATGTATATGATGATATTCCTGCTGATAAGGTAATGGTTGAGGCAATCTCTAACAGAAATTGAACCGTTCGTTTTGAAGTTGGTTCTCTTTTCACTTTCTACACGTCCAATTTATTTGTTGAAGGCACGGGCAATTTTGCATGTTGCTGCAAGCCAGTTCCCCTTGCCTCCGGATGTTTCATTGGAAGATATTCTAGCAATGCAACCTGGATGCCACCTGCAGGATATAATCACAAAAATCATCCCAGGTTCTACAGCATTTCCAACATCACATACAGGTGATCTCATGATGATGCGTCCTGTGTATTTTTGTTCCAATTGTGGATGATGTTCTGAATTTGCTGGTTTTTGGGTTGTTGGTAATACCCATATTTTATGCTTGTTTTTCTATGGCATTCAGAAATTAAATGGAATGGCATAAAAACATCAAGAATGTTTGTTTTAATTATCTTTAGCTGGCACATAGAATATACAAATAAATCGTCATTTTGTTTCATAAGTTTGTGAAACATGTGTTGCATGTATGTAATATATATCCTTGAACAGTTAAATTGAGTGAGAAACCGAGGCTGCTAGGAGAAGGATGCAGATCTCCTGATGAATATCCTGGTAAATGCTCCTGACTTTCAACTGCTAGTTCTTGATTTGTAAACTTTGTAAATCAATTCCGGAAGCATCACTTACTGAACCAGCAGAAAGCAGCAATCTGTGCATTATCAATAGACTTAATCTGTTTAGTCATGTTCCTTTCAAAGATGGACTGCATGCAGGGGCAGATAAACGTTGTGAGGACTGGGAACCGGTGCCCCCGGTGAATTATTAAAATAAAAAAAAACTATCAAAACAATGTCGTTTTGCTGTTGAAAGATCTCCATCTTCAATTTCCCTTTGTGCCTCCGATGCCCTATTCAACTTCTCTTCATGCCCCCAGTGCCCTTGGTTTCTGGGTCCGCCACCAACTGCACGTATACCTTCACAAGGGGTACTATACATATACAATACCCTTTCATAGAGATAAATTGAGTAATCTTTGTACATTAGGTAGATCATTAGCATTGAAATAATCTTATCATAACTCACAAACTAAAAACCAAATTCTTTCATGGATACTCCAAACACAAATCATGGTAATAGTAAAGTAGCATGAATTTTATAATCTAAAAGCAAAATAGTCATCGCTGTGAAATGAAATGTGAAAGCCACTATCTTTTTTATTGTTAAGCTTGTTGTAGCAGCAGATTGAGAGGACAAACCAAAAAGGAACCCACTAGATAGGTCAGAATAGCTTGTATAAGCATTATCAAACTAATTGCTGCATTCGCAGTGTTCTTTTAAGTACAAGTTCGTATGTTATTTGTTATTTCCCTTTACTGAATGTTCCAAAATGTTAAGAAGATCTGGCAAATCAATAGAGAACGTGTCACGACCATGCCTTTGCTATTAAGAATATACACAATTTGATATGTATGAGACATATCCAACGCTACAATAGGCATACTTATGATTACTTGTTTTGCTCAAGCCAAACTACCTGGTTTATTGTTGATAGCTCAGAGTCTCAAACGAAACAAGAAAAAATAGCTCTCTGTGTAGTACATAGCTTTGATGTTTGCATCAGGTAGAATATTGATTTGTAATGGTCCAAAAAGCATTTAGAAATAGTAAGAAATCGCGTGATTGTTGACTTGCTCCTCCTTGTTGACTTTGTAAATGTCGTTTGTGAAAAGCATCGGAGGGTCGGGGGAGCAGAAAGGCGTCCGTTCAAAGATTCCTTGAGAAGCGAAAGGACAGGTACGATTAGTTACTAATCATCTCTACATAAAAGAATGCATCACATATTCAAGTCCTCCCCGTTGACTATATTTAGTCCCTTCCCCTCCATCTGGTCAATGCTTTAATTTGTCAGATGAAGATTTAAGAGCTGAGGCAACTGTTGGAATTACATATCATTCAATATGGTTGGGTTCCCATTTAAACCATTGAATAATGTTACCAATAGCCTTGGAGCATTCACAAGCTGTGTAGAGTATCAACGACAGTTCATATTATACTACTTATACGTGTGCAACGTGTTGCTTCTCGTCGTAGATACTAAAAGTTGGGCAGTAATGTGAATTTCTCAGTTCATTGAGATTGTGCTTATTTCTTGCATCGTCATCATCAGACATAAAAGAATGAATATGAAATACTAACACGGCAACAAAACCGATGCCTGCCATCATATCCTTGCAGGCGGAAGAATCATCACTTAATGATGAACTGATGATTGTTCATTGCGAGGCATCTCCCCGAAAAAAAGATGCAGATTGAATCCAAACGGACTTTCACTTGCTGCTCTTCATTCAATGTACCGCTTCTTTTTTTTTTTTTTATATTTTCTGAAATTATATTCATCTAAACCGATGAGGCTTACGTGTTATGGCGCCGCCAGTTTTCTGCTCAAATCTGGCTGAGAACTAAAAACAGTGGTTGCGCACGACTGTGTTTATCTTTCTTTGCAATTAACTGTGTAGATTCTTTTAGATGAGAGAAGTCTACTAGGTATAACAGGCTGCCCTATGGTATGGTTTTGTAATGGATTTATGCAATTATAACATTTTTTAAAAAAAAAATAGTAAATATGGAACATTCTATTAACCAATCATTATATCTTTAATTAATTAATGATTTGATGTAATCTATTTTTCGTTCTTAAGAATGTTACAAGCTGGAAAAATAATGGGCCTAAACCCAGGGGGGTGGGGGTATCAACTCCCAACGTTCCATTCCACGCAAAACTGTCATTACCCTCTTTTACTAATTGATATGCCCCTTGGCTGGGGGGCTGCGTATATCATTTCTACGATTGCTTCGTGATGATTACAACACATGGCCTATAGGCTGTGTTCCCATTGTATAATTAGAATGAATTCTAGGAGAGAATTACGAGAGTTCGAATAATTTTAGGATTTTAATTAGGAAGTGGGGAGAATAGGGAATGGAGTGACACAATGGTGATTTGTACCGTTGATAATAACGTATCTAAATTGATCAGATGAAAATCTGACATGATCAACGGTGTATATCACCGTGTGTCGTACAACCGTTGTAACCGTATCATTACTCATAAGGAAAATCAATAACTTTAACTTTGATAGAATACAATTTTTTGACCAATTATAGCGTACATATTTTTCGTCGAACACGATCACCATGTCAGTATTTTTAGCCAACTAATACATTTAAATGAGTATTTTTTTTTCTTTCTAGATCTCTAAGTATAAAACATATGTTTGAATGAATTTCGCAGAACTTTAGTACTTTGAAAGCGTATAAATATTGTCAGAAGTTGTATCTTTGAAAATTCTATATCATTTAACTATGTGAGTACTTGTTTATATAGAGGAGAATTACCACTTTAAGTTTGGGTTGTATCCCAAACCCGATTTGATGCAACCCCACAACCGAACATATGCTCTCCGTTTGAGGTTGCAACCTTTCACCGAATAGAAGGAACTATATGCTTCATGTCCGTTCAATTTATTTATTATTTTAAATCAAATTAATTAATTTCATTTATTTTCTCCAACAAATTTGAGTAATAAAAAGACAACAAAACAATGAAAGCTAACGTTAGAATCGTATTTCACTAATAAAAAGACCACGACGGTGGAAGTTAACGGTGGAATCGTAGAAAGAAAAACTTAAAATGACTAGTAAAATCTTTAAATTGTCCTAATAATATCTCAATGAATTAAATATCAATTATTACTACAATTTTCTTTTAGAGGAAAATGAAGTTTTTATTTGAACTGCAATGTCATATGGGAGGGAGGGGTTCTGCCCCCAGCTAACTTGAGATATTTCTTAACTAAAAAAATAAGGAGGGTGGTACATCTGAAGGTTTCGGATTCCAGTTCTAGAGGGGACAAAAATGTGCGTGTGTGAAAAAAAATAGTTATACATTTAAATCAATTGATAAAATGTGTAGTGATTGTCCCCTACAGGACCTACACACTATGTGTAATGGATATATCATTTCCCAAAAAATATTGAAAAAAAACCCTGCACTTAATTAATTTTCAAATTAACTTTAGAGAAAGAAAAAAACAATCAAACGGAACTATTTTCCTAACTACTCTTTTTAAGGGGGAAATACTTTGTTTTCTTTTTTTAATTTTTTTTTTTTTTTTAGAGTGGAGTGACGAATAAAAACAATCTGATATACAAAATTTAAATCCACGCTCTCAACTTAACCACATCACCCCACGAGAATAGTGAATAGTAAACGGTGAATAGTGAATAGAGGGACCACACATATTACATATAGGATATCCATAAAAGTGGAATAATCCTACTATTAAATAGAAGGCAGGTCGGCAATCGAGTCAGGGTTCGTACCGAAAATTCTAGACGTTTCCAAAGTAAAAACAGTAAGTATATACATATAAAAAATTCCCACTTGCTTGCCCAGTTGTGTAAAAGCTTTCCGTTTACCAATATTAAAATAATCCCGCCCACCACCACTTGCTTACTCAGACCTTCATGCTTCCATCACCTATACACTAGCAAACAAAGCGAAATTGTCTATTTATAAAACCAGATAATCTAAAATAATGCACACTTGCCCCTTTTTTAAAAATTTAAAAACCAAAAATATTTGTAATTTGCAGAAGAAGATTCCTTCTACTACGAAACTTCTAGAACTCTAGAACCTTCCATTTCCAAAATTTTCCTTCATATATATAGCATACCCTAATCCAATCTCTTTGCCGGAATCGCTTCCCTTTCTTTTTTTTTTTTTTTTTCATTTTTCTTTTTCTTTTTTTAATAATTAAACCTTGAAATTTCAAGGTCAGGCAATTTGAAATTATTCATAAATCTCTGAATTTTTGGATAATGGATTATTGGTATCCAGTGAAGGAGGAGGAGTATGCTGAATCTAGTAGTAGTAATTCACCGGGAATAATGGAGGCGGCGGCACCGTTTCCGGCGGTTCCGGTTCCGATGCCGATGCCGATGGAAGGGCTAAATGATACATTGCCGCCGCCATTTCTGATAAAGACGTTTGAGATGGTGGAGGATACGACGACAGATAAGATAGTATCGTGGAGCAGAGGAGGAGAGAGTATAGTGGTGTGGGATGCACACGCTTTCTCTAATCGCCTTCTTCCCCGACATTTCAAGCACAACAATTTCTCCAGCTTTATCAGGCAGCTTAATACTTACGTAAGCTCTTTTTCCTTTTCTTTTTTTTCTTCTTATTATTTTTGTCATTTACTGCTTTTCTTCAAGACCCTTCTAGATGTTTCTTTTATGAAAATTGTTAGATTTTGTCCTTATATTTTATACCAAAAAATTAATCTTAAATTTAAAAATACCTTCTTTTTTTTTTTCCCTTAAAACAATACCTAATTCATTGGATAACATGTACCATCTTTTTTCAATAAACAAAAATACATAAATCATCTGATTTTATAAAAATAAATCTCCGTTCCAATCCCAATAAAAAAAATATAATGAGGGAAATTCTAAAGGCACCCCACCCTAGATGTGATCGGTTTGGGCGCATTAGGATTCATGACGTGATCCTCTGGGCTTACTGGTCTAAAATATAAAGCGGACCAGCGGTTTGAATTTCTGCCAATGATTCGTCGCTTTGAGGAATCAGCGGGTTTGGTGGTTTCCCGGTTCGGGTCCGGGTCTCGGCGATTCCCAGAACCAGACGGTTCAGATTACGGCTTAAAAAAATCAAATTTTTTTTTATAAAATTTGTATAACTTATGTTTTCCGGCCGGACCGAATCCATTGGAACCTAGAATCGGATTGAACCGTCGGGTCCGACCCGGAACTGCCTAGGTCTACCCCACCCTCTATTTCTGTCACCATTTTTTTTTTTCTGACACCATAATTATTACTTTCGACACTATAGAAATATTTTTATTAATTTTTATATCAAACACTACAAAATAATAACACAATTATTTCTTAAACACAATTCTTGAATAATACAAAAGTAAAAAAAAATAAAAAATCAACCACATCTCCATCATCCCTTCCACCAACAATATTCATGTCCACTACCACCTTCCACCTTCCACCTTCCACCTTCCACCTTCCTCCGCCCATAAACTCCTCCTACCCTTTCCTACCATAAATCCTCCCATCCCCTTCCTTTTGTAAACCCACCCTTTCTCCCTTGAATCAGCCATTTTTCGAAAAAAAACCCTCTGTAAACCCATCTCCCTCCCTTGAAACAGATCTTTTTCCAAAAAAAAAAAAAAAAAAAAATGCGAATCGCCTGTACAGTTGGGCTGGAGCTTGGAGCTGTGATTTTCGATGGGAGAGGAGCTGCGATTTGCTTATTGGGGGAAGAGCGCCGATTTTCCGACCCGGGAAAAGGAGGAGCCCCCGATTGTGTCGGTTCATTCTGCGATTTCGGCTAATTGTTGAGATGCAAAAGCTGGGTTGCAAGAAGACGAGGGCAGTGCTGGTAATTGATGGTGATGAAAGTGGGTTGTCTACGTCGGCGGAGGTGGTGGTAGAAAGGTATTTTGGGAGGTTTTGCACAAAGAGGAGGTTGGAATTGCTTGATGGGTCTTGAGGAATTGATAGATGTAGAGATGTTGATGATTGTTGAGAACTTTGAATTGAGTATGGAGGACATTGTTGTTGCCATGGATGCTTTCTTTGACGAAGGGAGGAAAAGGGTGGACGTGAGGAAGAGGACAATTGGGGGATTGTTTTGTTTAATTGATGGAGGGAAAAGGAAGAAAATGTAATTTTGAGGGGTTTGAATGTAATATATTAAAAAATTTAGTAACAAGTGGTGTATAAAGTAATTGTGTGGTGTCTAAAAGTTAAAAAAAAATTAATCAAAAAATGGGTATTGAAATACAAAGTGAGGTGACAATAGAACTTTCCAAAAAAAATTATCTCTAATGTTTATTTGGATTCCGGATTAGTGTTATTAATTTTGATTAAATAGATACAAATGATATTTATTCTTTATTGGATCTCAAAAAATATCTTTTTAAGATAGAGATAGTATTTATTATCCATTTAACACCTTTAAAATATAAATTCGTTTGTATTTTTTTTTACATACATTAAAAAAAGTTGATTAGTGTTATTAATTTTGATTAAAAACCAACCATAAAATATCCTACGATCCACTCCCAAAGATAATACGTTGAATAAATCAATATAGGTACACAACGATGAAATATGTTTATGATAAGCGTCATCATGGTCGTCAAGAAACATAATAAATTCGCATACATAGTGTTGTATTTTATTGTAAAACAAATCAACTCCGCCTCATGGCATAGCTCATTTGTATAAGGGTAGGGTGCTATTGAGTCTTTGATGTACACGCTTTACTTTTGATCGTATTTGCAAATCAGATCAATGAACCATAACCTTCGGTTTCGTCATTTACTGGCTACAGGAAAAGGGCAATGAGAACCTTTGGAAAAACCGATCACGATATTATAAGTTTGAAGATTCCATCGCTCGCTTCATCTTCCACCCCACCCCTACCGGTCAAAAGATTTACATCCAGTTCTTCATAACAAACTAAAAACATATTATCACCATTCATTTTAAGATTAAAAAAATACAAAAACGTTCGCTTAATCATAAGTAACATTGATCACAAATGACCTCTTTTAGATCTATTGGAATAATCTTGAACACATTGAACCTCAACGTATTTATTATCCATTATGAACATGTTCATCTTTGCATATTGCTATTAGGGAAAAGGAGAAGAGCCATTATTCTAAATTGGAAAAATTATAAAAGTAATTCAAACATTAAGGGAAACCATTTGACATCTCATTAATGTTGCTTTCTCATGTTTCAAAACAACGTAATCTCTAGTTTCAAATTTATGCATATTCCATGAAGAAGAAATAATAACTTAAAAAAACACTTCAACTATCAAATAATAACGAAACAACATATTATAAAAACGACAAACTTCAGTCTCGAAGGCACAAAAAAAAAAGAACACACACATCATCATCAATCAATGGAAATTTTGAAGCAAACGGCATTACAAAAAGAAGAAAAGCAAGAATAGTTTGAATAAAATCATAATAAAACGTAATGAGGGTGTTCAGGTTTTTCAGTGAATATTTTTAGAAACAAATAAATGGTCAAAACATTTTTATGGGTAACTCAAAAACTTACATTATTTTAACGTGATATCTAATTCAATCTAACAAAAAAAAATCAAAGTATTTCGCATTTTTATGCCTTACCTCATGTGTTTTTAATCTTTAGTAGCCCTAAATGTGTAGATAAAGTTTTTGTTTGCTCTTTCGTTTGAATCTAATCGGATGAGTTGTTAGATGTGAAAGATTTAAAGAGAAATTTTAGGAGATGTGTGGAGTGGAAGGATTTAGAAATTTGTTGAGGTTGTTGCGATTTGAAGCAGATTAAAGAATTTGAGGAGACGTAAATATGTTTGGAGGATGGTGTTGGCGGTTTGTATAAGTCGTGAAGGGAATTTGCGGGTCGGATCATTTTCCTTCGGGTTAAATGTGCTCCTCTTTATATATATATATATATAGATAGATTCCTTAATGACAATTAAAAAAAACTGAAATTTATGCATATTCTTAGTGACCGTTGTAAGCAAATTTTATGGTAGTTTGAATAAAAATAATAAAACGCATTATTCTTTCTATTCATTCTTGCGATTGCGTTTTTTATAATAGATTTTACTATTTAGATGGTGTAGCATTATTCTTTGTTCTTGTTGCGTTTTTTTCAATAGATTTTACTATTTAGATACTACATCCGTTACATATTATAAGTCATCATAGTTTTATGTGCAAAGATTAAGAAACTCAATAAATGATCCAACTTTGATAGTTTTGGACTAAAATACTCATAGGCTAATTAGAATATTGTTATTGATCCAATTTTTGTAGTTTTGGTCTAAAATGCCCATAGGCTAATTAGAGTAATGCAAAGCTTTAAAATAAAGAATAAGAGTAAAACAAGAAAAAGAGCATTAATTATTGTATTGAAATGTGAAAATGACTTACATTATGAAACATAAATACCATGATGATTTATAATATGAAACGAAGATAGTATTTTTACAAGGCGTGACTCTATTTTTGAGGTTCTTTGTTTTCTTAAAGGTTTTTTTTGAGGGAGTTGTATTGCCGGGTTATATATCGGTAATGGCAGGGTAATTTTTGAATCACATAATGGTAAATTTTATAAAATGCCCTGACATTACTGATATAGGTCTTGAATTTACTGCTAGCCGTTTTTTTTAGGAAACACGTGGTTAAGCTTGATTTCATTTCGTAACATTCTTTTTTTTTTTTTTTTTTTTTTCCAGAATTCATAACATTATTTGGGTAAAAATGTTACTACCGTATATAAAGTAAAATTTCATTGTTTATTGCTTTGTGATTACATGAAATTTGATAAAACCCTGACCCAGAGCCTTCCTGGGGGCAAGCCAACAAGGCCGTGGCCTAGGGCCCCCACCGAAATTTGCAATTTTAGGGCTCACGTTTTCATGTAATAGAAGTGTGTTTTAGGTTAATTTTTATTTTTTACTTAAGTTAAAACACTGGTAAGACCCAAATTTATAGCCGAATTCAGTGAAAGAAAGTCTAATCGAATTCAATTACCTTTTTTTTATAAAGTTCGTCAATATAGTATACCTAAAAAATAGTTATGATATATTATTTTTTCACAGAGTCACCTGGCGTAGGGTCTGTGCGCTGCAAGACAGGAGAGGAGGAAACAATGTTAGAATTTATCCTCTCCTCTTGGTGTGCCTGTTTGAAGTCTAACCAAGCCTCATTAGCATATTTTGCAGTATCATCCGGGGACCAAAATGAGGATTTGAAATATCTGTTACAACGAGCCTTCCAAATGAACCATAAAATAAAACATGAAAAAACTATACGATCAAGCATCACCCCTTGGGGTTTTTTAACAGATATCGCGTCCCACCAACGACAAACCGAGGCACTCGGCTTCGAAAAAGCATCCCAGGAAATACCTGCAAATTTCCAAACCAACTGTGCAAAGCAACAAGTAATGAAAAGATGGTCAATTGACTCCACATAGTCTCCGCATGCCGAGCACATAGAATTATTAAAACCAAAACGCTTGTGAAGAATCTTCGAAGTAGGAAGGATGCCTATAAGAAGCTTCCAAAAGAAATATTTTATTTTCGGGGGTAGCGATAAAGCCCAGATTCTCTTCCAGAATTTTTCGTTAAAATTATCCCCACACATAGAACGATGTTAATGGGTAGCTAAACTATGCTGAAGGCAAGCATCATAAGCTGCCTTGGTGACAAAGTCTCCACATTTAGAAAAACACAAACCCTCTTATCCGGGATGTCTTTATGACTTATAGGAATTTTTAATATTTGATTAATATCCACCTGCCAAAATGACTCTGCTAACTTAGCTTTGTCCCAAGCGTTATTAGATAAGAAATCACTAGCCAATGTTTCCCTACTATTAGGCGAAACATGCGAAATAGGCAAAAAGGAAGGATTTTGGGTAATCGATGGGTCCTCCTAAGCTTTAATAGACTTTCCGTTACCAACTATGAAACAAGTATTATTATTTAGGAAACTTTGGGCCGACATAAGGCTTTTCCAAAAAAACGAAGAGGAAGATGGGGTTTTGCAGGTGAAAACAGGGGATTTAGGAAAATATTTTCCTTTTAAGACTTTTGCTACCAGAAGGTCGGGTGGCTATGGATTCTCCAAAGGTTCTTAGCCAATGCCACAGTATTAGCAATCTCCAAATTTTTGAATCCGAGACCACCTCTTCCTTTTGGAAGACAAAGCGACTCTCATTTTAACCAATGATGATCCGAGAAATCTTTATTATCATTACCCCACCAAAACTTAGCCATAAGAGAGTGGATTTTATGAACGACTCCTTTGGGAAGTTTTACAACAGACATAGTTAAATTAAGAATGGTAAATAACGTGGAGGATAATAAAATCGCTTTTCCACCTTGACTTAAAGACTTGAACTTCCAACTTTCTAGTTTATTTTTACATCGTTCGACGAGAAAGTTAAAAATTTGATTTTTAGCCCTACTGACTGCTAACGGGAGGCCCAAGTATTTAGAATGACATACCTCGGCTAGACCATTAAAAGAAGCCAAGATGCCATGCTTATTGCATTGTGGAGTATTTTTACTAAAGAAGACCGCCGACTTTTCGATATTAATGACCTGCCCTGAAACTTGCGCATATTTGTTTAAAATATTGGCTAAATTCACCGCACAGTTAACGCCAGCACGAGAAAAAATAAGAGTCATCCGCGAAGAATAAATGATTGATACGTGGGCTTTTCCTAGCGATTCTCAACCCCGGGACACTACCCTCAGAGTTAGCTTTTTCTAGCAAATGGCTTAGCCCCTGTGCACATATTATGAAAAGATACGGGGAAATAGGGTCCCCCTGTCTAATACCCCTACTTGGCTTAACAAAACCAACACGCTCCCCGTTAATAATGAAAGAGAAGGAAACAATAGTGATGCATTGTTTAATAAGGGCAACCACTTCTTCACTAAATCCAAGCTTCAATAACAAATAGAAAAGAAAAGGTCATTCGACTCTATCGAACGCTTTTGAGACGTCTAATTTTAAGGCCATATAAGAGTCTTTACCCTTCCTTTTGTGCATCATATAATGGATTGATTCGTGGGCTATAATGTAGTTATCAAGCATCTGGCGGCCCAGGACAAAAGCATTTTGACTCTTACCAACACAGAAGGGAAGGCAAGGCCGGATACGGTTAGCCAAGACCTTTGAAAGGATTTTATAGACAACATTATAGAGACTAATAGGTCTAAAGTGGGCCGGCTCCGTAGGGTGCATATTTTTTGAAATCAAGGCAATACAGGTGTGATTTAATTCACTTGGGAATTTTCTTTCTCTTAGAAAGTTATTAATTGCCTCCAATAAGTCTTTTTTAATGATATTATAGCAACTTTTAAAAAAGCTAGGGGACATACCATCCGGTCCAAGAGCCGAGGACGAGTGCATTTGAAAAATAGCCGCTTTCAGTTCATTTTCATCAATTTCCTTCAGAATATTAGCATTCATTTCCGGGGTGATACAAGCCTCCATGTCCTCAAAATCCTGCAATAAAGAGTCATTAATTCCCGAAGAGGAGAAAAGATTGCCATATAACTGTTGAAACTCCGAGACAATTTCTGTTGGGGAACAACTCCAGGAGCAGTCAGAAGCCCGAAAAATACCAGGGATAAAATTCTTTCCCTTTTTACCATTTACAACCGAGTGAAAAAATTTGGTGTTTTTGTCACACTCTTTTAGCCATCGCACACGAGAAAGAGTTTTCCAATACTTTTCTTCTTCATTATAAGCAAGCGAAAGATCCTATTTTAACTCTTTAAGTCTCGCAACAGAAATAGGGGATCGGATTCTATCGTTAATTTTTATTTTAAGAGACTTTATTTTTGAAGCTAAGTTTGAAATGTTGACCCTTTTCCAACAATTAAGTCTCATTCGAACTTCTTTTATTTTAAGGAGAATTTTGTAAAAAGGAGTTCCTCTAACTTGCACATCCCACCCTTTCCTAACCACATCAAAAAAAACCCGGCTTACCAACCCATCTCTCATCAAAATAAAAATTTCTTTTAGATGAAACACTTTGGCTAATTCATCGAATATCTTAGAGACAATGGTCAGAGGAAGCCATATCAGTGTGAGAAACTGACGCATTCTTGAAAAGATTGGACCATGAAGCCGAAGCAAGGGCTCTGTCCAATCTCTCGAAAATGGGCTCTTCCCCTTCCCAGCATCGACTCCACGTCCAAAAATGACCAATGAAACCCAGATCGATAAGGCCACTTGAGGATAGGAAACCTCTAAAGTCGGAAAAAGAAGAGTCCAATCTCTCTCTACCCCCTACTTTTTCCTCTTTCGCGCATATATCGTTAAAGTCCCCAGCAATCAGAAAACAATCCCCCCAAAGTGACATACGGTTAAGCAGGAAACTCCATTGACTCTTTCTCAGAGAAGGAACAGGACTAGCATAAACACCAATAAACCACCAAACCGAGTTAGGTTGCGTACCTTGAATACAAGCTTCAATGGTGCAAGGAGAAGAAGTCACAGTTATAATATTTGCATCCTTCTTCCAAAAAAGAGCTAGGCCCCCCGAAAGCCCTTGATGACGTGGTCAATCAGGTTATAAAATACTTGACCACCATAAACCAATACTAGCAAGAGGACTAGGCCCATCGCAGTATAGCTATAGTGAATCAAGGTCGATCCCACAGGGAACCAATTGTGGATCATCTTATATACAAACAATTAATTAAACATGTCAAGGACATGAGGCGATCTACGACCAACATAAGACAAGAAAAGTAAAGACACGACTCGACACAACGTAATTAACCTCCCCAATTATAGTCTTTATCGTTTGGACCTAGATAATTTATATAATAAATCGAACTTATTAATCATCAATCCGTTTGTATCTATCTTAGATTGGCTACGGGAGTCATCCTCTTTAACTTGACTTAGCACCGGTAGTCACTAGATCAACGTGATATTGTTACGTGACTTCGCTTTTTGGTGCCTCCATCTCATATAACTCACACGCTTTTACTCTAAGGATGCCGATATTAACCGTACACCTCGTCCAGGCAACATTCCTTTGGTTAGGCGTATTTCTGAGCGATCACTCAAACTCTCGTCCAACTAACAATTACCAATTTATAGTCTCATGCTAGTTTACGATCTACGATAAGAAGGTGCGCGCAATTCCCTAATATAACCCTACCTGAATAACGCCGAAAGTCCGAAGATCAATTCATGAGCCTACCTAAGAGTTTTATACCGGTATTTCCTTTTTACGCGTTTTAATTAAATCAAGTGAGTGGCGTAGCCATAGCCATACCTACCGAGATAATAAATTCTATTAAGTTAACCTAACCATAAAGACGTGGCTATTTAACGGATAAAAGCAGGGCTCGGTCGATCGAATATGTGGGCTCGGTCGACCGAGTGGACTCGATTCGGTCACCCGAATCAATTTCATCCCCAGATTACATCCCTGAACGTATCTCTCAGCGTTTCATCATACAGAACAGATTAAACAGTAACTCGTAAAGCATTCATATAAACTAACATAGATACGCATTAATTAAACCAAGCGATTCATGAATAGACGTTAAACATATGGCGTAGGTTATGGGATCCTCATAGACAAGGCTTCGCCACATCCACTAACGTCATAGCCTAGATCTACATCATCTAGCTATGAATTAACTAACTCAAGCGATAAAGCATAATTGGGGGAATTAATTACTTAAAAGAAAAGCAATGAAAATAAAGGCTTACATAATCGCAGCCTTTAAATTGCTGGAAACCTTCAATAAACTACATTGTATCAAAGCTATAAAATTGAAGAAAGAATGAAGGGATATGTTGGTGTATTTGGTGTGTATTACAATTCTCATAGCTGCTTGCTTATATAGAGGTTTTTGCCGACTTAGGGTGGTTCTAGAAGATAAGCACGATTAAAGCCGAAAACCGACCCAAACCCGAGGCTCGGTCAACCGAGAGGTGACACTCGGTCGACCGAAGCATCGAGGCTCGGTCGACCGAACCTAACTTTTCACGCGTCAATCGTTTTCTCGTCTATCTTGTTCCCACACTTCGCACGCTGTTGATCTGATTAATCTCTCATTTATCTCTTGATTAATGCTCCGATTTTCTTCCTTCTTTATCTTGATATAATTGATTGAATGACATTAATCCTCTCGATTTGTTGTGATCTGCAAAATCAATAATTATCACACAATAAATCGGCTTTAAATAATAAAAGCAATTAAATACCAATTTACATAATATAAATCACATAACATTAAATATTAAATATAAACATGTGATTTAATATGAAATATATATTATTAATCTCGATTTAAGGTCAACGTTGATGACTTTTACGGGTATAATTTGACCGTCATCAGCCCTTTAGGGTCAACAGTACGTATTTTATCAAAACCAAATTTTTTACATAATTTTAATAATAAACTGGGCTGATTTTTCGTTTCAGACAAGAATATATATGGGGGGTGAAGCCTACACATCTCCTCAGCCCGGGATATTGTCAAGGAGCTCCCCACCCATTGACAATTCCACACCATGATCCTCATTGTGAAGGCGGGAACCACTTCGGGTTGGCTGCCTCCACCCCATCGTGAGCTGCATTAGAAATTGAGACATTGCAAATTTCAACTTCTTGAGAAAGGGTTCGGATAAGTCAAAAGCATCTTCATCATTAACAACTACATTACAGTCTTCGCCATGTCCCCTCGCATCAGAACCATCAGCTTGCAGGTAGGGAATACAGGGAGCTTCTCTTGGGATGAATTTACGTTTTTTGCTGTCTTCAATAAGAAAATCAGTCCGCGCAACCTCAGGTTCAGCTAAGATATCAGTAACATCTTCAATGGTTACTCCAGAATTTTGGACAAAAAGTTGCGTATCAGCTTCCTCCGCATACCATTCTATCGCAAGAGTTTCCATGTTTGGGGGATAATTCTTCTTCCACGATCATGATGCTAGGCTCTCCTTGAGAAAGTGAGGACTCCCCGTAGGAAACAACTTTGCTTTTCCCCTTATCCATTTGCTCCTTCACTTTTTCCGGCTGCTGACTATCACTAGCAACTGCTGGGTTCAAGCCAGTGTTAGTGTTTGAATCGGCCTCCGACAGTCGTCTCCGTTGAGGCTGATTATTATCAACGTCTTCAAACTCTGGGGATAAATTAACCGACGCAGGAACAAGGGGGGATTCAGTGACAGATTTGATTGGGATGCCATGGAGCTCAGGCCCGAATGTTTCCTCTCTGTAAATTCCCGCATTCTGATCAACTACCTTTGCATAGCAACAAGAGGACTTATGCCCAATAATTCCACAATAAGAACAGTATAGAGAGACATGCTCGTATTTGAAACGAACCTATTTTTCAATCCCGTCTTGACTCACCAACATACCTTGCAGGAGGGGTTGTGAAGTATCAATTTCAACAAGACATCTCACGAACTTACCGTATTTGCTCCCACCAAATACTACTTGCTTCTTCAAGACAGTACCAAGTTGCTCACAGATTTCCTCCCCAGCTGCTTCCGAAACCCACTCCAGCAGCAAGCCCCAAATCTAAACCCAAACTGGGGCAAGGTTGAAAGCTCCTTCCTCATTCTCTATGCCTGGTCTCCATTTCTTAATGATCATCAGGTAAGAGTCATGGTACCAGGGGCAGCCCGCAAATACTGTCTAAACTAAATAATTTTACCGGTAAATGATATATATCTTACATGCAAGATTTCAACACGTGAATTTTTATTCATTCCACCAAAGGATTAACACAACATTAGAAGAAGAAAAAAACACAAAAACACAAACAAAACAAAAACGGAAATTTTATTATGGTCCTGGATGTTATTGATAACATAAGAAGCATGCTTTTGAAAGAGTGAATTTCTTATGAAAATTGCATTATTATCTTCACTCGTTTGTTAGGGTTTTATAGGAGAATAGAGACTATTCATTACCGGTTGCATCCTTTCAGGATGATTCAACCGAACAACAGGTGCAACCCATATGAGGTTGCAACCTTTCATGAAATCGTTGCAGCCTCTCACGCAACCGGTGCAACCCATATGTCACATCTCCATTCGGATATTCCCTCCATTATTAAATTTTAATTCAAATTTCTCCAACAGCCCATCCTTACCCCATATCATACCCTTCTCCCCACTCACATCTCATCAATATCAGCCTACCGCTACCAATCCACCATACCCTTCCTTATCCGTACCGCACTGTCACCCACGCCTTGCCTATCCCCAAACCACCTTAGCTCAACTACCTTAATGCATCACCTCCACCTTAACCTTACTCAACCTATGTACTCCTCTACCTTTACCTTCAATCCCATCATCCTACCTTACATGTATCATCGTACTACATCCTAAAGTAGCCTAACCATCATACCTCATTGATATCACATCACCCTTACCACCTTACCCTTACCCCTCTACCCTTACTCTCACTAACCCCCATCCCTTCTCCACCTTTACGACCATATTGTCCCTCTTATATATCTCCCACTCTCACATCATCCATCATGTCATTTATTATGAAATCTTATTTATTTCATTCAATCGCGTGTCAAACGCAATAATGAAATAGTTTCATCATATTACATTCATTTCAGTAAATTCTGCTCATTCCCTTCTGCAGTATAAGCCCTTTTAAATTTTTAGTTATGTCTCTTAGTATAAGTAATTCTATAATACCAAAAATCAATTATCACATATTTCTTTTTTTTTACCTCGAATTTATTATCAATTTAATCATTTTTTTATTACTTCAAAACTATTGTGTTAATCATATTCTACGAACAATTACAACATTCTTCACTTTTCAAAATTGAATTAAATAAAAATAAAAATAAAAAAACTTTATATTTTGGCATGTAGGATTTGAATACTGGGTTAAAAGACGGGGATTGGATTGTTGCAGGGATTCAGAAAGATTGATCCAGATAGATGGGAGTTTGCAAACGAATTATTTCTCAAAGGACATAAGCATCTGTTAAAAAACATCACAAGAAGGAAGACAACAACATTTCAACCCATTTCTCCACATCAGCAACAACAACAACAACAAGAAGCTCTGGGCCAAACAGGCATTGAAGTAGGAAGATTCGGGGTCGATGGTGAAGTGGATCGTCTGAGAAGGGACAAACAGGCATTGTTGATGGAGCTGGTGAAGCTCAGGCAGCAACAGCAAGCCACAAGAGCGTATCTAAATTCAGTAGAACTTAGAATACAAGGAACAGAGCAAAAGCAGCAGTATATGATGAGTTTCCTGGCAAAAGCTATGCAAAATCCTGAGTTTCTACAGCAATTAGTTCAGCACAAGGAGAAAAGGAAGCAGCTTCAAGAAGCCATTACAAAGAAAAGGCGAACAAGACCGATTGATCAAGACGAAGGTCCTAGTACTAGTACTAGTAGCCCAGCTGGCTTAATGATCAGTTCCTTAAAAACAGAATCTTTAGACTACTACTATGGAAATCCAAATTATGGGGGGTTCAATCAAGAATCAGAGTTGGAAGTACTAGCTTTAGAAATACAAGGATTTAGAAGAAGAGCAAACAAGGTGGTGCAAGAAGAAGTGGAAGAAGATAGAGGCGAAGTGGACGATGGATTCTGGGATGAGTTACTAAATCCAGAGGAGGAGGAGGAGGTGTATAATGAGTTGGAAACACTTATTGAGTTGGATGAACAGGTGGAAGAAGATGATGTTAATGTATTGGCTGACAGATTAGGATTCTTAGGTTCTAACCCCAAATAGGTGGTGTTATTACCAGGCATTCAAATTTGTTCCTAATCTTTTTCTTCTTTTTTTTAATGATTTGCTTTTTGTTTTTTGTTCTTAAAAAAAATAATCTTATGTTGTTGTGAAAGGTCAATTCTGATATTGTGGTCTGTGGATTAGGGTTGAACTTTGGAGCTGAGGTGTGTTTGTTGTTTTTGTATTGTTTTAGCATACTCATCAGTTTTGCTCTACATTTTTATTTATTTATTTTTATTTTTTGTAGTAATTGATTTGGGAATTTCTTGATCATCTGTCATGTAATGTGTTATTAGGTCCTGCATATCAAATATGTTGTCAATTTGCAGGATTAGTCGTCAATTTTTATTTTATTTATTTTGGAGAGGGGGGCTCCAAATTTTTATCAGATGAAATTTTCTGGTGAATAGAAAAAAATATTTGACTTGTTTTTTTCTTCTTGGTTTTTGGTTAGGGTTCGCTAATTTTGTTTTCAACTTTTAAGTTTTTGTTGAGTAAACATTCAAGTTAATTATATAACATTATTTGCCTTCTTGACGATAGTGCATGGGTTTGATACGATACGAGTTGGGACGACGTCGGTTTTATTGTTGGTGTCACAAAGTTGTTATTGAGATTACATTTAATTGTTAAATTTTGTGTCTAATCCTCTAATACTCGAAGCAACTTCTTTAGTGCTAACATAACAAAAGTCATATACTTATGCTCTAAGCTCGATATTTTTTTTCCTTGGGGGCCTTTTTTTTCTTTTCTTTCTATCTTTTCTTGTAATATCAACTTTGTTAAAATTAACATGTATAAGCATTGTTCAGTTAAAAAAAAGTTTAGAAGAAAATGTATTGCAGATTTTAATAACTTTGTCCATCTCCATCTGTTGAGATGTATCGACAACAAGATAGAACAAAGACACGACCTTGATGATGTTGAAAATTAAAATAAAGACGAGCAAATAAGATACATCAAGGCTAATTATAATAAAAACGAATAGATGTTGAAAATATAATAAAAATGAATATAAAAAAAAACTCCGTTACCGGGAATCGAACCCGGGTCTCCTGGGTGAAAGCCAGATATCCTAACCGCTGGACGATAACGGATTGATGTTGTATTTTATCTTTTTTGGATATATATACCGTAAAAATGTTGATTCTGCTCCATAGGGAAAAGTTAGCACACAAATGAAGGGGCAGTTGCACAATGTCCTAACCATTTATTAAGTAATAAGTGTATCACCCCTAAAGCCTAAACCAATCATTATCATGGAGCATAGCATGCTATACTTGTAATTATCTTTATTCATATTATGATGTACCCCCACCAGGCCCCCAATATCCTTTGCCTGTGCCTTCAAGTCTTGAAGTGTAAGTTGAAAATAATAGTGGCTAATGGTAATTATCTTGAATGGTGTTACTTTGCACTTTATACTTAATGATGATGAATTCTGCTCTGTTCAACCTCACTCACAGCCTCACAGGTATCAATGATTAGGGCCAATTCACCCCTAGTTCAAATATTAGTTATCTAAATTTTCCCTGAGTTCCGTAGTAAAGGACCACAACACCCCCATTTTCACATACAAATCTCAAACCAATATTTCACTGGACTAATCCAAAAGTTTCCATTCCTAAAAGCTTTTCATGGGTCTTCTCTATATATATAATATATTAATAAACTATGGTGTGTTGTGTAACGACATGTCCTAGAAATCTAACTCACAACTTAAACAAGGCGTTATTGAGGTTTTAAGCTTAATTAATCGTTTGTGATAATTACTCCCTCCTGCCCTGCAGATGTTGGGTTGAAAAAATAATTAAGTATTGCATATATATGACATGTTAAAGCGTATCAAATCTTTTCTCCAATGGAAACTTCTACCCTTTCATAATAATCATAAGATGTGTGATTGTCAACATCACATAACCAACCACATGGAATGTAAAAATTAAAATTTTAAATTAAAATTAAAAAAAATAAATAAATAAAAATAAAAATAAAAAAGGAGATGCAGAAGCCACGAAAAGCAAATCTGAGATATCTAAACATAGCATCACCATTTAAACATTACATTGCACTGCCTAAAATGCCTAATTAAGAAACAATTACTTGAAAAAAAAAACAGAGAAAAGCCAAGTGCTGCACTAGACACACATTCAAAAGAAGATATTACCAAAAGTTCAGACAAATCTAATTTCAAAAAGCTGCAAGAAATTTTTGTCATTCATTCCTTAGAGGTCTTGTTGATGAGGGACTTATGAATGTGAGGGATGACACCACCACCAGCAATTGTGCCTTTGATCAGAGTATCGAGCTCCTCATCACCCCGAATTGCCAGCTGGAGATGACGTGGAGTAATACGCTTGACCTTGAGATCTTTGCTGGCATTTCCAGCCAATTCAAGAACCTCAGCAGTTAAGTATTCAAGGATTGCTGCTGAGTAAACTGCAGCTGTTGCACCGACTCTACCATGAGCTGAGGTTCTCGTCTTCAACTGGCGATGAATCCTACCAACTGGAAACTAAACACCAATGCAACAAGAAGACAGTCAAAAACAATATCACATATAAAAGCCTCTCTATATATCATGAACAAGTAGTCATCATTAGCATCGAATTACATCAATGACACAAAATGAATTACTTGCACACTATTCAGGCCGACAGTTAGAGAAGCACACACACATGCATTTACAGGGTTCTAATTTTTGCAACCATTTCAAAACAGTGTCATTACTGCATTACACAAAGGCACATCAAAACAGGCTTTCCACAATTCATTATGCACTCTTTGTGTGCATACTGTTTCTTGTCATCAAATGATGCAAAGGGTCTATTAGAAGCACAGAAGATTGCACATACGATATACTATTATTTCACAACACAGGGTAAGTAAGCTATTATCCATAGGTTGAATAGCCCAAAGCATCATCTTTGGTAGGACTTAGAGTCCATTGATCAACCAGAGCAAGAGTACGCAGAAGCCAAAAGATCGTAAACAAGTGAATAATTACAGAATTTTTTCAGGCATGTGAAAGTCAAAAAACTAAGCAGAAGACTGCAAATCTGAAATTTTCAGAATACTGTAAGCAAGGGAATCAGATTATTATGCTATAAACACCTTTCATCGATTCAGTAATTGCATAAACCATAATATCCTAGACAGGTATTTGGCTTCTTGGCTAGACAAGACTCCATACCATTCTTGAATTAAAATTGAAAAAATCTTGAAATAAAATTGAAAAATATTGTCACAAAATCATCAAGACAACCGATCCAAATAAAAAACAAGAATGAAACTGAATAAATACTCCGGAAAGTAAACTTAATAAAAACTTAATAAGTAATTGCATAAGCAGAGTTTTATTCTGAAAAGTTGGTTTTACGATAGCGTTTCACTTGCAAAAACTTAATTAGGACAACTGTGCATCACCACAATTAAACTTAGAATTACAAAAGAAATTCCAATCCAAAAGACAGGATCTACGTAGATTATGTAAATGGGAATGGGATCTGAAAACGTTAGCCGGAGACGAGAAAAACGCAAAACCTGGAGGCCGGCACGAGCTGAACGAGAAATAGATCTTTTCTTTTCCTTCTCTTTCTCCTTGCTGGCTGCTGCCGCTGCTGGTGTCTTTCCTGCTAAGAGACCTTTTCCTCCTTTTCCAGCCATCACACTTCTCAAATCTGTACTTGTCCCCCCCCACCCAAAAAAAACGGAATTAAATACTGCAATTAACGAGTAAAATAACAAGAAAGGAAGAAAAATTTTGGAAAACGCCGGAATTTCAAAGTAAATCAACCAGATCTGGGATGTACCAGCAAGAAGGAAAAATGGAAATAAGGGTTTTGAGTTTACCAGAAAGCAGGGTAGTCGAAAGAGAATAAAGAGGAGAAGAAAAATATAAAAGCGTAAAAAACGAAGTTGTGTCCCTTTTTATTTAGATATTTATTGCTGGCCGGATAATGGGTAATTTTGGGATTTTGAATATCGATCCTCATGAAAATTTTGGCGCTTAGTTTTGCGAGGGAAAAAGCGAATTTTTAAGATTTCAAAAATAATTTGTTCTTGTCAACAAAATAATAAAAATGATAATGATAATGATAATTTGTGTGTCCATGTTATTTAACGAATATGACACGAAGGCCCAAATATAACCCCCAAGTTCAGAAGATGTCCACAATGACACCCCACATTCAAAAACGATTCAAGTCGAGTATAATTTTAATTTTACAAACTATTGAATTTGAACTTGGGCCGAACTCGATCTGAATTCGCGTTCACATTCAATTGTATAAACAGAAACTAGTTAACGTAAGCGTGTAGCGCGCGTGGCGCCATCATAAATCGTTACTGCGCGATAATATCGAAAGAATAGATCCCCAACGTGAAATAAATCGCGTAAAACTTAAACCGTAATAAATTCAGAGACGCGAAAGAAAGAGAGAGAAGAGAAATATATCACATTCTCTCCAAGAAGGTAGTTTTCTTACAAACGTGAAGATTGTGAATCACCCTCTTCCAAATTTCTATCGATGGTTTCCATCTATAAAATAAACTACAATATGATGTATCGGAGAAACAATGTCATAAAATCGATCACTTTAAACGACTTTTCTTTACGCAATGAAACATTATAGAAAAACAATAAGCGGACCATAACTACACGGTCAAATCTCCCCGCCTTAGCTTCCGGATCATTAATATCTTGAGAATGTGTTTATTTCATTTATATCTGACATTTCTCTTCTTATCATTAATGAATACGTCATTGATCTCGTGTTCATTCATTTGGTAGGAAAAAAAACATGTGTCAAACTGTCTGAAGAATATAAAAAGTGATTTGGTATTCAACGTCAATTTTAGCGACGTTCGTACTGCAAATGATCGTCGATTCCACCGACGTTATGTTGTTCAAAATAATAAAAATATTTAATGTGGTGTCCACATGGTTTTATTCAATTGTTGTGTCGAAATCGAAAATTTTCGGATGAATGAAATTTAAAAGTGAATCCACACTGCCAGTTGGAGGTTCTAAAAATGAACCGTATCGAAATATACACTTTGTTGTGTATAATATTCAATTTTTGTGTCGAAATCGAATCGAGAAATCGAAAAAATTCGGTTGATTGAATTTTAAAGCCTCCTTCGGTTTATATATAACGATAACCGAAATTTCGGTTTTTACCACAAAAAAAAACCCCGCTGTTTAAAATTAAAAAAATATATTTGGGTGCCACGTGTCAGCCCAGGAGGCTACCACGTGGCCTCTTGTGGGCAAACCCCCTTAGAGCAGCCCTAATGAGGGTTGTATAGCCATACTCTTTCTTCAAAATGTCAGAATAAAGTATGAAATAAATTAAGATGTGGAATAATGGTGCAAAAATGGAAGGTTTTTTTTGGATATTATCTACTCAATTCTCTGCTTTTGGAGAATGACAGAGAATATATTATCTCACCAAAAACAATTCACTAAGAGGATTATCCTTTGAATCCAGGTCTTGATAAACTTTGTTTTCAATTTTAACCATTACATGCGTTTCTCAAATAAAACAACTTGCATAAAAGGTACCCACAAAATTAACCCATTAAAAATATGCCATGTGGTAAAATTTTGTCAGAATCCAGCCTTCAATAGCTTTGTTCTAATTTTAACCATTAGGGCTGCTCTTAGCACTTAATAGATATAAGATTAAGAGACTACAAGAAATATAATATAATTTTGATGTATTTTTTATAAAACTAAATATGCTATAAGAAATCTTTTTCCCTTCAAAAAAAAATATATATATACTATTAAAAATCATAATTATCAATATACGTCATTTTACACAAATATTTATAATTCGAAACACACATAATATGAGTTGAGTCTATTTAACCACGAGCCTTATCATACCGAATTATTGGAAGAAAAAAAAAAACAATCCGATCTCAAATCGCTCACAAAAAAAGACCGTATCTTTTTATTATTGAGCCTAATATTACCTATTAAGAAAAAAAATCATATTTCAACGTGTTCTCCCATTGAAGGGGCATTTTTATTCCATCGTTTTTATTACACAAATTATAAATATGGGTTAATATTTCCACTTTAACATCATAATGACAACAACATCCTTGAATATAATGCATTAATGCAGTATTATTTTTTTTTCACTCTTTCACTCCTCAATAAATAATTATAGATTTAAAAAGGCAAATAGTATTTTGGAATTGTAACTACGACAAATAATAATGAATAGTATGTTCTTTTGACAATTGCGATATTTAAATAAGAACGAAATAGTACGTAGTAAATGCATTTAGAGTGAAGTGTCGGGCAGAGCGATCAATACACACATTTTATATCCAAAATATAAACCGTTTAGTTTTTAATCGCTTTATCCATCACTTCATTCTGAGTGAAATTACTGCGTAAAGAAGACAATTTTACACAAAAATAAGGGGGAGGGTCTTGCGTCTCTCTCCTGTTTTTCTCCAATTTTATTTTCTCTTTTCTACATGATTTTTTATTATGCGGAATTATTAACCATAGTGAGTTACTAATTTATTTTTTCATTTCATTAATAACTAAAGCCTCGAATTTTTTGTGGTTGTGAGATTGTCCATACTTTTCGATTAAATTGTTGGTATTTATTTATTTTGTACTTTCATCGAACCATAATTAGATTGTTTATTTAATTACTACCTGACATATATCAATAAATATATCACATATCACGATTATTAACGTACAAATATGTCATCTACAATGGCTAATCGAAGGAGAACGAAACACACATTTCTATCATATCACAACACTCAAGAGTAAACAACGATCCAAAGTTTCTTCGTTAAAAAGGTTGGACGGAACATAGAGCTATGATGAAGCCGAAATAAAGAGAAGGAAATCGAGGAGGCTTGTTTTGATATGGGGACATATAAAGCTCCGGACCCGGATGGACTCCCACCAATTTTTTTCAAGCGGTGTTGGGGAAATATTGGTATGTAGTGGTAGACTTCGTAACAAAGGCCTTTGAGAGAGAGCTACTTTCCCTTCGGACATGAATGAAGTCCTCACTACCCTCGTTCCAAAAGTGGACCATTCCGAAACACCGGAACAGTTCAGACTCATAGCCTTGACTAACGTAATTGTCAAGGTAATTACTGATGCTGCGCTGAACACCAGATTTACGGTAACAGTGTTTATCTTGTGGATAAGAGGCTTAGTATGAGTGATTTCTCCGGTGAGGACACGGTGGTGGACAAGAATAACGGTGGCTGATAAGTGTTTATGAAGAACCAGAGAGTTAGTCGACAAATTGGCAGAGTGTATCTACTTGTATTAGATTATAGCTTAGAGCTTGAGAGAGAGAGATCCTCTTTCTATTACATTGTGTTCCCATATTTATAGGCTAAAAAGTAAGTCGGTTTACTGTCCATTGACAAGACAGTTAAGAGTACATGGCTAAGTTATGTATGCATGCAATACAAGTGTCCTAGCCAGCTGTTTTGGCCAGCTGGATCGATAAGTATGGCGAGCAGCGAGCAGCGGACTCATTTGTGCCTTGTCTTGAAATCAGCTTGACTATATGGGTAGAAATCACATGGAGAGGATGAGACCGACTTACGACTGGCGGACAAGATCCGGCTTACTGTTGGCGGATAGGACCCAGCTTGTAGCTAGCGGGTAGAAAATGGTTTGTGGCAGCGGCCAGAGGAGATAGAGGCCCAATATCTATGCTGATGGGCCAAGATAATAGACCCAATTTAGATGAACAGGGCCCCATTCCGATCCGGGTATATCAATTACTAAGGTGTTGGGTAACATATTACAAAAAAATTATTGGTCAGCTCGCGAACACAACTCAAAGTGCCTTCATACCATGTAGGGGTAGCTCAAAAAATATTATCATTGCTCGATAGGTAATTCATCACTTTTCTCAATGGAAAGAGGGGAAGAAAGGTTTTATGGCCATTAAGGTGGATCTAGAAAAAGCCTACGATCGGGTGAACTGGATTTTCCTCATTAATATTATGCGTACAATGGGGCTGTCAGGTAAATTACAGAGTCTACTTATGCACCGCGTTACCATTTTTAGACTTGCGGTTTTATGGAATGGGGAGAAACTGGAATCGTTTAGTCCTGGCCGTGGATTTCGGCAATGGGACCCTATAGAATTGTATCTCTTTGTCCAATGCATGGAAGTTTTGAGTGCCAAAATTAACGGAGCAGTAAACCAAGGCACGTGGAAACATGTCAAACTATCACAATATGGTCCACCTATCTCCCATATTTTTTTCGCAAACGATTTGTTACTTTCTGATGAGGCATCGGAACAACAAGCCAAAGTCATGGAGGATGTGCTACAAGACTTTTGCAATTGCCCAGGCCATAAAATTAGTGCAGCTAAGTCCATATTCTACACCTCATCCAACGTGGAAAACAACATCATTGCTGCAATTTCACAAGGCTTTGGTATGGCCTACTCCAATGACTTGGAAAAATACCTGGAAGTTTCTCTTTTGCATGGGAGAATGAAGGTATCACACTTTACCTACCTTGAAGACAAGATGATAAATAAATTGGCCTCGTGGAAATAAAAAATTCTCACAAAGGCATGTAAACGGATCCTTATTCAGAGTTCTATATCCAGTCCACACATTCAAACTATACTATGCAGACAATTATGCTTCCGATGTCCACTTTTAAATCTATGGAAAAGATTCGTCGAGATTTTTTTTGGGGTGACAGTGAAGAGGGGAGACAGATGCACACCATATGTTGGTCCACCTCGTGTCAACCGAAATAAGAAGGCGGTTTTGGGTTTCGGAAATTGTATGAGATGAATGTGGCTTTTTGGGCAAATTGGTCTGGGATTTGATTACGCATAATGACGCTCTTTGGGTTCACGTTATGTCGCATAAATACAAAAACTTAACATGCAAAGCTAAATCGGGCTGCTCATCGGTGGAAAGCAGCCCAAACCATGGAAAGCTTGAACACTTTGCCAAACCATAGCTTGAAAATTAGGACGTAAATGTTTTGTGAAAATGGTGGAAGAACTCCCATAAATCTTTGTCAACATCATACCCAACATCTTTTACGATTACTTAGCACATAAAAAGGGTATAATTGTTTAGTGGAATATAAATTTGTCCTTATTGACATAATAAATTTTCCACCTGGACTAATTGTCATATATAGATAGTATATTGTCTTTTTCACATTTTTCTAAAAAATAAATTGGAGCAGCTTCCAGGCTTCACCGCGTCGGATATATATATATATATATATATATATATATATATATATATATATTTTGGTCCTTTAGGCTATAAAAATTATTATAGGTCCGTATAAAAAATATTGAGTTGTTATGTTATTTAAAAATATTTCAAATGATGTCCTTATCGCTAATTCTACTTAAAAAATAGTAATTGATAATTTCCCGCGGAACCCTAACTAACCTTCCACAATACGTTGCTTCAATTCTGGTGTGTCCGGTAAGTCCGGTTGCTACTGCTAGTAAGATATGTCTGCGGAATGAATCAATCTAGTGGCAATATCTATTCGTTGGCCGGCCGGTCGGCGAAGTTCTCAGCTTCCGATACCATCGGGCTTCCTTGCTGTAGGCAACTGCGCCACCATAGGGAAACAAGCTGATGTCTGCCGGTCGCAGGAGCATGTCCGCACTTTCCATTACCTCTAACCTCAAAATTTAAAATCTCTCCGGCGAGCATAAGTAACTTAAGGTAGAGAGAGAAAGTGTTGACAAATGTAAGCTCGACGACAGTGCCGGTCAAGGAGGACTGCAAATTTGCAAGACTAAGAACAATGATGTTGCTGACAATGTTCAGATGCTTAGATATAGGGGTAATTGAACATGATTTTATTAAATTTATGTTATTCAGTTAGCTCTTGGGAGAGCTTAATTGCGCTATCTTTTTATTGCGGTTTTTGTTCTTTTTTGATGGTTCTAACTAGAAATTAGTTTGCTTACGATGTTAAATTGTTAACTATTTTGTTGCTGAAGCAATTAAGATATCTAGGTTACGGAGTTGCCAACAATGTAAATCCTTTTTTGTGCCTTTTTTGTGCTTAGGATAACGTGTTCGTTCTTGACCATTTTAAAGTATCCCAAAATAAAAGGTCTCCCCTGGATAGAATAAAGTTATTCTCTGTTGATAAATTTAAAGTATGGTCACCTTTTCTTTAATTTTATTGTTATAACATCTATAGATAGAATGTTCAATGCACGTTGCCTCTTTAGGCTCAAAAAGGATTTAGGCTAGGTGATAAATGGTACTGTAGGGATATATAATGTTCATATGCTTAAGTATAGAGGTAGCTGGACGTGTTTTTGTAATATCTTTGCTATCCAATCAGCTGCTGTGAGACAAGTGTTCCTATATTTGAATGAAATTCACAAGGTGCTTTCGTGTTTGTTTGTCGATTGGTTGTGTTTTTGAATTCACAAGGTGCTTTCGTGTTTGTTTGTCGATTGGTTGTGTTTTTGAATTCACAAGGTGCTTTCGTGTTTGTTTGTGGATTGGTTGTGTTTTCATTCAAAATAAGAGCAAAAATGCAATTTCTGCTTAGAAGGCCTTGTTACCCCCTAGTTTGTGAATTGCTCAATGAAATTTACATAAGGCATAAAGCACCTATTACAAGCTTGTAATTACAACTAACAACAATCATCCCCACCCCCACCCCCCATCCTACTTCCCCCCAAAGAACATCTCCTGATGTGAATAGTCTAATACTACCTCCGTCCCAAAATGTAAGTTCGTTTAGCCTTTTTAATTTGTCTCATAATATAAGTCCATCTAGAATACCAAATGAGCATTTATTATATTTTTCTTCCTTATACCCCTAATTTATTATACATTCACCTACTTTACAACTCTTACATTAATAAGAGTCAAAGGATATTCTAGACTTTTACCATTAAAATTAATGACACTTGGCCACTTTCTTAATCCGTGTGAAAAGGTCTAAACGGACTCAAATTTTGGGACGGAGGTAGTACTATTCTGGACTTCCAGTGTTCTCAATTGGTGCTATTTGCTTCTTGTGTACGAACCTTTGGTTTCTCCCTGCCAAAGACCATAGACTGCTGCTAAAGCCACCAGCAATGCATGCTATTGCAATCTGGTTTTATCATCTAGAGCCCAGGTTAATCACTCCTTCGAATGCACTCCAGCTGGTTCAGATGTAACACCACAACATCCATGTATAGGGACGTGCAAATTGAAGGTGCGTAATTCACAAGAATTAATTTGCTTATAGTTTTTTCTGTTTAATTACTGAATATCGTCAAGACATTCATTTGGGGAGGTTTTTAACTGTTTGATACCTTTCCTGTACTGACATGTTGGTATAATAATTTGTTCTTGACCATTTAAAGTTCAGGGGTCCTTCAATCTTCTTTAGAAAATTCGAATATACAGTCTCTCTCTCTCTGAAAATATGTAGGGTTAGCAGCTTTATAGAACTATAGTAACTATAGTCAAGGCATGTCATGGCTATTATTGGCAATGTAATTAGGAAATTTCCTGGCAATGTAGTAGATATGTTTCTTTATTTGTTGATTGACTTGGCTTCCTATTTTTTTGTTTAGCACCCCCTTCCCCAACCCCAACTTCTCTATCCTGAGACCTTGGGTTTGAGGACGTTTTTGTAAAAGAAAAATTTGATCCTAAATGAGGTGAAGTAATTTTAGTTGCTGCAAAATAATATCATTATTGTTTTGTTAACAAAGCCATCTGATATCTTCTAACTGCAATTGTGTTTAAGAAAATTAGAAAAGGGATCAAAAGTTACATAACTCACAGAAATTGCTTTCTCTATCAGAAGTGAGAACGTGAGCATATGGTTCAATATCCACCGTATCAATGAAAATACCTTATGCAATTACTACAATGACAAGAAAAAGTAAAATTTTACTTCAAAGATGCGCTACAAGATAACTTCATGGTAGACCAGTCATCTTATGATTTCAACCATTTATGTGCAAGAGCACTCACACTCACGCTCCCAGTTTCAGAAATACAAAAAGCTTAAATTGGATTCCTAAGTCTGATATTGTTTTTTCATATCCAATCTTTCTTTTAAGTTGACTCGTGCTTAGGAGTTTATTCATTGTTAATGTTCGAGTCAATACACGTCTAAAGTATTTATCTCCTTAATAGCTTAAGCTTTTAGGAGAGTTGGTAATTCAACATGGTATCAAAGAAGAAGGTTATTTTCAAACCTCTTTGTCTAAAAATCTCCCTATTTGTATTGTTCAAATTTTGAGCTTCTATAATTAGCTTTGTGTCTCCAATGTTGGCTTAGCCCTTTATATGCCTTTGTGTCATTTTTTGGCCAGGCTGTGTGTATTATACTTATACGTGAGGGGGTGTGTTAATCTCAATAAATGTGTAAATTATTCACCTTCATAAGAGCTTAAGTTTTTAAGTTTTTAAGTTTTTAGGAGATATGGTAATTCAACATTTATCATAATATGTATCAGAAGGAAAGAATATTTAGGCTCCCTTTCTCCTTTTGAATGGATCCATTGCATTACCTAAAGCTCATTAGAAAGGCAATAAATCTCATTAAAAACGATTTGTACTTAAATCTTCTGGATGACATGATTCTCCCCATTTGGACCTAAATTACCTAATGTGGTAACTGGACGTGCATGTACCAATGAATGTTTTTTCATGAGATGAGGCTGCCTTTCCTCAAAATCACTCACAGCAAACATAGACACATATTACATAATTGATATTTTGGATTTTATTTTCTTTAATTGGATGATATTCATAGAAGAATTCACAACCGAGTAGGAGTGCAGTAGAGCAAATTTGGAAATAGAAACTTAGATGCTTGAAATACAATGCATAGTCAACTTTCCTAATTTTTGAGGTGGATGAATTATGAGTTTTGGCAAGTAATCCTTGTGTCCCTGTAATAAATGTCAAACAGAGAAGTTATAACTGTATATATTTTTCTTGGCTCAAACACATGATTTAGAGGGGTCTCACATTTTATTTGATTTCAATTGAGTGATATATCTAGAATTGTAGGGTTCAGGAGGCTGCTGTCTGTGGCTTTTCAATTTTCATCATTTTCTCAGGTTGGCATAAAATCATACATAAAAGTTTCATGTCCATTTCTGGTGGAATCAGTAATTTTAAGCTTTGTTTAGCGTTTCCCATTAAATTTTTCTGTATCTACATTGTTTTCCAGGGATCCCAGATTTATTTTCCAGAAAACAAGTGTTTCAATGTCTGACAACAAGTCTGGTGAGTTGTCCCACTCTTGAACTTCTTCTATTTATGTAAAAACTTACTCATCTTAATTTTCTTCTTTTCCTTTGTTTAAAAGAATGGTATGGAAGTGGCGTGTTTTCAATGGCTGACCATGTTGATTCCTTATGAAGTTCTTGTTCTAGGATACTTGAACCTTTTGCCCAGTGTGTGAAGATTATCATGTCTGGTGGTCTAAATGGGACATAACTTATTTATTTATCTTTAAACACAGCATTGATTAAAATTCAGGGGATACCATTCCTTATTAAGAAATAGATGAATGCAAATCTAGACTGTAAAGATAATCTTAGATGTATCCCTGGAGACCCTTGGGAAAATAAGCAAATAAATAAGGAAGACCAAAAACCAGATGAGATGGATGCTGTAACATGTTTATTTATTTCAAATCCATCAAATCAGGAAATTTTCTTTTGCAAATTATTAATGCTGTTTTGATTGAGCACCCTGTCATCCTCAATAAAGGAAAAAAGGTTATACAGACTCCGGGAGAAATGGAATCCAAGGCATCCATATATCATAGACAAAAAATTTAACTTAGGAAAAAATTAAAAGGGGTTGAAAGAGGTAATTAACTAAATGCTGAAAAGTCTTATTTGATAAACACGGCGAAGTATCGAAGGGCAACGTTTATTCAGTCTCATCATTCAAGTGCAAACTGCGTGAAAATGGAAACTACTTGAAACATTGTTTTCCTAGAAGGAAATAGCATTCTGAAGCTACATAGTTACTCTTTATGCCTGCTAACATTTGTATCATGTAATTCTGAACTGTAGATTCGTGAGGTGATAGGTTCGATGCTTTTCCTGTTTTAGATTGATTTGGTGTTGGATAACATTTTCAAATGCAATATTATGTTTGTCTCATCGATTATTTTAGGTGCTTGACAACCGGCCCTTCAAGCATCTCAGACCCTTTCATAAAGTAAATTTGAACTTAGGAAAGCCAGTTCCAGAGTTTATTGATGGTCCAAAAGAAATTAATAAATGGTTTTCTTCTGGGGACTGCACCTCTTTTATATTTCTAGTGTTTTTTTTCCTTTTTATTATTTAAGTTTTGACAGTGGTACTCGAATCATTGGGAATTTGTAGAATTTTCAGCCGAGCCATAGAAATCCTGTACATACTGATACTAGAGCAATATGTTCCTCTACATCATCATATTTTGTCTGGATTTGGTCTATGTCTGCAGTTTGTTCTTTCGAGGAAGATCTGCTTTCTTGCGACATCCGAGATGAATGCAGCTATGCCCAGAAAACCAACAACAAGGTAACACTGTGCTGTCATCTATTATCTGCTTTTGTGGGAACTTGCTGGGGTAGCATAGGTCAATATTTCTCTATTTCTCTCTTCCTCTGCATGTTTTATTTATTTATTTTTTATTATTATTATAAATTATTTTGAGTAACTTATGTACTTACCGCGATGGTGTCTGATGTAAGAAAATTTAAAACACTGTATGATATATGAAAAATGAGAATGAACTCCAAGGTACGTAGAACACGTTATATTTTGAGAGATGTTTGGTCCCAAGCAAATATTACCGACAGGAAACAATAGAAAATCTCTCTCAGTATATAAGGGGGGTTGTTTGATTCAATCGGTGAGTCGTTAGAACAAACCAGAGACACTTCAAAATCTGACTGATGCTTTTCTGGGCCTTTTATAGGCGAAACATGCCTTGTCCGAAATGCTAATTCTCCACAATATGTTGCATAGACAACATACATCACTCTTCGCAGGGCTATGTCTGTTCGGGTGGTGTTGTTTAGCTTGCCCCCGAGCCCCCATGATTGGGCGCTGCCCCCTCGATCCACTGCGACCTGACAGGTCGATCAATTGTTTCGTTGTGGCAACATTATTAGGGCAGCAACTCGATTGCAAATGACGACTAATATATTCAAGTTCCTGAAATGATATCTAACATGTGACGTATGCTCCGCGATTATGTCTTCAGGATACTAATGAAGATGATGTTTGCAAGGAGAGTTGTTTTGATCAAGAAGATGCTGTCAACAAGGCGAAGAGCCTTGGCATAATTGGTTGGACAGTTCTCAAGAGATATGGAGGAAGTTACGATCTGAAGAAGGGAATTGTAGATAGCTATGATGTATCAACCAGGTTTTTCAAGGTTTGGTTGCTCTTGTCTTGTATAACGCATTTAATTTCTCACATTCATTTAGCCTACATCCAGCATGCATCTGATCTGTTTCCTCTGACGTTAAAGTATCATATGGTAAATTTAAACGCACTAGCTGACTTCAACTTTTCTTCCTTTGGAAAGAAAGAACCTTGTAACTTAAACATGTGGATGATTTCCCCATTTGTGGAGATATAAACTAAATAGTCGGATGATTGTGTATGCAAGGTCCAGGAAAAGATTTGGGTATTTAGGCCGATTATATGCAGTTGTACCTTATTATATAAGTGACTGTTTTCGTGGCTCGAATCTATGACCAACCTTACTCACACACAGACAGCTTTTACCGCTGAACATCGGCCCCGTTCATTGGGTTGCTTAGATGATTTAGGAATAATTTAGACCGAGTAATCTGCATATGATGAACAATGCATTTGGAGATAGCGAAAAGGATGTTCATTTCAACATTTTCTTTTTTACCTCATCTCCAGTGTACACAACTGGGAAAAGTTTTTCATTTTCATTTTCATTTTGCAGGTTAAGTACAAAGATGGAAGCATGGATACAATCGTGGAAAGAGAACTGTTGAGTTGTCTTGGGGATCCCCAAAGGTCTGTTCATCCACTCTGAATAATCAGATAACGTTGAAATACTTGTGTTTTACTGCACTTTTTTGTCACTGCTCTTTTGTTTGACTGGAATCTTGTGTGAGTCACTAGGGTTTAGTTATTCTATGTTCCCTTTTTCTTTTCTCTCACATTTCATATTTCGTCTGAGGCAAATAACGAATTGGCCCTCAGAATGGATTCGCGTGACTCGGTCTTGCATCATTTAGTTAAAAGCTGTGCAAAAATATTAAATGAGATTTAGAATGCTTTTGTATTTATTATATATATACACATTTGAAATGGGATTCTTGATGGGGCTTACACTATATTTCAGGAGAGGTTTCCCTCACCATTTGTTTTTGGAACCGCCTGTCCCTGAGGGAGAAAAACCAAAATGTCGGCCTGTTCTAATGATGAGAGCAACACCCGGATTTCAGCAGAGAACCCCACAAAGAAGGACAGCCAAAGGGAACAAGAAAGGAAAAGGTAAACCTCTAAGAATGCACACTTAAAATTGTTTAAAAAATTTCTCTGTGTTCATGAATGAAGTAAACAACAAGTGCATATTACAGGTACAGGAGGATATGAAAGAAGAAACGCTCAAGCAGAAAATGGTGGAGGTGATGGTTCACCAAAGGAGACACGGGTAGGAAAGGCAGCAGAAGCATCAGGGACAGAGGCTCAGAATGCTGCTGGTGATGGTGTTCCAGCAGAAATTGCTGGAGGTGTCAGGTTCACTAAAGAATTTGTGTGTCCAATTAAAAGAGTTGGAACTAGGAAGCAGTGAAGCCCGTGAGAATTAATCATACTATGCGGTTTTATACGAAACCTTTCTACTTTTTCCCCTTTTTGGAATGTTTTTGTCGCTTATTTTGATTTTAATCGGATACACAAATTCTCTGTCTTGGTATTTCTTTTCAGGGAAATTTGGAAAAATAAATACCCTCTGTGGAACTTTTTTATTTTTAATTTTTTTTATCTTTTAAATACTGTGCTTCTTTTTTTTGACCCTTTTTTTTCCATACACATCAGAGATATAATTGATGATACCGTAGATAAAATCTCCGGTAATTCTTATTTATTGATGGAACCGGAGTTTTCTACTTTAAGGGTGTCATAGATAATATCGCCGGTACCATCAAATTATCTATGGTAACGTCGAAAAATGCAGCCTATTACTTTTTTTTTTTTCTGTTTGAATTTTGATTTTCGAGTACATCAACTCTGTCCCTCTCCCCCTTCGTCTTCAAGATCCATATAAAAGCGAACAAATGATTTTTGCTTTTGCTTTCTGCTAGGTAAATCTATCATTCATAAACCGCAAAAATCGTGACTGTTTTCACGAGGTTAGATCAGTCGAGTTGTTGGAATACCCATAACTCGCGGCGGCAGGATAAGTTTTCTTTTTTCCCCTCTGCTTGGGAGACCAACAAAGTATACCTGTATGTGATTGGTCCAAAATATATGACTCTATGATTCAGAACCATCTTAAAATTATACTTAAATATGATTGGTCGAAATCAAATACGACTTGTTGGTCTTGCATCATTTTAAAATTTGCATGGAACAAATGACTAGATAAGAGTTCACCCGACAATGTGACAATAAATAAGACAAAAATCGTAAGATTTTTCATTCGTTATTAAATAAAATGTATTGTTACATTTAATTTAATTCAAGATTAAGAGAGTCCGGAGAAAATGGCAGGATGTGTGTCTTCCTGTTGAAGAGAATGGGTTGGGCATAAGTAATCTTAAACACATTCAGTCAAGTTTCTCATGCAAGCTTCGGTGGAAGCTGAAAACTGGTCAAAGTTTATGGGCAACAAAGATTATGCGAAGTCAATATCCTTTGTACAAATTGCATGCTTGGAAGATGTTAGCAGGAACTCAAGAGTGTATGGATTCTAATTCCCAATATCTGGGAGGTAATTTTAAGAAATGGCTTTGGACTCCAGAGAATTCTGGAGCTTTCACGGTTTCATCTGCATATGCTATACTTAGGGATAAAAAGTTATCTCGGTTTGAATTAGGGGAAATCTGGAAACCTTACATTCCTTTCAAGATTTCAGTATTTTTATGGCGTTTGTACAACCAGTTGTTGCCTTTTCCAGCACAATTGAGGAAGCTAGACTCTATGTATTCATCTGTTCATAGAGTACATTGAATGCACAGAAATGTCTATAACGGAGTTTCTCTTATTCATATTAACAATACTATACTCATGGGCCGTTTAAGTGTGTGTTTTGTAATGCTGAAGATACTCCCCTACATGTTTTCTGGAGGTGTAACAAAGCCCAAAGTATTTGGGGTTACTTTCAAAATATGATTGGTTTTAAACCCAAATTTTAGAGCTGGAATTTATTCATGGAGTCATGGCTGCAGAGTCTTTTTAAAGGAGCTTTTGGTGTAATTTTAAAGTTGGTGTTCTATTTTATCTTATGAAATATTGGGAAATGCATGAATAAGGGGATATATGGGGATTGTGGCCCCAATTTACAAAAAGTGATAGCGGAGATAATCTTGAATGTGCAAATTGCATAAAAAAATGAATCTTACTTGGGGTGCTGAAGAAGATGGTATTCTGATCCAGAGTGGAATCTTGAAGGAGCTTGCGGCCTAGAAAGATATAGCTTATTACTTGGGATTTCCTGCCGAGAATCAAATCAAAATAAATTGTGATGGTTCCTCTCTTGGTAATCCAGGGCCGGCTGAAGGTGGTTTTGTCACATGTGATAGTAATGGAAAGGTTCTCTTAGCTAATTATGAATTTTATGGGTATTGCACTAATATGGAAGCATAAATTAAAGCCATGAAGTCTAGCATTCATAGTTGTTTAAAGCTGCATTGTTCCAGTATTGTGGTAGAATCAGATTCGTACAGCTTGGTTCAAATGATTCTGCATAATGTTGGAATTCCTTGGTGTTATCTTGAAGATATTTATGAGCTCAAAGGTTTGGTGGATCAATATCAGATTCACATCAAGCATATTCACTGAGAAGGTAACGTTGTGGCTGATTACCTAGCAAAACAAGCTAGTTCGTTGCAAAAAACAGAGGCTTTGGACTGTGCAAATCTTGGTAGTACTCTTGGGCTGCTGGTCCCGAGAGATGCCCTGGTTCTTTCAGCAATCTGAGTTTGTAGATGATAAACCAGCTCCTCTTTTCATTTCTGGAAGCACTCTTCATTTCTATGGAGAGTGCAAACATGTTGTTGCTGTTTGATTTGATAATCTCAACCTTCGATTCCACAAACTGGATCTTGGTGCTGTGTATAGTTTTTATCTTTTGGAGGAACTTTTTGATCCAGCTGCAACGTCTCTTCATGATTTCCCTCAGATTGGTGTGGTGGATTGCTTGGATAAATGCTGATGGATGATTGAAGTTTGATTCAAGGATGGACGCAATTTGACCCCAGGTTGGCATATATGACCCTGATGTTGCACATTGCTGCACACGGAGGACATGAAAGCTGGTTGTTTGCTTGTGATGATGTCGAAAATATCATCTTGTTCTAGCGGCAGTTTTAGCGGTGGATATCTGGCTATAAAAGTGTATTTAAGTGGTGTTTGCCGGTGGTGCTCGGTGGAGGCAATGGATTCCAGCGGTGGTGCTTTCTAAGAAGAGAAAAGGGACAATTTGGCTTTGCCATTTGTTTTATATCATTTTGTCCGTGCTTAATGAAGTTACATAGCTCCCCTATTTATAGGGGGAGCCACCGACTGAAGTCGGTTTATTTACAAATGAGGACATACAGTATAAATATATATTTATCTACAGTAGCGGGCTCGTAGCGGAGCCGATAGGTGGCGCCCTTAACTGCCTCGTTGCTCCCTGTACCCTTTATATCATTGTTTTGCCGAACTTGAGCTAGTTCTTCCTCTAAATATTATGGTCGAGGTCGCTGGCGGACCCGTTTATAAAATGAGATCGCGTGTTGGCCCCCTAATCCCTTTTGTCGTCGCATAAGGTTGAGGGCTTTGGAATGGATCCGAAGGCTCGCGGCTCTAATTTGGCTTGCGAGCTCGCGGGTAGTAATGGCCGGTGGCCTCATCCACTAATGTCGGTGGCCGGTCAGACCCGAATAAGGATCCGCGAACCGAAATATGATTTAGGCACATCAGCTTGGTTGTCGAAGCAGTTAACTATTTTGAACTCTTTGTTTTGCATCCTGAATATTAGAAGTAGCAGAACGTTTTTGACTTTGCAACAATACATTTTATGGTCCACGTTTTGGGGAAATAACAGGTTATTTTGGTGGAGGTGAGATCCTCTGTTGTAGGGTTGATACAACAGAGAGTGCTGTGTGTGTGGGGGAAAGGGTGCAGTAGTAATTTCAAGCCAAAACCATTTTTTTTACCAAAGGCAAATGATTCATAATAGATACAACATGGGGCTTTTTTTACAGCAGAGGATCCTAATTCATTTTGGTGGACCAAAAGGTTGACCTGGCTGATTGCATGGAAGATACGCATCAGCCCAGGTTTTTGTGTAGTCTTTATCCTTTATTGTAATATGGCCTCTTTAGATGTGAGTTACTATAAGTTCTCCTCCAGGTTTAGTTTTGTGGTTATTTTTATTCCTAGATGGGCTATTCCGACACATGGGGACTATACTCTTTCCTTAACATCCGGATTTTCCTGCATCGGGTTTGCTGGACTAAGGTTTTGGGGAGGTGGTGAACATGTGTCGACGACGTTATTTTGTGGAGTGTCTGGAGATGGCTCTGTAAAACTTCAGTTTTTCATCAATAAAATTCTGAATTTTACCAAAAATAAAATAAAATAAAATTTAATTTGTGACATTTGTTGTGTTACAATGATTGTGGTAATTTTGTAAAAAACAATGCTATACAATCATCGAGACACGAGAAACAACAATTAACAAAAACCCTATACAACTTCTTAATCAATCTGTTCTTAATTAATTGATCGCTCTCTTTCCCACTAATCCTTGGTTTTTAAACCATAATCACGTTTTTTTTAATTACATTTAAAAGAAAGAAAGTATAAGGGCACTCCCAGTAGAAGCACTATATGGTGTCCTATCTCTAAAATTAAGATAAAAAATAGAGTTTACCCTAAAATAGCTTCTACAACAGAGTCTCTATCCCTATTTATATTTAGGGATATGAACCGTGCATCCCTACTTGTGGGGATGCACTATTCACGCCCTAAATATATTTAATTATTAAAAATTATAGGGATAGGGATATGGATGCTGCTGGAGTGAAATAATAAACATTTAATGTGTATAAATAGGGTTGTGAGCTAGAATATGCATTATTTAATATTATTTGAAATGTTATAGAGATAAAGATAGAGATGCTGTTGTGGAGGTTTTTAGATTGAGATGTTGTAAAATAGGGATATGTATTATTTTATATTATTTTAAGGATAAAAATTTGGTACTTCTGGTGGAAGTGCCCTTAAGTATTTATAACCACAACTAGTGGATTAACACACCACATAATGTAGGTACATTGAAGTGTATACAAAATTACTCATTTAACATTCAACAAACATTTTAATCCTGATATGCAATGAAATGAAACGGGGATCTCGATGTCTATCAAAATTGTCACAACCCTAATAATAAAATGATTAGATATTCATTCTGATCTCATAATTATTCTTGGTTGTGGGGGACGTTTTGAAGAATTTTTTTTTTTTTGGGTTCATCTATGTCGGTTTGAAGTCTTATCAGATTTGAGGTGGAATTGTTATGAATTTCTGTATTGAAAAAAAAAAAATGTAAACCCTACCCCCGAGGGTCCCCACTCCCCCTGTCCCACGGGATGAGTGTCTTATCAGATTTGAGGTGGAATTGTTATGAATTTCTGTATTGAAAAAAAAAAACCCTACCTCTCGGCGGGCCCACTAAAACAAGATCCCAAGTGGAGTCGGTCGAGTCAATGAACTTACCTTTTGAGAGGAATAATTCGCCTCTTGTGGGAATCGAACCTCTAACCTCCCGCTAGACTGCAATTACGCACCCACGCCACTTTCCAACTGGGTTATGTCCAGGGAACTTTCTGTATTGAGTTTTATACTTCGTTGTTGATTTGTTGTTCTGTTTGATCCCTAAAAAAAGGATTTACAATGTTTTATTAAGACAAATATTGATGGAAATTCGTCTTATAACACCTCTTTTGTATTGTAATAATCCTACCTTTTATTTTAATTTTATTTTTGTTTTAGGGGTTCTTCTGGCACCCTCAATTTACTACTGGTAACTCTATTACTTTCGGCACCATAAAAAATTACTTTTATAAAGGGAAACGTCAGTCACACTGGTGTTCCTTGTTGAACACCAACGTCAGTGTCATCGACGCCAATCACATTGGGGCGTCGATGTCACACCGACGTTGGTGTTCTCGGACGTCGATGTCGGATGATGTTGGTGTTCAACAAGGAACACCAGTGTGACTGACGTTCCCTATATAAAAAGTGTTAAAATTTAGAAACGTCAGTCTACGAGACGTTCTCTATATAAAAAAGTGTTAAAATTTAGAAACGTCAGTCCACGACTTTCCACTAGTGTTCATTGTGGCATACTAAAGTCAGTGTTGGTGTTCAACAAGGAACACCAGTGTGACTGACGTTTTTTTCAATCGAAAAAATATTCAAAAAATGGATGCCGAAAGTAAAAACGAGATGCTAATAAAATTCCCAAACATACCTGAAACTAACGGTAGATCTTTTTCCCGCGGAACCCTAACCAACCTTCAGCTACAGATTACTGTCACTCTCGTGCGTTCTGTGGTCCGGCTGTGCCGGCGAAGTTATCAGCCGATGCAGGATCTTGAGTATGGTGGGACAATAACTGGGCAAATGAAAATTTTAAGGGGGAATTGAAGCACATACATAATGTATAGAGTAGTGGTTTTTTTCCGGATGAAGGAGGCAGTTGAGTTGCTCCCTTGGTTATATTGGTTATACGTAGGTAGGTACGCCATTGTTCCAGCTCCGGTACCCATCGCGCTTCCTTGTGGTATGCATTTGGGCCATTACAGGCTGATGTTGGCTGGAGGCTAGAGCATGTCCTCACTTGCCATTATCACCACTGGCCTCAAATTTAAAATCTCTACGGAGAGCATGAGAAGCTTCAGGTAGAGAGGGAAGAGTTGACAAATGCAGCTGCAACGGTCAAAGAGGATTGATGCGATGCAAGACGAACAACATTGCTGTTGTTGATAATGCTCATATGCTTAAATATAGGGGTAATTGCACTTGGTTTAATGATATTTATGCAGCTATTCAATCAGCTCTTGCTAGAGCTTAAATTCCTTTTGAATGGAATTACTAGAAATTAGTTGGCTTATGATTTTAACTGTTTTGTTGCTCAAACGTTTACTATATCCAGTTTACGGAGCTGTCAGCAATTGGATTCCTTTTTGTGCTTAGGGTAATGAGTTTGTTCTTGACCATTTTAAAGAATCCCAAAAATGAATCCCTACCGGGTAGAACAAAGCTCTCTATAGGTAAAAAATTTAAAGCATGGTCACCTTTTCTTTAATTTTATATGACAATTGACAGCTCTATCGGACTCTATTTGTTGAAATATATAAAATGTTAAATATATATCCCATTAGCTTAAGCTTTTAGGAGTGATGGTAATTCAACATGGTATCAGAGTCACCCCTTTATTGTGCAAGTGTTGGGCTTCTTTGTTGGTCTTATAGTGCCTCTTATATGCCTTGTGTGCCATGTGGCCCAGGGTCCACACTTGAGGGGACGTGTTGAAGTGTCCCACATTGGGCACTTGTAATTGTTTCATCCACCATAATACGAGATGGACTTCCCTCACCTCATATCCTACGTTTTGAGGTTGACGCTCCTCCTCTTATATGGGTTTGGGCTTATATGTTCAACATACTTACAATGCTCAATTAGAGTTGCTGCTTTAGGAATAAAAAAGATTTATTCAAAGTGATGAATATTACTGTAGGAATAATGTTCATTTCCTCAAGCTCAAATATACTGATAGCTAGACTTGTTTTGGTAATATCTCTGCTATTCGATCAGTTGCTGTTAGGCAAGTATTTTTATATTTGAATAAAATTCACAAGGCTCTTTCTTGTTTGTTTGTGGATTGGTTGTGTTTTCATTCAAATAAGAGCAAAATCTGCCCCTAGTTTGTGCACTGTTCAATGAAAGTTACATAAGACATAGTGCACCTATTACAAGCTAGTAATTACAACTAACATCAAAGAACCTCTCCTGATGTTAACTAATAGTCTAATACTTTTCAGAACTTCCAGAATTCTCAATTGGTGCTCTTGGCTTCCTGAGTACGAGCCTTTGGTTTCTCTCTGCCAAAGACCATAGACTGCCGCGTCGAATGCACTCCAGCTGGTTCAGATGTAACACCATAACATCCTTGTATAGGGATGTGCAAAGAGAAGGTGCTTAATTCACAAGAATTAGTTTGCTTATATGCTTTTCTGTTTTATTACTGAATTGTGTCTAGACATTCAGTTGGGAAGGGTTTTAGTTGTTTGAATCACTTTCTGTACTGATGTGTTGGTATAGTAATTTGTTCTTGACCATTTAAATCCGTATGCTCGTCAAGCTGTCTGTAGAAAATTCGAATTTACGGCCCCTCTATCTTTAAATTTTCAGGATTAACATTTTTATAGAACTACAGTGACTAAATTCAATGCATGCCATTGCTATATTTAGTAGTGTAATTAGGAAATTTCCTGGATTGCCCTTCTCTTCTTGGTTACTAAAAATTTATACCACCACGGAATTAAATACGCGTAGACATGGTTATTATAGTAGTAGATATGTTTCTTTATATGCTGATTGACTTGCCTTCCTACTTTTTTTTTTGTTTTGTTTTTTTCTTGCATACCCAGTACATGGACCTTGCATACGTTTTGAAATTTAAAAGATGATTTGTACTATGTGATATCAATGTGAAACTGCAATTACCAGAATGACACAGCCATGATACCTTTGGGGTCTTCAATTGATCCTAAATGAGTGAAGTCCATTTGGTCTAGCGGGTGCAGGTAGGATCCCCTTCCCCTTCCCCGCTTCTCAATCCGTAGGCCTCTGGTTTGAGGACGTTTTTGTAAATGAAAAGTGATTTTATTTGCTGCAAAAAAATATCAAATCTGTTTTGCTAACGAAGCCATCTCGTATCTTTCAAGTACAATTGCGTTTAAGAAAAGGGATCAAGAGTTTCAAAACTCATAGAAATTGCTTTCTCTATCAGAACTGAGAACGTGAGCATAGGGTTCAATAGCCACCGTATCAATGAAAACACCTTATGCAATTACTACAAAGGCAAGAAAATGTAAATTTTTACTCCAGAGATGCGCTACAAGATTACTTCATGGTAGACCAGTCATTTTATGATATCCCAAGTTTTGTGCGAGATCACTTACTTTCCCAATTTCAGAATAACAAAAAGCTTAAATTGGATTCCTAGGTCACACATGGTTTTTTCAAGAATATACAATCTTTCTTTTAAGCTGAATTGTGTTTAGGAGTTTATTCACTGTTGATGTTGAGGTCAATAAACGTCTAAATTATTTATCTCCTTAATAGCTTAAGCTTTTAGGAGAGATGGAATCAACATGGTATCAAAGAAGAAGGTCTTAAGTTCAAACCTCTTTGTCTAACGATCTCCCTATTTGTATTGGTCACGTGATGAGCTTCTTTATCTAGCTTTGTGTGTCCAATGTTGGCATAGCCCTTTACATGCGTTTGTGTCATTTTTGACTAGGCTAGTGTATTCCACTTATACCTGAGGGGGTGTGTTTATGTCAATAAATGTCTAAATTATTCACCTTCTTAATAGCTTAAGCTTTTAGGAGAAATGGTAATAGAACAATTACTTTAATATGTATCAAAAGGAAATAATATTTAGGCCCCCTTTCTCCATTTGATTAGATCCCATTGCATTACCTAATGTTCATTAAAAAGGCAATAAATCGCATTAATTAAAATTTGTACATAAATCTTCTTCTGGATTTGTACATGCATGTACTAATGAATTTTTTTCATGAGATGTTGCTGCTTTTTCCTATCATAATTAGTAACAGCAAACATAGACACATATTATGTATTAGAGATTTTGATTTTTTTTCTTTCTATAATTGGATGAAATTCATAGAAGTATTCACAACCGAGTGCAGTAAAACAAATTTAGAAATAGAATCTTAGACGCTTGAAATACAATGCACAGTCAACTTTCCTAATTTCTGAGCTGGATGAATAATGAGTTTTGGCAAGTAGTGAATCCTTGTGTCCCTGTAATAAATGTCAAACAGAGAAGTTATAACTGTCTATATTTTTCTTGGCGCAAACACATGTTTTAGAGGGGTCTCTCATTTTATTTGATTTCAATTGAGTGCTATATCTAGTATTGTAGGGTTCAGGAGGCTGCTGTCTGTGGCTTTTCAGTTTTTGTCATCTGAGTTTCATCATTTTCTCCGGTTGGCATAAACTCATACATAAAAATTTCCATGTTCTTTTATTAATGTCCATTTCTGATGGAATCAGTATTTTTTTTTTGCTTTGTTTAGCGTTTCCCATTAAAATTTGCTGTATCTACATTGTTTTCCAGGGATTCCAGATTTATTTTCCAGAAAATGAGTGTTTCAGTGGCTGACAGCAATACTGGTGAGTTGTCCCACCCTTGGACTTCTTCTGTTTATGTAAAATTTTACTCATCTTAATTTTAATTTTTTCCCTGTATTTAAAAATTTGGTGTGGAAGTGGCGTATTTTCAAGGGCTCAGCATGTTGATGCCTTATGAATCTCTTGCTCTAGGATACTTGAACTTTTTGGCCAGTTTGTGAAGATTATATCATGTCTAGTGGGTTTAATGGGACATAACTCAAATTTTCTTTTTTTAATCAAAAGGTCGACCTAAATTTAATTCAGGTCATACCACTCCTTATTAAGAAAAAAGTGAATGCTAATCTAGACTGTAAAGATAAATTTCGATTTACTCCTGGCAACCCTTGGGAAAATAAACAAATAAATAAGGAAAACCAAAAACCTGATGAGATGGATGCTGTAATATGTATGTTTATTCATTTCGAATCCGTCAAATCAGGAAATTTTCTTTTGCAAAAGACGAGTGCTCTCTTGATTGAGCACCCTGGCATTCGCAACAAGGGGAAAAAAGAGGTTACATAGATTCTGGGAGAGATGGAATCCAAGATATTCATACATCATTGACAAACAATATTTATTAGCAAACATTTTAAAGGCAGTTAACTCAATGCCAGGAAATATTATTTGAGAAACATGACGAAGTATCAAAAGGCAACATTTATTCAGTTGCATCATTGAAGTGCAAACTGTGTGAAAATGGAAACTAGCATTTTGAAGCAATGTATAGCTACTTTCTATGCCTGCTCACATTTGTATCGTGTAATTTTGAACTGTTAGATTTTTGAGGTGATAGGTTCGATACTTTTCCTGTTTCAGGATTGATTCGGAGTTGGATAACATTTTCAAATGCGAATGATGTGTTAGTACTATACAATGCTTTTTCAGGATTGCATATAATGTTTGTTTCTCGCTAGTTATTTTAGCTGCTTGAAAATTGGCCCTTCAAGCATCTCACACCTTTTCATAATGTAAATTTGAACTTGGCATCTCAGACGAGTCAGACCTTTTCATAATGCTTGAAGTTCATTTTAAAAAAAAAGTATTTCTCTACTTCATATTTCATCTACGTTTGCAGTTTGTTCTTTCGAGGGAGATCAGCTTTCTTGTAACATCCGTGATGAATGCAGCAGCTGTGTCCAGAAAACTGACAAGGTAATTGTGTGCGGTTATCTATGATCTTCTGGGGCAACTTAAGTGTGGAGGATTTCCCCATTTGTGCAGAAATAGAGTAAATTCTCGGATGGTTTAGATATGAATGGCACCCCTGTATACAAAAGCATTTCGTTTATGCAAGGTTCAGGAAAATATTTGGCCATTTGAGCCGATTGAATGCAATTGTACCTAATTATATAAGAGACTGATACCGTGGCTTGAATCTGTGACCACCATTACTCAGACAGACAACTTTTTTCGCTGAACTTAGGGCCCCTTCATTGGATTGCTTAGATGATACAAGAAATATTTACTAAGAGTAATCTGCCTATGATGAGCAATATAGCACGAACGGAAAAGGATGTTCATCTTGACATTTTCTTACGTGCCTCATCAACAGTGCACAGCTGGGAAAATTTTCACTTTCATTTTCTTTTTGCAGGTTAAGGACAAAGATGGAAGCGCTGATACAATTGTAGATAAGGAACCATTGAGTTGTCTGGATTCTCAAAGGTCGGTTCATCCGCTCTGAATAATCAGATAATGTTGAAATACTTGTGTTTTACTGCAGCACTGTTGTGTCACTGCTCTTTTATTTGACCAGGGTCATGTGTCACTAGGCTTTAGTTCTTTTTTTTTTTTTCTCTCTCTCATATCTGCTGCTAGTTTCATAATCGTCTGGGGCAAATGACGAATTGGCCTCAGAATGGATTCGTCTGACTCGGTCATGCATCGTTTAGTTAGAAGTTAAGTAAGAAATTTGAATACTTTTGTACTTGTATGCACTTGAAAATGGGATTGTTGATGGGCCTTACGATGTATTTCAGGAGAGGTCCCCCTGACCATTTGGTTTTGGATCCACCTCTCCGCGAGGGAGAAAAACAAAAAATTCGTCGTGTTGTAATAAGCAGAGCAAGACCAGCCGCATTTGTGTTAAGAAACCTAAGAAGGGCACTCAAAAGAAGAAACAAAAAAGGAAAAGGTAAACCCCTAAAAGAATGCACAGAAAACAGTTAATATTGTTTCGGGATTCTTGTGTAAAGGAAGTAACAAGTGCATTATTCAGGTAAAGGAGGAGAGAAAAGAACAAGGGCTCAAGCAGAGAATGCTGGAGATGTTGTTGGTTCACCAAAGAAGAGACGCGTAGGAAATGCAGAAGAAGCTTCTGGGAATGGGACTCATAATGTAGTACCAACAGGTGAAGCTGGGAAGCAGAGAGTCGAGCATTCATCCAGTGACGAGGACGAAGATCTTTACTATCTTACGAAAAACGACAAAGATTTTTACTACTTCAACACCGGTCCTGATTGCGAGGTTTACAATTCTTGAATTCATAAGTAAAATAAAAAATACCAGTTAGAATGTCAATTTGCTTATGACATTGGATTTGCTTCTTCTTCTTTTAGGAACAACCGGATGATGAAGATCCTGACTGGGAACCATGAGAGATTTTGTTAAAGGAGGAAGGATATTACTCTGCGTCATTTCTAGCTCACTATCCTTATTTGTTTGTTTGTTTGTTTCTTTTGGTAATCACCAGACTGTGGTGAAGCAAAGTGACTTTCTGGATCTTTCTTTCATTTCTCCTTTCAACATTCATCAAAAGTTTTTCTTCGTCCATCATACACTCTAACTATCAATATTTTGTTTTTGTTTTTGTTAACTATCAATTATTTGTTTTATCCCTTCCATTTTCATCTTATTTATCTCCATATCCACCCAACCTTTTTGTCTTCTTTTTTTTCTTCTCCTTCTTCCTAATGTACATTTACTTACGAATATTCATAGAAATATTATACGAACATTGGATCAACAATTATGGGGTAGGATTGATTATGCCGCATGGATATGAATCAACTTTCGTAAAATCGATTGCATTACATTTTACACTTCAAAATTCGATTGCAGTATAACCGATCTTCGTAACATGATATTTCCAGAGAATGATGATAATAACATTGCCAACGAGGTATTGGCTCAACCGTACCGTAAAAAAGTATCATGAAATTAATTTTGATTTTTTCACGTTTAGATCAAAAAATATATTTATTTTTGTAATATATATATATATAATATAGTCAAGAGAAATTGTCATTTTTATCTAAAAATAAAATAAATTAAATGTTTATTTTTGTATCGAAATAATCTTTTTCATATTTATCTATTTTTCTTCATAATTTTTTTGGTTTTTTCTCGTATTTTTTAATTTATGAAAATTGCCAATGAATTTTATTTTATTTTATATACGTAACTTCTTTTTCACCTCGCAATCAAATCCTTTTGTAATTATACTTGCCACCCAACTAAAAAAAAACAAATTATATTTAGGACCATTGTAATAAAAATAAGGACAATTATTGAAAAGGACGATATATTGACAATTAAGCGAAAAGGACACCCAAAACAAACGTTTTAGTTATAAGAATGAAAATATAGGTAGATAGAAGTAAAATCTTTAATGAATAAAAAGAAATAAAATAAAATAAAGAAAAAGGAGGAACAGGCGCTGCTTAATGTTGTTGTTATTTTTTTATAATTTATTTCCTGGACTAATGTTTTGGTTTTTTTTTTATTTTTATTTTAATTTTCTGGACGTTGAAAGAGAATTTTTTTTTTTTTTTTTTTAACGTGAAAGTTTATTTTTCTTTTTTCATCGACCACCGTGATCATTGACCATCCTAACGCATGAACCACCGCGATCATTGATCACCTCGATCACGAGAGACACCGCGATCACTAACACAACCGCGATGCATTGACATCGACAATCATATATCGCGATGACATCGGCAATCATATATCGCGTGACATCAACAATTTATGCGATGACATCAACATTTTATGCGATACATCAAAAATCATGTATGAATAACATCAACAATTTATGTAGTTACATCGCAATCATACATGCAGAGACATCGCGATGAAGTGACACAGCGATCACGATGGCCACCCCGATCTGAGAGACACCGCGATGAAGTGGCCTCCCCGATCACGAGAGACAACGCGATCACGAGACCACCATCGGGATCTGATGATCACCGGGATGCAATGACATTTGATGAAGCAACACCGTGTTGACATTTGATATTTTTTCGACTTAATTTCATAAAATCGATTTTTTTCTTCATAAAATCGACTTCAAATGACTATATCTTTTGATATAAAACTACGATCAACATAAATCTTTCACCTTAATTCATATTTTTATCACGATGACATCGGCAATCATATATCGCGATGACATCAACATTTTATGCAGTGACATCGACAATCATATATGCGTGACATCGGCAATCAGATATGCAGTGACATCAACATTTTATGCAGTGACATCGGCAATTTATGCAGTGACATCGGCATTTTATGCAGCGACATCGACAAAAACTTTGTAAATTGTATATGCAGTGACATCGATGTCACTGCGTCAATTCTCTAACTGTAAATGCAGTGACATCAATATCACCGCATCAATTTTATTCCAAATCATACACAAACCCATCATCAACGTATAGTTTTTCTTTCTTTGTTTCAAGGAGATGAATGTTAAACTAATTGATCATTATTACATCATGATCAACGGTGTCGATACACGATGTGACATTCGTTGTGTCACAACGGTTGTGTCCGGATCATTACTCAAAAAAAGAAAGGTAAAAATACAATATCATCCGGTAAAAAAGTGCATGTGATAAAACAAAAATTCATTGACAGAACATATGTTGTTAAGCATTATAAGCTTGAAATAACAACCTGTACATATTTTTTTTTGGGAAAGATTGCTTCTGCCACTTTACAATGGAAGAAAATAGTCAATTGGCAGCAAAATAGACAGTATAGATGCTCACATCACCAAGAACTGTGTACACAATGTTGACCGATCTGCATAAAAATACAAAAGTCAAGTTTAATTTGGTGGATTATTCCATCCCTTGCTGACAAAATATGTTGAAGGCTAATCCCATCTCATGAATATGCAGTAAATAAACAGGAGTAACACCAGAACAAATATGACTCTAACATAGTTATTTAAGGTGATGCATGTTAAACTAATTGATCATTATTACATCATGATCAACGGTGTCGATACACGATATGATATCCAAATTGCTATTACTACAACATGAAATCACTGACTGAACATGTCATCAATTTTGAGAAAACATTCAGAATTTCCTTTCATCAATATCACCTAATCTGCATTTATAGCTTTCTTTCATGTTCATTTATTCCATGAAGTGTCCAAATATTACTGTCTCCTTCTCCTAGATTTGTCTCCAAGGCAGCCACTTCTTCACCACCCAAAAGATAATAAAAGCCTAAAAGCATGAAGTAGAATTGACTAAAAGCATCCATCAACAAATACTGAATCGGAATCTTTTCATCAAGTAGCGTCTTCTTTATCAAAGCCTCAGATTCTTTTCTAAATCATCAACTGCTAGAGAAAACACTACCAAAATAGCAAGTAGTATCATCGGAAAAAAAAAACCCTCCTTAATCGAATCAAAGTTCAAAGCCTTGATCCTTTTTGCGGCCAAATACATCTTCCTTATGATGATTTCATTTATGTTTTGTTTGACACTGAACAGTTTATAAAAATAAAATAAAAAAAGTGAAGTAAAAGAAGAAAGAGAGAGAAAAAGATAGAATGGCAACTTCAGGAATTCAACAGTCTGCATTTGCTGGCCAGACGGCCTTGAAATCACAGAATGAGCTTGTTAGAGGAACAGGGAAGCATCGGCGGCGAGAATATAGATTGGGTTCCATTGACGTTAAAATTGAGCATCTTACAAAAGGGGAAAGTTCATCTGTAGACATTTAAGCATATAGGGTTAATTTTGTCAAATTGATGTGATTTTGTCCTTATAACTAATGATCTTTTTTGGGTGTCCTAAGTGCCTAATTAAGTCTCGAAACACGTCCTTATAAACAAATAACACTAAAAATAAATAAATAATGATAAAGAGAAAAAATAAATATTGGGGGTAATTTGTCTGATCCGATCTCATCCGTCTCTAGCTCCGATCTCGTCCATCACCGACCAAGGCAGCCATCGACATCTTCATTTCTACTCCGGTGAGTTCACGATCCTCCAATCTTCTTCTTCTTCCTCCTCCAATTTTTTATATTTTCATTTGTTATTCCTCTATGTCTTGAAGCTTTTATCTGTCTCTTCACCTGCTAATCATTGCTCAAAATTCTGACAAAATAATCCAACTTTCTCATATATTTGCTGAATTCCTTGTCCCTTCTTTTGTTTTGTATCGTGTCCACCGAAAAAGAGCAGCAACGATTTCATTCTGATGATTTTTTTTTTTTTTTTTTTTCTGTGTTAGTTTTCCTAGCTATCTCATTAAGGTAGTATGGCTGGCCGAGCTCCCATTCGCACAACAAACTCAGCGCTCATAGCTATGATTGCTGATGAGGTAATTTCATAATTGACTTCTCAAATAATTTGCTTTACCCCTATGTACTGCAAAGGAGTACAAAGAACTAGTGAATGAGAGACCCCCTGATAACTAACAAGTAATCACAAATGAAAGAACTTTTGTTTCTTTTCCGTATGTGTTTATCTTATTAAGGGATATAATATGTGGAGGATGATCTGTTTCAGCAATACCGCCCTATCCTCAGTATTTTGCTGATACTGTTTCAAAGCATACAAAAAAATAATTGGAACTTCTGGTAAGAAGCTGAGTTGATCTAGACTACTTTTGGGGGGGAGTTGAGAATGAATAAAGAGGATAATAATCTATATCCTATTTCTTCATATACGTAGATAAGTCGGGGATGGTGAACTTTGCTATGTGTTGTGAGTGATAAAGCTCAATGTTTTAGCTGATCCATGCATTACCTTGAAATAAGGAGACGTAAAATTGTCAGAAGTAGAGAGGATGTTAGATTCTGTTTGCTATTTGTATTTACCTCTAGTTTGGTTATGTGGTCTTCTCATGATTATTGTCTATTTAGGACACTATCACGGGATTCTTGCTGGCTGGAGTTGGCAACGTGGACTTGAGGAGGAAAACAAACTACCTCATTGTTGACTCAAGTAAGATCTGAACCTACAATTTCTTTGTCTTGGGTATCTAATCATCTTTCATCCTTCTGCATTGGATGCCATTTTGATATTTCCCTAAACACTGTTGTTTAGACACTACAAAAATCATTGGTGATTATAGATCCCTGGATCATTTGAATCTCAATTTTCAAAATCGGTGATATGGTTGTCATCAGAACCAAGTATTTTTTTCCTCTCAGATGGAATTTCTTTTCTTGGTTACATGTGTATTCTATTTACTCTGCCATAGAAAGTGTACTTTCCGTTCTTAACATCTTTCCAGCCTCCCTTGGTCTTATTATTAGATTGGCACGAATCTATGTCAGTTGATGGTGTGAGTGTGACAACTCTTCCTGATGTCATATGTTCAAATGGGAGGTCCCTCAGTCTTCCTTGATTCATCTACTCATTAAAATATGTAATGCAAAACTGAAAAGTTCTGTTCACCGGTGATGCCAATTACATTTCTCATGTTTTTATGTGAAGTGATATGATGTAAAACCTTGTGCTGCATGATAACAGTTGACATGACTTTCTCAACTTTCATGTTTCAGATTTTGGCAGTTGTGCTTTCTCTGTACTACATTATCCTATACTAGGCTTGATTATACCTTCGAGCAGCTTTAGGGGGGCTTCTTAAACCTCGAATGCACATTCCCTAGTGTGCAAGATTGCTCTTATCTTCTTGTATTGCCTAACTGTCTCTTTGTACCCTTTGTGTTTGCCTTCTGCTTATGATTGATATAGCAGCATGTGTGAAAACTGAATAGGTTTGCTAACTTTTTGTTGCAGTTTCCACCTTCACTCCCCCACCCCCCTCCCCCTTCACCCCTAATGTGGGAAATCATTGTGTGTGTGTGTGTGTGTGTTTGTAGACCATGAACTTTTATTATTTTGCTTTATTGTATTTTGTTTTGTTTTTTGTTTTTTAGAGACGACTGTGAAACAAATTGAGGACGCATTCAAAGACTTCACATCCAGGGAGGATATAGGCATACTTCTAGTAAGCCAATATGTAAGTTCCAAACTTTCAAGCTTTATACTACAACGATCCTTTGGTTTTTGCTCATTGTAAATTTGTCCATCCAAGACGCTGTTACGACTACTCATCATCATTGACTTGACTTTTGATGATACTAAACCTCTAGCATGGAACAGTAGCACTTAATCTTTGTTTATTAATATGCTGGCTATTCCAGTCCTTTAGTTAAACTCCTTAGTCCTATTTACTTGAAAAGCTCCTTAGTCCCTTTGGCAAGCAATTATGCAACATATACTTCACTATATCATTCGTTTAAATTCTATTGTATGCACTTGTGTGATCCTATTAAGTGAATTAACTTGACATTGAGCTAGAGGCCCAGATGCACTTAAGATTGACTGCTTTGATATAGATCATTGTTACATGAGATGGGGTATATAATGTATATCTATGTTCAGATATAGATGTTTGGATAATGTGGTACTCTACCAGTGCAGCTGGGATGTATTAAAAAAAAAAAAAAAAAAAAAAAAAAAAAAAAAAAAAACTATGCAATGGTTGCATTTTTGCCTGTGAATTAGCTTCATTTTTCCTTGCAAATGCAATATGTAGAATTTGGGGCCTCTAATTTCAAGAAAAACTGTGTAGACACATTGATTTTCCATACGGTTCTCTGCTGTTTCTTTAAGCTGCCGCCTCTTCAGAGTGCTAAAGTATCTAATCATCCTTGAAAGTTATTCAGTTGGAGGACATCAAAACATAACATTCTCAAAGAAGTTGATTGAGATCCAATTCATTTTCTTGTCTTGTGGTTTATCTCCAACTAAATATCTGTTTTGGCTGATCTTGTTTTTCCTCTTTTTTTGATTCATAGATTGCAAACATGATTAGAGTGTTAGTGGATAGCTACAACAAACCGATTCCAGCAATTTTGGAGATACCTTCTAAGGATCATCCTTATGATCCAGCTCATGACTCGGTTCTCTCTCGTGTGAGGTACCTCTTCGCTGCTGAATCAGTGGCATCTGACAGACGTTGATCAATCACTATTACATATATATGCTTCTGCTATTAATGTATCTCAAGTATATTACATTATGTCTCAACTTTTTCCTCCTTTTAGTCACTTGTTTCGATATGATATTATCGGTATCTTATGCTGCATTGGAGAGCTTATAGATCATTAGACTTTTGTGGGCATTGGTTTTTTTTGGAATGACAACTGCAAATAAGTGAAACATGACATGTTTTTGGGGTTGCAGTGTTGGCCTCTCCTTGCACAAGTCGTTTATTTTTGTATTCTTCAAGTCTTCATATTCTTCTATCAAATCAATGTCTTTATTTTACATCATTGGATGAGTAAAGTAAAATATGTTTAATATATTAAATGCATGTTTATCAGTTCTTTATTACGATGTGAGAGCGGGAATTTTTTTTTCTCGGGAATAAAAGGAAAAGTGAATTCATAACACAAATTCAAAGGGGAAAGAAGGTGTTTTTTTGTTTTTGTTTTATTTATTTATTATGCAGCTGTATAAGTCCATCAAATCCTCAATTGTTATTCATACATATAATATTTAGTTTTGTGCATCTCATATATAATTTTGAATCATGTATTTTTAGTAATACAGAATGAGTAACACAAGGAAATCCTGAAATTTTCAATTTTTTTATAAATCTCAGTTTATACACAAGTTTTTTCCTTTTTCTTTTTCAAAAAGGGTTTTGATTTTATCAGATGAAAAATTTTATTCCACGGTCGTCGTATGAAATTCGTAGCAAATGACATACATCCTATTTTTTCACATAATGTTGGTGTGTATTTTGAAATGAAATAAAAATAAATGACAAAATTCATAACACTCTCAGCACAACTATTGCTCATGAAGCTTATCTCCGATTGACACATTGTTATGATAGTGGTGTCCAGTAACAGACTGGTGGTGGTCCGGTGTGTTTTCGGCGACTGTCCGGTTGTAATCTTTGTTTCCTTGTTTTTATTCATATGTATCTTTTGTACCCAGAAGAAAAGAAAATAGACACATTAGTAACGAAAAATGACGTGTCTATAAAGAAAAGGTACATAGAATTAATTGAAACATATATTTTAAATAAAAACTGAAACTGCAGCAAATCAAAAAGTTTGTGTTGATTCATAAAAGAAATACTATTATCATAAGGAAATGTCACAACAAGTGTTAGAAAATACGGAGGATCAGGGTGTTCAGGGCGATTAGTGGAGATCACATAGAATTCTTTATGCGATTAGTGGAGGATCAGGGTGTTTAGGGCACCGCAAGATTTGTGTGGCTCATGTGGGGGATTTGGAAAGCGCGTTGTTCTGCGGTTTTTGATGATCAACCTATTTATGTCTCCGCGGTGTGTACACGCTCTCTGGCAGCATCGGCGGAGTATACAGAGGTTATGGAGGTTTATCGGACGCAGGTCCCCGCTCCACACTTTGTCGATAAGTGGGTGCGGCCACCAGAGGGAGTTATAAAAGGCAATGTTGATGCGTCAGTTACTGAGGCGGGAGCAGGGGTTGGAGTCATTTTCCGATATTCTCATGGGACAGTTCTTCATTCTTTTGCATATCACTTCGATCCAGGGGACTCGGTGGAATATATGGAGTTAAAGGCTATTTCATTGGCTTTGCAGGAAGCGCGTCATTTGGGGATTCATCGCCTACAGTTGGAGAGCGATTGCTTGGCGTGTATCTCGAGACTCTGCAGACCCGTTGAAGATCTTACGGCCCATGGCTGTCTAGTACAAGACTGTTTAGCCTTGTTATCTAGTTTCATATCTGTTTTCTTTACTTTTATTCAGCGTTTGGGGACTGTCCCTGCGCACCTTTTAGCTCGACATGCTTTGTTAGTTTTGACTCGCACATCTTTGGGCACCTCGCCCCCATGTGACGTTTTGGCCGCTTGTTTGGCGGATGTTGCTTAATAAAAGTTATTTTTTCTAAAAAAAAAGTGTTAGAAAATAATCTCAAAACATCACGGTAACGTATCCAAGATTGCCACGATGGTTTGCTACGCTTTGATATGTTTTGTTATATAACGCGTTATTCGCTATGTTTTATTATGGTTTGCTATCCTCTATAGTCATGTTAAAGTGTTGTGAATGATATATATATATATATATATATATATATATATATATATATATATATATATGTGTGTATGTGTGTGTGTGTGTGTGTGTGTGTGTGTATAAATTAGCGTTTTTTTATTTGTCAAAAATTCGTGCGTATAATTCAAATCCTGAATTGTTCGGCTGAACTAACACGATTTTATTGAAATATATGATCTTTCTCGTTAGTTATAATATTAGATGATACGATCATTTGGGATTTTCCAAGATTATTTGCTTTTTATTTCCAATTTCCAATTCGTTGATCATGAAGAAGTTTAAGACTCAGAAGAGGACGAGTCAATGTATAATAACAATCATATCTCCTTTTCATTTATATCTCGGTGAAGGGATTCCAATTTATTATGACCGTGGAGAGAATTTTAACATTAGTTGATATTAGTAATTGCAAGACATTTTCATTACATCAAATTCAATTTCTAGTTATGGCGGTGTTCTATTACTATTATATGTTATCAAAATTTATAGGAAATTTACCGTTTTTTATAACACGTTTTTTAAACTGTAGACGTTTAAAAGTACATTTGTTACTACGTATTTTTATCATTTCCGTTTTTTATGTCGAATTTTTGACCGTGGGGATTCCAATTTTATTATGACCGTGGAGAGAATTTTAACATTAGTTGATATTAGTAATTGCAATGACATTTTTCATTACATCAAATTCAATTTCTAGTTATGGTGGTGTTATATTACTATTATATGTTATCAAAATTTATAGGAAATTTACCGTTTTTTATAACGCGTTTTTTAAACTGTAGACGTTTAAAAGTACATTTGTTACTACGTATTTTTATCATTTCCGTTTTTATGTCGAATTTTTGACCGTAATTTTTAAGAAAATAAAAGTATTATACGGAATCATTTTTAAAACGCATAATTCACGTTCCGAATTTTACTAACTAAGAGCATCTCCAATGCTTCTTTGAAAAACTTTACAAAAATAAAATAAAAGCTTTAGGAAAAGGTATAAACTGTCGGAAGAGAGCTGACTGTGCAAAGTTTTTTCCAAAAGTTTGGTCTGCATCAACCGGTTTATATTTGACAGGTGGAATTAATTTGTCTTTTTCTTTTTTGCTATCGGTCTGACATGCTTAGAGCTTTTCCAACGGAGGCTTTGTGTTTTTTTTTCAAAGCTTTATGAAAAGCTTTTTACTGTTGGACTAGTGATGAATCTGCAAAGTTTTACACAAAAGCTTTGTAAAAATAGACCGGAAGCAAAGAAAAAAAGCTGCAAAGTGTCCCCTTCTTTTTTTTTAGGTTTGTGTGTAGTAGAGGAAAAGAATTATGTGTAGTGGATCTATGTTATAAAAGCTTTATGAAAGGTATATACATTATAGAGAAAAAGATTCATACCGAAAATGTTTATGACTGAAGATGCTCTTAATAATACCATGCTTTCAACGGAAAAAAAACATATTAATATTGTTACGGCAAAAAAAAAAGGCGGGGGGGAGGGGGGGGTGGTTTCATTAATATTGTCAGAAATAATACACTCTCTGGTTTTTTTAACCGTCATTTTTAACTATTTATTTTGTTTTTATTTATCTATCATTTTATATTTTCAATGTATTATTTATTATTATTATTCTTCTTCTTCCTTTACCAATATAGTATTTAATCTCCAATAAAAAATACATTTACAACGCTAAAAAGTTCAAAAGTCAATTTGACTAACTATTAATCATGTAGAACAATGTGCATTGGTCTAGTGATGAGCTAGACTATAATCCGGAATGAATACTAGTGTCCGAACCTCGTTAGAGAAGAGAGAAAAAAAAAAAAAAAAAAAAAAAACTATTACTCATGTATATATTCAAAAAAATCAAAGGAATATAGTCATTTTATCCTCTAATAATGTGTGTGATTCTTCTCTAAAGCACAGTTTTAAAAAAAAAAAAAAAAAAAAAACGGGAGTACAATTTTTAGTGTGCGCGGCTGTGCGCTACACGCTCGATTCCCGTCTCCCGTCTCTTCCGGCATCCTCTCTCTCTTCTGCAATTAGCCGCTGGTCCCTTTTTCCATCGTCTAACATTCTATCGTACCGCTTTCACTTACCAATTTCATTTACATGTGATGTGCATAAGCAACTAATACATCAAACTAGTGCGGTAGCTATGCTCGGATTTTCTTACGGGGAGATTTTTCTCATACTTGGAGCTACTGCTGCTCTGATCGGTACGCCTTTTTCATTTTGTTTTATGACCATGAATTTGTTCCAGTATTGGTAGCGTTTATTGTTGTCATTATGCCGACATTAACTATTCCTTTCCTGGGGTTGCTTGGGGTTGCTCGGTGCCTTTTAATTTTCTGTATTACCAAAATGTCAATTGGGTGCCAATTAGGATTATGCTGTTCGTTGTTGATGAGGATTGTGGGGTTTGATTACTTGGGATTTAGGGTTTATCGTGTAAAATCTGGAACAGGCCCTAAAGATTTACCTCGAATAGCTAGATTAGCTGGGAGGTTAGCTGGTCGTTCTATCGGCTATGTTCAACTGGCTCGTGGCCAGTTCGATAACATTATGCAGCAAACTCAAGCTCGTCAGGTACCCCTTTTTTTTTTTTTTTTTTTTTTTTTTTTTGCATTTGAGCTCTACGAATGTATATACATTGTTAAAGAGCCTTGTAGGCTTTTCTAAGGATCTTAATTCACAAATTAGCGTTTCAAAATGGTATCAAATCAACAGGTTCGTTCTAGGCATGAAATCTGAAACTTGTTAGTCACAGATTTGACAATAAAAGTTTAAGCAGGTGCATAAGGAATTGCAAGAAGCAATGTCACAGTTAGAAGCCATCCGTCATGAAATTCGAACAATACCATTCTTGAATCCTGGTCCTTATATGAAACCTGGCCCATCTGCTGGGAGTCATGCTGATGATAGTTCTCAGATATCTACTACTACTACTGGTGCATCTTGTTCTTTAGCTTAACTACTGCTTGCATGAGCTTTAATGTATCGTCTAAACAAGGTTTTTATTTTATTTCTTCTATGTCATTTTGTAAATTATAGTGGAAACCACTTCACAACACGCAATTAAGGAGAGCCCGAAGGCGATCTCTACTGCTAAGGTATCTCCTGTTAAATGAAATTCATGAGCACCTTCAGTTTCTTCTTTCATTGATCACTTATGTGTCAACATTTGGCTTAAATCCTCTTGTTTAGCACCCCACTGCAGCAGCATCTGCCTCATTTGATTTGCACAGTCAGGCATGTAATTATGCAAAATTGGCAGAAGCAGCAACGTCAGAATCTGTGCCGGTGAACAACGAATTACTCAGGGAGCTGGTTGATGAATCTGGTATTATTGTACTTCCCGTGTCTGCTAAAAGTGCAGGACTTTTGCCGCCTACTGATAAAGGTGCAAAGAATGATTTAGATTTATCATGAATTTGCTTCTCCAAAGCTTTACAATATTGTAGATACCTTTATTTTATTATTAAAGTACTTCTCGATAAGTTTATTAGGCTAGATTTTTTATGATAGTTTGAGTTTCATGCATGCGAATTGGGGTTTTGAGTTTGTCTTCAGACTGCATACAGAAAGATCAAGCTGGTCCAACCAATCTGCAAACCCACACATTCTGAGAGTCCTAGCTTTGCCATCCTAAAATTTTATCTTCTCTTTTGGGTTCGGTCCATGACTACCCACAGAAGTTTGACTTTTACTTGGGGTGCCACGTGTGCTTGTTTAACACAATTTACATCCAATCCTGTGAAATTCAAGGGAACATTGTAGGATTCAATTTTTGGTGAGAGTTAGAAGTTACTTGAGGTACCCTGACCTTTGTTTTGGTGGCTTGGTTTTGTCTTTTTCACCCATGGGATCTTCACATAGGGATGTCTGGTTGATACGGTACATAGTTGCTGTCTTGATGCACTAGTGTCGTAATGAATTAATGTGTTATCTGGGTAGATATTATGAATTAAGCTTATACTTGCATTTATTGGATGTCTGAAAATCCTTGAAACTAGGGTAAGAACACTCTAGTGCTTTTTTTTATAGTTCAATAATTTTTTAACGTATATGAGTTTGATGTTTATACTACTGCGTAAGATTGTTTGTTGTATCGGCAGACAATAAGAAGGCAGGTTTTTGGTGGGTGATGCTTGTAGACTTTTCTGTTAGGACTAGCAGTTAATTTAATCTTATATGTGCAATAATAACATGATTCAAAATTAACCTGTGGTGTGGTGTGGTGTGATGGCAGACGGCATAAAGGGATCAGACATAGTATTGGAAGCTATTTTGGAGGCAGACGTTGCTCACCATGGCAAAAACTTTTTTGCACAGCCACAAAACCATATAAAAAGTGAAGAGTTGCAGTAGGTATGATTTTCTCAATGCACTTACGGCTCCCTACTGCTTCATTTGGGAGATATTGGTAATAGTAGGAAGGCGTGTTCATGTCGTTTTGGATCAATCAAATTATTTTAGATGAGATAGAAATGAAGGATGGATCTGGATCTCTGCTGATAGGGCTCATTTGAAGTGCAGGCACAATTAATCAAAGATGATGGTATAAAAGTAAGTCAGGATACCTGCTAATAAAGTTGTTATTTCCTCCTGTCAGACCAGTGGTACCATTACTGCATTCAAGTGGGCATTTGAATAGATTCGACTCGAGACGGACTATAGGTGTTTAATCTGGACCTTGTATACAGTTTTCTCGAACTATTGTGTATAGATGATTGATCTACATTGTATAATGTGTAGGTCTGCTAGTACAACTTGATACTTACATTGAGCGTTTCCTGATTGCTTATTATTTGTCAAGCAGGTGCATTTTTTTTAAAATTTATTAATTTCAATTTTCCTACCTAAATATGCAGAATATGGATCAGATGGTCTTATGTGCATATTTGATGCAATATTGCATTTTTCACCGATTAATCATGTTGCGGATTACAGAGCAAAAAGAATCTGAAAAAAAATCAGCAATGTTCTCATAACAGCAGAAGATAAGCTCAGGCATAACAAACAAATTTCTGCAGCTACAAACAACTAGGAAAATTTAGCAGGTTTAGAAAAATACCTGCAAATCTATTTCCTTCGGCACCTTAGCCTAATAAATCTTTTTTAATGGAAAGAAACTCTTATTGTTCTGATGATCTTTCTAAGAAAAAGAATCTAACCCAATAATCATTTCTTCAGTATATAGAACCAGACAACAGGCCCGAATTTCCTGGTCGTCTGCTTATTCAATGGCCAGCTGATCTTCATTTTCTTCGTCTGCTTATTCAATGGCCCTCAAAACACCTACCTTACTGTGAGATGTCGACAGACTTCACCACCAAATCTGCATTCTTTTTCGTTTTCATAATAAGTTCCGCGTTTGGCCTATCATTATAATCTATCTGCACAAAACCATGTAGAGATGGAGGCCAATGGTTGAGCCATACAAATCATAAAAACTAAGAAAATGATACATGTACAACTCTAGAGTCACAATTTTTACACAACCATCTATTTACAGTCGTTCATCAATCAGTATATATTCCACTGACCAACAGTTGTAGTTGATGGTTCGTGACTTTAAAATTGTGAATGTATCGTTTTTGCAGAAACCCGACTCACTAGTTGCAGTGAGAAACCAGAATAAAGAAATAGAAGAAAAAAAAGAACAAGGTTACTTGCCCGCCATTTAGCAACTTCAGGGACCTTCCCTACAAGGTGAAGTAACACCACAAATTCAGATTATTCTCTTTAACTACAAAAAATACAAAATTCCTTTGCATTGTAAATATTAGCATATCATTGATTCCGGAAAAACACACAAACTTGCCTGTTGAAATATGTCTGTTATAAACCCTTTGCATTGCTTTATCAATATCAACATCAATAAACCTACAACAATGTTGCAACTGTTGTGATTATGTGCTTTCTGACATTGTTTTTTAACATCACAACCTAATCTTTAAAAAAATATATATGTATATATTAAATGGGAAAATTAACCTCTTTTCAGGAAACATTTTAGTCTGATATATATTCATGAGATGATAGACGTAGAGAGGGTTAAAACTCACACAAAAAGATTGATAGGTAAATTCAAAGTGAAAAAAAAGTGTAGAACATAATAGAAGCAAAAGCTTTTACCACTTCTCATCAAATATGGATGATATGTCCTTCCATAACCCGTCATCCAGAAGCAGATAATTACCTTCAACTATCACCACTTTGTGACTGGCAAAAAGAAAGAGCTTAGCCAATCATAATCTGCAGGATTCAGTCGTCAACGTTTTTATGATATATAATGCTTGCATTTAGTGCAGTTCAAATATGCATATGACAATGAAGAGTGGCAGAAAATGGCATTCAACTAAAACGAAAGGATAAAACTAACTAACAAATTAATGCAAGAACCCGAAACTCATTGGAATCTGTTTTTGAGTTACAACTTTCCAGAACAAGGGAGAATCTATATATAGTTAATTGAGACAAAGAAAAGTAACAACTTGAAATTTCGAGGAATAACAAAAAAAGGTTTGTTTAATGCACAGAACAAACTGGATTCTAGCCTTGATTTGTGGGTTTTGATAAATTATTATCTCACTCAAAAGCTTAAGTTGTTAAAGACAAGTGTAATTTATACATGTCCGTCCCATGTAGACTTCCCAACACATGGACAAGAGTGCAAGTGTTGTAATATAGCAGCAGAGATGTAGCAAAGCAAAACAGATTATCAGTTGTATTAATAGTTTTAACAACGAGCACTTACCATCTCACATAAAAGTTTAAGATGTGAACAAGTATAATGTACGCGCATGTATACATTATGCCTGCTCGGGGAGTTGCACTGTTTCACAACCCTTCTATGAATCACATCTTTGAATTGATAATTATTCAATTATTAAGTTTTGGTTATAAAGAAAGATATTTAACAATGATCATTCTGTTTATTTAGTCTTTATCTGACAAAGGCTCAAAATAGAAAATTGAGTAAAAATACTATAGTAGTATTAATATTTTTCGGGTGGCCCTCAAAATTAAACATTTTGAGGGGGACCCTAGGCCGTGGCCTTGTTTCCCACCTCCCAAGGATGGGCCTGCTCATATGTTAGTTCAAAAACGGCAGTTCTGACATCAAAGTTGTGCAACAAGCATCAATGCAAAGAAATAAATACGAAATCTACCTCACATCCACATAAATATCATCTTCCACCGGATCACCAACACCATGGTCAAAAGACGGAGCGTAAACAGATCCCTACAAAATATCAGAACAAAGACAATTTAGTAGTGTGAATCCAAAGTCACACAAGGGATCACGTGCACAAGAATACAAATGATATATAAGGGCAGACACATATTCTGACCTGGTTTTTTAGGGTTTGGAGACATCTTAGAAGCAGTTCTGGATTAAATGTCCATGGAGCTGGTTCACCAATGAAAAATCAAAAGGTTTCAAACATTAAGGGCAGGAAATAATACGACGATGAAATGTTTCGAAAGAAACACTAGTGCAGGTATCACCTCCCCTTCTGGCATGAGCTTCTTTTGGATCCTGTAAAGCGATGAAGAAAGATAAAATCATTGCTATTCAAAAACCATAGAGAGCTACACCCCACATCAAATAAAGTGTGCAAAATCAGTATCTAGCATGTGAACCAACAAGAACTATAAGAAATAGGCTAGCTTTTAGCGTAATTATTAATTTTATTTTATAAGTAAAAGGAAATTATATCATATTGAATCCTTATCAGCAAATTTAAATATAGGAGAGTGGTGTTATCATGAAACGAAAAAATTGCAACCTAACCTCCATTGCGTCCAGTTGGTGACGGTAAAGGTGGAAACCATCCATGGGAAGTACAATAGCAGCTTCAGTAGGCTCAACTTGGGAGTCAACTGACACGGAAGAACATTTTTGAGGCCATAACTTATTGACACGTTTCACCACCTCAGATGCAACAGTACTTTTACCAGCACCAGGGGGGCCAGCTAGACCGATGATATGCCTGTGAATTGAAGCATACTTACCTCATAAGGAACCATGGATGAAAACCAAGTTAACGCAGAACAACCAAGAGTAGATCATAATAGAAATATTGCTGACAGAAATCAACAGTGGTTCACTTGGGCAAGAATCAGATTGAATTCTTGAAAACAAGGAGCATTCCAAGAAGAGACAGATGCAGACTACTATTCCAAATTACGATTTGTATATGAAAAGGATACTATTGTGAACTTTCACACCGTCAATAGCTATGGTAAAGAATGTTAACTGATGGGCACTATCAGTTAGAAACACCTAAACGGGGACACGTACACAAGGAAGGGGGGGAGGGGGGGGGGGGGGGAGAGAGAGAGAGAGGTTTTTTGACAAAAAGGGCAAGTTTAAATCATCCTTCAAAACAACATCATCAGCCCTTGTCCTTGTCTTCCCCGAATTTTCCATGTTTTTCAAAACAGAACCAAGAACATATGCGCGTACAGGCTCATGTGTTGTCAGTGAGTTACAATTCCTATCACTACCAGATGCAAAATTCTGTTTGAAAAACTCAAATTTCACATAAAATGCTTTCTACCTTGATCAAAGGACTCTTGCTCATTTTCTCTTCTTTTCTTTCCTCAAATGCGGAACTCTTCGACTCTTCCTGCCTTACTATTCTACGCCGTCCATACTCAACCAATGCAACAAATTGGTAATTCTATAGCATCCCCTGTTGGTCCATTACTATCTTCTTTATAAACATGTCTTACCCCCTCTGTTTGCAACCGGTTTTTCAAGTCCAGTAGATCAAATTGCGAATAAACATAGCTGAAACTTACTTGAAATAGGAACTAATGCTGCAGTTTGCAACCGGTTTTTTAAGTCCAGTACATCAAATTGCGAATAAACATAGCTGAAACTTACTTGAAATAGGAACTAGATGCTGCAGCAGCTGTTGGAACAACACGTTCAGCCAAAGCATCATAGATAGCTTCCATAGAGCTGAAAGAAATGATAGGTTAGATTTAATAAGACACCAAATGTAAAAATGTAAAGCGTTGGTTTTAGCATCAAAATGGTCATTCTTGTTAACAAGGTATGGCTGTGGTATCCAATAATTTGAAAGTAAAGAATTCCATTGATGAACACAAGACAGAGCTATAAGACTGGTGGTGTTTTAGCCTCTGTTTGAAACACCGGAAAAATGTCATTTCCGAAAATTCTTGAATGCTTGTTATTTAAGTTTTGTTAGGCAAAAGAAAAAGCTTTGCGTTAAATTTGTTAAACAAAATGCAAGACGTGTCATGTCTATTCTCAAACAAAGGACAAATATCACTAACGCTGTTATGCAAATAAAAAGTGCAATACCACATTGCAACCAGGGCCACACCTGAACTCCATGCATGATACGATGAAATTTATATTGATTTTTCAGTTGTTAACTTTTTGCTCATTCAATAGATACAGCACCAAGCATGAACCATGGTATCTGATAATTTCATGCATAATGGCCCCAGGCTACACAAGAAGAAAGAGAAGCCGCTTTTCTTCAAACTAAAAAGCAAAGGAACGGTGACCGAAAATTTGAAATGACTAGAAGTATAACACATGTAGGATAAAGTCTTGAAATGACTACATTGTAAAATTTGAAATGACTAGATGTATAACACAAGTAGGATAAAGTCTTGGCCATACCCATCTTCCAGGACAGAAATTTCCGCCTTTTTACTACAGCAAACCTGAAAGCATTATAAGCAAGAGCTTAAAAATTTTCGATGAGCTCAAAATTGCATATCATATAAAGTTGACACAAAATCAGTTCAGGTTAGAGAAAATAGCATGGGAAACCAAACCTGAAAGCGATTCTCCCGCGTAACTTCACTGCCAGTGTGCAGTGCTACTGAAAAGGTTCTTCGATTTGGAAAAAGACTGAAAATACTTTGTGCCCCATAATGAATATTTGTCCCTGGTAGCCACCAATTTATATGAGATTAATGAGACAGCTATGAAAAATAACTCCTTTCATAAAGCCTAATCCACATCTATAACATGAAAAGCTTAATCTAGTTGCCAAAGAAATGATCAGTACACCAGCATCATATGTTGGAGTCCGGATCCCCTCCAATGAATAATACTACAGTGTAAAATCGACGATTCCATCAATTTTTTGAAGGTACAGTTGAAAATTTAACGGAATAGTGGATCTCTCACCTGTTGCAATGTTTACCAAAATGTTCCATGATTTTTAAATATCGACGGTACTAGCAAAAAATTCAATTTCTTCCAACGCTTATTCCACATCCCAAATAGAAGAAGAAAAAACAAGTGTGACGGTTATATCATGTTACAGGATAATTCAAAATGCAAAAAACAGGTAGTCAGCTAGCAGCATGAGTTAAGCTAAAAAGCAAAGCAGCATTTGATTGAAAATCAAATCTAATACATGATAATATAACGATGTGATTGGCATGTGTGATTTCAATGATCCGAGTTCATAAAGGATCCATCCGACAAGACAATTCGAATTCCACTGACTTTTCCTTTCATATGACCATGAAGGATGAGAAAGAAATTAGTATAAAAAGGCTGTTTCTTTACAAAAATCAGAGCACGGGTTCGTCAAATCAAGAACAAAAAAAAAAAAAAAAAATTTGAGAAGACAGGGAGCTTCTGATTTGCATATAAAACGTTAAAAGCAATTGAAAAGAAGAAGAAGAAGAAGAAGAAGAAGATCTCTCACCAGAGGGTAGAGGAATGGAAATTGGAGCGGAGGTGGAAAAGAATGACAAAGCTTCCATTTGCAATAACAGCAAAGTCGATTTGTATTAGCGATTTCGATTTCTAGTAGAGTGAAAGTCTCTTCTCCTTCTGTAGAGCGATCATTTGCAATAACTTCCCATATGTAAAACGATTGAATTCTTTTTTTTTTTTTTTTCTTTAAGAAAGAACAAACTGAATTATAACCGGAGAGTCGGAGACTATGGACTAACAAGCCGTTTGTCCAGGCCCATTCGTCGAATGGATCGCTTCATACAAATTTGTTCGCAAACGTTAGAGGCCCAATCGAATTACCGCCATAAATTCATGATTTGTGTGTTTCAAAAAAAATGCAGACAACAATGTAAAATATATGATATATACTGCTAGCAAATATCCCTTTTTCTTTTATTTATAAATAAATAAATGATGATGGAAGAAATAGGTTCAAATGTAATCTAGTCAGAGGACATATTCGTCCAGTATTTGAGTCTATTGACGACAAGAACGAGTCTCAACCCTCTCCATCAATAAATAAATAAGACGTTGATGAAAGAAAAAAAGAGTACATAGTGTTTGGTAATTAGTCTATATAATATATATGTATAGCTCCCTGTATTTTACTATAACTTTAAAGCAACCAAACAGAGAGCTACACAATTTGGGGGGGTGTAATAAAGGGAGCTTCAATTTCACAACAAACACCAACAACACTTGAGATATCATCATCAGCTAGTAAGTACACTGCAATGGCTTTTCGACAACCTTCTCACTTTCTTTTCCGGGCCTAATAGATGCTGCTGCACAACAATCAGCACATTACAATTAGAATAACAAGATGATAGATTATGGAGATTGTTTTGGTACGAGTTTTATACTGAAAACCCAAGGCTCGTCATGAGTAAGACATACCTGTGGGGTGAGTAGTTGACGAGGCACTTGAACCCTTTTTGATCCATCAGGAAAACGCTTGCTTGGAATGATATTATTACCACAGCCTTCAATGTCACTTGTCACCTGTAAAAGAGATAATAATTATACCAAACAACTAATTATGAACACAAACAACAAAGGAGTCAATTTATTAATCAACAAAGAATAACAATCTGCTTGGTTCTCATAAGGTAGGCTATCAATACTAAAGAATTGTATTTTAGTCAGAAATCCATTCACATGGATCCTGCAACTTAATACATGTAAAAAGGTTCGATTTTGATTGCACAACCATATTAAGTAACCAAGTAAAACCTCGAATCTGAACTCCCATCTGTTCAATATCTCCAGAATAAATTCAATATCTCCCATCTGTTCTACCAGAATAAATTCCTTCCAAATCTAAAAGAACTTGCCTTATTGAAACAAGAAACAGAGCAACCAGAACAATGGGGGCATTAAAATTACAATCTTTTGCTTTCAAGCTTGATGCTGGTTAATTGGTAAATGAATATGTGTACTACTTGAACTAGTTTAAAAGTCACAATGAACACTTCTTTCACAATTGGAGTGGTGTGTGGGGGTAAAGGGGGGGAGAGGAGGGGGTGCCTCCCCTGCATCCCCTGAACAATTTAATTGTAAGCATATTAATTCTGGAAATCTCAGCAAATATGCAGAAGTAGAATGACTACTTTATTGCATTCATTCAGTGGCCTAGGCTATCAAAACTAGGTTTCGAGTAAACACTAGTAGAATACCAAGAAATTTGCTGGACATCCTAAACAATATTAGTAAGCTGACTTTTACCTGAGCCTTAATGGTGTGAACCAGCTCCTTTTGGCATCCAGATGCATGGACAGTCTCCAGGTTTGGACACAGAAGCTTCAACCGCTCTGGATTTCACAAATAAACATCACCACAGTGAAGAAAGTTGGCATAACTCCAAAAGGTAACTAACATGTTGAAAAAAAATGGTTAATCTTCATACCTGGATAAAGATTGCTACAAGAGTTCAGATTCAGATCATTGAGTTCTGGGCAAGTCAAGTATAATTCCTGCATTAACATGACTAAGGTTCAAAACACAGCACACTCATATGAAGAAGACAGTAAACATTGACTAGGGATCTCACATTTAGGCCAGAGCAGCCCCATAAGCTTAGTTTCTTTAACCGGGTGTGTTTGATAATCAGCTTTTGATAAATAGCTTGAACATTGCTGCTAGGTGGCGTTCTTTCTATACTGTTTTCACAGTTGTTAGCTGCAGAAGAGCTTTCAGAATCTGGACTGCATATGCTCATTCCACAATCCATGACTTCCAAGAGAGGCAACTGAGCTACTGCAAACTGAATCCAGCCTAAATGTTCATGAAAACATGAGACAAATTAGCATATTATCAAATACACAAAATAAATTGTGAAAAAGGTAAAATGCAACCACAATTACTTAAGGTGATATTGGGGCAAAGAGCCAGGAGAAGTCGAGACAACGTGTCAGGAAATTCATTGCAAATCACACCAATACCGCTATCGGTGATACTGGACCTATAGTCAGAAAAGAATACAAGGTAAATAGAAAGAACGATGAAAGAATTTAATTTAGCATAAATATAACTAAACGGTGAATCAGGGCTAACAACCATTGACTACTGAATAAGCCAAAACAGAGTATAACAGAGTACTGACACAAGTAAATAATGCCTCTCTAAATTATGGAGGTAATAGACAGATCATCAGAACTTACCCACTAAGATCTAATAATTGCAACTCTGGGTAGCTATTAGCAATTGCTACAACAGAGGCATCAGTTATCTCTGAGCCCAAAACAAGAGAAAGCATCCGCAATTGGCTGAATAATGTCAACGAATCACAAACATTAGGCACTTCAAAATTGTATACTTTGCAGCATATAAAAAGTGAATAACTGAACCAGACAACAAGAATATGGCAAGAAAGAAACCTCAATTCAGCAGCAGCAAGAGCTAGAACAGCAGAATGGGAAAGACGGAGAGAAGCAATGTGAATACTCTGTAAACTAGGGCAGGTTCGTCCAATACTTTCCACTATTGATGTTAGATCACTGCTTTCATTCTCTTGCCGAGAAAAATCCAGTGAAATCTCTTTCAACTTGGGGCAGTTTAAGTTCTGGATGGAACACATAAGGTAATTTACACCAAACATAAATAGGCTTATAAAACATGATAAGACAACTAATTGTACACATGCCTCGAATATATTAGGACATGAAATAAAATTACCATCTTAGACAGAGAGCGAAGGTCTGAAAGCCAGAGTGTAGACAAACTGTTTGAATTAAGAACTAAACCACCAAGATTTAAACAGCCTTCCATTTTGAGAGAGGTAAGGCATCTCTTATCTGCAACAAATCTAGTCAACTCATCCCTGCACAAGAAATAGTACACATTAAATTTATTCGTTTTAAAGCCAACATGTTTTATTAGATGAACAAATAAACAGAGTGCATTAAACTTTCCCTTCAGACAGAAATCCAAATAAATTTGACAGAAAAAGGAAAAGAGGTAACTCCATCCCCATAAGAAGAATCAGATGAACTATAAACTAACTCATAAATAATTGTCATAAATGTTCTGAATTAGGAAACAAACAGATATTGACTAAACATATCAATTGTATGTTGTTTACCCTGTTATCCGATTCACTGAAGCATCTGAAGTTAGGATCTCCATCGATTCCAATTTAGGGCATGAAAATGCAATGCAGGCCAGCACCGTCGCATCAATAACACTGTTACAACATCACCCAAAAAAAAAAAAAAAAAAAAAATCAGATTAATCAACCTCAGATTGACAGTCATTAATACCAACTTCTCTTGAAATGTATTGATTGCTATAGTTTTTATTAGAGCTGAAGAAATCAGATCCAGTATGTTAATATCAGATTCCAACCTACAATTCATAAAATTATAATTGGTTAAAATGGTTATCTTTGTTATCAGGGATTGATCTGTTTTGATTTAGTATAGTTCGAATGACTTATTTATCCATTCATTTTTGAGGGATCTGTTCAATAGAATCCGAAAATTATGCCCGTTTGTCAGCCAAATGCTAACCTTTCCATCCTAAGAGAGATTCTAACAAGCATAGAGCATTTCTGCAACACCGATCCAACGAATCCGATTTGTGCGCCAGCAGGAACCCTAAGTCTGAGCTCTTCCGCCGCCCGCCAAAGCCGTCTAGATGTCTCCCTCCAACCTTTGCACACCATCCCTGCCGCCAACAAAGAAGACGGAGGAAGTCTTCTCAAAACCTCCCACAAACAACTCATCGGCAGCTTGCCGGACCGCGCAACATCCCACTCCACCTCCAAATCCTGCTCCTCGTCTTCTTCCACCTCCTCATCGTGCGAGTAGTAGTCTCCGACATCAGCTTCCTCAAATGAAAGAGCTCGACGAAGATTAGAACAAGGCTGGCGAATGGGAGCAGGAGGAGTCGAAGAAGGACGAACTGCTGAAAGAGGTGAAGGAATAGGGTAATTAGAAGCTGAGGTAATGGAAGGAGTAGCAATTGGAGTGATAGGGGTAGTGTTGTCGGCGGCGGCGGAGGCGGAGGCAGCGGTGGTAAAGGCGATGGGTTTAGGAATGTAACAGTTATGTCCTTTCTTAGGTTGGCCACAACGGCCGCAGTTGTAGCTACCGCGTTTTTTACCACGTTGAATGTGAGAAGCGTCGGACATGGGAGAGGTTTCTCCGGCGGCGGAGCTGACGGGGTGAGGTTGTGGTCCACGCATTTTCTGTGTGCTTTTTTTTTTTGTTTTGTTTTGTTTTTAGTGAAAAAAAGAAAAAGAGATTTAGAAGAAGGAGTAAGAAGAGGAAGAGAAAGGAACGAAAGACAGAAGAAATAAAGGAAAGAATGGCGCGAGGGTTGGGGCTGTTTTGGCGCCCTTTGCCTTTGAATTTTTATTTTTATTTTTGACGGAGCGTCCGTGTCCCAACTGCTTAACAAAAGGCGATTTTTTTTCTTTAGAAATAAATATATGATTCTTCTCAAACCTGTTAGGAGTATTAAATATAATTAAATAATATAAAATTTTGTTTAAACAGTTAATAAAATAAAAATATCACGTGAGTGGTGAAGACATTCGCATTAAGTGCCGTGTCAATCTCCTTTTGCATTAAAAAGATATAATAATAATAATAAATCATTTTTGTGGACAAATATCATAATATGAATCTTGTTTTCCAACCTGGAATAAATATTGGTTTTTTCTTATTAATTTTTTGAAAAAATATTTTACCACTTTTTTTTTTTGAAATCAACGAATTTTATTAAGACAAATCCGCAAACAAAGCGGAGATTACATCAAAAGGGGATGAGTTTCCTAAGAAATAGACGTCTCAGATGCGACACCGTGTCTTTCAAGCAAGTGCGTCGGGATATTACCAGAACGTTTAACAAAAGTAAAACGACATGAAGCAAAAGAGATCGAAAGCGTGAGACAATCACGAGCAAGACAGCCCAAAACTGACAGATCCTCCGACGAGTTACAAGCTACACCTCTCATTACAAAAGATATTTTACCACTTGTTGTTTGACATGCAACTTTACAAGTTACACCTCTCATTTCTTTTATTATATGGTTACCGCAAACCCTAACGCATTCCGATGAGTATTCAATTTTATCATATTTCTGTTATCGTTGTTTAATCTTTAAACGACTGCATTTTGATTGTATCGTTTTTACTTTTTCCATGAAGTACCATTTGTCAACAATTAAAAATACCATAACCTCCAAACAATATTAAATTTTTTATCCAATCCGTAAAAATAAAGTGAAAGTATAAATAACAAATACTACGTATAATTTCAGGTAAAAATATTAGTTTAAAGCGTAAATTTCAAATACTGGAAAAATATATGGAAAAAATATAGTATATGATTACTTGGTAAAAAAAATCATTAATTTGTTTTTTTAGCGGTTAAAAGAATGTTAAAAAATCTGGCGGTACATGAATTTGATGTACAAATGAGAGGGAAAGTAAATTCTCATACGTATGTATTCCCTTTCCATTTATATTATTATTTTTGCATTTTTTTAGTAAAATGTTTGTTTATTTTTATTTTTTGTGCTGAGAAAGGAAAATGTTTTTTTTTTTTTTAAGGAAAGGGAAATGTCATTTTTTTTTTAAGGAAAGGGAAATGTTATGCACAAGGCAATAACTGGCTATAATAATATGATATAGGCAAGGCAGTTGTTTAAATCTTGTTAGGAGCATAAAAAAATAAAAAATAAAAAAGGGAAATGCTATAGTATTTCTTTTAGTTGGCATTTGGCGCATAAATACTGTAAAAAATATTGACCAGCAGCACATAAGTATTTTAATTCACCCGTTATTATTATTATCTTTTTTTATCTTATTTACTCTTAATTAGTTGATGGAGTAAAAATATGAATATATAAATTATATTTGAGGATATCTTTGTCTTTACCAAAGTATTTTTTTTACTGATAAAATAACAAGTAAAATTATTTACTTGTTTTACAATATGTATGTCCATGTCAATAATGAAATAAATAATATCACCGAGTATTACATCCATCTCAAAATAGCAAACTATTTTTATAGTAGTACTATAATATTTACAAATTAAAATATTTATTGTCGTACTCCTAATTATTGTCATACAATCAATTCAGATTGCTTCACCATAATCATTAATGATAGTATAAGTATTTTAGATTTTGTTGTCTAATTTTGTTATATGTATCAGTCTTTTTTTTATCAATGTATATATCAGTCTTATATTCCTTTAAAAAAAAATTAGTCTTATAAGCTTAAGACATGCTATTTATTGTTATTCAAAAAAAATGTTTTTTTTGAAGGAAAAAAAAATGTTATTTATTGAAATCAATAATTTGTACGCATAAACAATAGACATCACTTGTAAACAACAGATGGAGTGTATTTTCACCCTTATAATAATGTGAAAGAATTATACTACCATGTAATTTATTACTAATGATTGATTCAGGAAAAAATTATTACTAATAATAACAAATGGAGTACATTAATAAATACTATATTTTCTAATATTTCTCTGTAAACGTTAAATGACAATCTGTAGAATGATGGTAAATTGGTAATATATATATTTATGCAAACAAAAGGTAACAAATAAAAATGATGAGTAAAAGTTTTCCCCTGAGGTTTTGAATCAATTCAACTTGATAGATTTAATAATTTATTCGTCATAAGAATGTTATACTAAATTAGTATCCTATATTTTCTGTACCCGCTCAAAATAAATGGACCCAGCACCTTCCGAATGAAAAGTATTTTGGTGAATGAATTTTTTTATTTTTATTTAATATATATATATATATATATATATATATATATATATATATATATATTTATTTTAAGGATACGAAAAATAATTAGGTGTTTGGTATTGCCATTAGTTTTTTTTTTTTATGTGAATCGTCATTGGTTGCTTGAGTATTGTTTTGCATTAAGTGATAAAAGAAATCGTTCAAATAAAGAATCAATACTCCTTCTGCAGAATGACGTATTCAAATAAAAATGATTTCTTTTATTTTTTAGAATCAAGCATTTATAATTATGAGATAAAACACATTGGGAAATTTTTATATATTGTTTGTTATTAGGGATAGAGAGGTAGCTGAACTTGAGCGATATTTTCAGTTGAAGAGAATAAAGGGAGATTCGGAACTTTAAGTAGCATTTTGTTTCTTATGAAGGATTAGAGGGAGAAATTAATTCCTGTGAGTTGTTGGAAAAGCCATTTTTATTCAAAAAAATTAAAAGTTAAATTATGAGAACAAGTTCTTAATCCGATCAATTTTGTTAAGATATCTATGCAGTATGCTCATACACGCACAATTTAAATCACTCTTTTATTATTATTATTAAATTGTCCATCAATAACAATATATACATATATGTGTAGTATTTATCTCTATGTAGTTAAGGTTTTTTTTTTATGTGTGTTGTGGAGTGTGTGTGTGTGTGTGTGTGTAATCGAAAGTTTGAATGAGTTGTAAATTTAGATGCCAAGTATCACGTTACTAAAAGTTTTAAAAATGTACAACATTCTAACAATGAAGGGTGTGATAATAGAGTAATGATAGAAACTAAAAAAATTAAAAAATGAATAGCGACATAATCATCATCCTTTATTTTGATGATCATGAGCCTACATTACAATCGATTGAGACTCGTCAAAATCAAAGATGAGAGATTATGTTGTGTCACCCGTTGTGTCAATTTAGTTGTGCCTCTATCATTGCTATGTGATAGTAATACTAATATTACGTTACATTTTTCTTGAACCTAAATGTAAACTTCTAAATTTACAACATTTACGCCCAAGATCATCTTGTGATCTGATGATGTATAAATCGTCACAGGTGTCCTTGCGGTGTATAGACGGTGGATATCTGGCTGTATTTAAGGTGGTGTGATACTCTGACGGGTGGCGGTATGGAGGGATAAAAATGGACACAGCTTTGGCTTGCAAATATAGTGTATATATCTCCTCTTCTTCTAGTTTACAATGACCACACCTTTTTATAGAGGTGGGTAACTTAGGGAATAAGTAATCTATTAGATATTTCACTAATAGCTAGGTTTAACTTAGATACTAAGCAAGACGAAATATCTAAGATACAAGTGGGGAAAGATCTGGATCAATCGGCGCCATCTCTCCGAGGTCGCAAGAGCAAGCCTTTTCGGCCTCGCCCCTTGGCGCCTTTCTTGACTTGCTGGATGAGATCCACAGGATCTGTTGCACTTACCTGGGACCGCAAATGCTTTGGTCGCGGTAGGTGAGACACAATGGCCGCCGCTTTTTGCGATCTCTTCGTCATGCCGAGGGGTGGCGCGGTTGTCTCCCATTGTTGAGGTGGTGGAATTATCTATACCCATCAATGGCCCCTCTACTGTGCTTTAATGATATTCCCCGAGGATATATGAAGGATGGAGTAATTATCAACACCTTTATGACCTCGCCGTCGGATGCGACTTGTTCACTGGGGCCGTGCTTTCAAAGCATCGCGCCTTCAAGTAACTCTGGTCTGCTTTTTCACGACCTTGTCGTCCGATGCGACTTGTTCACTAAGGGCCGTGCTTTCAAAGCATCGCGCCCTTCGAAGTAACTCTGGTCTGCATTTTGCGGGCCTTGAAGTAACTCTGGAGTCTGCTTTTGCGACCTTGTCGTCGATGCGACTTGTTCACTAAGGGCCGTGCTTTCAAAGTATGCGGCCTTGAAGTAACTCTGGAGTCTGCATTTTGCGACCTTGTCGTCGATCGACTTGTTCACTAAGGCCGTGCTTTCAAAGTATCGCCTTCAAGTAACTAACTCTGGAGTCTTTTGTGGGGCGAGATCGTCAATCGTGGTCGACGTCGATCTATAGGTATCGATTCTGAGAGTAGTGCGGCGCGCTTGCAATCGCCTAAGCGGTTGCGTGCGTGGCTGCATTGATGGGCGCCCGCCAATTTCGGCCCGATAATCGCCGCCCCAATCTGAACCGTCGGATGAAGGGTTCCCAACCGTTCGATCGTGGCCCCTTGCCTATATAAGGCTTTCACCCTCAACCTCCTCACACTTTAGCATTCCTTATTTCCTTCATTTGTTATCGATCGAATTCTTAAGGTTTCTTGCGCGAGCTTTGAAGGTTCAAATGGCGTTTCTTTGGTGGTTTTAGGATTTCAAGGTGGTTCTTTTGAAGATTCCGCCACTTTCTTGAGCATTTCCCGGTCTTCACGCGGATTTCCTCTTTTCCTCGACAAATCGGGTAAAATTCCTATCTTTTAACTCTTTTATTCATCCATCCTGCGTTATTTTTCCATTCTTCCATAGGCATTATTTCCTTCTTTCTTTACAGCGGGATGCAAACTCGATTTGTTTCGATTAATAATTGGGGTTTTTCCTTGGGAGAGATTATAGTTTTCTCCAGGAAAAGTGGGGTTTCACCCGCTCCTCGCTTTCCTCTGTAATTTTATTTGCGATCTCTCTGCAAAAACGGAGGAGGCGGCATTGAAGTGGAGTGCGATCACCTTCCTGGGCTAATTTATTATTATACCAGTGCAGCTCCACCTTTTTCCTCCCTTGTTTTTGGATGTCGTCGGGAATGATCATTCGGCGATGATTCTCGCGGAAAGGAGATTTATGATTATCTTGAGAGGACCCCATATTATCTGCGCGCCTCGATCGGCGATCTACCTGGGCGAGGTGGAAGTGGAAAGTACTCGTGCGGTGTTGGCGAGATTGTCTGCCGATGAGGTCGCTACTATGGGCGCCGACCACTTTTGAGTTGGAGGCCTTTATCTCGCCGAAAATCCGCCGCGTAGAGAGCCTTAAAGAGAAAGCGCGGGCTCAAAAATCTCCAACTGCTCACGGGTTTGAAAAAATCGCGTCCGGGCCAAGGACAAATCGCGGTCCCAAGTACTAGCGGCGCTCCACCACGGCGAAGCTTATGTCCAGGATGCGCGATTCGCGAGTTAATGGGATCCGGTGAGGATGAAAATGCTGAATTGCCTCGGAAGGATATCTGGCGCCCGTGAAAAAGCCGAAGAAAAGAAAATTGCGAGCCAAACCATGCGATCGGTGAGGCGCGCGCCGCCACCGACCGAAAATCTCGACCTAACAATCCACGAAGCTATGCGGGAGTTTGCGACCATGACGGCGTATGAGAAGGATGTTGATAAAAAATGGTCCCGTATGTAAGGCGGCGATCTCAATAGGACCATAAATCGTATATTTGGAATCGACACCGGTGTGTATCGGTTTCTTTTTTATTATGAGAAGGAGGCCCGACAAATTTAAGCCCGGGATCACAAGGATTATGTATGTGCGCGTCGCTCGAGGACACCACTTATCCTTCACTTCCATCATTTGCATGCGGAGTCGAGACCGCCTTTCGATCCTTTCTTTGTGAAGATGCAAGGAGATGCATGCGCTTCTTCCGATTTTGCCGTCGGGCTATTATCCATTGATGGCTTTCCACGATTATGTGCGGTTCAAGATTGAGCCGCGTTAACTTTTTGGGGCAATTTTATTTCTTCGTGGGACGATCGTTCTGGACAAATCTCCACGAGGGCGAAGACTCCCGCCTTACTATTCCCGCTTCCCAATAAGTTTCACAAATGGGGCGGCGGTGGTGCGGGTCGAGTCGAAGGTGGGTTGGCCTTTTCCAGGCGCGAGTCCGCGGAGGCAAATCCACGCTTTTGATCCTTGACCCCGCAGTGAGTGGCGCTATGCTATGTAAAGGGGTGATGGCGTTAATTCGATCGGATGGGCGGCGCCCTCTCGGAGAAATGTTTCTGGGTTGAACTTCTTGACTGGCCGAGCCTTTTGTATGTATGGCGGGCCTGGTAGGTAGAAGAACGCCGTGCCCTTGGTACAAATGGGTCCTGAGTTGCGATCCGGATTGGATTGGTGATTGTCATATCAACAAATGTTTTCCTCCGAGTGTCCGAATGTGGGGCGATCCTATACTTAGGCCGCTTTGTAACTTTCTTTGTCCACTTGTATTTATTTGTATATGTTCATTTTGTTTTGTTGGGTTCTAAACCGCTTTCCTTTTGTAGGTATGGATCCAAATGCTCGCGAGGCTCACGAAACAAGCTTAATGCGGAGGCGCAAAGGCGCACCAATGCTCGGCGGGAGGTTACAAGAAAGCTCAGGAAAGTGCCTCGAATCGTGGATGCCTCGGTTGTCGCCGAGACACACGGCCCGAAGGCTGCGACCTCTTACGCCGCTTGTTGCGACTTCCTCTGCCGCCTTGTTGCGAGCCCAGTCGGTGGTGCCTCAAAAAGACTCATCCCTGCTTAAAGAGTCGCGCGGCGTCGCGACCTCAACCAGAGAAGGCGATGATGATCGCCCACCAGCGACCCGCTCACGGCCGGTGCATCTTGAAGAGGTTGAAGCTCCGGTGGAGAAAAGCGCGCCCGATGAATGCATTGCCACAAAAACCCTTGCCTCGAGGTTACTGCGGGAAAGAGGCCCTTTGGTTGGATCCGAGCTTTACCCAAGATCTTGACCTATCCAAAGCTCGCCGGGTTGGTGAAGCAATTGCGATGTGATTCCTCTTGGGCCGATTCCTTTTGACTACCCCGATCATGTTCAAGTGGAGATTGGTCGGGCATACTAGCCCGCTTTGCGCTCAAGATAAAACCCGCCTCAGATGAGATCGCCAAATCGAAGATTTGAGCGGCCGATTTGGGATTGCTTTGCTTATGGTAAGACCACCTCTTTCTTTTTTTTTTTTTTTTTGGCTAACTCCCCTTGCTTTTCCTACCGGCGCGCCGCTTGAATAGGTGCTCGAGGCCACCGAGAGCGCGAGCGAGATGATAAAGGTGACGACGCAATGGTGGGGCGTGACCCGACTGTGCAAGAATTACGCCGAAAGAAAGCTAGGCACGCACGTCAAGCGAGGTGGAAAAGATGAGATCAATCTTGGAGGAGCACTCTCAATTGGATCTTGAAATCAATGAAAGTTTCCACTTTGACCAAGGATTTTGCGGGGCATAGGAGGAGATCGCTAAGTTGAGGGTAAGCTCATTTGGCGGCGGATCTGATTGCTAAAGAGGTCTTCTTGAAAATTTCTGGAAAGAAGAAGCCTGAGTCGCAGCGAGGGAAGGCTGTGAAGAAAACTCGCCGAGGCCGTTGAGGAGGCCAAGTCTGGGGCCGTCGCCGCCTACAAGAATTCGGATGACTTCCTTGACCTCATGGAGCATAGCTTTGATCGGGTTTTAGTCACTTAGCTCATTTGCATCTGGTGACCGAGGCGAGAGCACATTACTCTGGCGGATATCTTTGCGGTGGGTGAACATGCACCAAGGTCATCATCTGATTTAGTGGCTTTTCACCCGAGATTCCCTATGCCAGTGAGCTTATTACCTCGATATAGGCTGAACAACTCAGTCGTGGCGAGCCTGTTTGGGATCCTGCTCCCGTTAATCCTGTGAACTTTGAGGCATTGAAGAAGTCGCCATCCTCCGAGCAAGGCGATGAGTTCATCAAAGACACCACCTACCCCTCATGATCTCTAGATTTTTGGATTTTCCTGCGAGCCCTTTAAAAATTTGACTTGTAACCTTGACTATTTATCTTTGTGATTTGCCTGAATTTTGTGTTGTAATATCTTGACAATTTACTCTCTGCATTTACATTTATAGATTTGATTTTTTCCGTCCACTCGATTTGTGTTGACTATCTCGGGTCTTTAAGCGAGGTGTGATAGGCATACTTTATCCTCTGTATGTGGTCCTCTTGATTTGTGCGAGGTCTTTTACATAATTTGTTGGAGCACGCGGTCACGAAGCGCTGTCTTGTCACGACCATGGTCGCATGCGGTGTCAATTGTCAAGATTTCCGCGACCTACGAAAGCAAAGGTGTTGTCGGAAATTTAGCCTCTCGAGAGGCGCCTTTGACGCGTCATTATTAACGCAGAGTTATGACCACTAGTAAAATAGGTGTCGTGTAATCAGAGCCATGAATTTCGGTCTCTTTATGGTCTCATGCGTTCTACTGCGCCTTGGTTATATCCTCCTTTTAGTATAAAAGGGGGTACCTTGGAACTCATTCTGACTCTTGCCTTATACTGAATTTGCTTTCTTCTGCAATTTGTTCATTATCCTCTTCATTGTTTTATCCCCCCTTTACTTTGCGCTATGTCTCACCCAGGGGAAAGCAGCCGGGTTCGGATATGGAAAGCTCATCCAACTCGTGATGTATCCCCCTTCTTCTTTACTGCCTCTGACGTTGCTAAAGATCATTTCTGGCGCTATTTTGAGTGGGTTGAGCTGCGAAGGAGAGGGGGTTTAAATCGAGCAAGGTCGAGGTGACGGTTCTCTTTAACGCAGACGTCTTTCACGGGTGTTGCACCACCTTCGTCAATACTTCCCAATTTTTCAATGGTGAGGGAGTTCTATTCCATCTTGTCCGGTTGCTTCCGAGGGGCCGCAACAGCATACCCTTCGTGGCGTTGCGGTCATTTTACTCGAGAATCCATCAATGGTGCCTGGGTATACCCGCCATCGACCCTCATCCCATTATGAGCTCGCTTGGAACCTTGGCGATGAGTCAAGTAGACAATCTTGCTTGCGACGAGCTCTCCGCGAGCTCTTTCACGATTATGAGCGACCTCGTGTCTTGGGACTGCGTCGATCTTTCTCGCAGCAATCGTGAGTGGAAAAGGTTCATCAACTCGCGCCTCTTGTCCACGGATAACGAGGTCATTAGTGAAGCGAAGCTTTGCTTTTGCACGCTATTCGCGATCATCGCGTTGATATTGATTGGGGATCTTGATTCATCGGAAGCGGTTAATTTTGCGGTTTCTATGGACCGACATCGCCGCTTCCCTTTTGCTTCATTAATAACGAAGCTATGCAAACAAGCGAGGGTGCGAAGCATTCATCGGATCGTTATAGGTACACTCATTAGATAGAGTGTAACCCCCTCCTTTTTTTTTTTTTTTTTTTAGCTTGAGATCGCAGCATGGTAGGCCGCAGATTTGGAAACAATTGTATCCCTTAATAAACGAAGATGGCTCTTTTATTTCGATTTCCTTTCCATATGCCTGTTCAGACGCTGGGCACACACGCTTTACATATAATATTTTTTCGATTGTCCGCATGCCAGGTCGGTCGTACTTTCGCGACCTTGGTTGTCACTTAGTACGTAAGTTCCTTTTTGACTATCCGAGCGATCCTCTCTGGTCCTTCCCGCTTTCCGATAGTTTTCCACTTTTTGGGCTCGTGGGCGGTGGCTTGTCTCTTTCGCAACACATAATCTCCCACGCGTAGTGATGCCCGCGAATCGTTTGTCGTGATGACGACTTGCCGCTGCTGTTTATAATTGACTAAACGGTGTATGCTCGATGCGCCGCCTCTACTAGATCAAGCTCGAGTTTACGTGCGCGATATTATTGACCTCGTTATAAAACGACCCTAGGGCTTGGTAAGGCCATTTCCACCGGCGCCATAGCCTCGCATCCATAAGTTAGGGCAAAAGAGTTTCCCGCGTTGTGATTTTTCGCGGCGTCCTGAGTGCCCATAGAGCCGCGGAAGGTGATCCGGCCGATGACTGCTTTCTCACCCAGGCTCTTCTTTAGTACACTTAGGACTGCTTGTTGGCATTTTCACTTGCCCATTTCCTTGTGGGTAACACACGGATGATTGCCAATGTTTAACATTGTTTTCTTCACAAAATTTGTCGAATTCGTCTCGAATTGAGGTCCGTGATCGAAACCACAACTCTTGGAACTCCGAATCTTGTCCATATTTGATCGAGCAAAAGTATGTTATATCCCTGGTGTTGGTTTTTACCAAGGCCTTAGCCTCGACCCATTTAGTAAAATAATCCATCGCGACAACCACATACTGCATCCCGGCGACCTTCCTCAAAGGTCCGATGAGGTCAATTGCCCACATGTCGAAGGGCCAGGCAGCGCTACAACTATGCTTTGTTCGGACCGAGGCGACCAGGATATTGGCGAACCTCGGCAAACATCACATGCCTGGTATATGCTTTGGCGTCTTCGCTAATTTCGGCCAATAGTATCCGGCTAGAGTACTTTGCGTGCTAGGTTCGATTGGCGGGATGGCGCGCACATTCCTCGTGTAGCTCTGTTAGAATGCCCGTACCTCCTCAGTCGCGCGATCGCAGAAGGGGTTTGAGAATGAATGACGGTAAAGCACATCGCCCATAATCATATATCTTGCGACCGCTTTTTACCAAGGCCTTAGCCGCTACGGATCATCAGGAAGCTCCCCTAGCTCAATGTAAGATTTCATGATGTCACCCCAACAGTATTCCTGGGTTGAAGTCCATGACCTCGACTTGAGAAATGGCGGGTTCAATGCTCGATATACATATACGACGCATCTTCATTGGTCAATTTGGATAAATAGTCCGCTTTGCTATGATTATCCTCTCTCGGGATGTTTTTGAACCGGCAATATGTATAATATTTCAATTGCCGAAAGAGCCATTGATTTGATTCACAACCAACCGTGAGTCGCAAAATACACGATATATTTTCGACTTTCATGGCTTTGGCGAGCTTTAAACCAGCGATGACGGCCTCATACTCATATCTCGTTATTAGAAGCGGTGAAATCGAATCTCGAGCACTGCTCGATTTCCTCCGATGTGCCCGGCTCTAACAGATTATCCTCGCGCCGCACTTTTGTGACTCGGCGGCCCCATCGACGTAGAGTTGCCAACGCTGACTTGGCCTACAAAGGCTCGTCCTCTGCGGCTACCTTATCCTGGTTGCATTTGGGGCAAACTCGCTCCATTGTTTCTTCGTTGAAGCTTGTTTCTACTATGAAACTGGGAGAGCACTGGCTTTATAGCCTTCCGAGGCTCATAACGGATGTCGACTGTAAGTTCGATAGCCTCACGAGCAAATGACCGGACAAGTCTCAGTTTATGAAGAACTGCCTTAGCGATGCATTCGATAGGACTACGATGGTGTGCGATGAGAAGTAAGCCCTTAATTTGCGGGCGAATTATAACAACACAATAAGCTAACTTTTCAATATTAAAATAACGACTTTCTACGGGCTTAGAGAGCTTGGAAACATAAAAAGCTTCCTGCGAGCCCTCCTCTTCTTTTACAAGAAATCTGAGCTACGGCCCTATCTCGAGGTGCCAAATACAAAAACAAAGTATCCCACTAGTTTTGGGTCAAGTTAACAACGGCGGGCTTGACAAGTATTCTTTAAGGTCTTTAAAAGCCTCGAGCATTCCGCTGTCCCAAGAGAAGGTACCGCCCTTTCAAAATTTTGAAGAAAGGCAAACTTCTTTCTGCAGTTTTGAGACAAACCTACCCAAGGTCAGTGATTACGCTGCTTAGCCATGATTCCTTGACACTTTGGTGGGCTCGCTCATGTTGATTAGGGCTTCGATTTTTTTCGGATTTGCCTCGATCCCCTTTGACTCACCATGAAGCCCGTAAATTTTCCCCGCTGGACTCCAAAAATACATTTCGCAGGTTTAGTTTCATTGAGTGGTCTCTTATATTGGCGAAGGTTTGAAGGTCCACCAGGTGATCCTGGCGACTTGATTTTACTACCATATCATCAATGTAGCCTCCATGTTCCCGCTTATTTGTGTGCTAAAACTCTGTTCACCATTCTCGATAGTCGAACTGCGTTCTTGTAGACCGAAAGGCATCATCTCGTAGTATGAGTCCACTGCGCCGCCTTAAAGGGTGTCATCTCTTTGTCTTCATCTCGCCATTTTGACTTGGTGATAACCGAATATGCATCCGAAAACTCGGCGTTTGAATCCGGGCGATCCCGTCGACCATTTTGTCAATTCGAGGCGTAAGAGGTGGTTTTTGGGGCAAGCTTTGTTCAAGTCTCAGTGAAGTCGACACACATCCGCCACTTGCCATTATGTTTCTTTACCATCACTACGTTTGCCAACCAGGTGGATAATCAAGCTCTTTGATTATGCTTTGCGCTGTAAGTTTTCTCTCTCGCTTTTATTGCGATCTCTTTTTCCATAGAAAGCATCACGCTCTTTCTTTGTATCGGCTGAAGTTGGGGTCGGCATGTACGCCCTCATAATCATTACCTCCCCACGTAGTTGATCCCGGACCAGGCAAAACCCTATATAATCGAGGAAAGATCCGGTCACCGATGGCGACCCCAATCTCCTCCCTATGTGAAATTTGACCTTTGATGGGGAACGGACGCCACCATTTGAAACTTTTTCATGGTCGATCCCCAATATAACGTTGTAGTATGAGGAGATCAATGACTAGAAAGGTGATCATCTCGGTTCTGCATGGCTCGTGAGTCACCCAAAGTGATCTTTGAGGTCGACCGTTCCTTTAACCCGCACAAGCGATCGTTGTCGAGCACCCGAGGTAGGTTTCAACTTAGCCTCTCCAAATCCGATCTGTTTTAAATAGGTTTCCGACTTTGAGAATAAGAGGTACTTCCATGGGGCCTCGCAGGCCAATTCGCTTTTAGTGAACATGATTCCTTCTCGTTCTCCCCAATACTACCTTTCGAGATTTCGCTTGATTGTTGGGAGGATATCCCATGGATAACCTAGACCTCCTTCCGATAGACGCGGGGTGGCGACCTTGTCCGGTACCAATGTTCCCGCCTCGCTTATACTTGGTCATTTGGTCGCCGGCGGATTAACCTTTCTATCTCTCGCCTTAACGTGAAACATTAAATCTGTGATGTGACCGTGGTCCTTGTGATAGTCGCAGTGTGAGATGCTTTAGTATCGAGCGGGGTGTGTGAATTTATAAGGCTTTTTGTCTCGCGGTGGTGTGTGTGTGAGACCCGCTTTTGGGGCCGCGAGTTGAACTTGTTTTCATTGGACCTTGGCGATCCACGAGGAAACATGGAGGGGTTCCACGTATCCAAGAGTTGTAAAAAGCGCGAGTTAGATGCCAAGTATTTTCAAATCGGCGAGCTCATTTTCATTATCTCCATCTGTTACTAAAAGTTTCTCCTCGGGTAAGGCCGAGACGACTAAAATTTTTCGTGTTTTTCCTCCCGATGATTGCAACATTTATTCACCTTTCATCTCTGGGACAATGAAGCAATCTCCGGATCTTCTTGATAATGATCTCCGGCTTTGTTGCGACGAGATGATCCTCCGATTTTCCCATCCAATGTCACTATAAGCCTTCCGATTTATCAAATTTCGGGCATCGCTTGAGGCGTAACTCCCTTTGTGATCCTTCCCCACCCGCTTGCGTAATCTCTCGTTTCTATAATCCTCGCCTCCTTTATTTTGACGATCTTGTGATTAGAGCCTTGAGTACTTCACAATCGATATGTAATTTATATATGATGGAGCCGTGAGGTGAATCATTCTGTGTGAAATCAAGCTTTCGATTCCCGTAGAGAGCCAACTGATGATGTTATGTGTCCTTACCCGTCGGGTGGCGGTATGGATAATTTTTGGCTTGTACTCTCTCTCTCTTCATCAATGATCATTTTTATGAGGTGGGTGCTTAGATGAAGTAATAATCTAATATTACGTTACATTTTTCTTGAACCTAAATGTAAACTTCTAAATTTACAACATTTACGCCAAGATCATCTTGTGATCGTAATATTTTTATGTTTTTTAATTTTCTTCAAGAAAAATAAAAAAAAATGAATGGCGTAATAATAATAGTACGGGCCAAAGCCATTTTGTGAAAAATACGGCCCAAAGCACATTGTAAGATGCAAAGGGTTTTGTTGTTCCAGAGTTTTGAAAATGCTTAATCCATAGAAAATGCTCTGTACAATCCAACCCGAAACTCGAGCAATTCAGGTCATGACTCGAAATAACGTTTTCTTCTTCAATCTTGAATCACGAAGTCTCATGTTACAATAATTGTGCGGAAGCTAAAATGATAAAACTCGGCCTTCTAAACGACAATTCATATAATACAATACTTCGTTGAATCATAAGTTAACCATTCGAAACACAACATTCATCTTATTCATCGTCATAAAAGTTCAACACACTTAAAAACATAGCTCAAAGTACTTAAACATGACAAGAACTAACAATCCACAATATTGACCAACTCATCATTACATATCACTAAAACCACCCTTAGAGCACGTAACGTCGTATAATAGGCGTAGACACCTTAATACCATCATACGAGGTGGCACAACACTTATTGGATCAACATGGATAGCTCGTCATTGAGCTTGCTGGACAAGGTTGCTAGAAGAGACAGACGGATTAGAGGCCACTCGGACCCTCCTATGAATCCTCTATGATCGTCTGAGTGAAGTGTTGCTCATCTACGTACTAAGAGTTGAGATAATGGGTGAGCTTATAAAACTCATAAGGGAAACATTGCATCAAAAGAAACTCATGTGTGTTATTGGGACCATAACGGAGTTCCTAGTTTTTTCCAGACAATTGATGCATAAGTATACTAACATATGACTAGTTAGCCACAAAAGAGAAGCTGTAAACATGTTTTATCAAATTACTACCAATTTAACACGTCTCACATAAACTTTTCATTACATTCATTCACTTCTTTACTTAACATCGTGTTATTCATCTTTTGCTATTATGGCTTTAAAAAAATATCATATTTATTGTAGCCCAACATGAGGAGCTTGCTCTTTGCTTACCTTTAGGTTCATAATAAGCATACCATGCATAGTATAGCCTATCATGAAGATCATGCAATTTGCTTAACGTTAGGTTTATTATAACCATACCAATGCTTAGTATACCTTACATGAATAGCATGTTTGCTTGTGTTCATGAGTATCACGCCATGTCTAGTATAACGCAACATTGAGGGCCTGGTAAACCTTTTCAAACTGGAAATTGACCACTATTATATCCCATGGCTAGGGCTTGTTAGCCGACCCGACATATGTTCATTATTTTTGCCGGTGAACGGGGACTAATACCGAGGACCCTCGAGAATTCATTGTCTTTGTTGCTATCTGTTGGAGATAATTGGGGAAAAAGAAAATTATTTTTAATCATTTTAAAATGAATTTTTAATCATTTTTACAACTACTTTATAAGCCGGTTTCGATTAGACTCTTGTACAGTTTATCAAGAGTTTATGATGACTTTGAAATCTACGTGTGACGTAGATGACGACAGGTTTTTGAATCATTCAATTCGGATATCGGGTGAATGAAAAATTAAGGCTTGAAGTTGGTTAGTTGAAAAAGTTGAAGTGTTGAAACTTGGAAGCTGAAGAGTTCAACTTCCTTAATACCACATTGGGAAATATGCTAATCATTTCTCAAATATTTAAGTGGGGAAAGACAGTTAAAGGGTATAAGCTCCAAAGAAAGGGAGATAGTTCATAATGATTTTAGTTATACGATATTCTGCTAAAATTGTCACAGGCGCGCGCGCGCCGCCGCCCGCCCGCCCGTGCTAGAGATTGTTGACCTTGGGCTTGGGGAATTGGGCCTGAGGCAAGTATAAATTTTCTCGACAAAGTTAGATTGGATTTTGTCAAATAAATTAACTATATTCTGATAAGTAATTCGAGCTGAGCAGTAATACGAATTCGATTCGAGCTGAGTCAGTATTACGAATTCGATTCAGTGAGTCTCTTCATCTGCTAACGGCTGCATTATTGTGCCGCGTTATTAGTGGAGTTTCAATTGATGGAGTTTAATTGAGTTAGTGGATAGCTCATTCAACTGATGGGCATCAATACACTTCAAAGCTGATGATGTTTTCCTTCATATATAAATGGTCCTCTACAACAATGGAAAAACACAGACAGAAATACAACACATATCATACTTCTGCATAAATATAGTTGAAGAGTTTCTGAAGCACTGTAAGAGTTCGACGTTTGTTTAGAGTTGAAGTACCTCCCTCTTGAACATGTAAAATGAGTAATCCTGAGAGAAAATTGCATAATCCGTGGGTACATGCCGGAGTAAATTTGTCTTAAGAACACAGTTCATTTCGCCTCAGTCGTTTATAGATATCCTTTCTGTTTGTAATTTCATTTTTTTTTTCATTACTGCACCGTAATTTTCTTCAGATTATAAATAAATTGTTCTTCTTCTTTCTGGTTATTTATTTTATAACACTATCAAGTACTTGACATTGAATTTTTGCTTAAAGCATCTCTTTTATGATTTAACATATTATCCTTTCATTATTTTATCGTAATATTACATAACTCCTTTTACATCACGTGCTTAGTATTCATAAACCAAAACATCAAACTCACCACATAATCCTATAACATACATCTTTATATCACATAACAAGTATATAACAACTAGCACATAACCACATGACATATCAACATAAGGACATGCTTACTATCATCACATATTGACCCTTCAATGCTATTATAAAGTTTCCTATATTTAACATTTCAACAAGTATCGTACGTAGATCAATTGTTTTCATATAACTAAGCAAGTGCCATGTTTATAAACAAATAGAATCTCATATGCTTGATGTCTAGACCACATAACAAACCCGAAAAATTTAGAACTACCAACTAGAACATAAACACGACCATGGATCAATAAAAAACCCAAAACATGATTTCTAACATTAACAAGTTCGTAAATTTGCACAAAATATATGTCCATGTAGAATCAAAACCATCTTATTTCAGTTCCAAACATCCAGACTTGCTATGAAATCATAAAGCAGTAAGAAAGTTGCCAGCTAGCCGGTACTTCAGCCTACCCTTGAGCTGGTGGCCATCAAACAGATTGGTTCAAAAACATATATCTTATCACACATCATGCTTAACTAAGACACATACTCAGTATTTAAACACTTATAATGTGGATCCATAGTACCTAACATGAAAACCACCAAATTCACACTATTGCATACAAGTGTTGTAAGTAATTTGATGCATAAGTCTTTACCTTAATAGATAGGGGAATAACCAGTCAAACTAGCTTATGAAACTAAGAAGTACTTTTCCCGTACCATAACTTCAACATAAACCAACATAAAAACCCTAACTTACACATGTAAGAAAATCTATGCTAGAACTTTTTGAAACTAAACTAAACTTACAATACTTAAAATGGTTGAGAACTCGGGTTGGAAAGGGCCTGAAAAGTTACAGAGTTTCCAAAGAACTTGGGAGAGAAAGGTATAACTAAGGTAGGAAATGGTAGGTTTATATAGGGTTTCAAACTCGAGGTTGCCATCAACTTGTTGCTTTCTGGACAAACTGGAAGACCAAAGTGTGCCATAAACACCCATCATTACTTTGGGCTGCAGAACTTGAAAATACTATGATATTTGTTTCAGAGTTGCCGGTTAGCAGTTATCAAGCCCATGCCGCGGAGCTGGTTGCTCTTTCCTTCTGGGACTCACTTGATGTATTTATGATAAACCGATACATTGTGTTTTATTTCCAATGATGTATATGTCACTTGACCAATAAGTGACGTATCGATAAAATTAAACATGGAGCATTACATGCTTAGTCCAGATTTAGTTTATATGGGTAAAGTGCTTGGTCCATAAAACTCCATAGAATTTTAAAATTCTATGATCATTGTTAGCTCGTAGAAATTTCCACATGCTGAATCCGGTCGGTAGATATTTCTTCGGGGAAGTAAAATCTTTATGATTTTAAATTCTGAAGCCGTCCAATTGATCGTAAAAGATTCTAGGGCTAAGAGCAACCCTAGTGGCACTTATGAGAGAAGCCTTTGGATTATTGTTGTTTGGGTGACGTGGAGAAATATAAGTGGAGGATAAATATAAAAGTGTCGTGGGGATAATTTGTGTGTGATGTGATGTTGTAATGATGATAATATAAAATGATTGTAGAGATTAATTGTGTGTGATTAGATGTTGTAATGATGATAAATATTTTGATCAATTGACTAAAATAATATTAAATATTAATGGCATGTTTTTTTAATCCTAAATTTAACTAAATTTTCTTAATAATCGGAGGCTTCGGCACTTTTTCCAGAAAATGGAGGTTTTGGCGCCATTTTTTTGTGTGGAGAGAATTGTCTAGTTGTCTCTCCCAAAAAGACAATAGAGTAGATTGTCTATTTATCTATCATTATTTTACTTTTATAAGAATGATTAATCTAATCCGCCAAAAATACATAAAGAATATGGCTAAAAATCATTTATTACGGTTTCTCTAAAAAAATATCATGCAAATGCCAAACTTGAAAAAAAAAAAAAATGTCAGACTTGTCCATTTTTATATATGAAAAAAATGAAAATATATAGCTGAAGAATAAAAGTTCCAAGGTCAAGAGAGTTCTAAAAGTTCCCCCGGTGGCGCAAAAGAGAGAAAAGAAAAAAGGAAAGCCAAATGGCGACGTCTCTTGCTACGCCGAAGCTCAGCAAAACGTTCCCTTTCCAAACCATCTGCAGAAATCTTCCCAATTTCCCTTTCTCTGCACGTCGTTCGCTGAATTTTTCTCCTCTAGTCTCTGTACGAGGACCTAGGCGATCGTTTTCTCACTGCCGCCGGTTCACGGCTACTGCCGCCACTAGAGATGATTCAACTAACGGTGTCGGCGCAGAGCAAGCTCGTCAGTACGACTACGACCTGTTTACTATAGGTGCTGGAAGCGGTGGTGTTAGAGCTTCCCGCTTTGCTGCCAATTTCGGTGCTTCTGTTGCCGTTTGCGAGCTACCTTTCTCTACTATATCCTCGGACACAGCTGGCGGCGTCGGTGGCACGTAATTTTTTCTTTCTGGTTTACTTATTTTCTTTCTTCAGATTAGAATTATTGTTGCTACACTTTTCGTTTTACTACTTGTTTTTTTGCCAGTATCTATTATCTGCAGTTAACCTATTGAATTGCTTTAAATTAGAAAACCAATAGTTGGATAATATGCTGGGAGCAAGAGATAGTATTGAACAAGTTGTGATAATCTTTTGGAACCGAAATGTATTTTTGGGAAGAAATTCAGAAAAAGTGTCCTAAGAAGTTCATATTTGTATCGTCCGTGGTTGTCAGCTATCGCTAGATTACTGTTCACTGTCTAAGGGGCTATTGGGTGCGCTTATATTAACTGATGACTGTTGCATTTAGTTAAATATTAATAGACTTTTCGGTAACGCACCATAACTTGGGTCTGGCGGTGTTAAATGAGTCATAAATGGTCCAGTCAAGTGCTTAGACCGTCGTCTTCGTTTGATCTGAAAGAGCTAACCCAAGTTGACAAGACCTTTATGTCTCATACTCCTAGTCTCGTCCCTACCAGAGGATTCTAGAGATGGCCCCACCGTCGCTCATGGTGTGCCACTTAGGTCCATCAGATAGTTGACACTCATACCAATCTGTAGCGCCCAGAACCTGGGTCTGGCGGGCGGCGGCGGCGGCGTTAAATGAATCATAAATGGTCCGGTCAACTGCATATATACTGTTATCATCGTTTGGTCTAAAAGGCCAGGGGCGGATCCATAAATTTATCTCAGTGGGGTCACCAGAGTCAAAATCTACATTTTTATACTGAAAATTTGTTCCATTGGGCCGGATCCTAAAACTGCATTTTTTAAAGACAAAACGACATATTTTAACAATAAAACTACATCGTTTTAATACTTAAAAAACATCCCCGGATCTCAGTGGGGTCACGTGACACACCTCAATACACATAGATCCGCCCCTATAAAAAGGCAAACCCGAGTTGACAAGACCTTTATGTCTCACCTCCCAGTCTCTTCCTTACCAGAGGATTTTAGAGGTCGCCTCCACCGTTTCTCATGGTGTGGCACTTAGGTCCGTCTAATAGTTGGCTCTAATACCAATCTATAACGCCCTAGAACTTGGGTCTGGCGGCGCTAAATGAGTCATAAATGGTCCGGTTAAGTGCTTAGACCGTCGTCCTCGCTTGGTCTAAAAAGGTTAACCCGAATATCACACTTATATGTGAGTGAGCATTCTATTACCTTACCGACGTGAGATTTTCTGTTTGGGAGTAAATGATATTTTGCAGATTTTATTCAGTGAGCTTTTACATCTAAACACATTATGAAGGATCTTCCATCTTTGTGGTCATACTAATTTAGCTGAAAAGTCAGCATCTCTCGTTTGCTGATCAAGTGCTTCTAGAGCCACTAGCAGTGTAGCACGAAAATCATATTGAATTTGCAATGCTACTGTGCCGCTTAAATGAACTTATCAAACCATTATTAGAGGTTATAACAAGATTCTTTTCTTTGAAGGGGTTATTGTTGAATTACCAACTTTAGCATCTTTGAGTTTCAGCTGTTGCTTATTCCCCTCCCCTGTTTCATGCGTGTAAGATGTAGTAGCACTGTCTTCCATACATCATCACATGCCTTTGTAGTTAACATCATGCATGCCCTTTTGCCTTAATGCAAAAAGGTCAACTTCTGCTTGATTTATGAAATTCTTGTTGCATTTCTCTAACCTCTGATTGGTGGTATTTAAAGGTGTGTGCTCCGTGGATGTGTGCCGAAAAAATTGTTGGTCTATGCATCAAAGTTCAGTCACGAATTTGAAGAGAGTCATGGTTTTGGATGGAGTTATGAAACTGATCCCAAACACGACTGGAGCACACTGATTGCGAATAAAAACGCCGAACTGCAACGGCTGACTGGCATATACAAGAGCATTTTGAAAAATGCTGGGGTCAAACTAATCGAAGGCCGTGGGAAGGTTTGATGATCCTTTTCGGATAACTTCGTTTTTTTCAGCCATATAGTTTTGTCAAACACTGCAACTAATTAAGTTTATGTACCATTGTCATTTATTAAGGTCCTCGACCCACATACCGTCGACGTAGATGGACAAATCTATACTGCAAAGAACATTCTCATTTCTGTTGGTGGACGACCATTTATTCCTGATATGCCTGGAAGAGAGTATGCAATTGATTCTGATGCAGCCCTTGATTTACCTTCGAAGCCCAAAAAGATTGCTATAGTCGGCGGAGGGTATATCGCTGTTGAGTTTGCTGGTATCTTCAATGGTTTGGGAAGTGAAGTTCATGTATTTATACGACAGAAGAAAGTTTTAAGGGGCTTTGATGAAGAGGTGAGAAGTGCATCGTGGTCTTCCATTATAAACTGGTCCGTAGATGTTTATTGACATGGCATGTCTCTTGCTTCTCATGCTGCAGATCAGAGATTTTCTGGGTGAACAAATGGCGTTGAAAGGAATTGAGCTACACGCAGAGGAGTCGCCTCAAGCCATTACTAAGCAGCCAGATGGTTCACTTGCTGTGTTGACAAATAGAGAAACAGTTGATGGTTTTTCTCATGTTATGTTTGCGACGGGTCGTAGGCCAAATACACAGGTGTTTTTTTTAATTTAATTTTTTTTTTCCACTCCAGCCTTTGATTTTATTTTTACTTTCACAACAAAAGCGGTAGAATATTTATTTTTGCTTATGTTTTTGGTTTACCATGATTTTTTCTCCTTCATGCTTATCCTCTTATGTTTGTTTGGTGAGGCTTGCTACGTTCAAATTCAAGTACAATATAACTTGAGGAAGGGTAAAATGATTTGAACATTAGTATGAATTACACGTGTCACGATAAAACCGGGTGCTCCAGAGTTGAGTTGTATATTCAGAACAGCTAAGATAGAAGAGTTGCTAGCTTTACCTGTAAATTAAAGCTTAAATGGTTACATGCTGTGTTTTGGGTCAGAATTTAGGACTGGAGGCTGTTGGAGTAAAGATGTCTAAGACGGGAGCGATAGAGGTACATCTAAAAAATCTTGAACTTTCTCTCCCCCCATTTTCCTTGCCTGAATACCTGTGCTGATTCCTGATCTCTATCTAGGTGGATGAGTATTCACGTTCATCAGTTCCAAGTATTTGGGCTGTTGGAGATGTAACTGATAGAGTAAATTTGACTCCTGTTGCTCTAATGGAGGGTGGGGCATTGGCAAAAACTGTTTTCGCAAACGAACCGACAAAACCCGATTACAGGTGCTCCTGTCTTTAAATACTTGTTTATTTGTTCTTCATGAAAGTGGTAAATTTGAATAGTTTTATTATACGGGTAAACAGATTTCATGTATTCTCTCGCCATCTTTTCCTCTTCCCTTGGGCAGGGCTATTCCATCTGCAGTATTTTGTCAACCACCTATTGGTCAAGTTGGTCTCACCGAAGAAGAGGTATCTGTAGAGACTGTAAAATTACCTGCCGCAACTGCAAAGCGACTAATCTCTGAAATATTTGACAGGCAATAAAAGAGTACGGTGACATTGACATTTTCACATCGAACTTTAGGCCCTTGAAGGCAACCCTTTCTGGACTACCCGATCGTGTATTTATGAAACTTGTAGTTTGTGCAAAGACGAATAAGGTTCTAGGTCTGCATATGTGTGGGGAGGATTCTCCAGAAATTGTACAGGTTTGCTGTTTTGCTTTCATTTCTTGCATTTGTTCTAAAGATAGTTACCGGGGAATGAATGGTTTTTATTCTAAATGCGACTTGGTGCTTATACAAAACTTCAGGGGTTTGCTATTGCTATTAAAGCTGGACTGACCAAATCAGATTTTGATGCCACAGTAGGCATCCACCCTACAGCAGCCGAAGAGTTTGTAACAATGAGGAATCCTACTAGGCAACTCCGGACCAGTCGACCTGAGGTTTGTCACTAAGCTTTGATTGATTAAAACCTTCATTTTATACTGCTGAGGGGAAATTGTTGGGTGGTACATATGCACCGTGTGGATACCCATATTTGCACTGGAATGGAATACACCTGCGTTTTACAACGTGAATCATTTAACGGGAAAACACCCGTGTTTTCCAGTGCAATTAAGGGTATCCACACGGTGCATATGTGGTACCCATAAGTTTCTGACTGCTGAGAAATTTGAGTTGTGTTGCCCATGCTCTTTTTCTTCTTCTTTTCTTTGTATAGTTTCATTTTTATGTGCTGCTGAGCTGTTGCCATGTCCAGAACAATACTAGTCCTCAAAATAACACTAGAAGCCCATTGATCCGTATATGCAGAATTGCAGTTCATTCTTTCTATTCTTAGGAAAATACACCTTCAGAGATTTGGCACTTGCACCCCCTTCTTTTTAGGGGGAGGGGGAGGGGGGGGGGGGTGATGCAAACCACATTGTTTTTTTATCTTACAAAACTAATAATCTGTTCAAAGAAGTTAAATTTCGTGACAACTTGCTATTTCATGGGTGTGTGTCAAATAGTGCTTAAAGTTGACAATTTTTTTTTTTTTTTGAAGGAATAAAGTTGACAATTTGATGTTTTTAATACTTAGGGCAACACCGAATCAGAGATCAAAGCCACTGCTGGGGTCTAAGAATGATGGAGCAATTTGGGCTCTACATGCTGTGTCATGTGCATAGAGGTATTTTGTTACTCAGAATTTGTTATGCCCTTAAACTCAGTGTAGGATATTGTAATTAACCATCTTCCTTGTAACCCTTTCTGTTTGCAGTCTGTCTCTGTGCATTTAACCTCTATCCTTTTCATCATTTTTTCCTCATCTGCTTAATTTCCACTCTGCTTGTTAAGTGTCATTACAAGGAAGTTGCATTGTAACATGCCACTTTTTAATCCAATTTTCTTTCAGTGTTCATTTATTTTGGAATATGAAAAGGTTTTTTAAAATTTCGTCTGGGAGTCTGACTAACCCCTTCACAGTCTACTAGAAGTGATATAACACAAGCTTTTTCAAAAGCAAAAGTTTTTCAATATGAGACAGGTTACGTCTTCATGTGGAAAAAGGGAAAAAAGAATCGGTGTAAAAGACACAAGCTTTTGTCACGTATATTTGATTTAGTGATGTTGTTGTACAGATAGAGTTCCTTGGTTTGAGGCAGGGTTGTGAATCTGTTTGTACAATATGTAGGTACACATGGTTGTGGCTAAATCTAATCTTTTTGATTAGTGAAAGTTAACAAGGAGATACAGAAATGTCTGATTGTCAACATCGGTAAACAACAACGTGATTTTTCCAAATTTTGTGGGGGTTTACTATGTCAAAACAACGGTCTTGCACACGCTCTCTGATACGCAGAAGGGGATTTCACTGGTATTTAAAATTTTGGAATATCTGTAGAATTTCTTAAAGATTATAGATCAGTTTTCCTACTTGTGTCGTAGTGAGTCTACCACAGGATTTTTTTTATCTTTTCTTTTTATGTTTTCATTCTCCTTTTTTATGGGTGATAATTATAAGAGCATAAAGTTATGATATAAAGGTAAACAACTTATGATACATGGTTAAATTCTGCTGTAGTTATTCCTTATTAGAACGAATCATCAGATAATTGTCTCTATTAGAACGGATCATCAGATAATTGTCACGTGCAGAGACGAACAAAACAATTTTATCGTTTTTTACAGTTATCCACCAATCCGTTCTATTTAAGAGTCCATGCATCAAAAATTTCCATGATACATGCATTTATGATGCAGTTTTCGTAAATCCTAATAAATGACTTGTGTTTTCAAAAGAAAAATGACTACTACAGTACACGTCAAGGATGAGAAATATTTGTCAAAAGGGTAGATTCTTACGTCGTCATTCTATTCGTGTGGAGTGACGGTGTGGTTTAATCTGGACCACACAGTTTAATTCTGCGTTGAAATTGTGTGGTCAAGATTGAACCACACCGTCGCTCCACACGGATGGAGTGACCATGTGTGAACTTCCCTGTCAAAAGGGCCGACGAGAAACGTTTGATTAGACAGATTGCTACACGACACATCAATAGTCATTTTGTCACTTAAAAATAAAGGGAAACTTGACAAAATATGCTTAAAAAGTAAAAGATTTGTGTGGTATGTCCCGTAAATAGTGTATAGAAATTTATGCTTCAGTGGTATTTCGGTAAGGTTTAGCGTAGCCCGCCACGTAAATTTGTAGGTTTTGCGTAGCCGCAATAAAAAGTGCAGCTGATTAAAAAAAAATTACCCACGTAAAACCCATGAAAATGCTAAGTAAAAGTGACTCATCGTTAACAACCTAATTTTCTATAACCGTGTAAATCAGCTAACCTATTCAAAACCAACTCAAATCCTACGTAAACATTGCGTATTTTTAAGACCTATTCAAAAGTTGAAAAAAAATGACTTTTGGATTTCATCTCATCATCTCTCTCACGGCATCTTACAGTAGAAGAATTTTTACCGCCGATGACTGTAGCGTAATACCGCCGTAATAGTCGCGTTTTCGTGGGGGGAAGGTGCAATAGTCCTCGTATCCGTCTTGATTAATGTACGAACCCATAACCTGTTAAGTATTTTCTTTTTATTTTTTTTATTTTGTCGTCGTCGTCGTTGTTGTAGTTGTTAATGAACTCGCCTAGTCTGATAATCATTGTTAAAAATGTCTAGTCTATCCATACTTCGTATATTCATTTTGATGGAGTACAGATGAAGTTCATGCATTAAGCTGCAATGGCATTTTCTCGAGTTGTCTGATTTTCGATTTTTCGAGTTGTTTGATTTTTATTAAGCTTCTTATATTCATTGATTTTTTTCGAGTTGTCTGATATTCATTGTTTCGATTTGTCTCATTAAGATGCAACAATTTTCGATTTTTACGGACAACGCTAGACAAATTCTACTACTATGAACACACTAATTTGTCAAAGTCTTTGCCCATCTATTCAAAGTCTTTGTGGAGAAATGATGAGCAGAAAGATTAGTGTTTCTGTGGAGGGGAAAAATCAAGCTGTCTGATTTTTATTATTTCCAATTGCTATGAGAGGGATCTTTAGAAATCTGAATTCCTCACCTCAATTTCAGTTTCAGCAGCCTTTCACCTTTTTCTTTTATACAATCTTATTATTATGTAGTTGCAAATCAATGGCAAACAAAGATATGATTATCACTCTCTTGAACGTGGCTATATTCGACATCTTGCAACCATGACTTACAATCCATTATTTCTTCGTACTTTGTATGTAATTTGTTTAAAATGTAAACTAATATTTACCGTTTATATACATGTCATTGTGCAGATGTCGAGTTTACCGTCATATATTCTTCCTAAAGACCAGCACTATAAAAGAGGCGTTTCATGGAGGTGTACAGCTGAAATAATGAACCAAATTCAAATTCGCTTAAAGAGCGTTAAATTAAAGGAAATTTTTTTGGCCTTACCGTTCCGACCATTGATTGATGCTAGAAAAAAGGTTGCATGGTCTGGGGTGTTGATCCATCATTTATTAATGCACCAGGTGTATTCACCTTTTGAAGACGAGTTATAGTTTGTCGTTGGTTCCACCTACTATAGGTTTGGTTTAATAGATTTTGCATTGATCACCGGAATGAATTTTAGTGATGTTCCCACTAATGATGATAAGGATGCACGGAGACGCGAGAAGAGGCTTATCTAGACATATTTTGGTAAGAGTGAAAGGATAAAACTAAGTGATCTAAAGTCGGCGTTTGAGACATGCACCGTGAAAGAAGACATATTCAACTTGGATTATGTTACTTTATGGAAGCTTGTGTATTCGGAGCGGAGGGCTCTGCCTTTTGTTTTAACGGACCTACTGTGTTTTGTGGAGGATGTGGATTTCTTCATACGTTATCTGTGGGGACACGAGGCATTCAACGCACTTTGATTGGGTTGAAGAAGAATGATCTGGTGAAGCACAAACAAAAACTTCTCGGGAAGTCAGAGGCCAAGTACACTGTAGGTGGATATGCGTTGGCATTGCAGATCTGGGCGTACGAGTGTTTTTCTGATTTCACACCACAGTCTGCTAGTATAGATACCGATGCCGCATCGTTCCCCCGGATGTTGAGATGGAAGGCGTACATTAATCAAGACGGAGAAGAGGACTATTGCACCTTCCCCCCACGAAAACGTGACTATTACGGCGGTATTACGCCACAGTCATCGGCGGTAAAAATTCTTCTACTGTAAGATATATGCCGTGCGAGAGATGATGAGATGAAGTCCAAAAGTCAAATTTTTTCAACTTTTGAATAGGTCTTAAAAATACGCAACGTTTACGCAGGATTTGAGTTGGTTTTGAGTAGGTTAGTTGATTTACACGGTTATCGAAAATCAGGTTGTTAACGATGAGTCACTTTTACATAGCATTTTCGTGGGTAAATTTTTTTATTTTTATTTTTGAATCAGCTGCACTTTTTATTGCGGCTACACAAAACCTACGAATTTACGTGGTGGGCTACGCAAAACCTACCGAAGTACTACTGAAGCATAAATTTCTGTACACTATTTATGGGGCATACCACACAAATCTTTTACTTTTTAAGCATATTTTGTCAAGTTTCCCAAATATTGTGGGATTCACTATGCATGGTACAATTTCAGCTCTCATCTCTAGAAGAAGACATTCATGCATAAGAGTGACCCCAATGGTGGTATTTACACATCCTCTAAAATTAATATAGGGTGACTTATAACACTTTGTCTCTGCAGTGGCCCTCTTTCCCACCCCCAATCCCTAATAAAAATTAGCAGAGCCCCTAAATATGAAGGTTCACTTAGAGTGAACACTACCACTTTATCCATCTTTTTTAATTCATTTCTCTCTCCCACCCACCTATTCCTCATCTCTTCCAAATTTCTTTCTCCGAGTTGCTATGTGATTCATCCACGAGGAGATCTTTTTTGTGCAAGAAATATAAAATATTTTCCATCAAAGATAAAATTTTAATTTGTGAATTCTTCCCATTTTATGTGGATAATTTTTTTTACAATTCAGGTACTGCTCTTTTTCTGTGTTTGAGCATATCAATTTTTTTTTATTTCGAAAATAGCATATCACTTGTAATTTTTTTTACAATTCAGGTACTGCTCTTTTTCTGTGTTTGAGCATACGACAATTTTTTTTATGAGCGGATACGATAAATATATATATATTTTTTGGCAAGAATGTCAACTATTAAAATCTCACCTCGTAGGTATAAAATATGTCATTCCGATTTCTATAAAATAAAAAATGTGTTGATAAGATAAATTAATTAGTTGAGTGTGAGAGAAAAGTAATTTTAGGGAATAATATAGGGAGTGCTTATTGGAGTATGTTGTTTTATAGGGTGTTAAAAAGGTGAATCTGAACGGAAAATAAGATAAGTTGGGAGTGGAATAGGGTGTACCACTGGGGTCACTCTAACATGTACTTTGAAAATTGTGGCCCCAAATAACAAAACAAAAAAATAAAGGGAAACTTAAAAAAATATGCTTGAAAAGGTTAATACTGGTGTGATATGTTTTAAGGTTATAACATTAAAAAAATATGTTTGAAAATTTTTTCATTTCGTATTCGCCATCGATTCGCTACGGAATAGTTATAGAATGTTTTTGAGACATTTTTAAATGTTATATTTTAAACCATACCACACAAATAATAATCTTTTTGGACATATTCTTTCAAGTTTCCAAAAAAGAAAAGGAAAAGGGTGCTCCAAATAAGTTTATTCTGATCATTCACAATAGATATATATATATATATATATATATATATATATATATATATATATATATATTGTTGAGGAAATTCACAATATAAATTTAAGCATCTGAAAATCCATTATTTAAGGATAATTTTGTTATTTCACACTCTATTTAAGATACATTAATAATTTTATTAATGAGTGTGATTTTTCTTTCTCCAACAATTCAAAAAAGACGGAGAGAGTAACACATATCGGACCCCACCGTGCAACAAATTATTCATAACTTAGTGTATTTAAAATAATTAATACATCATCCTGTCTTGATAAAATAAAGAGAAAACAAAAAGTTTTTCGGATTTAAATGAAGACAAATATTTCTTTTTTACCAATCACAACAAAGAAAGAAATCAAAGGAAGAGGAACACACGTGCTTAATAGTTTTTCGTCACATAAAAATAAGAATGCTACCCCTCAAAAAAAAAAAAAAAAAAAAAATAAGAATGTTGGTATTGGGAGAAAAAAATTTCATATGTGTAAGTTGTAAGAAAAAGATGAAGCGTAATTACACCACTATTTGGACGGTGATTTTGTTGAATGTCATTCTAAGTTTGACATTCTTATTTATCAAAAGACAAAATATATCAAATACTCATCACTACTAGCTATTGGTTAGATGTATTTTGGTTATACTCACTGTCTTCTATGACTTTTGAATTAAACTTTTTATAACAAGAGGTAATACAATAATCGAAGGAACTTCTGTTATTTATTTTGTTTTGTACAAAACTTAGTTGTAAATGACATGTTTTAATCTAAAATGATTGAAAATGACAAACATGTAGTAACACATGTATAAAAATATAATAACACATGTAGTGACTGTCATTCTCAACCATTTAAGTTTAAAACATGTCCTTATGGACTCTGATTCATTTTTAAACATCCTTTGACACTACTTTTGATCACATGCATTACGTTGTTAAGCGATTCAAATAGACAATTGTTTTACGTCTTGATTTTCTTTAGGTGGTTATGTTCACACACAAAAAAAAAAAAAAAAAAAAAATTATTTATTTAATTTTTTATTTTTTGTTGTTGTTGTGAGAGAGTGGTGTGGATTTGACAAATGTAGCCAAATGTTGCGAGTTAGTGCGTCTGATTCGACAAACACAAAGTAGAAGAAAGGACGTGGGCAGCTCCAAGTCAACATTTCACTTATATGTGGGTCCCCCTTTTTGTTAATCTGTTCAAAATTACTCTTAACTTTTGTCACGTGATCATTTATAGATCTAAACCCTTCTCTTAAAAAACAATTTAGTTCTAAATCTTCTAATTTTATAAAATACTCCTTAAAAAAAAGAAAACATGTTTATATCTCTCGTATTGGAAAAATGAAACAAAGATATCGACATAATGCGTGAAAAATGTAGCACAAAGCTCTCATATAAGAGAGTTGACATTATCCCCAAAATCTGGTTGTGTGAAGTGAGAAAGTTCATATCTTAATACATGGTGGGTGAAACAACCACAAGCTCTCAATGCGACACTTTAACACGCCCCAAGTGTGGGCCAGCATACAAGGCCAACAACAGCCTAACACTTCAGACAATAAATGGTGGCTCCGATACCATGTGGAAAATCTGAGCTCAAACCCATATAAGAGGAGCCTCATCCCCAAAACCTAAGTTGTGAGGTGAGGGAAGTCCATCTCTTAATATGGTGGGTGGAACAACCACAAGTTCTCAATGCGGGACACTTTAACATAATGTTGAAACATAATTAAAGTAATATCATGAATTAATCATTTTATATCCGACGATGATGATAAATAGTTACTGGTCACGGACGACTACCCAATGTGAGAATTATGCTCGGATTAAGTGTTTACCGTTGTATTAAAACCAATTGATGTTAGTAAATGTGCTACTTTATTTCCTTATCCAACAGTTTTTCTGCGCCTCAGTCAAATCCTCTTACGCTTGAGCAGTCAGGATGCTGGTACACCCCAACAATCCCCCCAGCATCTTTAACCCATAAAGACTCTTCTTCAACTTGCACACAAGATTCCCATTTCCTTTAACCTGAAAATCCTCTGGCTGCTCCATGTAGATGTTTTCTTCCAAATCACTGCCAAGCCAAGAATAGTCCGGATATAAGACGTTTTCACAACAGGAGAGAAAATATCACCAAAACCAATGCCCTTCCTCTGACTAAATCCTTTGACTACTAATCTCGCCTTATACCGAGGTGTATAATTATTGTCTTCGTTTTTAATTTTGAAAACCCACTTATTCTTCAAATCTTTCTTCCCCTTAGGCAGTTTCACCTACTAATATGTGTGATTGTCATGCAAAAACAGTGGAAAAACAGATAATTTACAATTGATCAAAGCCACAGTATTTAAAGCCATACGGCTGTGTAGTTGAACTATCTAGGACTCACTACTTTAAATAAAAGATAAACTATATTCCTTGTATTTTAAACTACTAGATAATTTATCACATGATTTATCACTTATTCAAAATAATGCTTGAGATAAATACATCCAACTGATCACCTTTTATCTTTGAACAAATAACCAAAGTCAACCTAGTCACCACTCCTTATCACTCATCACCTTATCTCTCCTGCACATCATTTATGTCGGACTTTATGTCGGATTTTTGTTGTTCTTCTTCCTTAAGAGAATGAGCATTTGCAGCAGCATCATCTTGATGTTTAATACCCTCCCTCAAAGTTGGCCGGGGGAGGAGGCCAAGTTTGGGTGAGCAGAAGACGAGGGTGGCTTTCGACATAGGTTTGGTGAAGATGTTGGCAACCTGAGCTGCAGTAGGGATGTGCTTGGTGACAAGTTGACCGCTGGCTACCTGTTCGCGGACAAAATGGTAATCAAGCTCGGTGTGTTTACTCCGAGCATGAAAGACAAGATTGACCGATAAGTAGAGCGCGCTGAGATTAGCACAGTAAAGAATGGACGGTTGTCGGACTGGAAGACCGAGATCGTTCAGAATGAAGGTCAACCAGGTCAATTCAGCAGCTGTGTGGGCCATGGAGCGATATTCCGCTTCTGTGCTTGAGCGGATACTGTGTGTTGCTTTTTGGCGCACCAAGAAATCAAATTGGATCCTAAAAACGTGCAATAGCCGGTGGTTGAACGGCGAGTTAACGGGCAGCCGGCCCAATCTGCATCAGAATAGGCAGAGAGTTGCAGGGACGAATTGGAGGTAAGAGAGATGCCTTGGGAAATGGTCCCTTTGACAAATCGAAGAATACGGCGAACCCAGGTGAGATGATGAGCAGCAGGGGCTTGCATGAACTGAGAGGCAAAGTTCACACTATATGCTAGATCTGGCCGAGTAAGTGTAAGATATTGCAAAGCTCCAACCAAGCTTCTGTACAATCTGGGATCTGCAAGAGGAACTGGTGTGTGTGGGTGCTTCATTTTGGAGTCCATTGGGGTGGAAATTGGTTTACAGTCTAGCATCTAAGCTCGTTCGAGTATGGTGTGGGCGTAATGAGAAAGAAGATGTAGTCGGTGTTGGTTAGATTCGAAATGAACGTCGATGATTCGATTCGATTAAGCTCGAAAAAAGAACGATTCGAGTTCGATTCGAACCTTCGAACGTCGAGCCGAACGGTAGGTATTTGATATTCGTCTATCGAGCCGAACCAGATCGAACACGTTCGCTCGAACTATTTTATATTTAAAAAAAACTATATAAAAATATATATATATATATATATATATATATATATATATATATATATATATATATATATATTAAATATTAAATTAAAATAGAAATCAAAATCAAATTAGGGTTAGAAGAAGAACCCTATATATATATATATTCTTCTATTCTATTACAAATGGTTCGTTCGAGCCGAACCGGACCGAACATGTTTCCTAATATTCCAGTTCGAACCCGAGCCGAACCTTGCTAAATTAGGGTTCGATCAGTTCGAGCCGAGCCGAACCTTAGGTTCGAAAAATTTGAGCCGAGCTCGAACCCTACCAGGGTTCGGTAGGGTTCGGCTCGTTTACAGCCCTAGTGTTGGTGTACTGAACCTGTACGCCAAGAAAGTGATGCATAGGGCCTAAGTCCTTCATTGCAAACTCTTTGCTGAGGAGAGAGATAAAGGAGTCCACAAATGATACATTTGAACCTGTCAAGAGTATATCATCCACATAGAGCAGCAAGACTAGCACTTGGTGGTTAGTGTGACAGATAAATAGTGAAGGATCAAACAAGCTACATTTAAACCCATAGCACAAGAGAAAGGTACTAAATCTATCGAACCAGGCCCTGAGGGCCTGTTTCAATCCATATAAAGCCCTGTGTAGTTTACATACATGATTAGGGTATTGTGGATCAACCATACCAGGAGGTTGATCCATGTAGATGTCTTCTGTGATAACCGTGTAAGAAAGCGTTTTTTACATCTAATTGCTTAACAGGCCATTTAAAGTGTAGGGCAACGCATAAGATCAGTCTGATGGTCCCTGGTTTAATTACAGGGGAGAAATTTTCCAGATAGTCTATGCCATCTATTTGGTGATACCCTTTGGCCACAAGTCTGGCCTTAAGTCTATCTAGCATACCATCAGCCTTGAGCTTAGTTTAGAAAACCCATTTAGACCCAATAATGTGCATGTGGGGTGTCCGGGGTACTAAGGTCCAGGTCCTATTGGTAGCTAGGTCAGCTAGCTCCTCCAGCATAGCATTTTTCCAACCTGGGTGTTTCAAGGCAGTTTTGACTATAGTAGGCTCTGGTGGAATGTGTGTGTAGGACAGCTTCAGGGCATATTTGGGATTGGGTTTGAAGATTCCATGTTGTGACCTGGTAACCATAGTGTTGAGCTCAGGTTCAGGTAATGACATAGGAGTGTCTGGATATGTTGAGTGTGACTGGGGGCTTGTTGGTGATGTTGGAGGTGTATGAGGACTTGTTGGTGATCCGGGAGGTGTCATGTGTTCTAAGTCCTCTGAGGGTGGTGCACTCTCAGAGGTTGTATCATGGTCTGGACTTGTTGGTGATCCAGGGTGTGTCATGTGTTCTGAGTCCTCTGAGGATGGTGCACTCTCAGAGGTTGTGTCATGTTCAGGTTGTTATGGAGTGTGTAAGGATGAAGCAGTTTGTGGTGTGTCTTATGGTGTGGTGAAGGGGGTGTCTAGGAGTGTGTCTGGTGCCTCAGGTACAACTATGATTTGTGAGTTTGGTGAGTCTGAGTGGTGGTTTTGGACATGTGGCATAGGAGTATTAGTGGTAGGTGAGTCAAATTTGTGAGGGATCCAGGATTCAAACACATCTTCAATATATGAGGGTTTGACATGGGAGTCTTTGAGGTGTTCTTTATAGGGCACCAAGGTCTCATCAAAGGTTACATGCCTAGAGATGTAGGGTTTTCTAGTTTGAGGATGATAACACTTGTAACCTTTGTGTTGGTTGATGTAGCCTATGAAGACACATGGTATGGTTTTAGGGTCAAACTTGTTGTTTTTTGTGTCCCAAGTGTAGGGATAACATCTGGATCCAAACACCCTTAGGGAGGTATAGTCAGGTGAAGTCTAGTGCAAGGTCTAATAGGCAGTTTCAAAGTTTAAAGCTGAGGTAGGTAACCTGTTCATTATATAGATAGCTGTTGCAAAGGCTTCTGGCCATAGATAGAGAGGAGTCATTCTGTGGAAGAGCATGGTTAATCCTAGTTCCCTTATTGTCCTATGCCTCCTTTCTACAGAGCCTGTTTGTTCTGGTGTATGAGGGCAGGAAATGTAGTGTAGCATCCCTTTACTTAAGAAGTGCTCTTTTAAATGATTGTTTAGAAATTCTCCTTCTCCATCTGAATGAAAGATCTTTATCTGTTTGTTAAACTGGCACTGAACATATTTTTCAAAAGCAAGATAAGTATTGAAAAAATCAGACTTGTGTTTTAATGGAACTAGCCATGTATATTTGGAAAAATCATCAACAAAGCATGCATAATAATAGAATTTTCCTAAAGAAGCAACTAGGGCTGGCCCCCACAAGTCACAGTGTATTAAATCAAATATTTCCTTGATTTTATGTTCAGAATCATAAAAAGGCAACTTATTTAACTTCCCTAACTGGCAACTTTCACAGATCTGATCTGTGTTTATTTTTCCTAACACTTGTATGAGCCCTTTATTCTTTAACCGTTGAACTGCTGCTAATTGAAAGTGTCCTAGCCTTTGGTTCCATGTCTCTACTGTTCCAGCTTTGAATCTGTTAGAGTAGAGAGTTGTGGGTGTGCTGGACCAAGTGTATAGATCACCTGTCCTTTTCCCTGTCATCAGTGTAGTTCCTGTTTCTTTTTCCTTCACATTGAAACCATGATTAGTGAATTCACAGCTTACAAGAAGCTGATTTGTGAGTTGTCCTACTGACAGTAGGTTTTTCTTTAAATCTGGAACTAGCAATACATCATGAAGTGGGACTATTTTGTTGGTTTTTGTGAGACACACCTTCCCAATCCCATGTATGGGTAGGTGTGTTCCATTTCCAATAATAACAGAATCACTTCCATTGTAAGGTTTAATGCTTGAGAGCATACCTGAGTTATGGTCCATATGATTTGAAGCTCCAGTATCCAAGGTCCATTCAGTGTCTGCTACAAAGTTGTCTAGTGTCAGGGCTGCAAGTGCTTGTGGAAGAGAGCTTGCCCCTTGATCAGTGTTTTTTGGCACCCACCAGCAAATCTTGGCAATGAGTCCTGACACTCCATAGTATTTGAAGGTCTCATTTTTGTACATCTCTCTTTCAGCACTTGTCATCTTGCTTTGTCCTTCAGGTGGTCCTCTCCTGTTTTGGTTTCTGAAATCAGGTTTGTTTTTCTGGGCTTGAAACCCTCTCCCATATGAATCAAATCTGGAGTTGTTGTCTGAGTTCATTTTGTTTCCTTGGTTTTGTTGTGTTTGTCCATAAAAGGCCATCTGTGGCATTGTTGTCAGATTTTCTGAATCATTGTGTGCATTGAGCCAAGTCCTTCTTTGATCAAAATTCTGGATTTGTGATACCAGCTATTGATAGGTAGGTCTTGGAGGTTTCAACATAGTTGTTGTGAAGGTCTCATATTTGGGACCAAGACTAGTGAGAAGGTAATATACCTTATCTGAATCTGGAACTGACTTTCCTATGGCAGCCAGATTGTCACATAAACCTTTGAAGATTTTGATGTGTTCGTTCACTGACACACCATCTTGCTTCCTTAGATAGGTAATATGTTGTTTTAGGTTAAATTCCCTTTCCTGGGAATCCTGAGCATAAGCATCTTTTAAGGCATTCCAGACTGCATTTGTTGTGTCCAAGCCAATTATTATACTGAGGGATTCCTCAGATAGTGACCCAATGATCCAACCACGCAGCAATCTATCTGCTTTCCTCCATTTGAGGAAGTCCTCTGTGAGAGTCTGCTCTCCTGTTGCTGTTGATGCATCTGTTGTGGAACTCTGTGTCCTTGTGGAAGCGTATTTGGCAGGTGCTGGTGTTTCATCTGTTAGATGCCCCACCAAATCCTGACTTTCTGCCAAGGCAAGAGCTTGTTCACGCCATAAGGGGTAATTTTGAGAGGTAAGCTTCAGGGAGATAAAGCTACCAACGTTTTGTGAGAGTGTTGACATGGCGTTTGCAGCGTCTGGCTTTGATACCAAGTGGAAAAACAGAAAAAATGGTGAACTGAAATATTGAGTTTATTAACCTTTAATCTCAGATAATTTACAATTGATCAAAGACACAATATTTAAAGCCATACGACTGTGTAGTTGAACTATCTAGGACTCACAACTTTAAATAAAAGATAAACTCTATTCCTTGTATTTTAAACTACTAGATAATTTATCACATGATTTATCACTTATTCAAAATAATGCTTGAGATAAATACATCCAACTGATCACCTTTTATCTTTGAACAAATAACCAAAGTCAACCTAGTCACCACTCCTTATCACTCCTCACCTTATCTCTCCTGCACATCATTTCTGTCGGACTTATGTCGGATTTTTGTTGTTCTTCTTCCTTTAGAGAATGAGCATTTGCAGCAACAGCATCTTGATGTTTAATAAAAACTCCATCTTGTTTTTCATAGCATCAAGCCATTTATCTTTATGTTCATCATCCATGGACTCCTCAAAACATTGAGGCTCTCCACTATCTGAGAGCAAAACATACTCAGTCACTGGATATCTAGTAGAAGGGTGTCTATCTCTAGTAGATCTTCTAGGAATACTTGGTGGAGCCTCATCTGACACTGGTTCCTCAATCATATCATCATCAATGTTATGATCAAAATCAACTGCATCATTTACATCATCCTGCTGATTACCCTGGTCATCAACTGCATCATGCTCCTCTATGGGTGTAGGAGAAATTATCTCCAAGTCAGCTTAACCATCACTAGCCTAAGGTGTTGAACTCTGATTTTTATCAACATCCTGCAAAGTCTCATTCTCTGCAAACACAACATCTCGGCTTCTAATCACTTTCTCGTCAACAAGATCATAAAATTTGTACCCAAACTCATCTTGACCATAACCCAAAAAATTACACTGTTTAGTCTTAGCATCAAGCTTAGACCTATCATCTTTAGGAATGTAAACATAAGCTTTACAATCAAAAACTCGTAAATAATGGTAAGATACATATTTACCTGACCATACCTTATGAGGAACATCATTCTGCAAAGGAACGCATGGAGACAAATTTAGTACATGAACCACTGTACTCCAAGCTTCACCCCAAAACGATTTAGGCAATCCGGCTTGTGAAAGCAAACATATGACTCTCTCCACTAATGTTCTGTTCATCCTCTCTGTCAAGCCATTCAACTGTGGAGTCTTTGGCGGAGTATCTCATGTCTGATACCCTGCTACTTGTAGTAATAATGAAACGTACCTTTGTATTCACCTCCATTGTCGGTCCGAATACACTTCAACTTCTTTCTAGTTTCCCTCTCAACTGAAACTTGAAAATAGTTGAACATGTCTAACATTTGATTTCAAAGTGTAGACCCAAAGTTTTCTTGAGTGATCATCAATAAAAGTCACAAAATAGCGGGAACCACCAAGCGTCCTTGTCTTCATAGGACCACAAACATCAGAATGAACAAGCTCAAGTACTTTTGACTTTCTTGAAGGTGGATTTGATTTAAAAGAGTCTCTATTTTGCTTCCCTGCAAGACAATGAGCACACTTCTCCAAATGCAAACTGCTAGAACAAGACAATAAATTTTTCTTAGATAAGACAATCATTCCTTTCAAGCTCATATGACATAACCTCTTATGCCACAACTCGGTTTCATCACGTGACTCCACTGTATGAGCCTCATCAACAATAACTTTGGCTTGAGTCAAGAAAAATGTAGGTGTATTTGTACCTCTAGCCACAACTGAAGACCCCTTTGTGAGCTTTTACTTATCACAAGAAAATGAGCTATTATAACCATCATTGATGTGATCTATGACCGGATCAGATCTGAAAATGCCCGAGGACTTGACTGATGGCACCAATAAGACGAGCACCTCGACCTTTGGTTAACCCGTAACCAAAAACCTTGGTATAACCTAAACCCTTAGATAACCCGTATCTAAGAACCTCGGTGTGTGGACACCCACAAGGTACGCTCACGACCTTGATAAGTCTGTTTGGAATCCTCCACGTGAGAAACTCACCAAAGCTTAATCGCTTTAAATAAAATATGCATCACTCAAATTTTTCAACTGATTGTAAAAGTTACATATAATGCCTTTTTATAGTCTAGAATGAAAGAGATAAACTACTCCTAAAGCGACGTGGGACAAATTTATTTAATAAAAATAAAAATATAAGAAATAAATACTAGTAAAATTCTAAGAAAATCTTCTAAACTTGCAATGTGGGATAAAATGCCGGCTTCTTCCACACTCTTTCTTTTTCTTCTTTTTCCTTTGAAAACCACCATGAATCTTGCCCGGGATCACATCATTCCCTCTCGGTATGGAAAGGATTCGACCTCGAATCCGAACATCAACACCTCGAACAACGCTCGGTGTACTGGACTTGCTCTCCAACTTGGCTCCGACTTTAACAACGTGAAGTGGTGGATCTTTATGTACCTGCAAAAAAGAAGAAGAGGAACCGAAACGAACAGCCAATGAAGTTAAACACGGCCTCTTTTCCCCACTTTGCACAACAGATTTTGCACCTATTGTTTGCTTTTAACTTCCCGACGTTGAGCAAATTTAAGTTGCTCCGCACGTGTGTCTTGGGGGAATAATGAAACCAAAGTAACCTTCTTGCCCCGGTGATGTAATGCGTACACATCATAGTTAACCCGTCGATCAAATTGCCAAGGCCTACCAAGAATAACATGTGCAATATGAATAGGCACTACATCACACATAACCGTATCCTCGAACTTACCAACTTTAAAAGTGATCATCGCTTGCTTTGTAACTCTAACTTCCCCACATTCATTCATCCATTGTAGCTTGTATGGTTGGGGATGTTTAGTAGTCTTAATGTGCATGTCTTCGACCAACTCCTTGCTAACAACATTGGTGCAACTACCCGAATCGATTATCAAACCACACAACTTATCTTCTATAAAGCAACGTGTTTGAAAAATGTTTTCATGGTGCATACTAGCATCTACTTTGACTTGGTCCACCACAACTTTCTTACTCACACAAATAAATCCTTCAGGTCCAAGCTCGAGTGGGCTTATCTCCTAGGAATCACTCCATTTTTCCTCTTCGGATTGTGTTGGAAATAATATTTGTGTTTTGATGATGATTCGTCACGTAATTAATAAGATCACTTATAACCCATGATGATGAAGTAATAACTAGCTGTTATAGTGCATAATGAAAGAAGAAGCAAGAAACAGTCTAGAGAAAAATGTATAAGTTCTATCTAGAGTCTGAACCTTGTATAGGTTATTTCAGACAAGCATTGTAATAGATAGGAACTAGGCAAACAACTGAGTCGCAACAAGAGAACTGAATTTATATGAAGAATCGAGGATCGACTCGCTTATGCAAGAATCGAAAAGATAAGCTCACGAGAGAACACAGACTCAGCTTGGCCTATCTAAGAAGATCAAGAACCGAGGACACAGACTCGCTTGTTGAAGACTTAAGAACCGAGGTGGCAAACTCGGTTAGAAGTCGATTAAGCCGTGACTATAAATCGTGATTCGAGCAAATCTGCAGTGACTGGCGAACTATAGATCATGTAAAGTCAATAATCTTAAGGACAAAGATTATCAGTTATCAGGAGAAGAAGGAAGTTGAATGGTGTACTCCGACTTAGTCAATAAAAGTCGGATGTCAAGAATACAAGGTACTCAGTTTTGAAGAAGAGTAGAAAACTGAGTTAAGGTCTTGTTGAATTTGAACTGACAAAATGACAAAAGGTCGTACATATGAACGTTGGCTAAACGAAAAATGTAACGGCTACAAGAGCTAGTTGACCGTTACATCACCCCTATAAATACACAGAGAAAAAGGATTGAATAAGGGGGGATCGGAGAAGTTTTAAAAAGCACATAGCTAAAGATCCAGATCCAGAAAATCAGATTTCATATCTAGAAAAGGGAAAGCCAACAGAATTGCCTTGGAGATTTAAAAGAAAGATCCAGTAACCCATTAAGGGGCAGGAAGGCATCTTGGAGCTACAACGCTATATCCAGAAGAATCAGACAGCTCACTGAATTAATCTTTTGATTAATTATAAACCTAACCTTTGTGAATAAGGGCTGGCTATGCATAGTTTGAGGAAAACAACTCCACCTTTCCTCATACGGTTGCAACTTGGTTTCCACAGCTGTTGGTGCAGTCTGCGGACTGTGTGTATGTCAGTGGTGAGTTGGTGAAGGAGTCATCCACCTCCGAAGGATCAGTGTGCAGAATGAAGGGAGCAATCCTACCTTTCTTCATCATGTGTAGACGGTGAAACTAAGGTGTCGTGAAGGACTGTCATTAAGCTAGGATTTTGTAACGGTCATCTCAAGATTCTAGTGATACCTCCTACACCACAGGAGAAGGGGAGACGTACGGGATTACACCACCCGGAACTTCCATAAACAAATCTTGTGTTGATTTATGTCACGGATTTTATCTAACAAAACAAACAAGTAATAAAATTTATAAATCCGGTATTCCCCAAGTGTAGGGATCGTAGTATAGCGATTAATACCGGAGTCGATCACAGGAATCGGGGTATCTAGTTCATTAATTTTCCTAAGGTTGTTACTACTAAATCGAAACTAAAACGATCAAATAAATCGACAGAGGATTGTCACCAAAGCCGTGAAGGATAAAAGCGAAAACGAAATCTAAACTATAAACCATAAAATAAACTAAACAAGAAGATATAAACAACATAAAACAATAATCCACCATTCCAAGAACTATCTCATGATGATCTAATTAAAGATGTGAAGAGAGTTTGATCACAAGAGTAAACTTCAACTTAGTTTATTCATTGAGTAAAAAGATGTATAACAGATACAAAGATAGAGAGACAGCTAACAATAATGTGGGCGCACATGCAAAAGTAAAAAGTCCCTATGACATAAAGTAAACTAGAGTTTGACATATTAATTGTTTATATGACTCACAATTAATATGTCTTTTACAATTAATTTTACAATTAAATAAGGTGTACAAAATATTATGCACGAAATCCTAAAGGCTCAAAGAATCTGTTCACGAGCACTGTTGAAGCCTCCTCAGCAGACCGAGTCTCACGAGTAATATTTCTGAGTAATATTTCCACCCCCAAAAGCTGGTCAGATATGTTGATGCAACCAAGTTTGCTACTTAGTCTCACGAACATAAGAGGTGGAATAGCCTTGGTAAGAATATCGGCGATTCTCGATCTGCTGAGGAACATAACTGGAGTTGAATAATCTTGGCATCAATCTGTCTGTCAATGTCCACATGCTTGGTTTTATCATGATGGATGGATCTTCTGCCATGCATAAGGCTGAATTATTATCACAACAGAGTGTGATAGGTTCTTGTCTGATTCGTTGAAGTTGTCGGTTCACCAAGACTTTTTTAGCCATGTAGCTTCACAAATGCCAAGTACAAGTGCCCTTAGTTCGACCTTCAAGATCGCTTCTTGACACAAAGAGGTTGTTTCTTGCTCCTCCAAGTAACCAGTTCCCCATATATATGAGCAATAGCCTGTGGTAGACCTCCTCCACAATGTGACATCCAAATTGATCGGCATCGGTGTAGACCTTGATTGATCTATCAGGAGACTTGGTGAAGTGCAGGCCTTGGCCAGGAGTGGATTTTAAATACCTCAGTATCCTATTCACTGGCATCCCAATGTTGCTCAGTAGGGCAATGCATGAATTGACTGACCAGATTGACCCCATATGCAATATCGGTCTTGTGTGAGAAAGGTATATGAGTTTGCCTACAAGCCTTTGATATTGTTCTTTCCTGACAGCAATGTCACCATGCAGTAGGGTATGACTGGGGTCTACTGGAGATACAGCAGGTTTGCATCCCAGCATGCCAGTTTCCTTCAGTAGGTCCAGGACATACTTCCTTTGGGAGACTGAAATGCCATTGGTGTTTCTAGCTACTTCCATACCAAGAAAGTACTTGAGGTAGCCTGATCTTTAACTTGGAACACCTTTGCCAAGAGAGTCTTCAAGTTCGGATCTCAAGATGTGGAAGTCAATATGGCTTCACCCCACATATATTTTGGAACATTTGTGGTAAACATAATAGACCTAGCCATTTCAAGCAGATGCTGTTTTTTCTCTCAAGAACCCCATTTTGGCTTGAGGGTTTCAACACAACTCACTGATATGGACAATCCCTTTATCCATCAAGAAATTACCGAGATGAGACTCATAATATTCAAGAGCATTGTCGGTCTTTCAAGATTTTGATCTTAGTGTCAAACCGAGTGGAGACCATGTTGTAAAATTCTTGAAAGATGGGTCCAACTTCGGACTTTATCCTTCATTAAAAATAACCAAGTGGTTCTCGTGTGGTCATCTATGAAGGTAACAAACCACCTCTTTCCTGTTATGCTTTTACTCTTGAGGGTCCCCATACGTCACTGTGAATTAAGGTGAATGGTGTGGATGGTAAGTAAGGTAATTTTGCATACACAGATTTGGTGAGTTTAGCAAACTGACAAATATCACATTGAAGATCATTCAAATTACAACCTTTAAACAATTCAGGATCTATAGACTTTAAATAACTAAAACTGGGATGTCCTAGTCTATATAGATCCATCAGCCAGCCTTAATATTGTGAATTTCGGACATGGCTTAAGTTGAGTAATGAGATTTTTATTACTAGTCATACGGGATGAGGCCCCAGAGTCAACAATCCAGTTTCATTACTAATAGATGAGTAGAATTTACATGATGATCTAATTAAAGAATGTGGTTCACCTCTCAGGTAGGAGTTAGGCTTGCCATGTAGCTTCCAAAGCAAGTGTCCTTGGTGTGATTAGTATGAATTCCTACTCTTCAAGCAAGAGATACCTTGGATTTGAGATTTGGGAGAGGTTTAGTAGCGCCTATCATCAATCTCTCATCTCTCTTTAACATCATTCCAGGGTGAGTTTTCAACATATCTAGATATATTGATTAGATTGACGAATATCAAAACAAGGTGTAAGATCTCTCAATCTAGCAACTTGGTTAATTTTCGTGATATTCAACCTATCAACTTTCATAGTTATGTTACCAATGATTTGTAAAAGAAGAGTGTTCGCTATCCCATCTGCGAGGCAAAGCGTTGAAAATCCATTTTTCATCTTTCCTATGGTGAGAATGTGAGGTAAACTTTACATTGAGTAAAAAGATGTATAAATAGATACAATTGACTCTCGCCATATGGTAAACATCAACAACAATTCACTCTTTCAATTAATTTTACAATTAAATAAGGTGATATTGATTGCATAACACAGCACCTAAGCATAGAAAATTTCTCGATAATATTTCAACTTTAATCAAATTCATCAATCTCTCATCTCTCTCGATATATAAGATTGAATCAAATCTTCAACCTATCAACTCTCGATTGAAAATAAAGAACCTCAATAAACGGATTCACATAGTTTGAACAATTGCTCGGCCTCAAGCATTCAAAGATAAAACGGCAAAGAAACGAAATAAAAGCGGAAAAGAAACAAGAAAAATCGCAACCCCACCTTCTCCCAAGAAGTCTGGGCCGCTAGTAGGTTTTCTCCTAATGATTGTGTATCAATAGGTCTCAATAATGTGTCATTAGGGTTGGAATCCACGCTGCTATTTATAGAAAAGTAAGTCGGTTTTCAGCATGTCGGCCGTGGTCGCCCGTCCGAATTGTGGACGCCCGCCCGATGCCTTGGACTTGCTTCAGACGCCCGTCCACTCAGCGTCCAAACTCTCTGAATCAACTTTCTTCTCCTGGACGCCACCCAATTTTACACGCCACCCAGATCGACGGGACTTGGACGCCGCTTCAAATAGATCCAAATTCGAAATCTTCAACTCTATCTCTTTTCTTCTAGCCAATTCCATCCTTATCTCTTCTATCATCAATATAATTCGACTCTTATCTCTTTTTGATCTTCATTTGAGCATCAAACACGTACTTACAACACATCAAAACATTGCAAAATGTAGTATCTTCCAAATCAATATAAAACCATCAATTTTACACACAAATTATACAATTTCGCAACTAACCCATTAAAAACATCACTTGCTCAATACTTCAATATAAAGCTCGATTTCTATGAAAAACATCCACATATGGGGGAAATTGATATAAAATATATCCTTACAAAACGTATAAAATCACCCTTAACAATTTACTTTATGCTTTTACATTTGTGCTGTGATTGTTTTAATTATTGCATAATCACTTCATCACTTCACTCAGCAAACATTAGACACCCTGAGTCAGCACCAAACTGATACATAGGAGGTTCAGATCTTTATTGACACATCTATTGCACTAAAGGCTAATTCTATCCGCTGCCAGTTAACTAGACTAAGAATAAGTCAGTATTGACTTATACTCAGTTGAGTTAGCTGAACTCCGCACAAGTTAAGGGACATGAACAAAATTGAACTGAGTGTCAGTTTAAGTTTCGGAGAAACTGAGCTCCTGGGTACTTTCAGTTTTGGGAAAGTTTTTGGTGACAAGTTTATTCAACCCCCCTCCTCTAAACTTGTGTTAGCCTTTCCAAGGGACCAACAGATTGTGACATGTATTCTTTCTCACCATGCTTTTCTCCCACAACAATCATTACTCGCTTATTCGCACAATCACTTGCCTTATGCCCAATACCTTTACACTTGTAACATCTAAGCTAGTGAGTGGGTGGATGTGGTATGGCTTGAGTTTTACCACTGTTGTTTTCCTTAGCTTTTTAAGCCTCATTGGAAGACAAACGGTTTGGCCTCGGTGGGCTAGAACGTGAGCCATCATCTCTAGGTTGAAAAGAACGATAAGAATAGGAATTACCTGAACTTCGTTTCTTCATATGATTTTCTGTCATAATTGCCGCATGAACCATCTTCTCTAAAGTATCACAATCCTTCATTTCAACCGGATGTGCAATCTCAAGCCTCAAACTGATGACGGTCAAATTATACTCGTAAAAATCATCAACATTGTCCTTAAATCGAGATTAATAATATATATTTTATATTAAATCACATGTTTATATTTATTATTTAATGTTATGTGATTTATAAGATATAATTTGGTATTTATCCGTTTTTATTATATAATTTGGTATTTATCTGTTTTTATTTATATTTTGGTATTTATCCGTTTTTATTTAAATATGATTTACTTTGGGATAAATATCTATTTTGTAGATTGGGATAATTTTTGGAGGGTAAATACAAATGGAAGAATTAAATCTCAAGATAAATCAAAGAAAATCCGGAGTGCATTGAAGATAAAGATCGGATAAGCACGAAAAGAGGAGTAAGGAAGAGTTGGCGCCAAAGAAGGGGCGCGTAAGGGAGGGGCGATTTTGCCCTGTAGCTTCCGGATCGACTTGGAATTATCCTAACGCGTTTTCATACTTTTTTGGATTTATGAAAACTATTTCAGATTGGTTTAGGCTTATCCTATGCAAATTTTTACTCCTATATATTTGTACATAAATTACACACGAAAAACACACAACATACACACAATTCATATTTAAATCTTCAGTTTTTCTTAGAGCAGTTTTTTACAAGTTCTGCAGTTATGTAAGTTCTTGTATTTATTTGTTCTTTGTTCTTTGTACTTAAGTCCCCCCAATTATTGTTTATTGTTTGAGGTTGTTCATTCTTCTCCGAACGATGTAGATCTAAGGATACGATATGAGGCAGTGGGGATTTCTTGTCTATAAGGGTCCACACGCCCAGATCGGTTATCCGGTGACCTATAGATGACTTTGGTATGATCGAAAACCGTGTTTTTAGTAGATCTATATAATTGCTTTTTGAGTCTCTATTTTATCCGTTACGTATGTAGAAACGCTAAGATTTAGGTTTTCGCCGCGTCAATCTAGCCATGTCTTTATGGTGTGATTGTCCACCTAGAATTTCTTATCTTAGTAGGTATGGCTACGGCTACGTTGCTCGTCTGTTTTAATTAGCGTATGATTAGGAAATACCAATATAGGGCTCCTAGGTCGGCTAATGAATTGATCTTCCGGGACTTTCAGCGAGATCTAGATCTGTTCTGTATTAGGGAATTGTGCACACCTAGTTATACGTAAATCGTAGATTAACATGAGACTGTGCAGGTAATGTTAATGGGACAGAGACTGATGCGATCGCTTAGGAAGTACGCCTAATCACAGGAATGTTGCCTAGGTGAGGAATACGGTTAATATCGGCATCCCTAGTTTTGTAAGCGTGTGAGTCATATGAGACGGAGGCCTAAAAAGCGAAGTCACGTGATGTAGCATAGTGATCTAGATGGCCTACCCGGAGCTAGATCTAGTTTAGGGGATGACTCCCGTAGCCAATATAAAAGAAATACAAATCTGATTAATAGTTGTCAAGTCTAGCTTAATTATATAGAATCTCTAGATCCAAACGATAACATAATAATTGGGGAGGTTAATTACGTTGTTTGTGTCGTGTCCTTTATCTTTCTTGTCTTACATTGGTCGTAGACCGCCTCACATCCCTTGACATGAATGATTAATTGTTTGTATATAAATGATCCACAATTGGTTCTCTGTGGGATCGACCTTGATTCGCTTTAGCTATACTACGATGGACCTAGTCTTCTTGCTAGTATTGGTTTTGGTGGCCAAGTATTTTAATTTCACTTGATCTACGTCATCAAGTTTTTGGCGCCGTTGCCGGGGAACCAACGATCAATTTTATATACAAATAATTTTTTATTCATGTTAAGTTTTCTGTTTTAGAGTCTGTTTTTTTTTTACGTTTTTGAGTCCCTCTGGTTGTCTGCTCTGTGTAAAAAATTCCAGAATCTGGAACAGCTGGCTTCGCTCCCAGCGAGACTGCCTCTCGCCGCCAGGGAGCCTGGTTCTGTTTTCTGGGACTTTGCGTGTCTGTTTATCTCTGTATGTTTAATCCGTAGGTCTGATAGCAGCATGGGAAACCATGTTAAAATTAGTCTACGGTCCGCTTTGTTTTTGTTTTTCTTCTGTTTGCAGAAACCAGGGAAGCAATAATCTGAGTCAGTAATTTTTCATGGGCACTGAGGAAATAACCCAGCAACATGTGGGCTACGAATCTACGATGGGAGAAGTGATGGAAGCAACACCTTTAAAGCACCAAGATGGCTCCGAGAAAATAAATATTAAAAGGTTCAAATTATTCGTGATACAATGTTGAAGGCAAGGTATTACCTTTTTTGCTTATGTTTTACTATCTTTTGGTTTTTTGAGCATAAGTTAGCCTATACATGAACCTGAGTATGAATCTTAGCCCGGAGTTGGTTTGTAAGATTAATTTTATTAGTGTGGAAGGTTCTGCCCCATATCTATCTCATCTGTAGGGGTGTAAGGAAACATGTAGTAGTTGAAGGAAGCAAAGGAATAAAGAGTTCCTCGTAGTTCTGTTAAAATCTCATTGTCCTATGCATGAGATTGCTTCTACTGGCCATGGGAGCAACAATTTGTGTAGTTTAAGCATTCGCAATCTAATGAAGACGTTGAGTTTTGAGAGAGCATAATGAAGCATCATTATAGAGGATATGATTAAAATGGGTCCCTATGACTAAATCTCCTGAGAATTCACTAATTCCTAAAACGAGAGCAGAGGTAAGAGCTTTGTATAAATGGTATGGATAGATGTCGTTTCCTAGGTCTCACAACCAAGGGAAGAATATTAATCCGCAAAAACGACGAGCCCACCACTCATAGTGCTCAAAGGGTCAACATCTAGCGATCCAAGAAGGATGACTGACAAAGATAACTTTTGGGAAAGTCGAGCTGAGGACTTTAAACTCAGAATTACTTCTTCAAATCCCTTAGGATTTCTTTTTTTAATTATTTTTTTATAGGATTTTAGGTTTTGTTTTCTTTGTGTCAAATAAGAGTAACGTGACATATGTTGAGGTTTTTTATTTTGTCGTGTTCCGATGGCCGTTAGGCTAAGGATGTGCAAAACTTTTTTACTCAATATAGGCCACGTGAAATAGAGTTTCTTAGGAGAGTCGTGAAATTGCTAAAAAAAAAGGAAATTTAGCAATCAACCTTAAGATGAAAGCATTAAGAGAGCTTGAGAATTATTGCAAATGTAACAGAGAATGATTGGTGCGAACAAGAACATTTTTTGGTCTGATCAACAAACAATTTATCTTTCTACCGGATGTTGTAAATTTCACACTTTTACGCCTATTCCGGCTTTTCGAGATGATGAGTTTCGTTCTAAATATCACACCAATCCGACCTTGTTGATGACGGTGATGACTTCTACGTGCTACATTGGGTTATTAGTAATTTCGAGGAGAAGCTACATCTCTCTAAGTTGTTGATATCCAATCCAAACGTGAAGCGCGTCTGCGCGAAGTTTCGATCCTATCTTTTACCAATAGGTCACATTGAATCGCTTATATTTACCAAGTGTCTCTTTACTACCGGATTAAATACCTTATTGATACACCGTAAAATTGCCCCGCTCCTATTATAATATTTTATCTTCCCAAATGAGATCATCAACGCCGGTCAAGTATGTCAACGCCGCCATCGATTAAACCAAAGATTATCGAGCTCCTCCGCGACATGTATCAGCGGCGGACCCTGCACTGCGGGCCCGCCAACGAAGTTTATCGCTGACTCTCGCTTATTTCGGCGAGCTTATCTATTGTGAAGATCACCGGCTCGGCCTCTCGACCTCGATTCGTCTACCTCGGCTCGAGGCCTCGATCATCCGCTAAGCCTCGTGATCCTGAGCCCATTATCTTAGCCACGTGTCTTATCCTACTTGTTTGGCCTTAACCAGAACACACACTAAGCCCTAAATGGGCTCATGCCTATAAATAGGAGGTCTCCCCACCATAACGGAATTATTATTGATATATTCTCAATATGCCTAATACAACACTTGGCTCCACACTAAATAAGCCAACTCCTCCAATACCGAGAACTACGCGTGGCTTGATCCTCTCTACAGTGGCACGAGGCACCCTCCACGGCTCACCACAACCACCCCAAACACCATCCATTTGGCCGGAGAGCCACCACTGACACCGAGAAATGATATCCTTCCGCTTGATAACACCGATGTACCATTTTGGCATCATCAAATGGCTCCGTTACCGGGAAATGATTTGAAAGCCATTCTTTTTACCGGTCAGATTATGCATTTTCCGGCGAGATTTATGAATTTTCCGACCATATCTAGATTTTCCGATCAACCTTTTTTACATGATTTCCATCAAAAGCTTCATCTTTTTACAAGATTCACCAGAGATTCAACAAATTTCTAGATATTACAACTGCTTTTATTACATCAAAAAAAAATCAAAAAAGGAAGAGTCGTTTCTTTCACCATCGCCGAATTATCCGTGGCTATTTCAAGAGCTCGAGAAGCCTCTTCTCCAGGAACGGGCTTTTTATGGTCGCTGATTCGAGAGCGACTCCCCGCCGGAGATTGCCGCTCATTACCTCCGCTTGTCTCGCAACCTAAGCTCCGGCCGTTGCTCCAGATTTGTGTCAGTCGATATCGCTTCCATCCCCGCCCCGTAAGTCCTTGTCCTCGTGAGCCTCAGATCGCGCGAATCCAACGTAAAGCACGACCGAGATCGGCCTCCCCGCCGATTTCGACTACACCGCCGCCTCCACCGCTTCTCCGCTTGTTATAAGTGGAAGTCCGACCTCCGGTAGTCCCACTTTCACCGCAGAAGATAGGTCTCTGGTTGCCGCCCCTCTCTCAATTTCGCCGCCATCCGGGAAGCCGTGATGTTTTGGGCAAAATAAAGGTTACGCTAGCAATGGTCGAGAAGTATAGGTAGGGAAAGTTGAATATTCAACTTCATATATTTTTGTATATCAAATAATGAGATGTGGAGCAAGTCGAACCCGAGCCAAGCCTATGGAAATGAACTCGAGCTAGCGAACCGGTTCATTTCTCGATTCAACCGGAATCAAAATCCACGAGCACTATACGATCTTTTAAACTCGGCTTAAGTTTCGATCGAGCTCGCCACAAAATGCCCGCGACTTTATTCAAAACAAGGGGGCCACGCCGATTTTCCTGGTTTTTCTTATTTTCTTCGAGCTCGCCAAGCAAGTAAGCCTGCGATTCATTTTCAAGCTTTATGATTTATGCTTTAGCTTTTTTGACTTCGCGATTTATATCTATAATCGAGCCGCCATTTAGTCAACACACACGGTCACACTAACGTGAAAAGACCCTTAAAAACCTCTACTAGTTCTTACTGCTCATGTATTATGATATGAATGTGCCACATCAATTGCTTCGCTGCACAATCCTCAAGATGGTATGTTGGATCAAACTAAACCACTCGACAACACTCTAAGCGGCGCCGTGCAACCCGCGTGACGCTTTTACCTTATCCTTTTACATTGCTCGAGGATAGGTTGTGTGTTTTCTTTTGTACCTAACTTGCGTGTGATGATACGGGGCAACTCGCCTCGCGACCTTTCGGAACCGCTGGGCTAAATCGCCCCTGCGGTATTTCTAGAGACGGCCCTTATAGCCCATCTTTACATATTATTTCGGCCCCGCCGCCTCCTTATGTTCTACTTGCGCCTCTACCGCCTTATTATACTTTTATCAGCGGCCTATATCGGCCATATTATAACATCTCGGCCCTTGTCGGCTTTGTTATATTCTTTCGCGCGCCTCGGATCGGCCTCATTTTGTTTTACTCAGCGCCTCTATCGGCCTCGTTATGCTTTACATCACCGGCCTCCACCGGTCTTAACACTTTACATCGCTGGCCTCCATCGGCCTCAACACACTACACCACCATGTTTACGGCCCCAGACGGCCTCGCCATACTTTCGATCTCAGATCGGTTTCGCCATAGCTTCGGCCTCCGAAGGCCTCGACTTATCTTTGGCCTTAGTTCGGCCTCGCTCATCAACGGCCTCAGTTCGACCCCACCTTAGCTTCGGCCTCCGAAGGCCTCGACATATCTTTGGCCTTGATCGATCTCGACATCACGATACTTGCGGCCTCAAGAGATACTACACGTGATCTCTTCAGACTCCCTTTGGAAGTTTTAATGGAGTTCTTTCTTCCTTGTTATCCAAACTCAAGACAAAGACCTCGCTTCAAAAAAAAAAAAAAAAAAAAGAAAAAGGGAGTAGGTATACCCCTCATCTTAGTACTTGTGTTTTAATTGGGAAAATTAAAATTTTTGGCCACAAGAATCACGAAGATACAGAGAGAAATAATCAATCAGCCCACGGAGACTTCCAGAGATACAATGAAATTGTTTTTACAAAGTCGAAGAAACCACAACATTCAAATCAGAGTGTATATGTACATACTCCTTCGTGCTTGCATTTTTATTGCGAAAATAGAGAGACTTGTTGAATAAATCTAGCGACAACCTCAATCGCCTCAACGGTTCAAGGCACCAGCGCCAACTACATACGGAACACCGCCTCCTGTTAACCATTGGGGTGCGCTTCAATGGTTCAAAGCATCGCTCCAAGAGTTTTCTTCGCCATGGATATACTCTCATATCCAGCCTTGCGGTGTGGTAATCGAATGATACCGCACCGATTTTGCTTCACCACCAGCGAGCTTTTTACAATGATAGACTTCTAGTATTCTTCGAGAATCATCGCGCTCGACCGTCATTGACTTCGCCACATCGACCGTCGGCGACAATTCACTTTTGCGACCTCAACAACAACTCGCGTTTGCAATCTCAATGACTTCCTCGATAAAGATACATTTCTCAAAGGTCCTCGGCGTCGCTTCAGCTTCTAACGCACGACGCCTCGACTTTCGGCGGTTTTTATTATCCGCAGATGGCTTTGACTTCCGCTTAGTGATTTGGATTCGAGCCGCCATCGATACCTCTTTTATCAACAAATGAAGCCCCGAGTTTTTGAGCCGCTCGATATTTGCACGGAAAACGAAAAGTTTCGTGAATCGACACGACGCTTTTGAAATTCAAATTTGCGCTACAAACGGCGTGTCATCATTACCACCGTCACGACCTATCGACGAAGCGTCCACCTTGTCGATCGAAAGGACGCCACATTTTATGAGACGCAGCGTTCTCGCAGCCCCATTTATATCTCCCGCGTGGCATACCACCTATAGCAATTCGTCAAGATGCTTTGCGCTTTTCGCCAACACAAATGACTTCGCCATCTCGCCGGGATCGCAGAAATGATTAAATCCCGAAACTCAACATGTCGACCTCGGTCGTACCAACGAGCACGGACGATTTACATCGCAAGCTCTCGCCGCGATCGCGGCAAAGAAACGACTCCTCGCGGCATATCTGGATCGCTTCGGCGCCAGGCCCTCAACATGTCGACCTCGGTCGGACCAACGAGCACGGACGATTTACATCGCAAGCTCTCGCCGCAGCCGCGGCGATCGATCGTAACAGCCTCGCGCATATCTGGATCGCTTATCTGCGGCACTCAACATGTCGACCTCGGTCGGACCAACGAGCATGGACGATTTACATCGCAAGCTCTCGCCGCAGATGCAAAGAACGCAACGACTCCTCGCGGCATATCTGGATCGCTTCTACGCTGTGGCCTCAACATGTCGACCTCGGTCGGACTTAACGAGCACGGACGATTTACATCGCAAGCTCGCCGCAGCCGCGCGATCGTAATAGCCTCACGCGGCATATCTGGATCGCTTACGCTGCAGTGCACTCAACATGTCGACCTCGGTCGACCAACGAGCACGGACGATTTACATCGCAAGCTCGAAGCGCAGCCGCGGCGATCGTAATGCCTCGCGCATATCTGGATCGCTTCTACGCCGCGGCACCTCAACATGTCGACCTCGGTCGCACCAACGAGCACGGACGATTTACATCGCAAGCTCTCAAGCGCGCAGCGCGCGATCGTAATAGCCTCGCGGCATATCCGGATCGCTCACGTCGCGGCACTCAACATGTCGACCTCGGTCGACCAACGAGCACGGACGATTCACATCGCAAGCTCTCGCCGCAGCGGCGATCGTAATGACCTCGCGCATATCCGATTAGCTCTATACCGTGCATCTCAAGCCGCAGATCGATTTATCGTAATGTACGACCTTTGCGGCATATCCGACGCTCTATACTTGTGCATTTCAAACCGCTTACTACTAGCGTATATCGAGAACGGCTCTTATAGCACATCTCTTATAAGCCCGATCTATCTCGGCATCATTATTTTGGAACTCGCCATTCGGCGAGCCTTCTTCTATAAGTCCGATCTATCTCGGCATTATTATTTTCGGAGTTCGCCATTCGCGAACATCTCTTATAAGCCCGATCTATCTCGGCATCATTATTTTGGAACTTCGCCATTCGGCGAGCCTTCTCTATAAGTCCGATCTATCTCGGCATTATTATTTCGGAGTTCGCCATTCGGCGAACTTCTCTTATAAGCCCGATCTATCTCGGCATCATTATTTTGGAACTCGCCATTCGGCGAGCCTTCTCTTATAAGTCCGATCAATCTCGGCATTATTATTGTGGAACTCGCCAATCACAAGCACTTCTTGCAAACCCGACTTCAATGACATTGCATTTGCACGGGGCCTTTACATGCGAAGTCAATGCATTATATTATTATATGGCCAACTCTTCTACAACAAGGCAAAAAGGAAAGACGACGCGCCACGACAGTCAACTCGCAGGACAATTTCCTTGCATATAATCCAATTATTTGCTCTATCCCTTTGCTTCAAGAGAATCGCTCAAGCACGCAGAGCAGGGCCCTTGATACACCGTAAATTGCCCCGCTCCTATTATAATATTTTATCTTCCCAAATGCGAGATCGATCAACGCCCGGTCAAGTATGTCAACGCCTCGCCATCGATTAAACCGGTGATTATCGAGCTCCTCCGCGACATGTATCGTATCAAGCCGACCCGCACTGCGGGCCCGCCCAACGAGTTTATCGCTGACCTCGCCTATTTCGGCGAGCTTATCTATTGTGAAGATCACCGGCCTCGCCTCTCGACCATTCGCCTACCTCGGCTCGAGGCCTCGATCATCCGCTAAGCCTCGTATCCGAGCCCATTATCTTAGCCACGTGTCTTATCCTACTTGTTTGGCCTTAACCGTAAACACACACTAAGCCCTAAATGGGCTCATGCCTATAAATAGGAGGTCTCCCTCCACCATAACGGAATTATTATTGATATATTCTCAATATGCCTAATACAACACTTGGCTCCACACTAAATAAGCCAACTCCTCCAATACCGAGAACTACGCGTGGCTTGATCCCTCTCTACAGGGTACGTAGGCAGCCTCCACGGCTCAGCTCACAACCACCCCAAACACCATCCATTTGGCCGGAGAGCCACCACTGTACACCGAGAAATGATATCCTTCCGTTTGATAACACTGATGTACCATTTTTGGCATCATCACTTATCAATCCGGTAAACCTCGTGTTTTCACACATGGGGTAATGCTTTTTGATCTTTATCTTCTCCACCCGGTTTTACTCATATTTTTTGCGGTGGAGGATATAGATGAAGACTGCCATCTTTAGTTGCTTGCTTATTTTTTCTTTTTATTTAGTATATTTTCCTTTGTATCGAGTCTATTGTCAGTTTTCTAAATCATAATGTTGTACTCAAAACAAGTCGGGTTTAATAATTCCAATGTTTCACAAATGTAATCGGCATGAGGGCTCCAGCTAGACCGTCAGCCCCACCAACGCAAGCAGCGACACCGCCTTGCCCTAAGTGTGGCAAATCTCATGTTGGAGAGTGTCGTGTTGGCACAAGAGCTTGTTTTAACTGTGGTGATACATGTCACATTGTTCGAGATTGCCCAGTGAGGAGGAACACTCAGACTCCAGCATCTACAGCTTCTAGACCACCCTCAGGGAAGGTTAGGCCGTCAGGACCTACCAGAGTTTTTGCACTGGATGCAGAAGCATACGAGTCAGATGAGGCAGTCGTCACAGGTACTTTTAAAAGTTTTTGGTTCCTTTCAGTATGTCTACTTGAGTGTGCAATTTTGTTGCTTGAATACATGTTGTTTTCCTTGCCTACTAGGTTCTATACAAGTAGGAGGTTTACTTGTGTCTGCTTTGTTTGACACTGGCGCTTCAAACACGTTTGTGTCAACTAAGGTAGCCGAGCAACTTAGGATGCTCTTAGACTTGATTTGGAACTTTGATCGATCTGTTTTGTTTGTCGTTTGACATTCCTGAGTTGTTCTTTTAAGTCTTCCGCTTTGCAATTGATATTAATGTATGATGACGTAGGCTTACGTATATATACTTCTTTGATTTATTAAAGAAAAAAAATATATGCGTGCCGGGTGTTCTTTCCGGATAAGGACTCGGTGTCCGGAACGGGGCGTCACAGCCGCACAAGACTTGAGAAGAAACAGGGAGCAAAGGTAAGACAAACGGAGCTGGCGGCCTATGCAACCACAAAGGGTCGCCGCCCAGATATTTTATCTACTTTGGATTAGATATTTAATGTTAGCTTAGCTATTAAGTAAAGATTAGTGACTAACCTGCTCCGCAACACCTGTCTTTCACTTAGCTCCTAAGTTTTCTCTTCCTATAAAAGGAAGTCTTGTGTAACCTGGATCAGATATATACATTCTAATGCAAACGCAGGCCAAAGCTCTGCAAAAAACCACCTCTCTTGCCTTCTGTCTGTCGCCGCCGCACATCTCCGGCTAGCTTATATTTAAACCACCCACAAATCAGCCAGATATCCACTCAAATCTCACTGCTAAACCACCGTGATGATTTCTGCATCATCATATATGTAAAGAATTTTTTTGATGGGTAGGGTATGGATGTAACCAAACCCGTATCCACCCGTACTCTTTGACATGGAACGTGGACCCCATTTTGGTAATTATCTCAAATCATGACAGCGGGATCATATTTAGTCAAAGATTAGGATTGATTCTGCAACTTAATTAATATTAACCCGTGGCTTAAGTGGTTAAGATTAAACTAAACTGAGCGGGCCCTCCAAATAGTATAAAATCAGACATAATTATATTTGGGATTATTATCCGGATATTAATATTTCAACGGGATATTAAAAAATATGAATGTTCAGGACATAAATTTTTTTTATTATATAATATAATATAAATGTAAGGTGGCATCAAAAAAGTCATAGATGCTCGATTGAGCACAACAGCAAAAAGACACAATAATCTGAACTGGTAAAATACAAACATATTCTTGAATAACACCATCTTTTATATTTATTCTGAAGTATTTTATTATAATCTTAATTACTTACGACTTATTCCAATTTAATAAAAAAAAATAACGCAAAAAGGATTGTATTCAGAAAATAGTAATAAAAAGAATGATACTACTTTCGTCCCAAAATGTAATTCCATTTAATTTTTTTCATTTTGTCTTATAATGTATATCTATTTAGATAACTAATTAAGCATTTATTACATTTTCTCATTTCTCATAATAAATGAGGAGTAAACCAAAAAATTTAATAAATACTTCATTGGTTATCTGAATAGATTTATATTATGAGACAAAACAAAAAATTAAATAAACTTAAATTTTGAAACGGGGTAGTAGACTAGAAGGAAGATCCAAAACACATACAATTGTTGGGTACTGAGGTTTAAACTTTAAAGACACTTGATCCTGTTCAAAAAAATAAAAATAAAAATAAAAAAATAAAAGAAGACATATGATCCGTGTTCAATTCGTTACGTTTTCTTTTTGTTGACATTTTCTATCACATTTGTTTTATAGGTTAAGACTTCAATCATATCTCTAATGTTTTGTTTTTGCAATAAATCTTCAATCATATCTCTAATGTTTTGTTTTTGCAATAAATCTTCACTCATCTCCCGAATGTTTTGTTTTTGCATTCTAACCCTCGTCTATGATTTTTATTACATTTTAATTAAGTCTAAACTATCATGTGTCAATCAACTCATATCGAAGGTATGATTGATTATAACCAATAAAATCTTGACACGAGACAATTTTGACTATAAATTAAAAAAAATTCAAACAAGGGTCAAAGTGCAAAAGTAATATATCGAGGCAAAAGCAAAAATTTCATGAAACAATAGAGATCAAAAACTTGATTATCCCCTTAAAAAAAACTTCATCCCTTTAAAATAATGCAGCTGATTGTTTATTTTTATACTCGGGAATTTTTCCATAAATATTTAGTTTTAAATAGATTCCTTAAAAAACAAGTTCCATAAAACTATTTCTACCCTTTAAAAAAAAAAGTCCCATAAAAATAAGAATAAAAAGTTCAGGTGTAATAATATTAACACTTTGCTGACCGTTGTGGCACAACGAATGATCAACGGTTCACATCAAGATAAATTTAGACATATAATGATCAACGATGTAGATGATCATCGTTATTATTCGTTCGTCAGTAGACAATTGTCAAGCCAGATCATTCTTTCTTTAAATAAAATTCAAATCATATGATCCAGATTCATCTTCTACGATGTAAATAGAGTAACTGCTACGTACTCTTTCACTGGACAGGGAGTATTATTTAGCAAAAAAAAAACTTTGCGAAAGTATCATTTAAGGAATTTTCCCTTTTTTTAACCATAGTCATTGACCGAGTTTTCACCTTGATGTTCATCCATGGATTCTCTCTTAACTAATTTATTATCTTATATCTTACTTTTCTTCAACTAATAAATATATATATATTAATTATTTATTTAATTATGGGCACTAGCAGTTTTGGTAGTAAGCTGGTATTAGTAAAAAAATGTTGAAAGAAGATTGTTCTTTTGTATTCTTTTGGGCGGTAGGATTTCTCTGCCGAAACAGATTTCTTCACACCTCCAACCTCTCTTTCTTATAATTTCTATAATTTATAATTTATAATTTATGGTCCCCCTCTCCCTCTCCTATTCCATCAAATCATCTTTTTTCCGTGGGCAGATTATAATCTATTTAGGGTTTCGTTTGGCTTGGCAACTTCAGCTAAACGGTCCTTCGCCTTGTATCGATTGTATAGCGTATGACAGTTTTTTTTTATGAGTTTTTTCGATGGAACACCTCTTGTTTCTTGATTTCTGGTGGCCCTGTTGAATTATAATTTCTGGGTTTTGTTATGTTTCCGTTGGGAGTATCTTTTCCAGCTTAATTTTGTGGGATATTTAGTAAAGAAGTATTCTTGAACTTTGCTCTTAAATTAGAAAGATTCTTTTCTTTCAGTGAGATTTTTTGCCTGTTTTAGATTAATAAGTAAGATCTACTGTCTTGGACAATTTCAGGGAGTTTATGTGGTTTGCTTGAGTTTAGCCTCCGTTCACCACCCTCTGATTTCAACCCTTTTAGTTTTTTATCTCTGTTTCCGGTGGTGGTAGTACTGGTGGTGGTGGTGGTGGGTAACATGGAGGAGGTTGAAGAAACTAACAAGGCAGCTGTAGAAAGTTGTCATAAACTTCTCAACCTACTACCTCATCCTAAAGATCAAAATCAGTATAAGAATATACTTCTGGAAACTAAAGAAGCTGTTTCTAAGTTCAAAAAAGTTGCTTCTCTTCTCAGTAATACTTTAGGTCATGCTAGATTCCGACGAAAAAACAAGAAAATCAACACCCCTTTCCCCCAAAACATTTTTCTTCAGACCCCAATTAGCAGAATTGAGGATGATCCACCTAAAAGTCTTCAACTTTTGCAATTTAAGTCTCTTGAGAAACCTATCCAAGACATGGGTTCTATTCCCAAAAGTGTACTTCCAGTAGGAAACCTTTCATTGGAGCTAAGCTCATCATCATTACATGGTAAAACAAATCCTCATCAACTTTCTCACCAAATCCCACCATCTAGCTTTAATTTTCTGCATCAGCAACAGCAAAGGTATCAGCTTCAACAGCAGGTAAAGCAAGCTGAGATGTTGTATAAGCACAGCAGTAGTGGGATTAGTCTGAATTTTGATAGCTCAACATGTACTCCTACAATGTCATCCTCTAGGTCTTTTATTTCTTCATTGAGTATAGATGGGAGTGTTGCCAATTTGGATGGGAGTGGCTTTCACTTAATTGGAGCTTCGCGCTCTGCGGATCAGAGTTCGTTTCAACATAAAAGGAAATGTTTGGGCCGCGGTGAGGATGGAAGTGTTAAGTGTGGAAGCAGTGATCGCTGTCATTGCTCCAAGAAGAGGTGTTTATATATATATATCCTTATTGTCTCAAGCAGACTGATTTATGACTTTCTTGTTACTTATATGAAGGGGCTTTATTAATTTAATTTTTTCAAATCATAATCAGGAAACATAGGGTGAAAAGATCCATCAAAGTGCCTGCTATCAGCAATAAACTGGCTGATATCCCCCCTGATGAATACTCTTGGAGGAAATATGGACAGAAGCCAATCAAAGGCTCACCTCATCCAAGGTAATTACCGGTTACAATACCGATTTTCTTGTCTGATCGAAGTTGAATTATAAGTTATCTTTACAGTAATCACGTCTTATAGAGGTCAATGAACCCTTTGTTATCAAACTGAATCAGGATAAACTCAAAGATTTCATTCTGAAGTGTGAATTTCTTGTTTTTTGGAACTTGTTATTTGTCTGTTGTGTGAGAACCTGCACTGATGGATACAAATGACCCATGGAGTGTGATGAGCTCTGAAGTGAATTTGTAATTAGCCAATTAAGGAGTTGTAGTGAAGATACTGAGTGACAGTTATTTGGTTTAAATGCAGGGGTTACTATAAGTGCAGTAGCATTAGAGGCTGCCCTGCAAGGAAACATGTAGAGAGATGTTTGGATGATTCTTCAATGCTTATTGTAACATATGAAGGTGAACATAATCATCCTAGATTGCCGCCCTCACAGTCCGCGAATACATGAAATCCGGTGAAATGTTTCAGGGTTATTTCTCAAGCCATCAAAAAAAGTCCAAGGTCATCGGTTGTATTCACTGTTTTCAATTGCTCCTGTATATAAAGGGAACGAATTTCCGGTTTAAAAAAAAATGGCTTTTGATGATGCCCTTTAGATTTAGGTAGGCATTTGTCAAGCTTTGGGGGGTGGTCATTTAGATGGATTCCTGGGATTAGGTGGTGTGCACTTGCACACCTGTACTACTTTGTATGTTAGAGGAATTCATTGTTGAAATGTGATTTTTTACCTTTTCGATGTGAAACTGGGTTTTCTAGATCTTAAATTTCCAGTCTTCGTGTTTGAGTGTTCCCTCTATATTATTAATTTTTCCGTTTCACCCCAGGCTAACCCACCCATTGTCAGTGCAAAATCAGCCTTCACTCCCTCCTCCTCCCCCCCCTGCACACACACACCACCCCACCACTTCCACACAATCAGCTTGCTATGCTTTTTTCTGCTGCCTGGACATAAGATATGTGTGAATTGAAGGTTGAGAATGGGTTTGTAGGGGGTGGGGTCATAGTTGTGGACTTATGAATTTGCTTTGATAGGAAAGTTAGAATGGTTATAGGTGGTGTAGATGTTAAGTCATGTATTATAAGTTGAACTGTTTTTTATTCCCCTCCCTACTTACAAAAACTATTATGGCACGTTTGGATTACAGCGCTGTAATGGAATGAAATGGAATGTTTTTTTTCTTTCCATTCTATCAATTTGACGTGTTTGGTAACGGCAGAATGAAATATGTTTTAATTTCAACGGAATGAAAATCATTTTCATTTTCATTCCATCCAAAATCCAATGGAATGGCCGGTATGAAATGAAAAAATAAATCATGCAATAAGAAACGATTCCATTCCACTGTTAGTGTGATAGTGTCTACCAAACGCAGTAATGGAATGATATCATTCCATTCCAACAGACTCATTCCATTACATTCCATCAATCCAAACGAGTCATGAGGGTATATTTGTTACGCGAGAATGGAATGGAATGATTTTTCATTTTATTTCAATGTTTGTGTATGATTATGATGTAATGAAATAAAATTAAATTTTATTCCAATGGAATGATAAATATCTCGTTTCATTCCTATCAAAAATGGATGGAATGCGATAGAATAAAATGAACATCGACAAAACACATGGGTGATGGGGTAAGAGTGGGTGGGTGGTAGGGTAGGATAGGTGATGAAGTAGGGTAGGTTTAGGGAGGGGGGAGGGTAGGGTAGGTGATGGTGGAGTAGAGTAGGTGGTCGGGTAAGGTATGATAGGGTAGGATATGAGGGGTTGGTACGTAGGTAAGGTATGGTAGCATGGGGTGTGGGTTGGGTAGGGGTGGGTATGGTAGGGCAGCAGTAGAGTGGGGTGAGAGAGATTTTATGGTGCGGTTGTAAGAAGGTTAGACTAAATGGCACATATTAGAGCCTATTATTTTTACCGTCTTTCACAAATATATTTTTATCGCGTGTGAGATGTTAGAAATGAATGGCTGTAATGTATGTCACCTGGTAAAACCTTCATACAACAGTTATATTATAAAATTTTCCGTGGGGTGTTGGGTAATGTGGGGTGGTTGGTAGGGTGTGGTAGGTGGGAGTGGTGGGTCATGTATGGTAAGTTGGGTCTTGGATAAGGTAGGGTGATGGGTAGGGCATGGTAAAGCGGGGTGGGGTTGTGGGTAAGCAATGTAGGGGTGGGGTTGTAGGTAGGCAGAATAGGGGTGGGTGATGGTGGAGTAGATTAGGTCGGTAAGGTAAGATAGGTATGATACGTATGATAGGATATGGTGACATAAGGTAGGGTAGGACATGGTGAGGTGGTGGATAGGGTAGGGTAGGACATGGTGGGGCAGCATCTAGTCTTACCACATCGCACCCTACCTAACCCCATTCATCCTACATTCTTAACCATATCATATCATACCAGACCCAACTTTAATCCACTAACATGTCCTATTCATCACTCAATTTATCATATTTTATATAATTTGTTTTTCATTACATTCTTTAACAATTCAAACACAGTAATGAACATGTCATGATTTCATACTGAAATATCAACGGACAAATGTTGAAAAAGGCTTTGAAGAAGCAAACATAGGGAAACGATGCTTCAACAACGGCGTTTGTCTTTCAAGTTGAAATTGCGTTTATATACAAGAAGAGAAAGATAACTTAAGTTTAACAAGAGAAAAATGAAAATCTATTGTATGAAAGTGAAAATAAACTAAGTCACAGTAGGAAGATGGTACTATTCTGTAGCATACGGAGAACATCATATCATATGTTTTCCGGTGATTTTCCTTGAAAGGTGTTGTGTGGGCGGCCATCTAGACCAACGAACAAAGAACTAAATGAAAAGTGGTGACGCGTATGATAAATCGTTTTGTTAATGAAAAGTGGCGACGAAAATGTGCTAATATATATGCATGTTTATAAATTGTTTGGTTAAATGAAAAGTTTATATAAATTGTTTGGTTTTGATCGATGATACACGAATCATTTCAGCCGCCAACTAAAAAATTCCCCGAGTAATTAACATCTCTTCTGCTATCTTTGTCGATTGCCAAGCATGAAAACAATTTTCACCGCCTATTTATCTCTCTTCATTTATTACCTTGGTGCATTTCCAAACTTTTACCCCAGGGCCCAGGCAATCCAACTACAATGGTGCAAGTTTTGATTTAGTTTGCAGAGACTGTGTTGCACCAAAATGAGGGATTCTTGTGGGCATCTTAAGGGAAACACAAATAATCAACATTGAAAATGAGTGTAGCGGTCTAGATAAAAGACATTGATTATGTTTTTTTTTCTTTTTTCTTTAAATTATGATAAAAACAAAATCGTCAAAAAAAATTATTATTGTCAATGTTAAACTTTTGAACTTCTTTCATAAAACTCATGGACGAGTATTTAAGTGTCTTTATTATGTTTCTTAAAAATAAGTGTCTTTATTATGTGAATTCTTTATTTAAAAATAAATTAACAATATTCAATTTGCATGTGGTATTAAATAAATCTTGCCTGTCCTGCCACATTATTTTAGAATTGAAGCATTATCCTTCTTACCTCATTTTTTTTTTTTTTTTTTTTTTTTTTTTTCGAAACCAACTTATATTATTATGGGGAATCCGCAAAAGAGGCGGAGATTACATCAAGTGGGGGATGTACACCCCAAGAAATAAGACCTGCTGCCGCAACACCATATCTAGCGAGAAGGTGCGCCAAGAGTCCAAGACATTACCAGACCGTTTAATAAAAGTAAATTGACAGGACTCAAAGGACGCTCTCAAAGATCACGGACGAAAGACCCAGCCGATCAGCCTCTTCTACAGCTAGTAAAATCGCACGCATCTCCAGCACCTCAGGGGTATCACCCGGGTCAATGTGAAAGGAGAAAGCCGCAACAATAGCCACAACCGAGTCTCTAAAGATCAAACCAATACCCGAGCCTGTCTCTGCAACAGAGGCATCCGTAAAAATGACAATTTGAACATATATAAATATGCAAAGAGGATATTGTAATTTTTTTTCAGGTAAAAAAGACATGTGCTTATTCCACTGTGATTTAAATTCTTTCGTATTCAACTATCAAAACGAATATATCTTTTGATCTGATTGTAGAAAGATTGTAATTCTTTTATCACATTTTTTCATTTTTTCGTCATCTATATTTAGACATCTCATTTGATATTTTTCAACGTTATTTTCAGGATCATTTTTGTAAAAAGCACACAAACAGTAGAATATTAAAACATTGAATTTATCTTTATCATCCAATTTATTTTTCCACTATACACATTTCTATCTTTTTTTCCCTCTTTTTTGTTTTTCTAAACCACACCTCCTTTTTTTAATAATCCCAGACGGGTGGAAAATTAAATATGTATCCTTAGACCATTTCTCGATTTGTCTAAGAAAAACAATTCCAAATGGCCTTTCCGAGTCATTAATATATATATATATATATATATATATATATATATATATATATATATATAGGGTTGGGTTTCCTACATAATCTACTATCCACGCTACTGCACATACTACTAAAAAATAGATCGATGCACTATTTTAGTAGTATGTATGATAGCTTTGATCATCAATAAATGTGTATATGATATTTAACTATTTATATATATATATATATATATATATATATATATATATATATATATATATATATATATATAGTAAATGGTACTCAGTGCAACGCACTTGAGTCATCATCTTAAATGCTTTAAACTTATCAAGTCACTAAAGAATTATTAAGTAAAATAATGTGTAACTAAAATATCATTCCGTTAATGATGCAATTTAGCCCCTCATACATATTATATATAACATTCCGGTGTCAATCATTTCACATGGTGACAAATGAGACAATTGTTTTAGCCCCTAACATATCATCATTTTTCACATGATACAAAATGCAAAAAAAAAAATCTCAGCCATGCATCGCTCTCTAGATAGACAACCACATCATTTCATTGCTTTGCCAAGAAAAGACGTGTCTCAAACCCCCCCCCCCGCCCGCGAACTTCTTTTCTTCATCAAGCTTCTCGAGGATAGCAAAAGGCATTAAATCGTTTTTTTTTTTGCCTATAAACCGGTGTCTTTTAAAACTAACCTACATTAGCACACCCTAGCGCACACTACCTCTCTATATACCTACAAACTTTAACCTATCTCCCAACCATTAATTTACTATCCTAGCTAAGCCTATTACACCCTATTTTATCTCATCCCACCCTACCTTACCCTACCCACCACCCCATTTTACTCTACCCTACAACTCCATACCCTACCGTGCCCACCACCCATCTTACTATACCCTACCCTTCCCACCACCCCAACCCAACCCACCCCACCCACCACCTACCTAACATCATTTTCCTCTTACACACCACCACGTGTTTTATCGATTTTCATTTCTTTCCATCCGATTTCATCCTGGTCAATGAACTTACGCCACATCATCCAACCATATCATCCTACCCTACCATACATCACCGCATTACATCTCATACATCGCCTCACCTACATTAGCACACTCTACCGTACCCTACCTCTCTACATACCTACAAATCTTAACCTACCTCCCAACCTACATATTAATTCACTATCCTAATGTTCCTATTACACCTATATTTTATCTCATCCCACTCTACCTTACCCAACCCACCACCCCATCCTACTCTACCCTACATCTCCCTACCATACCGTGCCCACCACCCATCTTACTATACATTATCCTTCCCACCACCCGAACCCAACCCACCCCACCCACCACCTACCTAACATCACTTTCCTCTTACACACCACTACGTATTTTATCGATTTTCATTTCATTCCATCCGATTTTATTCTGGTCAATTTTCATTTTATGAAAAAAAAATAATTCTACAATGTCAGGCCTTACAAACCAGACGGTCCAAAATAACAAAAAGGGCCGAAACACAAAAAGCAACAAATGAGAGTAGAAGAGATGATTTTTTGGTGGTTTATACTGAGTGAGGCGGGGAGAAAAAAAGGAGGAGTCTTACATTGTAAGATATCCTTTCCTTTCTTATTTAGATAGGAAAGAAAAAAAAAAAAAAAAAAGATATGTTTTTTACAAAAAAATTCATTTCAAGAATTTTAATATTTAATGTAATCGTCAAAACCAAATATTTTTAATCATAAAGATCGTGAAAGCGACGTGTCGTTGACATATATTCAAAATAATTATATCATCAGCAGTAATAAACGAGCATGATATTTTTTATGAAATTAATTTATTTTAAAAATTTATAATATTTCATGTAGACGTCAACAAAATTGTTTTGGCGTTATACAAAGATCGTGTAAAAGACAATGTCGTGGCTTTATATTTTGAAAATAATTATATACATTTGCTACATATATTCACACATTAAAAGTGATACAATTGAGTCCTCTAAAATAAAACAATTTAACTCAAACCCTTCTTCTAAAATTAAAAAATTAAAAAAAAAAAAAAAATCTGGTCTGGGCCAGCCGTGAACAGTAATAAATAAAAAAAAAAAAATTTAGGCCAGATTTTTGAGTCGATGAAAAGTAAAAAACAGAGAATCAATAAAAAAAAAAAAACAAATGTCACATATTCAGACTTTTTCCCTTCTTATATAGAGTAGAAGGATATATATATATATATATATTCAATGATGGATTTGCACGAGTGGAGTTAAATGAAAATTTTATTTCGAAAAAAAAATGAAAATTTTATTAATAAATATGACATGATAAACCAGATCTAATCAAATTTAAGAATAATGACATATATCTCTTTTTTCTGGAAATATTTTTCTTATACCTACAATATTGTTATCACTTTTATTTAATGGACCAATGTTGATATTGTATGCATGAACCATGATAAAACTATTCAGAGTTTAAATACTCCGTAAACATAATAAATATAATAAAAAGACAACCTCACTCAAAATAAAAACATCAAATTTAATACTAATATGAAACGTAACATTATTTTCTAAGAAAAAAAAAAGAAACGTAACATTTTCTAGTAGTAGCAAATAAAGAAAATCACAAAAACGAAAATGTCGTCAACGTCGTCGTCGTCGTCGTCGGTTTAAAACGGACAAGCAGGCAGGTTTAGGTCAAAAAGCGCCGAAGGCCTTTCATTGTTCTTCATCTCCTTTTTCGGTTCAATCATCACTGAATCTGTAATCTCTTTCTTACTTCCCTCCGATTCCGAAGAACTCACAAGACTTCCGTCACCGTTCCCGGTGCTCGTTAACGCCGGTGGGGAGCACCAATGAGCAACATCTACGCCGAAATGATTCGTTTTGCGTGTAAACGGCATAGGCACTGCAGCAGAATCAGCAGGGAACAACGGTAAAACAGAGAGATCTCTGTAAAAAAAGTTAGTCCTAGCTTTAGGACCGCGGAAGCTCCTAGCGGCCTGATCATAAGCTAGCGCCGCCTCAACAGCCGTATCGAAAGTGCCGAGCCACCGGCGAGTCTTCTTCCATGGATCACGAATCTCTGCAGCATACTTTCCCCATGGACGCTTCCTGACGCCGCGGAAACGATTCTCTTTCATTGGTAGAAGTTGTTGATGAGGAGTCGTTTGGGCGGTGCGACCGCCGTTAGAGGCGGCGGCGGCGGCGGCGTGGTGATGATGTATAGTACTAGTAGTAGTAAATGGTTCGACAACCATTGGACAGTGGACACAGGACAACAAAAAGGGACAGATGAGATGAAAAAAGAGTTAGAGGGGGGTAGGGTATATTTATAGCTGCTTGTTGCTTTCCGACAGTTTTCGCCAATGTTGCTTTATTGGTAGCTTGTCTCCACTTTCCAATTTTGATATGTACACTTCCCTCAACTTTGCAATTATGAAAATATAGTCCTAAGATTACTTAGAAAAAAATATAAAATCAGGTTTATGTAATGATCTGTATTTATTTTTAGATCATGTTAGTTTTGACATTTTATTTAGGTAGCATGTGCAATTTTTTTGAGAGCTTCATGCATATTTGACGGACTCAAAGACAATGTCGCGTCTGAAAGCTCCACGATTTTTCTTTTTGATAAATATAACCTCACGTTCAAACATGTATACCATACGTTCAATTTTTCACATGTGTTTGTGTTGGGACCTTGCAGATTCACATGGACCCGTGTAATTTTGCACGGGTGATAAGGCGTAAATTATCATGGTGGTCTAGCGGTGGTTCTGCATGGTGGATATCTGACTTATATGATGTGTTTGAGTGATGAGCGGTGCATGGCGGTGATACAGCGGTGTAAATGTGAGTTAGAAAGAATAAGATATTTTGACAGAGTTTAGTCCTCTTTATTATTTGCGTGTGTCTATTTCTGTTACACAAAGCCTCGTTTTATAGGAAGGAGAGAGAATTAGGGTTTAAGCTAGAGACAAGTAGATAAAATATTTTCGCGGCGCGGTTATGTGGTCGTTAGGACCGCCATCCACAGGGTCGCCTGTTCTTCATCCTGTCTCAGTTTCTTCTCTTGTTATCCCCTCCAAGGGCTTGTGCGGTCTCTTATGGACCCATTTTAGGGTCGCACATCGGCCCCCTGAGCTACTAGTGACCTTAAAGGTTTGAAGGCTCTTGGTGGGGACCTGAACTTGGCGACATCAGTTTGATTGTCGTTGCGGACGCTATGGCCGCGGACCTCACTATCCAACCTGGTGGCTAGATAGGCTTTATCCGGTGGCTCATAGGTGGCAACACCATTTAGACATATCAACGGGTTACATAAAAAATGTTAGGCGTGGTACGATTTGTAAATAAATATGAATCCCTGCATTGACATGATTTTATATTTTCTCAATAACTTAAAACCTAACTAATGTAACTTTCATGTAAGAGAGGAATAAAAAAAACATGCTGAGAGTCAGGAAACAGACCATCAAAAGCTTTCAAACAATGAATAACCAAAACATCATAGCTAGCAAACCAGAATCGTGAATATTGTGAAATAGACCATCAAAAGCTTTCAAACAATCAATAAACAAAACGTCATAGTTGGCAAACCAGAATCGTGAATAACCGCAAATAATTGTTAACGCCCATTACAACCACCATGTCTGAAAATAAACTACTAAAGCCAACATGACACAAATGCCTTATTTAAAGAAAACAACTATTAAAACTTACTAGCTAAACATAAAAGGACTTCATTCTTCATCCTAAACTTACACGTACTCCAAACTCGTCTCCAAACCCTTCATTAATCGACATATCTTCTTATTTCAAATAAATGAGTAAGCATATACATAAGCTTAGTAAAGAGAGTAGAAAACTAAAATGAGAGATTTATGTTTGTCAAACCGGGGAAAACATGACATGAATCTTCTTACTAAACTTCAAAATAACGATTTATAACATATTCATAATATAGAAAAGTGCTTAAGGAAAACATCTTGTAATGCACGAACATGATCATACATCTAGTGTAACCAAATACTTAACATTCTTATTACATCTAGTTTACATGTATCTTGTTACGGAGGCAAGCAAAACTTACACAAAATAGATACATATTTTATGCATAACGTTAGTGTTTGGCGCCCACATACTCGGCCATAAAGTGCAACAATGGTGATACCCTCAAAGGTATCCGGATAGTACATCGTATTTTTTATCTAGTACTAATCATTAATAATTGTCTTCACAAAACAAATAATAACACAAAAAAAAGGTTCATTATTTACATCTTTCTAACCATCTAAGCTATCACATCAAATGCCAGAATCATAACACCAAATTTCCAAACCGTTTCTCCACCTACTAACCAAAAGCAAAGAATACGATTTACAGAAACTGCTAGAAATATATAATACTTGAAAATACTTGTACAACACAAAATAATTACCGACAAAAGCCCATTAACAAACAAATTACGTGCATCAATTTGGAAAACATTTTACTCTAAACAATGCCGGCAATGAAAGCAAGTCTTTTTGACAAGAAGACATCCTTACATTTTAGACGGGCCGAACTAAGATATGAACAACAATCAACTCCCAAAAAACTAAGTGAATCTACAAACCAATAACGAATCTAACATTAATACTACAAACCCTGGCCAATTCAAGATGAACGCTACTAACAAAACGATAAAAGATGACGATTCTACCTTCAAACGATGAAGCCAAACTGGAATCTGTTGTTGGACCATGCTTCGAAAACGCCATGCACCATTCTGACCCACAAAACGAACCCAGAATGGTGAGACTGAGTTGCGTAGAAAGGTTGACCGGTGCGCAGTCTCGGGAGGGGTGCTCGGGAAAGAGGCCCAAAATTATTTGAAAACATAAAAAACTCTAAACTTAATAAGTCTAGGAATTTCTAGAGTTTTTATAGATAATTTTTTTTTTTTTTTTTTTTGTTGTTGAGGTTTAATAGACATTTCAGGTGAAGGGTTTTACATCTATTGTAATTTCTTTTTTTATACGTAGGTTCATTTGTCACGTTTACATAAATTTTATTAAAAAATGGATAAAATAATTTGCATATTAAGACAAATACGTTACAGAAAGATAAAATGAGTATGCAGTAGTAATAATGTAAATAAAGAAATCAATTTACTGTATGCATCTGGTAGTATTAAGTCAGAAATGAATGATGCCATGCGGCGGCAATGAATGTTGGGGTGGGGTCAAGTTATGATCAAACACGCCAATGAAGGAGACTTTAGACTGACTACTTGGACCGCCAGTCAACTCTATAAAACTGCGTTTTTGTTGCCAAAGTCTTTGACCTATTAACACTGCCGTTCCATCAAAATTTTTTTTTTCTTCCGACAATTTCTTCAAATTTGAGATTTGTCCCTTTTTTTTCCTCTTTAAATCTTAAGGTATTCCATAATCCTTTCATATTCCAAAATAAAGAATTAACTTATATGAATAATTTAATTATTTTTATCTTCATATTAATCCAACAAAAAGTTTTTCATGACGGGATAACGCTACGTAGAGTCTTACTTTTATTTAGAGTGCGTTACTCACTAAAAACTCTTAACATGGTGAAATTTTAAAATACAATGGTTTGTAGGAAGGTTTCTGAGTGACATACATTACAACAACTCATTTCTAACCTCTCACACACGATAAAAGTGTATTATGTGAAAGAGAGTAAAAATGAGAGGCTCTAATGTATGCCACCACTTGGTATAACCTTCCTACAACCGTTTACACCATAAAATCTCTCCTTAACATGACGTCTCAGAGGAGAATCGAACCGATGATCTTCCTTCACATTCTTAAGTTACTTACCACTTGAGTCAAACTATTTGGTTAAGATTTGTCCTATTTTAGCTAGGTACTACATTCGGTCCAAAATATAAGTCATTTTAAAATTTTCACACTGATTAAGTAGTTGATGGATAAAATGTTTAATCCACCCATTGATTATCATAAATACAACAATTGTGGAATAAATAAAAATAGTTTGATTGATATATTATGAAAATAATTATATTATAAACCAAAGTAAAAAAAGCTAGGTTTACTTATATTTTGCACCGAATGTAATATTTTTTTGTATCATAATATATAATTACTCACATTTTTTTCCGACAAATTCTTCAAATTTGAGATTTGTCCCTTTTTTTTTTTTTTTTTTAAGTGAAGATTTGTCCCATTTTAGCTAGGTGTTTTTTATTATCATAATAATTGTAATTATTCGATTCGAAATGTTTCTCTGTGTTGTATCGAAATAAACACCCCTTATTTACAACTTTCTCATTAAGACGCTAGGGAAAGAAAAATTAGCTGTGAAATAGAAAGAGGAAAGAGTGTAACTGAGATGAAAGAAAAAAAAAAATTTGTCAATTAGAATATATTTAGAAAGATATCGGGATCTTAAGACTATAAGAAAAGATTATTGTTAAAATTGGTATTGTGAATTGCATTGGTTTTGTAATGGAAATAAACGTAATTCATTTTTAAATTCACTTTCACCGATTAAATGTCATTTTTGACAAAAATATTTTCTTATAAACATTTTTGCTTGACATCTCCTATATTGTGTCATTTAGACTTTATCCCAAAAAATTATTTCTAGTCTTTAAATGAGGACATATAAGTCTTTTCAAAGTTGTCCTAATACATGTTCAAAAATAAATTGTTTTCAACGAATTTTCAAATATACTTTTAAACATCTATAAATCATCTCATTAATTTATTCATCCACTAATGTTTTATTATTTTTGTAAAGTCTTTTTATAAGAGTAGTTCCATTTTTTCCGAAATTAGGCGGAAGAATGTGATGTATTCTTGACTACTTGGTATTGTATGTATAAACATAACATAAAACATGAATAAGATATAGACAATAACATGATCATGTTATACTATCTCCAACAACAATCTTTTATATCACCCTCTAACTATATCGTTTTCCGTTTCACTTTTATCTTTTTAACACTTTATAAATTAATCTACTCCAATAAACACCCTTCATACAATCATCTTAAAACATTTTTTCCCCTTCATCTTATTTTATACTCCCTCCGTTTCAAAATATCTAAGATAGTTGCCAAAAACACACTTATTAAGAAAGTGATTTAATGCTATGACTCTTCGGATAGAATGACTAAAAAATCTCTATGATACAATTAATACAGTCTTCTTTTTAACTTCTACACTAGTACTAGTAAATAACGAGTAAAGTGGGAAAATTAGCAATAAATATTGCTGCTTTGGAAAATGTTATGTCTCAGGGTTATTTTGGAATAAAACTTTTTGACAACTGTCTCAGTTATTATGGAACGGAGGGAGTATATAACAAACAAAATTATATAATGAACATCCAATAATTTTTACTCTATTTTATCATTTCTATTTGCGTTTTCATCAGGTTCAAGCAATCATATGAGCTGTTGAAAATATTTTTGCTATTATAAATAATAATAATAATAACAATTTGTTGAATTTTTTTTTCCATCTTCTAATACTCTGCAGAAATCTCATGGTTATTCGTAAAGAAGATAACTAGAAGAACAAATATTTATAAAATAAAATAAAATAAAGCAACAGATGGGAAGAAAGTGAGGAAAGGAAGAAGACAAATCGTAGGAGAGAGGAAACAAATGTTGGATGAAAAAGAATATTGTTTACTCTAACATGACCTTCAGATTTGGAGTTGAGTTTAACAGATTTTCAAGATAAAGTGTCTTTTAAAGGTTCTATTGCAGGGATTGAGTGAAACTTAAAACTCTAGAAATTGATATCCAGTATTCCATTGGAGACGGTCTTAGTAAAAAAAAGGCAATTGAACCGAAAAGGTCCATGCATGATAATTAATGGTAATCAATGTGGTTAGTTGGATATGTTTTAAAGCATTGATTTGCAAAAATGCCTTTAAAGTAGTTTTATTCTAAAGCTAATGCTTTTAAAGTGTTTTGTAAACAAGATGAAGTAAATTAATGTCATGTTTTTCGGCTTATGATAAACATAGATTTCTTTTTTTAATATTCTACCCCTTATGCTTGATGAGTAAGTTTAGGAGTTCATGAAATTTAACTATATTTTGTTCGTTGTTTTAGTTTGTTTCATTAAACGAGTTATGTGTAACATGATTGTAGTAGTTCTTCATTCAGTCAAGTTCAATGACAGATCCAATTTTTTTTCAAGGTATCCGTAGTATTTTTCAAAGTAATTTTTTCTTTCGTAGGGTCAAAAATATTTTTTATAGGTAAAAAGTATTTTTTTTAGTGAGGTCAATGGACCCAATTCAATATACATGCATATTTAGCTCATATGGATTCCCTGAATTTATTAGTTTTTCTTTCGTGCGTGTTTTTAGTCTTTACAACGTGATATTTTGACGTGTTTGTTTTTATGGAAGTCTCTGAATGTCTGTTTCATGAATGTCAACATGTTTCTTTTCTTCTCCCCTTTCTTTATTACATGAAATTCTTCGGTGGTCGCTCTATTTATGGAGTTACGTCCCCATATAGATTAATCTACACTACATAAATTCAATTCATGTTGAAACCATATGGTTTAAATTCATCCCCTCGAGTTTACTTCACAAATGGAATAACCAATTAAGAATTTTCCAAATCAAAATGTTTGATGTTTGAATATAAGGAGCTGTTGTATCACCTACCTATAGAGCAATTGGTTGGCACTTGGCAGTAGTAATAAATCCGAATGCGTGCGCTGTTGCCTAAAATCAGCTCTTCCTGCCGGCCCCCTATCTATCTCTGACCAATTTTGCCTGCTACAGTCTTCTTCTTCACCCAAAGTATAGAAAGAAAGAAAGAAAGAAAAGGCTGAGCACAAGTAGTAATTAATTACTGCCTTGTAGCAGTCATTCGTAGCCAATGCCTTTGGTCTGCTGAAGCTTTCGGTTGTTTTACCCAAAAGTAAAAAGATTTTAGGAAACAGTCGTATGGGAAATACTTGTGTGGTGTAGAGATTTTGGTGATGTGACGACGGTGAAAACGATCGAACCACACGCGGTTCGTCACGAGAAAAAAATCGTGTGGTGTGTAATGTCTTGCATGCCGTATCCATGACGTGAGTGCACTACACAAAAACTTCCCCAGTCGTATCATACTCTGGCATAATACAAAGAGTGAAATAGTAGTAGTAATTCAATATAATATATCAGAAGGCGCGGAAATTGAAACAACATTCATTACACAACTAATAAAATTTAGAGCAACCCTAATGGTGATCGGGGATAAGTCTTTTGATTGTTGATGTTTGGGTGACGTGAAAAAAGATAAGTGAAGGATAAATATAAAAGGGTTGTAGGGATAATTTGCGTGTGATGTGATGTTGTAATGGTGATAATATAGAAGGATTGCAGGGGATTAATTGTATATGATTAGTGTTGTAACGGTGATAAATATTTTGACTCTAATGATTAAAATGATATTAAATATTAATGTCATGGTTTTTTTAATCCTAGTTTTAACTAAATTTTCTTGTTTACAAAAAAAAAACTAAACTTTCTTATTTCTCGCAAAAAAAAAAAAAAAAAAAAATAACACTCAATTTTCTTAATAATTGAAACTTGCGCTTTTTTGGGAGAGAGTATTGTCTCAAGGGTTTTCTCAAAATATACAAGAGCATAGCTGCATAGATAGTCTTAAAGAAAAACTGTCTAGTTTCCTCCTATTATTTTGTATTTGGTCGTGATTAATCTATTTCTGACAAAAGGCATGAAAGAATATGGCCAAAACTCCCATAGTACGGTTGCTCTTAGAACTGAATAAATGAAACAATATCGAGAACCTGAAACCCAACACTATCGCCGGAACGGTGGCCAAGTCGTACCGTCGGTAGAGCTAAATTCGGAATTATGTATCATGTTGCAGACATATCTAGTACTCCAAAATAAGAAAATAATACTCCAAACATTTCCATAATAAATCCCAAATTTATTACATACTTCATTTCCACCAATAAAAGGAAACACAACCAATAAATATCTATTATTCAAAGTAAAGAAACCGAAAAGATGTGAATGTCGATCATACTGTGTGTGCGCAACCCAAAAAACAAAACAAAATAAGTTACAATGTATCAATCTGAAAATAAATGAACTATTAGAAGAAAGCAAGCTAAGAAGATATAAATAAAATCGTAAAGGGATTAAAAGATATCACCTTTGCAAATGTATGTATCAACTTCTCGCCCTTTAATAGAAAAATTGAGTTTAGTCATTGACCATCACAAAATTTGTTAGGAAATCTACGTGGGAACGCAACGGAATTCAAAATTTTATTTTCTTTTAACCAGGATCGACTTCGTTTAAACAACAAGCATAAAAAAAGTAAACGGTGAATACCTTGCTTGATCTAAAAGATCGACGCTTTGACCGTCTAAGAAGAGTAGTGGTGCACGGAAACGCCCAAGTGTTCGGCCTCTACCGCTAGTCCATACGAACAGCCCGCCGGAATTCCATCATGGATTGCTACCAGAGAAACTCGGTTGCTAGACCAACCTTTTTTCTCTCTCAAATCTCTCTCTAAGAAGCTCTCTCTTTTTCACAAGAACCATTATCTCTTGAAATTGTGATATATAAAAGAGCTAGACAACCCCTTTCTTATATAGGTGAAGGTGGCGCCCCTCTATGCCCTAATCTGATTAGGAGTGGTGAAGGTGGTTAGGAGTGGTGAAGGTGGCGCCCCTCTATGCCCTAATCTGATTAAGAGAAGCTTCCTAGAAGATAGATAAAAGATAAAAAAAAATTCCCAATAAAATAAGGAAAATACATTTGATTGATTTATCTCATTTAATATTCAATATCTTATATTAAATATATTTTCAAGATATATATTGACAATATCTTATACTGAATATATCTTTATCTTATTACCATAAACCTATTTTTTCAAAATCAATTAATATCTAATATTAATATTATGGTAATCTTGTAATTAAATTACACAATTCAAATGTATCCAATACACTTTAAAATGGCGTCCCCTTCCCCACTAATTTGGGAATTGAGATTCTCTTTAATTAATACTACCTCCTTCCCAAAATGTAAGTTTTTTTAGCTTTTTGGTTTTGTCCCAAAATGTAAATTCATTTAGAAACCAACAAATCATTTATTACATTTTTTCTCATTCTACCCCTCATTTATTATATTTAACCACTTTTTACTACTTTGCATTAATACCAATGAAAGGTCATTTTAGTCTTTTTAATCTAAATTATTTACATATAACAAATTTAACTAACTTTCTTAATAAGTGTGAAAAAGGCTAAAATGACTTATATTTTGGGACGAAGGTAGTATAATACTATAATTAATTAATTCACAAAATACATGTATATCATTTATAAATATATATTTTCGAAAATTATGAAAATGCCCTTTATACCTAACGATCACGGGATAGCGTCTAGTAACACACCGTGACCCCTAATCATCGGAAGAGTCAAATGCAATGACTACTACCTTTCATGTGAAACGGTTACCGTGTAAATAGAATTCTATCGCTGTAATAATATCCATACGGTCGTATGTCGAGTGTCAAACATCAACGACCATATCTTATAATCTGGATATCATGCTCTCTCGGAGTAAATCATTTATTTTCACTTTGCAAAGATTCGCGAGAGTAAGACATTCCTTATAAGAAGGCCATTTCGGATATTCACCCATACTATTAGGGTACGCGATTTTCGGACGACCAAACACGTATACTAGGGGAAGCTTCAGTATCACACCCAATCACTACCGGCTAGGGGAAACCTCAATAGTGTCAAAGCATGACAATCCACACCGTGATGCTATGTAGACTCCAGTCCTAAGGATAATTACACAACCGTCACATAGTGTGACACTTAACAGTGTAAGTGGGTCAGTCTAACGTACGTATTCTCTAATACACGTCCACGTACAGTCCAAGTGTCTCTACACTTTGATAGACGAGATCTATTCCTGTCCTTAAAGACAGAAGACATCTAATACGTGCTAGCATGTTCGTACTATCAATGCCTTGTTTAATAGTACATAAGCTTAGAGACATTTAAGTATCAAACTTATTAAAGTGATTAGAGATCTCATCAACCACAATCGCCTATCATGGTTTCTCTATCACAGTTTAATACTAAGGACGGTATTATATTACAATTCATAATTGGTTCTTTAAAAGAACAAACATATGACAACAGAAAAGCTATATATATATATATATAATATAAACGTAAAAAATAGTAGAAATGATCCGACCCGGTCGGATCTGGTCTAAACCGATCGGGTTTAGGACACTATTCCAACAAAATTTGCATTAATGATAATGATGTAGTCAGAAGCGGAAGTATGTGTTCCATAATGGGGTCCGCGGACCCCGCTAAAAATAAAAAAAACTACATTTTACCTATAGAAAAATATCTCGGAGCCCGTGTAAAAAAATTACATAGAAAATAATTACAGATCCTACTGAAAAAAAAATTATGAATCCGCTCTGGATGTAGTTACACTTAAAAGTCTACGAGCTCACTCGCTTAATGGAGATCAATGAACATATGAATCAACCTCTGTTGGTGAGTCACAACGCATTCTTTCTTTCACATACATGAGAAACTCATAAAAAGTCTCTCATCAAAAGTGTACAATGACTTGAAATATTTTGGGCAATATCAAAGATGATCGGTTATTCAATTTAATACTAAATACGATTTAGTTGATATGATTTTTTCACCTCAAAAGTTATAGCATCAAACTGAAACTTAGTAAAGTAGTCATAAAATATGTTGAAAAGTGAATAGTATTTCAAATCAACAACATAAACATAAAAATAAAAAAGTTAGAAAGGACAAACATTTCCAAAGATGGGCCGGAAATAATAGCTTACCTTCCCGGCGTGTTGTCTTTTTTTGTTTTTTTTTTTTTACCATCAACAGATGCTTCATATCTACAAAGGTGGCATCATCTCCGTAAAAATGGTTGTCCTTTTTATTTTATTTTTTCCAATCAAACATATGCTTTCATGTTTTTAACAGAAGATTTTCCTAAATCAATATGAAAATATGTAAACAAAATTGCCCGGTAATTAGCACTTTAAGAAATTAAAACACAAAGAAAACCTATAAAAATTATTGCAATCAAACCATAAAAGAGAAAATCAATTACTACCTTCATTGGCACCGTATACGATGAAATGGTAAATTTAAGAACAATCTTTAACCATACTACAAAAATGAAAATCATCTAACAATCAAATTTAAAGCACATGATCGATTGCCAATCAAGTAAACCGAAAAAATCATGATATTCAAATCATTAGCAAAAATAACTTGTCTTCCTTTGCCGTATAAAATTTCTTGAATATGCAAGGGCACAATAAAAGATTTCTACCTTATCGGTAAAACAACAAAAAAAAAATGATTATCAAAGAAAGAATTCCATGGTACCGTAAATCCACTACCAATTCAGTCGATTGTCAAAACTTTTGATAATGAAAATTTATTTGCAAAAAAAGGAAAGAAAAGCCAAAGCCAAAGCCAAAGCCAAAGCCAAAGCCAAAGCCTTCTTTTCCACTGGCATCCAAGCATTGCACAGAAAATAAAGACAGCAAGGAATAACAATGAACTTATTTATTCCAACATCTCATTAGATTTAAAGTATCAGCCTCCCACTCCAACAATTACCATGATAACATAAAAAGAATACCAACAGGTGAAAGATTAATAAAGAAAGAATTTTTTTCGTTTGAGAATAAGATCATCACCGTGTTTTGTAACTCACCAATATTCTTGACACAAAAATCCAAGTGAAATATTAGATGTGGCCGATCTTCATCTGGCATTGCACTTTATTTTATCATTGCAATCCTTCAAACCTTGGGCTTCTGCAATTCAAAATTGACATGAAAGTTGACTAACTTTTTAAGATGAACGCCTCAACAAAACAAATGTTGTATGAAGTAGTAAATTTTCATAGAGACAAAAATGACTGTAATAGCTTTCAAGCATCTAAATTATAAGCACCCGCCAAATCAAAACACGATTCCATTTATAATTGGGGTCTTGGTCAAGGAAGAGAACATGCGCATGACGCATGAGTGAAAAATATATATAGCAATATAATATACCACAAATTCGAAATAAGAAGGTAACTAACCTTGACTACATATTTCTGTCATGTTTTCCTAATAAATCTATCATTTTGATTCAAGAAGGAGCTTCCACTTTATCAAGGAGAAGAGAGCTCCCGAAAAGCATCATCTCAGCAAGTAGCCAACTTGTAATGACGCATATGAAACCAACACAAATATTAATATATATACTGATGGAAGATCAAGAGAAAATAAGAATACATGATGCTCAAACCTTTCAGAAAGGGATTCTACTGCTTCATTGGAAATGACATATATTAAAAGTTCTGATGACAATTAATTATTAAAATTTTTTCTTCCTCTTCAACCTCCTCATATTCTAAAATAAAAAAATTAAAAATAAGATTTTGAACAATATATTCTAAAATAAAAAAAATTAAAGATTTTGAACAATATTCTAAAAAAACAATTAAAAAAAATCAAGTTCTGTTTTTTTTTATTTTCATTATTATATTTGTTTTGTATTGGAATATAAAAAAAATATATTTGTTTTTTATTGAAGATAATCTGGAAGGAGAATCCGATTCTACATAATTCTAGAAATGTTTTGTATTTAAAAGGATTATTCTGACTTCCTTAATTACCGCCTAGCTGTGTAATATTTATGTCCATCACGGTAATGAATCATTCCAAAATCAATGAAATTATTGCTTAATTGTCTAGAATTATGTAGAATCGGATTCGCCTTCCGGATTATCTTCAATATTTGTTAGGGTAGATATTATTATTTGTATTTTTACCGAGCGGCGAGTTTTTTTTTTTAGGTTTCTTAGCTGGTGATTTTTTATCTGATAAGGATTTGTTAGGATTGTTTTTTTCTCAAAAGTTGGCGAAATTTGTTTTTATTTTAAATCCTGTTTTGTTATTTCCATTATTAAATATGTTTTGTTACAGTAGATATCATTATATTTTTATTATTTAGAGCTGGCGAATTTTTATTATTTAAAGCTGGCGAAATTTATTTGGATTTGAAATTCTGTTTTGCTGTTTCAAATAAAAAGAAATTCTGTTTTGCTTTTTCCGATTAAAAAGCTGGAGAAATTTGTTGGAGTATAATTTTTGTAATCTCCCCTTAAAAAAAATTTATATTTGTAATCTAGTAATTAGATACCTTAATTAATGCAAGATTTTCTCCTAAAAAAATCAATGCTATTAACACGTTTTTGTTTTTAAGATCTTACCAAATCTTTTTTTTTTTCGCATAATAGATCTCACCAAATCTTCATTTTAGTTTTGGAATTTTTTTATAACCGAACGACCTTTATTTGAAAAAAAGAAGGGATTTGCGGGTAAAACTGGGTTATTTTACGGGTTTGGGTTAAAATTACGGGTAATCGGGCTAAATTGCTTCGTCTATATATTATTTATAGATAGATATATATAGTTGTAACCGAATTGTGATTTTTTTTTCTTTCGAAAATTGGATAAAAGATTTGGGAAGATTCAATTTCCTATAATTACTCCATTAAATCCTCGCTGTAATTTGTAGTAAGTTTAAATATGCTTTACACAAAAGCGTAACAAGCGGGAAAATACAGAAGGACTCTTGCCTGCAATTCATTTTTTTTTATTTCCTATTTAACATTGTGGATTTAATTTTTTGTCAAAAGATAATTATTATGGGGATTGAGGGAAAAAGATAAAAATATTTATAAAATGAATAAATAGGGCACACTCTTTTTTTTAAGTTGTAAAAATGACCAAAAAAAAATCAGACATACAAAAATACCTATTAATTAAAGGGACGCACGCATATCACTGGTTTCTTCCATTTCTGTTTCAGATCCACTTCAGGTTTTTCTTTTGTTTCTTTTTTTTTTTTCTTCAAACACTCCTAATTTTTGATTTACAACTCTGATCATCGAAATTTTTTCACCAAAATTCATGTTTTTTTTTGCTCTTCAATTTGAGCCCAAACACGATACCCTTCCGAAGAACATTTTGAAAGACGAAAAAATATTTATATTAACTTGGAGTTTTTTTTATAAATTAACTTTTGATTTGAAACACCGATCATCAAAATTGTTTCACCAAAATTCATATTTTTTTATGGAAAATTAGGGATAAGTCAAATATTTTTAAGAATAGACAACTACATATTTTTTTATATAGATTTTTTATAATGAGAATGACAAACAATGAATCCATAAAATCGATCTCATAGTGAATCCCGAAATCGTGAATTTAACGATCACCAAAATAGTCATATTTTTTTAAGCGATATTTGAACACAAGTGAATTCATTTTTTGAGACCGTCACTTTGATGAAATATTTCTGTCTTCTCCTCATTCCCCTTTTTTTTATCTTCATTTTGAGATCGCATTTGATACCTGCTTTCGACGTAGTATTTGAAAGTTCGAATTTTATCGAGCGTTCTTACACCAACACAAGAATACAAGAATACACCAACAAAGAATACTACTTATTAAAAGCTATTTGTCCAATTCATTCTTTGCATGTTGTATCATTATTTTTGTTCTCAGAAATAGTTTACAAACAGTTTTACTTTCTTTTAAAAGGTTACAAACAGAAATAGGCATATAGGTTGTAAACGGAAATTTGGATTTTTCATGGAGTGCCTTGACTTTTCCATATTCAACACAAGAATTTTGAACATTGACATTGAAAATTATGATTCAAACCATACAAAGTTGAAAATAGGATATTAAATAGATATTTTGTGTTTCAAAAACAGAAGCAGAGTGTGCTTCCCATCAGCCCCGAGACTGCACCATCAGACAGCACCACCTCAGGACCATTCGGAAACAACCATGGTTTTTTTTTTTTTTTTAAGTACAACCATGGCTTCTTTTGATACAATATTTTCCACAAAGTAGAAGCCCAATGATCTAAAGCACCTTCATATCTGCAAATGAATTTTAAATCAAATGTACCTTATCAGACAAGTCAAACTAAAATGAGATGTCATTTTCATGAATAAAAAATACATGACACGGAGTTATATGTACCAGATGCAGGTAACTGCACAAGAGTTGCAAATTAAGACGACAGAGAAGACAAAAATGGCAGGAGCATGAGTTACATATATTATTAGGAATAGCATGTATAAAGCCCTCAAGTAAAATTCCATTTACCACACAAATACTCAAACCATATGTAACTAAAATCATCCCCATGACAGAATCTTACCCCGACGAGTGCTGATCATCACCAAGACCTTTGTCAATGATTGTCTTAGCCCCAAGATCCAAAAGCCTTTTGTCAAGCTTCTTTGCGACAAACTGTTGGCAGTAACAATGACCAAATGAGTACCATAACATTTTAAAATATATATACTCCCCATCTCAATTAATTCGATGCTCTGAAAAAAGGAACTAGAAGATATGTCAACCAACAAGAACAATAAGAGTTATTCAATCTACTTAAAAAAGGCAAAATATTTTTTCAATCTACATAGGAAAGGCAGCTTTGAGTCTGTTTTTCAAGAAGGGTTATTAGGAATACGCAGTATTTGAAAGCCGAATTTTACCGCAGCGTTCACAGTAACACAGTAACAGTAACACAGTAACACAGGGGTAACACAGTAGAATCGGTTCAATGAGAAATAACCAGCATTCTGTGATCAGAGGAAACTCAGTCTAGCAAAATTTATTCAAGGATACACACAATATATGGACTTAAATCCTGACTTCATATCAAGAAACAAGTTTCCAGATTTATGCCGATGTACAGAGGCCCACGCTCTTTCCTTAGCACCCAGTTTCCCATATCGGGTTTTCTGAACTAGGGTTTTAAGGAGATGGGGGAACTACATTGAGGGCCCAAAAACCTTGTATCTCACTTCTTCTATTTGTAATAAAATTTACAAGGTTAAAAAAATGTAGATGTAGGAAAAAGACAATAAATGTTGCATTGTAAATGTAACCGCCTCAGTTATTTTGAATAAATCTTTGCGACAACTGCCTTAGTTATTTTGAAACGGAGGGAGTAATTAAATACGAATTTTAATATAAATCAATCAACATTTCAATCATACTTTAATCGAATGAAATCATAAACTTTCAATTTTCACCTACGTTCATGAGTCATATATATTGTTCACCAAACTCAAATTTTCAGGAAATTTTGGTGTGGTATGTTTACATGCACCGAAGTGATGTGAGGGTGGATTATAACCGGCAAAATTAGGATTTTAGTCCTCTAACTTGGCATATTTTGGATTTTAGTCCTGCTTCTGCTCCGGTGAGGAAAATGGTCCTCTAAGTTTGTTTTTTTGGATTTTAGTCCTATCCGCCGGAAATAGCTGATTGGACACCGGAATTTTTAAAAATAGTCCTCTAACTAGGCTGCCACGTAAGCGTTTTTTAAAGATTCCGGTGCCCAATCAGCTATTTCTCAGCGGATAGACTAAAATCCAAAAAAAGCCAACTTAGAGGACCATTTTCCTCACCGGAGCAGGACTAAAATCCAAAATAGGCCAAGTTAGAGGACTAAAATCCTAATTTTGCCGATTATAACCACACAGTTTATATCCAGTCATCACTTTTCTTACCAATTATCAATTTTAAAATTAATAATTTTTTTTAAACACGTGGACAACAAAAAGAAATAATGAAATATGATTGGTTTTGGATCAAGCATCAAGTTATATTTGTCGCCGAACAACTGTAACGTTTTCCTGTTTAGGGGCAGTGGTTTAAAAGGACAAAAAAGAGGGGAAAAATAGAAATCAGGACAGTGAAAAAATAAAATAGGTGATAAGGACAAATCTACTGTTCATAACCCCAAATCCATTGTTTTCTGCAATGGAACTTGTCTCAAATCTAATGTTTCACAATCACAGTGGAATAATGACATGTCATTTTTACCCGAAAAAAATTCCATTGTCCTCATTGCATATTTCTAGGTTCAAATTGTTCTTTTTAACAATAAACCCTCCTGTTTATTTAAGAATGTTTTCTTCTTCCAGTTATTCGGCTATCTTCTTTTGTTAAAGCGCAATGACGGAGCCAAAAATGTAAGGCTAGTGGACAATCTATGTATGGTCGGGTGTGATATATTAAGATAACTGACAATATGGACTGAATTATATGGGTTTTTGTGTTTACCGAGCTTAGCCACCCTAAGCCCTTTACATGGCTCCATCACTTAAAGGGCACCGTGTCTGGGGCTTAATTATCGGCACTCAGTAAACTCCCTTCTCATGCCATCGCTGGTGAAGGGGTAAAGGTATGTTTCTTTCGCAATCGTTCTTGACAGAGAAATGATGAAAGTGCTGCTATGGAATTGCAGAGGTGTAGGGCAGTATAAGGCGAAAAAGGCTCTGAAAGAAGTAATCCAGCATCATCGGCCTGACTTGATCTTCTTACTTGAAAATAAATAAAATAAGCGGCATATGGAGTGAATACGTACGTATATTGTTGGAATATCCCTGTTGTATTGTGGAGGAAGCAATAGTCAAACTAAAGCGGTGGACAATCTTATTGATTTTGATGGAAACAAAAGCAATAGTCAGGCTCTGTTGTCTGATTTGAAGGAAACAAAAAAAAAAAAAAAAAAAAAAAAAAAAAAAGAGATTGCGATTGAAAAGAAATGAGGGGTAATAAGTGATTTCAATGTCCATTTGTAGTGTTTGGATTGAACAGAAGAAATGAAAGGAAATAGCAAAGTCCCTTTAATTTTTTAATTAAATACATTGTATAATTTCCATTGGTTTTCACATTTTCCCTTTATTTGCTTTTCCAACACAGAATACCAAACAATAGACATAAATCTCTCCATCCAATTTCTTTACTTTTTCCTTTAGCTTTCTTCAAACCAAACAGAACCTAAAGTAGGAGAAAGTGTGTAATTAATTACATTACTTGGCGGAAGGGGCAAGGTGAGGAACAAATAAGGGAGAGACTGGACCGAGCTGTGGCTAATATCGAATGGAAACAAATTTTTACACTGGCACACAAGTGCTTTATCTATCAACTTTTCTTTCGGATCACATCCCTCTTCTTATTAATTACCGATGAAAGGATGGCAGATTAGATAAACCGATTAGAGGGAGAAACTTGCCAAGGTAGGATCCTTATTGGTTCAATGATGAAGAATTTGAGAGCATTTTTAAATCACAATGGGATCCTGGCGCGCAGGTCCCTTAGCGCAGAAGGCTTAAACAATATATGAAATTGTTAGATTAAGGGAAAGGTTGAGATGTTGCAGGTCCAATGATAAATTTGGTAATATATTAGTATATATGTATCCAAAAAGCTTACAGAATTGAACGGAGATTCAGAAAAAGTGCTCACCAGACATGATCATAATCTAGCAGAAAGCAAAACAAATTCAGATGGAGATCGAAAAAACTCTTGGATCGTCTTGATGAAGAGTATTGGCGGACCAGAGGTAAGGCACACTAGTTGGCTCATCTCTATGGATCGCAGTACAAAGTTTTTTCACCACAAGGCCAATGCGAGAAGGAAAAGGAATACTATCAGCGAATTAGTCGATGAGGGGGGAAACATTCTTAATTAATGAGCTCAAAGACTTGGAAAAAAAAGAGGCAGCTAAGTATTTTAAAAATATTTTTAACTCAAATGGATCGAAGTGAAGGAATTTTGCCGAAAGATTAGGAATTTTCAACCAACTAACAGAAGAGGAAGTGACTTAATTGTTTCAGCATTTTACTCAACTAGAAATTCTGACAGCCCTTAAACAAATGCCTGGAAAAAAAGTCCCCCGGACCAGATGGTATTCATATGGTTTTTATCCGGAAGATGTTGAAGCACATTGGAGCTCAGATATATAGGAGATTTTATTCTCGATTGCCTCAATTGTGGGAAAGATTTTCGCGAATTGAATAGAAACCTTCATTGTCCTAGTTCCTAAAGTCAAGAATCATCCGATGCATATGACTGACTTATCACTATGTGTCAAGTAATATAGTGACATGTGGTGTGATATGTGTAGTGACATGTGTCACTGTTTTATGGTGCCTTGTGTCTAGTACTAGATTCCCTCTAGATTTGCTAAATAATCCGTTGTACTAGAAGTCTATATTATCTGTTATTCTATACTGCAAAACCATGGTGGAAATTATCTAATGAAATGCTTTCTTCTGAATGACTAAATTCTAACTTGGTATCGGAGCCAAAAATGGCCGGAACCACCGCTTCAGCTTCAACTCCGGCGACTGGAGCTGCCCGGACCACCGGAGCTAGTTTCTCTCTTGGTAGCTTCCCTTCTCTCACAGTCCCTCATCTTACTGCCACCACAAATCTGGTCTCTACAACCACATCTCCGGTACCCACCATTCCTTCGGTCTTGAGTCTCATCACCGCTTGTCGGGCTTCCAACCATTAATGGAAATCTAAATCAAAGTTGCACTGTGAAGCTGGACAGAAACAACTATCTTTTGTGGAAATCTGTTGTTATACCATTTGTTCGTGGTAATCGGCTTGAAGGCTTTCTGTTTGGTACTCAGGCACCACCGTCCAAGTTCATACAAGCTCCTGGAACTGGAACGATTGAACCTAATCCCCTTCATGATGCTTGGAATGCTACAGATCAGCTGCTAATGAGCTGGTTAATGAGCTCAATGACAGAAGCAGCTCTACAAGAAGTGATTGGCTGTACAACGTCGAATGAAGTCTGGAATAGTCTTGAAACCCTGTTCAACAACAGATCCGAATCACGCATGCTTGAATACAAAACTGCTCTTACCAGATCTGAAAAAGGATCAAAGAGCATGGTGGATTATTTGGCCCAGATGAAGGGTTATTCTGATGGTCTTCAAGCTGCTGGGTATCCTATCTCTGTTTCAGAATTAATCCTGGCCACCCTGGGAGGCTTGAATCGAGACTATGAATCTATAATAGTCAACATTACAGCCAGGATTGGTTCTTTAACCTGGCAAGAAGTTCAATCTCAGTTGATAACACATGAACGTCTTCTTGCCAGATTCATGCCCTCTACCACTCTAGATTGGGGAAGTCCTCTCGCAAATCGGCCACAAATAGACTGGGACAAGGAAGAGGTCGGTCGGATCACCAAACAACAACAATTACGAAACAACAGCAGAGGGCGAGGTGGCTATAGAGGAAGAGGTGGTAGAGGCGGAGGGTGGTGGCGAAAACTATCCTAATCAAGGAAATGCCGGACCTACTTGCCAGTGTCATGGGAAGGTTGGACACACAATTACGTGGAGTGTTATCACGATATAACTCAAACTACGGTGGTCAAGTAAACAATGGCAATCCAGGGACAAATGCAAGATCTAATGGTGGTCAGTATAACAACTATGGAGGACAACCTGCTGCTTATTTTGCAAGTCCAGAATCTGTCTCAGATGGGAGCTGGTATGCTGACAGTGGAGCTACTAATCACATCACAGCTGATCTCAACAGTCTGCAACTGAGTCAGGGATATGATGGTTCTGATGGTCTAACCATTGGCAATGGTAAGAGGCTTCCTATTACTCATACTGGTAGTTTCTCACTCCACACAGATAAGTCTAATATTGTCTTTAATAATGTTCTACATGTTCCTCATATAACCAAAAACCTGTTAAGTGTTTCTCAGCTTACCTCTGATAACCATGTGGTCATGGAGTTTCACTCTGATTGCTGTTTTGTGAAGGACAAGAGCACAGGGAAGGTTATACTGGAAGGAACCCTTAAAGATGGACTCTACCAGATGAAGTTCCCTCATGAAGTAACAAAGAACTCTCTTCACTCCAAAATCAACTCCAACTCCAGTCCTAAGTGTCTGTTATCCAGTACCTGCAATAATTCTTCTGAGTCTAGGTCTAGTTCTGACAATGAAGCCAATGTGTGGCATAGGAGATTGGGACATCCATCTTCTCGTATCTTAACTAGTATTTTGAAATCCTGTAATTCTGTCAGCAATGAACAAGTTGATTTTTGTGATGCTTGTGTTTTAGGGAAACAGCATGCTATGCCTTATTCTACATCTTTGTCTCAAAGTGCTTTCTGTCTTGATTTAATTCACTTTGTGATCTCATGGGGTCCGCCTCAGTAACCTCGCTAAAGGGTTCCAGTATTACATAAGTTTTGTTGATGATTTTAGTAGGTTTGTTTGGGTCTATCCCATTGTGCACAAATCTGATGCTCTGCAGGTTTTTGTTCAATTTAGAACTCTGGTTGAAAAACAATTTGAGAGGAGCATTAAATGTCTTCAGTCAGACTGGGGGGGTGAATTTAGATCCTTTGAATCCCTGTTGAAAGACCTAGGCATCACTTTCAGACATCCTTGTCCTCATGCCCATGGTCAAAATGGCAGAATTGAAAGAAAGCATAGGCATATAGTTGAAGTTGGTCTAACCCTCCTTGCTCAGGCCCAGATGCCTTTAAAATTCTGGAGTGAAGCCTTTCAATATAGTGCTTATCTCATTAATAGGTTACCTACCCCAGTCCTCAAAATGAAATCACCTTATGAACAACTTCTTCTTAAAGCTCCTGACTACAAGGCTATCAAAACCTTTGGCTGCACCTGTTATCCTTATCTTAGACCCTTTCAGAAACAAAAGTTCCAATTTCATACCACCAAATGTGTTTTTCTAGGGTCATCCTTCTCATAAGGGGTATTTGTGTCTTGAATCTCTTTGGAAGAATCTATGTGTCCAAGGATGTTATATTCAATGAAAAAGAGTTCCCTTATAAGTCCCCAGATCGATCTTCTACCACTATCAACCAATCATGTCCCATAGTGAACTCTAATTCTTTCAAGATTCCCACCAACAACTCTTTTCTCTCTCTTACAATTCGGTGAACATGAGGGAAATGCATCCAGTAAAGAACATCATCATGCTCTTAATGAAACAGAATATGAATCAGAGACGAACTCTCCCCATTCACCTGCACACCCACACAATCCATTTGTTCATCAAAGACACACACACTCCATGAATCAATCCAACCATGCCACACCTATTACACAAACATCATCACAAAGACCCAAGTCCATCTCTGTGCAACTCACCTTCATCACAGGTCATCCACTGATCACACTTCTGTACCACCCTCCTTGCCTACAAATCAACATCATATGCAAACCAGAGCCAAAAGTGGCATTGTCAAACCTAAAACCTTCTCCTATTTAGCCTCAAAAGACTCTATCCAGTGCCAAATGGAACCAACAAGAGCATCGAAGCTATTTCATCTCCTCGGTGGCATCTTTGCCATGAAAGAAGAATTTAGGGCTTTAGTTCACAACCATACTTGGGATCTTGTGCCACCCAAACACAGTCAACATCTTGTGGGAAACAAGTGGGTGTTCAAACCGAAGTTGAAGCCTGATGGATCCATACTGAAGCACAAGGCTAGATTAGTGGCAAAGGGCTTCCACCAAACCCCTGGATTGGACTACAGTGAAACCTTCAGCCCTGTGATTAAAGCCTCTACAATAAGGGTTGTCCTGGCTATTGCTCTGTCTCTAAACTGGATGATAAATCAAATTGATATTAATAATGCCTTTCTCAATGGAACCCTCTATGAAGATGTTTTTATGCCACAACCAGAAGGGTTTGTGAATCCTGAAAAACTCCGACTATATCTCATCATTTAAAGAAAGCCTTATATGGCCTTAAACAAGCCCCTAGGGCTTGGTTTGATGAGCTTAGAATTCAGCTACTTAAATGGGGTTTCTACCAGTGCAAATCTGATACCTCTCTTTTTATTTTGCATAAACAGAATGTTCTAATGTATGTCCTGGTATATGTAGATGATATCTTGATTACAGGGAATAATGGTGATTTGATCCAGAAATTCATCACCATGCTGAATGCTAAATTTGCACTGAAGGATCTTGGCTGCCTGTCCCACTTTCTAGGTATGCAAGCTCATAGAGATGAGACTGGCCTCTACTTGAAACAGCAACATTATGCCTCTCAACTGCTGAGCAAACTTAACCTTGATCATCTGAAGCCTGTACCAACACCTATGACAACAAATGCTGATCTCACCTCTACTGAATCACCTTTTCTGTCAAATGCCACCCTCTACAGAAGCATTTTAGGAGGCTTACAGTATCTCACCTACACCAGGCCAGATATCACTTATACTGTCAATCAGTTAAGCCAATATATGCATACTCCTGAGAAAGTACATTGGTTTGCTCTTAAAAGACTTTTGAGATATGTCAAAGGCACAATCAGTCATGGTGCGCATTTTCCACCAAATCAAGCAATTGGTTATTCTGGATTCGATGATGCAGATTGGGCATGTAATATCTTGGACATGAAATCTATGGTGGATCTTGTGTGTACTTTGGGAGGCTCCCTAGTGTCTTGGAGTTCAAAGAAACAAAGCAGGTGGTGGCACGTTCTAGCAGATCGAATCGAATATAGGGCTCTAGCTAATGTTGCGTGAGAAATTACATGGCTAAGGTCTCTTATCGAATTACATATACAAATTAGCTGCACCAAACTCGTTACATGGTGTGATAATTTAAGTCACAGCAGACCTTGGCCTACAATCCTGTGTTCCATTCAAGGACAAAACACATTGAAATAGATGTACATTTTGTGAGAGATCAAGTTCTTAAGAATCAACTTCAAGTGGCTTATATTCCTTCTACAGATCGGGTGTGGTGATTGCTTTGACCAAAGCTCTATCTAATGCTCGGCCAGAGACAAACAAAACCAAACCGAATGTAGTTGATGCTACCTTCGATTTGAGGGGATGTCAAGTAATATAGTGACATGTGGTGTGATATGTGTAGTGACATGTGTCAACTGTTTTATGGTGCCTTGTGTCAGTACTAGATTCCTCTAGATTTGCTAAATAATCCGTTGTACTAGAAGTCTATATTATCTGTTATTCTATACTGCAAAACCATGGTGGAAATTATCTAATGAAATGCTTTCTTCTGAATGACTAAATTCTAACTCTATGCAACTCTATCTACAAGCTGATGGCAAAGACCTTGGCAAACAGACTAAAACATGTTCTTGAACATATTATCTCTCCATCACAGTCTGCTTTTGTTAAAGGTAGCAAGTTAATTACCGGCAAGGTAATAGCAGCTGTTGAAACTTTTCACTCCATGAAAAAAGGTTTTTCAGGTTGCTCTTCTCATTATGGTCTTAAAATTGGACATGATGAAAGCGTTTAATCGTGTTGAATGGAAATTGTTTGGAACATGTTAAGTTTGCTATGAAATTCCCTCCAGCAATTATTCGTATAATAATGAAGTGCATTTCTTTTGTTGTCTTATCAACTTTTCATCAGTGGTCACAAGTCACAACCAGTGGCGGAGCTACATACAACCAAGGGGGTCAACTGCCCCTCTTGATCCGAAAAAATTACAATAATATATGTACAAAGCATATCGTTTGCCTCCCTTAAATTTTTTATTTGCCTTTAAAAAATTTATTTCACCCCTCCCCTTACACGAGATCCTGCGTCCGCCCCTAGTCACAACTCATCTGTCATCAACCCTACTAGAGGTATTCGTCAAGGAGTATCTCCCTTTTTATTCATTATATTTGCAGAGGCTTTTTTCGGCTATGTTACGCAATGTGCAACGTAATGTCACCTTGAAGGGTGTAGCGTTTGGAAGAGGTTCTTTGGAACTGAACCATCTACTTTTTGCAGATGATTTAATTTTTTGCTTTTTTCAGAAGCCACAACGGAATCCAGTCACATAATTATGGAACTTCTAAATATTTACAAAAATCTCTCTAGACAAAGGGTCAATTTGCAAAATTATTTTTCAGCACAGGGGTGGAAGTGGATGAAGTTCTGAAGCTTGAAACATCTTCTATCCTGAATATGACTTTTGGTTCGGAAGAAGGGAAGTACTTAGGCCTACCATATGTGACTGGGAGGTCAAAAAAAGAAGTCTCTGCGTATATAAAAGACAGAGTCTTGAAGAAACGGCTGTAAGGAAAAATTCTTATCAACTGATGGCAAGAAGATCCTCATTAAGGTTGTCATCCAAGTCTTACCACAATATATTATCATGCTTTGCTACATGTTGCCTAAAGGAATTATACATGATATTGAATCAATGGCCGGAGAATTTTTTGGGGTGGCTCAAACGGGGAGCATAAAATTCATTGGAAAGCATAGAATGACTGTTGCAAACTCAAATGTGAAGGAGGGATGGGTTCTAGGTGGATTTTGTGAGTAACGATTCTAGGTGGATTTTTGCAATTGTTCATGTGGACTACTGCTAGAGGCACAACGCTTGGACGACTCGTGCTAACACTATCAACCAGAAGATAAAACGTTGATCTTTTGGATCTATTTGATATACAATGGTCTTTATTTTTCTCTTTTAATTTTTATTATTCCTCAGAGTCAAATCTCTATTCAAGAAAATCAATTTCGGTTTTTTTCTTGGTTGCGTATCGTTCTTGATTTTCTTACAACTCCATCATGTGTTGTGCCTTTAAACCATGATCTATTTTAGAAATTCATCATTGTTTAGCAAAGTTATATTTTGAACTTCATATTATTTTATAATTTTTCCATATATGATTATTTTACGAATAAATAAAGTGTGTGTGTCGTTTTGAAGCTTCTACATTTTAATGAGTACGTACATATCATTACTTTGTTTTTCTTTCTTTCCCTTTGAGAAGGTTTTCACGAGGAAGGAAGACGAGGGAGTTGGAGGATTAGTGATTAATTGTCATTTGTCAGGTTGAAGTTGGTATGTTTAGAAAATTAGAATTTCATTTATAGAGGTAAACCTAGACCAATGCAACATAGCCATAGAGCACAAGCACAGCACGTATTGCGGAAAATGATCAGATATCCCTAACCACGTTGGAAAGAATGGTAAGAAGAAGGTTGATGTCTCTCCAACATCTAGGGCTGGGCCGTTGTCTAGCTTCCTGGATAATAACAACCCTTCCTCATCTTTCCTTTCTTCACCTTTGTCCGGTAATTAATGTGACGTTCTCCTCAACTGCAAAACAAGATGTTAAGAACCAACCTCCCGTTTTACGAACGGTCCTCGGACTCCATCACGTCTGAGTCTGACCTTAGTGGAGTTCCTCTTGGAATGGACACTGCTTCCCTTGTGGATGTACAGATTGGTATGGTCACGTGATGTGTCCTTTTAATTTGGTGTATTCTTCTTTTTCTTATTTATCTATGAAGATTATTTTTTGGAACTGCCGCGCGCGGTGCGGCCTCGATCTCTTGATTTTTTTCTAGCTCTGAAAGATATGTTAATTAGTACTACTCCGGATATCCTGTTTATTTTGGAACCTCATGTTCAGAGCGATGAAGGCATTCGTATCTTGGAGTCTTTCCATTTTGAGGCGCGCAATTGAATGCTCTGGCTTTTCCGGGCCGGGGGCATCTGGTGTTTTTGGTCCTCTTTGCAGGTGCATCTTGAGATCACTCTTAGCCATAAGCAATTCGTCACCTTTGTGGTTTTATGTCCGTCTACGACGCCTTGGACTCTCTCGGTGGTTTATGGTTCTCCTTGTGATGATGAGTGCATGAAGACTTGGAATCTCTTACGGTACCTTAATAATATTATCTCTCTTCCTTGGTTGTTGATCGGTGACCGGAACGATATCTTAGGTCCTCACGACCAGGGGCGTCTGCATGATTTTTGTGATACGGGTCAAGGTTCGATAATAACACATCCTATTATAAGTATTTAATACATTAATTTTAAATTTCCAAGTATAGATACGGGTCAAATGGTCAATATTTTAAAATTTTAACGGGTCAGTTGGTATATTAATAATAAATTTTTTAAAAGATGGTAAAAAATACACTGATTTTTTTTTGGTTTAGGGGTCAGTTGACCCCAACCCACCTTTGGTGCCGCCGCCCGTGCTCACGACAAACAAGGGGGCGTTTTCAAACAAAAAACAGTGTCACTCTCCTCTGGAAATTTATTGATGAGGGTGGTATGGTGGAGAGTTCATTTTTCTTTAGCATCGTTCTCTCATCTTACTAGAGTATATTCAGATCACTGCCTGATTCTCTTGGATGCCTCTCCAACACCTCATCACCAGGAGCGGAGTTTTGGTAATTTCTTCAAATTTCAAGCGGCTTGGACGAAACGTCCTATGTTTAATAAGTTTATGGCGGGAATTGACACTTTAGGACCTCATGTTTTAGCTTTGTTTAAAAAATGACCCTTATGTTTTTAAATGACACTTTTAGGATCTCATGTTTGTGTTCTTTTTTTAAAGTTTTAGGACAATTTCAAATTTTCTGTCTAACTCAACGTGAATAAACGTTAAGATCAACTTGACAAATCCACGTGTTCTTTATTATAAAAAAATAAAAAATTCACCTATTCTTTCATTTGCCACCTACTCAGAACAATGTACTATACCTACCTGTATTAAACCGAATGAAGGGAAGTTTATGTAATGATGTAAGTGTTCTGAGTAGGTTTAATACATTGAGAAAAAAATGTAGTGTTCATTCTCTGCTAACCATACATCGGGTGGGATTGGCCAAACAACCGCAGCGCCATGGATTCCTCACTAACACTCGATCAAGGTAGCTAAATCACGAACTGAGCTTAATCTTCATTACTCTCATTCCCAGCAACTGAGAAAATTGAATACCTTTGTACATATTCTTTTTGTTGGGAAAGGAATTAGGGATTGGAAAGAGGGGAAAGAAATTAGGGGTTTTGGAACGAGGGAATGTCCGATTAAATGAACCCGTTCTTCTGGATTGGGAATGGAAGAACACAATTCTCAAAAAAATGAAAGAATATGTGGCAAATGAAAGAATAGGTGGATTTTTTTTATAATAAAAGAATACGGGGATTTGCTAGGTTGATCTTAATGTTTATTCACGTTAAGTTAGGCGGAAGATTTGAAATTGTCCTAAAACTCGAAAAAAACACAAACATGAGGTCCTAAAAATATCATTTAAAAACACAAGGGTCAATTTTGAAACAAAGCTAAAACATGAGGTCCTAAAAGTGTCAATATCCCATTTTATGGCTAAGGCATGGAATTCTATTATTTCTTCTGCTGCGAACATCTTTGAGGGTATCAAATATAGGTTGTCACTCTGGAATAAACATGTGTTTGGAAATATCTAAAAAAAGCGATTTGTAAAGCGCGCTTGAAGGGCATTCAGGGCCATCCGAATCTAGTCCATTCTAACTATCTCCAACGCTTGGAGTTTTCTTTGCTTACGAAATTCGAAGGTCTTTTAAGGCGAGATGAGATTTTTTGGAAGCAGAAATCAAAGAATCATTGGCTCAAGGAGGGTGAACGTAATACTCGGTTCTTTCATATTTCGGCTTCTGTGCGGAAAGCTAAAGCTAACTTTAAGCAGCTAATGGACTCCTCGGGTAACTGGATTTCTGACCATGTTGAGTTGGAGTCTTTGGTCCTTGCGCACTTCCAGGCTCTTTATTCTGCTACTTCTATGAACTTACCGGCAGACCTCCAGACTGGCTTCCCGGATTTGTCTTCTTCTGATAGAAGTTTCCTTAATCGTGGGGTTTCTGAGGGAGAGAATTTCTCGGCTCTAAAGCAGATGGGAGGTTCAAAGGCGCCTGGTCCTGACGGCCTTCCTCCTATTTTTTGGCAGCATAATTGGCACATTGTGAAAGGCTCTATCTACGATTTTATCTTGAGGCCTTTCGTAAAAGTAGCTTCGATCCAAGCCTTAATAGATCGCTTATTTGCTTAATTCCTAAGCAAGTGCCTGTTGATTTTATTTCTCAATTACGGCCCATTGCCCTTTGCAACGTTGTTGTGAAAATTATTACCAAGATCTTGGCTAACAGGATAAAACCGATGATGAAGGCTCTGATTCAGCCTAACCAAGAGAGCTTTATCCCGGGTCGGCGAGCCGTAGACACATTATTTTTGTGCAGGAAATTATCCATCATATGCGTACCAGGAAGGGGAAGAAATCCTGGCTGGCAGCTAAACTTGATTAGAAGAAGGATTTTGACAAGATTAACTGGAACTTCTAGGAGTTGGTGCTTCATAGAGTTGGTTTTAAAAAAACTTTGGTTGATCTTATCATGTTTTATATCAAGTCGGCGTCGTTTTCTATCCATTGGAATGGGAAGCAACTTGATGGTTTCACTCCCAATTGCGGGGTAAAACATGGTGACTGATAGCAAAATACTTAACCGCTAACTTTCACCGACAGAGTATCGGGTCAACGGGAGTATAGTGGTCACAAAGTCGAATCCACAGGGAGTAATGTCTAAGTACCAAAGCTGACGTAGAACTTAGTTCAGGCCAAAATAACGGTGGAAGATATTATACTAATGCAGAAATAAAGGTTATACTACCGGTTTTACTTCTAAATATTAAAGGGTATAGCCGAACTATGATCCCACGAGCTACTTTTACCCCTAAGGAAAGACTTGACAGGGAGCGTGTCTTAACCGACCTACCTATCCTATGTAGTTTAACGACATCCATGGGTGCCAACTCCTAATTCTAGTGATTAGACTGAACAACTCGATCTAACCACCCTATGTGAAGCTAACCGACTCTCCCTTTAGAAACCCGACTATCCTAACATGATTAAGGTCTAGAGTTGCTCGAACAACGATGACAAACCTCTGTATTGGAAACGGTCCTAAGAAATAGGCCGAATCTACGCAATGATCCCAAAACCCCTTTTCCCACATCTCACCACAAAATACATCTATAAGTTCGATGTGTGTGATAGTGAACTAGGTGATCAATCTAATTCAACGATGTTATAATAAGTTTTAGAATGTGGATTAATCATTAAAACATTAAATTACGCACTACACAACTCCCAATCTCGTCCCCCTAAGGGTTTTCACTCGCTTTCACATAATTCGGCTACACAACTAATTAGCTACTCATGATTATACTAATAAACGAAATAAGAATGGAAATCATGCTAGAAATAATAAAATAAGAATAATTCATTATCATATAATCTGACGAAAATCTGATCCACAAAGTATTGAAGAAATAATTGCTCTACAAAGTCGAATCTTTGATCTTGAAACGTAAATCTAAGCTATAAAGAGTGTTTAGAATCAACGGGAGTAATCTATGGAGTCAACGGATCAAAGGATGATCAACCTACACTAAAACCGCACCAAAATCGCCCTAAAAGTATCTAAAGTCGGCCAGAGTTCCAAAAGTGCTGAATGAGCTACGTATTTATAGTGTAGGGTTGAAATCTGCTGCTGTCAGGGCCGAATGAGCGTTGCCTCATGGGGAACGCTCGTCTGCCTGGTGATCTTGATGATGATTAGGGTTTATCCTTCAATGAACGAGCGTCTGGAATTCCTTGGACGATCGTTTGGATTATCTGAGTTTTCTTGAATTCGGGCTGAACCTAACCAAACGCCAGTTTGGGGGTGTTGTGGACGCTCGTCCGTCATCTGAGCCAACTTTCAGTATCAAATACCACTTCTGTAAATGCCGGTTGGAACTGGCCAAATAACAGTTTAGCCTGAGCTTTCCACAAATGCCAGTTTGGGTAGAGCAAACACCCGTTTTCCTTGATTTCACTCCAAACATGATTTTTCTCTACTTTCATGCTGCGTTAGTGCCACGACCATGTTCCTCATTCCAAAACATCGCCTTCCAGGTCCTCGAGTTGCCTAAGTCCTACAATAACATATACGAACAAACACCACGCGTAATTCCGTAAGACAAAAGTGCTTGGAAAAGAGATAAATATCGCTAAAAAGGCGGAGTTTACTATCGATATGAGAGTTCAACTCCCCGTGCGTATAACTCTCGATTTTACTCTTAATTAGGTCTAGAACTACCCAAAACAAGTCAATAAAGTGATAAACGGGGGTTAAACTGCACACCAAAGTACAGTAAAGTTGACTGTCATCAACCACCCCACACTTAGCCTTTGCTCGTCCTCGAGTAAATTAGGCGCTTTAAAACAGACCAAGGGATCAACTTTACGAAACATGCATAGTACTCACGACATCAAGGTGAACGTAAACTAGACACTGAATGTAAACCACTTGACTCTATCTTACCACGAAAACGAAGTGTGTGTGATAAAAACCGAGGGCTACACTCAAAATGATTACCGGTTTCGAATACCGGCCAAATGACTACACACATTTCATACCAGGCTAGAATCTCCACTAATCGAGGCAACCAAGGCTAAATACGGTCAAGTAGGACTTGAAGGGTTATAATGTTAAGCTCGGGACGGGGTTAACCGAAAGGAAAATTTTGGGACTGGAGAAAAGAAAATATGAGTGAACCTAATCATCTTACGTACCTCCTCTTCGAAAACATACCAAACCACACCAAACTCCTTTGATCTTTCTATACTCATTAATAAACATTCCAACCTCAACATCATACTTTTATTCACTCAAAACACTCCTTTTTCGACTTCTTTCTCCCAACTTTATTCAAAATTTTCCTTTTTGTTTTTCCAATTCATCTTTTTTTTTTCATTCTTTCTTTTTTTTTCTTTCAAATTTTCTCGAACCAACAAGCCTCACAATAGATCTCTCGAGCTCCTCCCCTTCTTTATACTAGCTCGTACTAACCAACTCCTCTCGAAATACGCACCATCTCTCACCCCACACTTGATTCAGCAAGTGTGTCTAAAGTAACAACTAAGTCCACTCATAGGGTGATCAAAAGGAACATGACCAATAATATAGCTCAGGGTTAGGGTAGTACAGGCTAAGTAACCAAAACGGCTCATTTTCGGACGGTGGTCAGACCATCCTATCAAGGCATAGAGGGGGTACGAGGATAAAATGTTGGGATTTTGGCTATTTGGCTCTGGTCGGGTCAAAGAAGCGCCAGGACTCTCATCCCGTATCTGGCCTAGGTAAAACTTTCTATTTCACCTCGAAACTAGTGGTACAAGTGTGTATAGAAACCAAGCTAAGTATAACCACGGTTCTACGTGCACTAAAAGGGTTCGTATCGTGATAAAATAAAATCACCCGGCACACATTTCTCGACTACTAAGGCATTTACCAATTCCATCGTGAGAAACATGCATATAACGCGGTGTCAAACCGTGAAAAGCTTTAAAATTTTAAGCCACGGACTGACTCGAAAACGGACAATAACTAAGCATATCACAATTACTGGCACATTTATCAATCGAAACAAGACAAAGCTGAGTCGTACGTTGCCGGAGAGTAACGTCTGATATCTTTTAAGTTGACCGAAAGCTTGGGCTTAGGTCATTTTTATTTCGTTTTCTTGTTGTTTCCTATTTTACAGTGATTGACCCGATCTTCAAAACAACCACTTATCGAGCCGATTGAAGAGATTGAAGCTTTTGCACGCCACAGAAACAGTCAACGCCGACAATCCTGATTGCTAGTCCGAACCCTCTGTTTGAAGAAGAAGAAGAAGGGGTAGTCGAAAGCTCTATCTCAGATTCCTCTGAAGAAATGGAGGATATAATGAACGGTAGAGATACCATTGATCCCTTTATTGAGCATGATGCACAAGGGCTAACCTCAAACACTACTGGTGGTAATGCAACACTGCCGTTGCAAACTCCACCGAGAGACCCTCGTGTAGAACAATTAGGGGGAGACGATACAGTGTTACAACAGTTAATCACCCCGCAATTTAATCAGAGAACATGGATTGGACAGAACAGGGGAAGACAGAATGCCCAGAACTTCGAACCAGAACTCGACCAAGCTACTGTAAACCGAGTACTGCAAATGCTTAGGAATCAGGGGAACCAATAGGTGTTCCAAAACCAAAATATTTAGCAACCACCTATGCAGCAGTTTAATCAACTGCAACCACAAGCATAATTATCAGCCACATAGGGCTCAGTAGGTACAGGGACCGAGAGTCTGTCGAGATTACATGACGACCCCACAGGAAGTTACAGGGCACAATCCAATTAGAGTGCCCCTATCAATGGCAACAACATGGACATAAAGCAGAATATCTTGAATATGTTGGGGGAACATGCTTTGTTCCACGGGAAGTCAACTGAAAACCCAAACAACTTTCTGGATCATTTTCTCCAAATTTCTGGGACGATGAAGTATAATGGGGGTTAGCGACGAGGCGATAAAGCTGATAGTTTTCCCGTTTGCACCTAGAGGAGCTGCTAAGGATTGGTACGATTCATTGCCTAATGATTCGTTACATACGTGGGCGGATGTGGTTAGAGTGTTTCTGAGGAAGTACTTTCCTCCGGCTAAGATTTTGGATTTGAAAGAAGAAATCTCTTCGTTTGATGGTCTCGAGGGAGAGACACCGAAGGAGACATGTGAGAGTTTAGGGGTCTGCTGAAAAGGTGCCCTCCACACGGTTTTTCCACGGTTGATCAGGTAATCATATTGTTTAGATCCTTAGAGCCAGTGGACCAGAACAAGCTGAACGCCGCAAGTGGCGGAGATATTATGAATCTTCCACCGGATCAAGCTATGAGACAGATTGAGAACATGGATGATGGAGAAGGGCAATGGGGGTCATCTAGGAAGAAGAAGAAGGCTCCAATGGAAAGTGTGAAGTCTTTGAAAGACGAGTTGGATAGAGAGACAACCATGCATGATAAGATGCAAGAAATGGTACTGAAGATGGACCAAATGGAGCTCCAACTCTGTGGGGGTGGACACTCAGCATTGGAGTGTACATCATCGAAAAAGTTCACTTACCCACAACAGTTGACGTCTACCCCAGCACAACAATAGTTTGGAAACCAGAATGTTCAGCAGAAGATGAATGTATATACGATAGGGCAGATGAATATTGTTGGTCCCTTGAAAAGGCTTTGGCTAAGTTTAGAGGGGGGAGGGGGTGAATAAACTTAACACTTAAAACTTTTGGAGTTAACAAACTCAAGAACTTCAAAGACTTTCGATACTTCAATAGCTCTCTTGATACTCATGAGTCTCATTGACTTTGAGTTTCTTGAATTTGTCAAATGAAATATATCAAAAATTAAGCCTTATTACTTGTTGTTAAATATGATACCAAGTATTAGATACTTAGTAGTGTATGTGTGTGAGTTCAGTTGCTAGATTCAGTAGATTGGTGTGCTAGATATACTAAATGCAGAAAGTAAATGCAGAAAGTAAGTAGGCAGATTTTATAGTGGTTCCAGGTGGTGTAATCCTGTCAGTCCACTCTTCTCCTGTTATTTTGGAGGTAATTCACACGAGATCTTTGATGTAGCTGTTACAAAAACCCCTAAGTTGCTTGTCCTTCACCAATAACTATGGCTTCACAAACTGAACACTTGGAACAGGTAAGATTGTTGTTCCAAAGTCTTCCACTGGTCCTTGAAGGGTAGAATTGCCTCTTCACCAGCTCCACCACAAGCAACAGTCTTTCACACGGATGTGCTTCACTATCTTCAACAGATTTCTTGTAAAAGAAAGATTGAATCAAGTAAATGATTCTGTTGCAGCAGCTTGATCAGGATGATATGATCAGCAGCTTGCAGTCTTCAAGTGTGTAAACTTGATGTAGCTTGAATGCAGATTACACTTGAAGATTTTCTCTGGATTAGTAGCCTTAAGCTCAGTAGGGTCAGCAGGGTGTTTTTCTTGATTTAATTCTGATTGCGGAAGATAGATCCCTAATTTTCATCAATGTTCATCACTTGTATCTGAATTAGGAGTCCTTTATTTATAGGTAGGAGTCTTTGTGACTTGTATTTGAAATTCAAATAAAGCCGTTCCAGATTTTTGTCCCATTTGACTTGCTTTCATCACTTTGTTCATAGTATCGGACACGGTCAGGTCGCTTTTGACGTGATGAAATGCGATGTCCATCCTTTGACTTGTATCCATTGGATAAAATCCTGAATCATCCCAACGTCCCTTTAATCTCAACCATTGATTTATTTGATAGAATCAGAGGTTGTTTGCTGTCCTTATCCTTGTTTTCTTCCAATGTAATCTTGAATAAATCGAGGTATATGTATCAGCAAGTTCATGGGTCTGCTGAGATACATATCAGTCAGCTGAACCATAATTTGCTGTGTTTAAAACACAATGCAGCCGACTTCCTTTATCTAACTTTTATTTGTGAAGTTAGATTACACCATTTAATCATAACTAAGTTTCAGTCACCATCCAACTTATGGAACTTAGACCTTGTACACAAGGTATATGTAATCAGTTTAGGTCATCACAGACTTCCCTAAATTCTGATTCCATATCCTTGACTTTAATTACTAAGTTTGATCCCTTAGCCTTCATTAACTGAGTTTGAGCCCTCAGCCTTCAGTCTTCAGCAGGTTCCTGACAAGTCTACTGACCTAGCTACCCTACTAATATAGACAAGTCTGCTGATGCAAGTCAACTGACCTTTACAGTGCTTGTTTGATCAAACCTATACAAATATCAAACTCTAATAACCTATACATTTGATTTAGACATCTTTTTGCCTTTGCACTATTACAGCTAGTCTGGCACTCATCACTAAAACTTAAAAATAAGTCCAACAAATATGAATCAACAAGAGTTTGGTTAGCAACAACAGTATCAGAATTTTGATAATCAGCAAGGACCGTCAATGAAGTATGCTATAGGAGATGAGTCACAACAGTATAATGTGAGCTATGTTGGACAAGGCAGTAGGGGTAATTGGAATCAGAATCAACAAGGTCAAGGTTGAAATCAAAACCACCATCAGAATTGGAACCACAATTCCAATCAGGGTCAAAGCTTTAGGCCAAGTCAAGGTTCATCCAATAGGCCTTGGGACCAGAATCAGAACTACCAGAATAACCAAGACAATTATCCGAACAACCAGAATCAGCAATCTCAATCATAAGGCCAACAGCAACTGCAGAATCAGAATTGGGGGTAGAATCAGGGATGGAACCAGAATCAGGACCAGCAAGGTAATCAACAAGCAAATCAGCCGCCCAGAAACAATAATTCTGGCACCTATCAGCATCCGAATGCTCATCTCCACCAGAACAACCAAAATAATCAGCAATCGAATAACTCTGGTGCTCAAAAGACTTCCACAGAAATGCTCCTAGAAAAGCTGGATAGAAGCGTATCTGAGCTGAATAGAATGCTGTGGAGCAAAAGGTAGCCACTCATTCCGCTATCCGGAACTTAAAAAACCCAAGTGGGTCAAATCACAAATACATTGAAGAAAAATTTGAGTGGTGGCCTCCCAAGCAATACTGAACAGAATCTGAGGGAAGTGAATGCAGTATTTACTAAAAGTAGCAGAGATCTGGGGCTTGATTGGTCAAAGAAAGATAAAGTGACCGAAGCAGAGAATTATCTGAATGAAAAATATGAGGCTGAGGATTTGGAAAGAGGCAGGGTCGAAACTGAGTTAGAGGCAATGAGAAGAGAGTTGGTGGCAGTCAAGAGAGATCTAGCAATTGCAAAGAAAGAGAGAGAGATGGAAATGGAGAAAGAGCTAGAGACTCAGAGAAAGAAGGAAGAGTCAGGGAAGAAGATGGATTTCATAGTGATATATAATAAAGAGGAAGAGTCGAGCACCCCTGCCAGGAAAGAGGCTACAGCCGTACCGTCGTGGCCAAAAGCTCGAGGTAAGAATGATTTTATGCCTCCTCCCCCTCCTGATTTTGATGAGAGTACGCTGCCTTATCCATCTAAGGGTCCTAGGAAAAACTTTCTCACTGATAGTCTTAATAAGTTCCTAGACATTCTTAGGAAGGTAGAGATTAACGTTCCTTTGCTAGAGGCGGTCGCGAGTGTACCAGCGTACTATAAGTGTTTGAAAAGGGCGTTATCGAGTCGAGAAAAAATGAATCAAGTAGTAAAGCTGAGGGAGGAGTGTTCAGCGGTGTATGATAGTAAGATACCCCCGAAAATGAGAGATCGTGGCAGTTTTACCATCCCTATCACCATAGGCAATACTGTGCTCGAGAATCTTATACGATCTAGGAGCTTCTGTGTGCTTGATGCCTAGAGCCTTATATGAGAAGTTAGGGTTGGGAGAACTAGAGCCTACGGGAATGACCCTTCAGATGGCTGATAGGTCAGTGAGGACACCTATGGGGGTAGCAGAAGATGTCTTGGTGCAAGTAGGTAAGTTTGTTTTCCCAGTAGATTTTGTAATCCTCGACATGGAAATGGACTCTAGAACATTTGTCCTACTTGGTCAGCCATTTTTGACCACGAGCGATGCTCACATTGGAGTGAAGGAATGAGATATTTCATTTGGCATAAGAGGAGAGAGAGAGAGAAACTGAATGTTTACAGGACAGAGGTCGTAAAGTTGCACATGATGAATGCTTGTATGCCTAGTCTATATTTTCTTGTGTTGTGGCTCGTACTAACATGCAGGAAAGCAAGATCCCATTGAAAGGGAAGGTGGTGAGTTCACACGATGTCGTCGATGAGAGAAAGATCGAGACAGAGAATGAATCGCGATCGCCCGTCTTACCGTTGATCCCAATGCTGGGGGAAGTGCATGTTGATAAGAAAGATGTTGCGGGATGGCCCGAGGCAGCATCACGAGCTAAACGAGGTATGCCGTTCATTAGCTCTACTATGTTGATGTGTGTACTTGGTATATCTGTGAGCATGCTTAAACTGATGAGTACGGAATTTGATTGAGTCGATTACGTGCTTAAGTGCTAGGTGATGCATGTTTGTTAGAGTTGTTTAAGTTTGTCTTGATTGGAGTCTGCTACGAGTCACCCGGTCAAGCCAACGACGTAAAACAAAGGCACTTGGAGGGAGGCAACCCCGCCATAATAAGACTGTTTGGAATAAAAAGGTGATCTAGGGGTTTTTGAGTATGCGCTACTTGTACTCGCCTTTGATGATGTATGCCTACGCACGTTGATGTTTTATATGATTTTGTGCCTCTGTGGCATGTCTATTATGCTTAGATGTTCTGTGTTTTACCCGTAGGGGTTCTTTATCCATATATAGCGATCTATTTTATGCGTGACGTATTGCGTGTCGAGTTTTCTGACGTGACAGGGCCTTATTACTGTTATACCCCCGTATCCCTATTGCATTTTTTTGGCACGCGGACCATGCCCCGTGCCTGCTTTGCCTTGTTTTTGGTTATTCTTTTAGGGATTCGGGGCATGCTTATACGAGGCTGTTACGGGATTCGATAGCGTCTTTCTGCCGGGTTCATTAAGCTAAGTCTTCCTTTCTCTCTCATTCACACACTGAGGACAGTGTTTCATTCAAAGTGGGGGGTGGATACGACTTAGCTTTGTCTTGTTTTGATTGATAAATGTGCCGGTAATTGTGATAAGCTTAGTTAATGTCCGTTTTTGAGACAGTCCATGGCTTAAAATTTTAAAGGTTTTCACGGTTTGACATCGCGTTATATGCATGTTTCTCACGATGGAATTGGTAAATGCCTTAGTAGTCGAGTAATGTGTTCCGGGCGATTTTATTTTATCACGATACGAACACTTTTAGTGCACGTTGAACTGTGGTTATACTTAGCTTGGTTGCTATACACACTTATACCACTAGTTTCGAGGCAAAATAGAAAGTTTTACCTAGGCCAGATACGGGATGAGAGTCCTGGCGCTTCTTTGACCCGACCAGAGCCAAATAGCCAAAATCCCAACATTTTATCCTCGTACCCCCTCTAATCCTTGATAGGATGGTCTGACCACCGTCCGAAAATGAGCCGTTTCGGTTACTTAGCCTGTACTACCCTAACCCTGAGCTATATTATTGGTCACGTTCCTTTTGATCACCCTACGAGTGGACTTAGTTGTTACTTTAGACATACTTGCTGAATCAAGTGTGGGGTGAGAGATGGTGCGTATTTCGAGAGGAGTTGGTTAGTACGAGCTAGTATAACGAAGGGGAGGAGCTCGAGAGATCTATTGTGAGGCTTGTTGGTTCGAGAAAATTTGAAAAAAAAAGAAGAAACAATGAAAAGAAAAAAAAAAAGATGAATTGGAAAAACAAAAAGGAAAAAGTTTGAATAAAGTTGAGAGAAAGAAGTCGAAGAAGGAGTGTTTTGAGTGAATAAAAGTATGATGTTGAGGTTGGAATGTTTATTAATAAGTATAGAAAGATCGAAGGAGTTTGGTGTGGTTTGGTATGTTTTCGAAGAGGAGGTACGTAAGATGATTAGGTTCACTCGTATTTTCTTTTCTCCAGTCCCAAAATTTTCCTTTTGGTTAACTCCGTCCCGAGCTTAACGTTATAACCCTTCAAGTCCTACTTGACCGTATTTAGCCTCGGTTGCCTCGATTAGTGGAGATTCTAGCCTGGTATGAAATGTGTGTAGTCATTTGGCCGGTATTCGAAGCCGGTAATCATTTTGAGTGTAGCCCTCGGTTTTTATCACACACACTTCGTTTTCATGGTAAGATAGAGTCAAGTGGTTTACATTCGGTGTCTACTTTACGTTCACCTTGATGTCGTGAGTACTATGCATGTTTCATAAAGTTGATCTCTTGGTCTGTTTTAAAGCGCCTAATTTACTCGAGGACGAGCAAAGGCTAAGTGTGGGGTGGTTGATGGGAGTCAACTTTACTGTACTTTGGTGTACAGTTTAACCCCCGTTTATCACTTTATTGACATGTTTTGGGTAGTTCTAGACCTAATTAAGAGTAATATTGAGAGTTATACGCACGGGGAGTTGAACTGTCATATCGATAGTAAACTCCGCCTTTTTAGCGATATTTATCTCTTTTCTGAGCACTTTTGTCTTGCGGAATTACGCGTGGTGTTTGTTCGTATATGTTATTGCAGGACTTAGGTGACTCAAGGACCCGAAAGGCTATGTTTTGGAATGAGGAACATGGTCGTGGCACGAACGTAGCATGAAAGTAGAGAAAAATCAAGTTTGGAGTGAAATCAAGGCAAACGGGCGTTTGCTCTACCCAAACTGGCGTTTGTGGCAAGCTCAGGCTAAACTGGCGTTTGGCCAATTCCAACGGGCATTTACAGAAGTGGTATTTGATACTGAAAGTTGCCTTGATTTCACTCCAAACTTGATTTTTCTCTACTTTCATGCTACGTTCGTGCCACGACCATGTTCCTCATTCCAAAACATCGTCTTCCGGGTCCTCGAGTCACCTAAGTCCTGCAATAACATATACGAACAAACACCACGTGTAATTCAGCAAGACAAAAGTGCTCAGAAAAGGGATAAATATCGCTAAAAAGACGGAGTTTACTATCGATATGACAGTTCAACTCCCCGTGCATATAACTCTCGATATTACTCTTAATTAGGTCTAGAACTACCCAAAACATGTCAATAAAGTGATAAACGGGGGTTAAACTGCACACCAAAGTACAGTAAAGTCGACTCCCATCAGTGACCCTCTCTCGCCTTACCTTTTTTGCTCTTTGTACGAAGGTGCTTGGTCACAATATTCATAAAGAGGTGGAGGTTGGCCTGTGGAAGCCGTATCGCACTTCTCGGGGTGGCGTCGGCATCTCCCAATTACTTTTTGCCAACGACTTATTCTTTTTCTGTGAGGTTTCCTCATCACAGCACAAAATTCTCGAAAAAGTCTTGGTTGATTTTTGTAGGATCTCCAGTCAACGGGTTAACTTTGCAAAAAGTAGGCTTTTTTTCAACCAACCCTCCGGGTTACTTGAAGAATGTCTTTTGCTCAAATCTCAATATCCCTATTGCTTCGGATCTTGGGAAGTATTTGGGTTTTCTGATCATCCATCACAGATTTTCTACCCAACTTTTTGAGCCTTTGGTGAACATAGTGCATGTCAAGCTTTCGGGTTGGTAAGCCATAAATTTATCCAAGGCGGTGAAGCGAATTCTTATTCAATCTACTGCCTATACGCTACCTTATTATACTATGCAATACGTTAAGCTACCTGCTAAAACAATTCAATCTCTGAATAAGCTTAATAGACATTTTTATTGGGGTGTCGGGGAGGCCAATAAGTTGCATACGATTGACTGGGGTATGATTTGCAAGTCTAAAGAAATAGGTGGTCTCGGTATCAAGTCTCCAAAAGGTATGAACATGGCGTTTCTTCGCAAGCTGGGGTGGTGCTACATCATAGACAAAGAGGCTCTTTGGGTTAGGTTTTTGCATAGTAAATATGGTGACCTCCTTATTGATAGAGTTTCTAGGGCTAACTTCACACCTACCTGGAGAAGTATGCAGTGTGCGAGAAGCATCTTTGTTCCGGGACTTTTATGGGACTCGGCTAAAAACTGTTGGTGCTGGAAGCATGCGCATAATGGTATTTGTTTGGTTCAATCGGCCTACGACATCATGCAAGGGGCTGGGGGAACACCTACCAACCGCTTTTGGAACATAATTTGGGCTATGAAGGGACCTGAAAGGCTCAATCTCTTGTTGTGGGAAGTTAGATGAGGTATCCTGAAGACGAAGTTGCTTCTCTCCCATCGTATACCGGATGTCATCCGTGATTGTTCTTTTTGGGGTAGCACTTCTGAGTCGTGCCTTCATGCAATGAGAGACTGTGATTGGATTAAAGAGGTGTGGAAGATACTTGTTCCCCACCGTTGGCACACTCGTTCTTTTGCTATGCTCAGAACTGATGCTTGGGTGGACTTTAATTTATCTCAAGATCTTGGCAATGGTAACATGGATTTGGAATGGAAATATATCTTCCGGGAGACCGTTGCATGTGCTTGGTATTGGAGAAATAAATTTTGTTTGGGTAGCGAGAAAAGTGTCCCCGGTACTAGATTTTTGGTTAATATCTTTAGCTCGCATCAAAGCTACTGTTCTGGCTCAAGAGATGTAATTTTTTGTTTTGAGCTTTGATGTTGTGGAAGTGTGGCTTTCTTCCTTGTACAATAGGACATTTTTGTGTACATTTTTGATAATTATATATCAAGATCAATTTCTTCGGAGGAAAAATTTAGAATTTCATTTATGTTGGTCATTGTCTCGATTTCTTTTTCATGTACGTCAAGTAGAAGTAACTTTGATAGTACTCTAATTAGTATTCATTTATTTCTGAGATATTAGAATTTGAATTTGAGATGTTTAAAATTAAATAGCAGCAGTTGTTTAATTGTTTTGATCTTTTTGAATATTTGTCAGTTTTCACTGCCGGATCTACAGTAGTGACACCGAACCCGCGGCGGCACTAGTGTTTTCTGAGCATCAAATTCATAATCTTTGTCTTTTTTTGTTTCCGTTTTGTATTATGATATTTATTGTATGCTGACTGACGTGGAGATTAAGTGTTAATTTAATTTTTGCGTATTGGTCATTCATTTTCCAAAAAACTCTGTTTTCGAGAATGTGGTGTCTCATCAGACTATTAGCCTTTTGATTTTTCATTCTACTTGAGTGTTTATCCAAAGATAATATTCCGTACATATTATTTTATTGCAATCAATTGCAAATGTAATGACATCATTCTACGGGCGTACTTACAATCATAACTTACTAGTGTTATTGATATAACTATATACATACGTGTCGTATGTTGGTAACATCAAGGCAACATCAATGAGTTTAGAGTGCTATCAAGTGGTATCCAAGCCTTTGAAACGTTTGCGTGAATCTTCGAACCTTGAATACCTGCAAAATAAAACCATCAATCATATGCGATTTCTTATAAGTGACCTCTTTAGAGTGCTATCAAGTGCTATCTTGTGTTTCATCATCACCACCCAAGTCATCCTTGAATAGCCATCTATGAATGACACAAAATATCTGTGACCACCCAATGACTCTACCTTTGAAGGCCCCCAACAATCAGAATGAATGTAATCAAGTGATGAGTTTGTGTTGTGTATTCCTTTTGAGAACTTGCCACTGTGAAGCTTCCCAAACACACAATTCTCACAAAATTCCAGATTCTTGACCTTATATCCGCCAAGAAAATTATTGTGTGAAAGAATCGGCATCCCTTTTTCACCCATGTGACCCAGTCTCATATGCCACAGTTTTGTAAGCCGCGACTGATGAATTTCTACATATGCTACAGCAGCAGATCCAGACACAACAGATCCGTGCAAAATATACAAGGTTCCCCTTTTGACTCCACTGAGAACTAAAACTGAGTTTTTGAAGACACTCGGTTTTCCACCTTCATCCTTAAAATTGAATCCCTTGTTGTCTAAAAGACTTAGAGATACCAAGTTCTTTGTCATCTGTGGAACACGTCTAACTTCACTCAACGTACATAATTTCCATCCTCTATCCTCAATTAAACTGAGCCAATCCCAACTATCTTGCAGACCTTGCTGTTTGCCATAGCTATATGACCACCATCTATCTATTGATAATTTGAGAACCACTCTATGTGTGGACAAATGTGATAAGATGCTCCAGAGTCCAGAATCCACACACCAGCATGATGTGCTAATTCTCCAGCAACTACAACCATGTCCTCTTCTGAATCAAACTCAGCTGCAACAGCAACAGTTCCAGAACTGTTCTCCTGCTGCTTCTTTTTCTTTGGACAGTTGGACTTCCAATGTCCCTACTCCTTACAGTAATTGCAGAAATCTGTGGATTTAGGACCTTTGGACCCTGTCTTCTTGGATTTCTTTTTTCTTGACTGTCCACATTTTTTTTCACTACTATTGACTACCAGTCCAACAGCCTGACTGTCTGCCCCAACTTCCTTATGTATCAGCTCCCTGACATGTAAAGTTGACATTACATCTTCCAATGCAATTGTATCATTCCCAACTATGAAGGATTGCACAAAGTTCTCATAAGAAGCTGGAAGTGATGCCAACAAAATCAGAGCTGCATCTTCATCCACAATCTTTACATCAATATTCCTGAGATCAAGTAATATTGTGTTCAACTGCTCAAGAAGATCTCTCAGCTGAGCCCCCTCATGCATTCTTAGGTTAAACGGCCTCTGGTTTAGCAGCAAGTTGTTGGTCAATGACTTATTCATATATAGTGTTTCAAGCTTTGACCATAACTTAGAAGTGGTGTCTTCATCAGCAACTTCGGTGATAACATCATCAGATAAGCACAACATGATGGTAGAATGTTCTTTCTCCTCCAGACTGGCGTAATCTGCTGCACTGGCATCCCCTTTACCGGATAAAGGAGTCCACAATCCTTGGTGTTTTAACAAGGCCCGCATCTTGATTTGCCACAAACTAAAACTGTTTCTCCCTGTAAATTTATCAATCTTTACGTTAATTGCTGACATCTTTCTTGTTAAAGAACAGACTTTTGATCACAAAATCTTAGCACTAGTCACCGGTCTTGGTGAAGATCAACTCCGTTCAATCTGAAAATCTCTCTGAATCTTGAACCTCACGCACTGATACCAGTTTGTTGAAACACAGACGAGAAATTTCACTTGAAAAAAGATAAAACAGATGCAATCTAATAGAAAAGTAAGAAGGAAATTGATAAAACACAGAACAAAGAGAACACGGTGATTTAACGTGGTATCCGGCATTGTGCCGACTAATCCACGGGTAGAAAAAGGAGATATTTTATTATGCACAGAAGTTACAAGAATTTTCACTCTCTTGAAAAAACATACACAACATTGATTACAACGGATGATATTTATAGACACAAATCCATAAACCCTAGCCGCCATAGGATTTTTGTCGGATTGTCATAAATGCCCCAGAAGTGGATCCCAGCTCAAACTGACTTCACCTGATGAAAACTCACTTTTCCAGAAACTCATTTTCTCTTGTAATCAACCAACTCAGATGTAGAACTCACTTGTATTCAGCAAACTCAGTTTTCTAAGTTTCCATCAAAACTTAGTTTCTCCAAAACTCAGTTTCAGATTAGTTACACCAATTTTAGAGATCAAGTCATAAAACTGACAGAAGGTTTTCAGGAGGGAAAAGAGTTTGAGATATTCGAGGATTAGTGATTAATTGTCAGGTTGAAGTTGGTATGTTTACAATTTCATTTATGTTAGACATTGTCTCGAATTCTTTTTCAAGTATGTCAAGTAGAAGTAACTTTGATAGTATTCTAATTATTTATTTATTTCTAAGATATTAAAATTTGAATTTGAGAAGTTTAAATAGCAGCAGTTGTTTAATTGTTTTGATCTTTCTGAACATTTCTCAGTTTTGACAACAGGATCTACTGTATTGACACCGAACTCGCGGCGGCACTAGTGTTTTATGAGCATCAAATTCCTAGAATCTTTGTCTTTTGTCGTTTCTGCTTGGTATTATGATATTTATTGTATGCTGACTGACGTGGAGATTAAGTGTTAATTAAATTTTTGCGTACTGGACATTCATTTTCCGAAAAAACTATTTTTTCGCGAATGGGGTGGCTCACCTGACTATTAGCCTTTTGATTTTTCACTCTACTTGAGTGTTTATCTGTAATATTCCGATTTTCGGGGAAAGGGCAGACGTGTCATTTTGCGAAAACGAAATATTATTATTTCTTTTCTTTTATGGGAGTTAAGTATTATTGGGATATATATATATATATATTTTTCGAGTTATATATATATTTAAAGGGATAGATCTGATTTTTGGTAAGTAAGGGCGATTATGGTAAAAAGGGATTAATTTGGAATATGTATTTAAGGAAAATTTACACACAATAATCCCCCTAACCTAATTAAATCAGAAAATTCAGTCTTCACGTTCTTCTCATGTGCGCAAGTTTTGAGAGGAGAAAAGGGTTAGAAGAGTTTTCACAAATTCTAAGAGATAGCTTAATCGTTTTCAGATCAGACGAGAGCTTTGGAATCGTCGTGAGAAGGGCATCGTTTAGTCATCCGAGGTTGGGAGTCGCAGCAGATTTTCTGAGGCTGTTGGATCTGTTTTGGAGCAGCAATTAGGTAAGAAACTCTTCCTATGATTTCGGTTATAATTCGTAAAGTTTAGATTGTGATTTGGAGACTTGTAGATGCTAGTAAAAGATGTGTTTTATGTTGATCGAAGGATCCTAGATGCTACGGTTGATTGGATATAGTTTCTACGTCTTTCTGGGTTTAATTCGATGCTAAATATGTTAGAAACAGTGTAGAAAATCGAGTTTCGTCGATCTTAGCGTTTTTGGAAAACCCGTGGACGAGCGTCCTGGCCTCTCTCGACGGGCGTCTACTTGGGGCACATTTCGACGACGGCGTCGGCTTTTCTGGACGGGCGTTTGAAATGTTGTTTTACATTCAGGATTGAAACTGTTTTGGGTGGAAGGGCGTCTGGGTATAGTGGACGGGCGTCCAATAAGGTTCAGACGGGCGTCCAGAGCCTTAAACGGGAGTCTAGCTGTTTTTGTCATTCTCCCTTTGTTGGTTGTTGTTCAGCCTTATAAGCATGATTTAGCTTTATGAAACCTTGATATATGATATATATTAAATAGTATAAACTTGAACAAGCCTGAATTGAACTTCTGATTCATTCAGTTAAAACACCGAATGTACTCTTAAAGGGAGTTGAAGTTCGGATCCGTCGGAAAGGCATGATAGGCTTGTGCTTTGATGAATTAGCATTCATCAATGTCTGTGTAATTGCTAGGCCTTGTCTTTGTCTAGTGGTCTAGGAAGAGAGTAGTTAATATGAGGGAGATTAATTGAAAACACTTAGGTGGTTAGTTAATCATCTTAATAAAATACGTTATTACGAGGATTTATTATTATTTGTGTATATTATTTATGTATTTATCTTAGTAAGGGTAGATACGGACCGTGACCATCTTGGCCACGGGAGCAAACGTCTCTGTGTAATCGACACCCTCGACCTGATGATTTCCAAAAGCAACAAGCCGTGCTTTCAGTCGATGGAGTGTACCATTTTCATCATATTTTTCAGTGTACACCCACTTACTCCCTAACGCCTTTTTCCCGAGTGGAAGTGGCTGTAAATCCCACGTGCCTTGATCTTCAAGGGCCTTAATCTCTTCAGCCATGGCTTTACGCCACCCCTCGTGCTTCATAGCTTCCCTAAATGATTTGGGAGGATTCCCAATAGTAATCGCTGCAAGATACCTCCGATGCTTATCAGAAAATGAATTATAATTGACAAACTGCATAAGCGGGTAAGGCGTACCTGAGAGCGCTGACGGATCGGAAGAGCGTGGAGTAGGACTTTTCTGTTCAACCAAAGTATGAGTCACAAAGTCTTGAAATCGAGAGTTCGGAATTTTCTGTCTTTTGCCTCTCCCCAAATCCTCGTTCACACCTTCACCTAGTCGTCGAGGTGATGGCGAAGGTGTAGGCTCAACTATCTCCTCACTGACCGACCCCCCCTCAATGACCATCCCGCCATGATCAGGAGCGGGAGGAGTAACGTTAAACCCGTCTTCTTCAACAAAAACATCATCCACATAATTATGGGAGAGGGGAGACGACGTGGAAGCATCAGAAAAAGGAAACACATGCTCGTAAAACTTCACATCGCGAGAGACAAATATTTCTTCCGTATCTAGATCATACAATGTCCACCCCTTTTTCCCAAACGGATACCCCAAAAAAATGCACTTACGACTCCGACTATCAAATTTATGAGAATGACGAAGATTATGTGCATAACAAAGGCAACCCACGACTCGAAGCATCGAATAATCCGGGGGTTTCCCAAACAGACCTTCATACGGGGTTTTGTAGTTCAATACACTTGATGGGGTTCGGTTAATAATGTGTGCAGCAGCCAAAACACATTCTCCCCAAAATTTGAGGGGCAAGTGTCCGTTAAACCGAAGTGCTCGTGCAACATTTAAGATGTGTTGATGTTTTCGTTCGACTCTTCCATTTTGTTGTGGTGTTCCCACGCACGAAGTTTCAAAAATTATTCCATTGGCACGAAAATAAGGAAATAAATTCCGAAACTCCGTCCCATTGTCACTCCGAACCCTCTTAATTCGTGCATCGAATTGACGAGAAATTAACGCCACAAAATCCAAAAAAATAGTCTCAACTTCTACTTTATTCAAAAGAAGATAAACCCAAACTGATCGAGAATAATCGTCGACAATAGTCAAAAAATACGTAGCACCACATGTTGAACGGACACTATAAGGTCCCCACAAATCACAATGAATAAGTTCAAACACACAACTAGCACGACTATCACTAACAGAAAATTGTTCACGTGGCTGCTAGCTCGAAAGCAAATGTCACAACCATCTTTATTCAAATTTTTAGGAACAGAAATATTTGGAATTTGTCTAAGGACCTTTTTCGAAGGATGACCCAAACGCCGATGCCACAAATCTGCCGTTGTCCTGCCATCAATGGCCAAAACCCAAACTTTTGGAACTCCCAAGAACAGAAAAAGTCCATCCACACGCTCAGCCAGTCCAATCAGCGTCCTCGTCACCCGGTCCTGCATTACACATAATTTCCCCGTAAGTTGAAAAACACAATCATTTTCATCTAAAAATTGAGGTACTAAGAATAAATTGCAATTTAGATTTGGCACATATAACACATGATTTATCCGTAAATTTCTCGATAAAATCACATATCCTTCGTGAGTAGCCGGTGATGAGCTTCCATCAGGCAGTCCAACTGGGCATTGGACAATCGGTGTAGCATCAATTAGCGTATCTAAAAATCCTGTGACATGGTGGGTTGCGCCCGTATCGACAATCCAATTATTTTTACCACAAAAACGATCCTTCGGTTTTGTAAGCTTAAAAGATCGAAATTCCCGCCATTGGGCCGGTGATGTTCTTGAGCCCGCTTTGATCAAAATTCTTTGATCGAGTGAATTAGTGAGTGAGCCGAGCCCACCACATTACCTCGCCGCATTATTAACCTTCGGTGAGTAAAATTAGATGCGCCTCTCTCCTCCCGCGTCCACCGGCACCATTCCGGCCTCCTCCACGGTTGCTCCGACCATTGCCTCGTCCTGCCCTTGGACGGTCTCCCCACCACTCCGGATAACCATGAAGCTGAAAACAAGAATCCATATCATGGCCCTCACGATTACAATGAGAGCAAATCTTCCCGGCGGCGTCTTCCTGTTTACCTCTTCCGGACCTGCTCTCTCCTTGAAGCCGGAATGCCACCATGGATTCAGACTCCGGCTTAGGAGCCCCACCACCGGACTGCACCCCCCTCAGTCGTTCTTCTTGGATCAATGTTTGATATGCCCGATCAATAGAGGGCAACGGGTCACGGTTCAGCAGCTGTGACCGGGCACCGGCATAAACGGGGTCAAGTCCGACCAAGAACCAATGTAAACGGTCATCTAGCTGAACCTTTTGAAATTTTGTGACCAAGTCACACTTGCATCCGTTGTAATCACAGGTTGGATAAACCACCAAATCTTCCAATTCATCCCAAATCTTACACATACGCCCGAAATACGACGTAATCGACTCTCCTCGTCCCTGTTTACATTCAGCCAGAGAGGATTTGAGCTGACAAATTCGAGTGCCATTCACCACCGCGAATCGATCCTTCAACGTCTCCCACAATTTTTGGACGTCCTCATAATAAGAGAGCATTGACCGAATAGATGGATCAATGGTGTTCATAATCCACGAGAGTAACATGGAATGAACCGTATACCAATCCTCAAGCTTTCCCTCATCGGTAGGCTTGGTAATTTTTCCTCGAAAACCAAATTTTAGCTTTCGCACGTAAAGTCGTGCGAATAGCTCGAGCCCATTCATCATAATTATCACCTTTGAGTTGGACGGTGGTAATCAATTGCCCAAGTTATCACCGTGCTAAGGTAATAAGTGTCAAGCTTCTTGTCTCCTTCGAAGCGATTGCCATTGAGAGGTGATGTTGATGATCTTCAAACTAGGGTAGCGACATAAGAAACCTAGCCCTTTTTTTTCTTCTCTGTTCGAACTTGTTCCTCAAAACAGGTTTAATTTTCCTTTTTTTTTTATTTTTTTTTATTTTTATAAGTCGGATCTCAGAACTGTCTCTGATACCATGTTAAAATAATGTGGGGAAAATTTTCGGTTCCTCTTCATCAATTCACAATCGTTACAATATATAGACACACGTAGGGCTTCACCCAATGTCTAAATTTCCATATCTACCCTTACTAAGATAAATACATAAATAATATACACAAATAATAATAAATCCTCGTAATATTGAGGCCGACTGTCACTTCGTGCGTGATGCTATCACTGATGGATTGATTATTCCTTCTTACGTCCCTACGAAGCTTCAGCTGGCGGACATCTTTACCAAGGCAATGGGGAAACAACAGTTTGAATTTCTTTTAGGCAAGCTGGGCGTTCGAGATCTACACGCGCCACCTTGAGGGGGGGTATTACGAGGATTTATTATTATTTGTGTATATTATTTATGTATTTATCTTAGTAAGGGTAGATACGGAAATTTAGACATTGGGTGAAGCCCTACGTGTGTCTATATATTGTAACGATTGTGAATTGATGAAGAGGAACCGAAAATTTTCCCCACATTATTTTAACATACGTACTTGACTAGTAAAAGATTAAACAACATGTCTCTCTTGGATAGGCACCAGTCTATATCGCGATGTGTGTGCTACCTCTGAAGGTGGAAGAACTCCGTAGTAAAAAAAAAACCTAAAGTGCGGAGGGACTCCGGCTGAGGTGTCTTGTACTATCGGAGTCTACCTTTTCTAGACTTCGTGGATATTGGTGTGATCCACTAATATGTTGCCAAGAATATCCCCAGCTTGGATATGCGTAGTGCCCTTGAGTGCGGTTGTAACATAGATAGGTTAAGTAGAAACGGTTAGTCAGTTCATGTTGATGGACATGAGATGAACCCTAGATTGAGTCGGTCACACGTAATCAACTAAGCCTTTAATTATCTTTACTTTATAAATTATAGTTGTTGTCATAGCTTCTCTTTCTTATTGAGTACGTTGTACTTACCTCAAATGCATGTTTTCTATGTGTTTGGGGGTGAGAAGACGAACAGGTAGATAATGCTTTCGAGGAAGAGTTCGATGATGACGTTTGAAGACGCTTCATTGAAGAGTTTACATTTATTCATTTCTTATTCTTAAATAGACTGTTTTAGACTTTTTTGGTCTTTCGAGAATTGTAGTACCGTTACATTCCTTTTAGATTTCATACTTTTCCTTAAATGTAATACGTTACATTTTCACCTTTAGATTTCATTTCTATCCTTGGTTGTTGAAATTTTTATACCCGAGTCTTTTGCTTCCGTTTGCTTATTTTTGATACGACGTAGTAGAGGCTTACGTATAAAGTGAATTTATTTTTATTTTATACGTGCCGAACGTTCCTTTTCCGGATAAGGACTCGTGTCCGGGAGCGGGCGGCGTTATAGCTTGGTATCAGAGCAAAGCGTCTTTAGGCTTCCTTTCTTATAAGATAAGTTTCCTCTAGATCTTTTAGTGATGTTCTGGTTGTCTTTGATCATCAGGATGGTGTTCACGAGAACTGGAGCGGGTGCAGAGACTTCGAGAGTCCGACGGTCAAGTCCAACTCCAGTGGTAGGGGCGGTGCCCTGAGACAGATCCCACCACCCCAGCGGAGCTTATCACCACCACCTCGTACCGCGACACCCACACCTAGGTCTCAGCATGGTTTGTCACCGAGGCCACATCAGGAGCAACCTCCACGATGGCACGTGGGGAGTTCAGTTCAGTTTTCCTTAGTGAGTGATGTTCCAACAGGGTTTGTACCACCGGTAAGCTACCCTCCACCAGTCAGTGTTTATCCTCCACCAGTTAGCGTTTACCCTCCGCCAGTGAGCCACCCATCACCGCTAGTGTTTCACCAGCAGCAGTCTTTCTACCCACCTCCTGCAGGTCATACTCCTCGACCCACCGTACCACTTTCACCACGGTTTGACCATCAACAAGGTGCTAGTTACCACCCTTTGGTTTTCAACAACCTCAGCCAATCCTCAGCACCACCAGAACTACTATCAGGGATACTACCCTTTTCATCCCGAACCTCAGCGATTCCACCTTACCCACAAAGAACAAAGAAGCATCAAAGAGCAAGTACCTTTCGTTACCCTCCGGTTTACCCACCGGTTCCACCGTTAGACCAGCTTTTGAGCAAGCACCGGTCAGAGATTGGTACACAAGATTGAGAAGGAATCGGGTCGAAAACTTCTATGGGAATGTAGAGCATTCAAAGGCTGAGGAATGGATAAGAAGTTTTGAGAAGGCATGCAGGAACATACATGTCCCTGAAACAGAGATGGCACAGTTAGCGGTTAGTTTTCTCTTGGGTGCAGCTGAAGCATGGATAGATGCCATACAGAGTAGCAATGGCAAAGTAACAGACTGGGAAGCTTTTAAGGCTTTGTTTTATAATGAGTACTTCCCGGTAACGGTGCAGATGTATAAGGCGAGCCAGTTCTTAAAGCTCAAGCAGGGTATTCATCTAACGGTATCTCAGTATACTAATAGGTTTAATGAGTTAGGAAGGTTCTATCCCGAACTCATGAAAGTGGAAGAGAGGAAGATGGCCCTCTATAAGGAAGGTTTAGCTCATGAGATACAGTCAGGCATGTTGGGATTCACCGCAAGGAATATGGCAGAGTTACACAATAAAGCCTTGGAGGTTGAGACCTTCAGGAAGAAGGCTACAGTCGTGATTGGAAGCAAGAGGAATTTCGGGACTAGCCAGGGCAATTATCGAGGAGCACCACAACAGAACGCCAAGAAAACTGCAGCGCCTGCGGCAGCTAAGGCCCCAACCAGTGCACCTCTGTGTCCTAAGTGCAACAGGAATCATTCAGGCGAGTGCAAGCAAAATACAAATGGTTGCTACGTTTGTGGAGAACCAGGACACTTTTCTAGAGCGTGTCCAAACAAGGGAAACAAGGGCAGTTCGAGCCAAGGAAGCGGTAGAAACGGCCCGAGTCGACAGGTTCGAGTTTTTGCAGCAGATGCTAGAGATGCAGAACCAGAGGATGACGTTATCTCAGGTACCTTGTTGTTATTTTACTTTATTAAGATATTTTTATAGCACGTTTATTCATGCTGTAATTGTATTTAAATGAATGAATGTGCACCTTAGGTACGGTAATGTTAGATAATCTAGTGGTCAGAGCTTTGTTCGATACGGGAGCGTCTAACACTTTTGTGTCGACCAAGGTAGCTAAGAAGTTGAGTCTACCCTCGGAACCTTTAAGGAACACGTTGGAGATTACAACACTGTTAGGGAAGGTAACAAAGGTAACTAGGATGATACCTCAAGTGGAAGTTCGAGTTGGATCGTATCGATGCAAGAGCGACTTTACAGTTTTAGACTTCTCAGATTTTGACGTGATTCTTGGGATAGATTGGCTATCCGAGAATTTTGTCCACTTGGATTGTAGGGAAAAGAAAGTGACTTTCAAAGTACCCGGGAAATCAGACAAGACTTATCAGGGAAACGTGTACAAGCCGAGTAAGAAGCGACATCCGATAATTTCGGCGGTTAAGGCAATCAGAGCTTGTCAGAAGGGTTGTGAAGGCTACTTGTTGTACGCAGTGGATGTGGAACAAGTGAAGCTTAAGCTAGAAGAAACTCCGGTAGTGAGAGAGTACCCCGAGGTATTTCCGGAAGAATTACCGGGAAACATGCCGGATAGGGAGATCGAGTTTGAGATCAAGTTGGTACCCGGAGCGGCACCAGTTGCCAAGGCACCCTATAGAATGGCACCGGCTGAGTTAAAAGAGTTGAAAGCACGACAAGGATATGCTTGAAAGGAACATAATTCAGCCCAAGATTTCACCTTGGGAGCCCCAAGTGTGTTCGTTCGTCAAGAAGAAAGATGGTAGCACGAGGATGTGCATCGACTACAGAGCGTTGAATAACCTTACCATCAAGAATAAGTACCCCTTGCCAAGGATTGATGACCTGTTTAATCAGTTGCAAGGCAAGAAAGTGTTCTCTAAGATTGATCTTAGGTCTGGTTATCATCAGTTGAAGATCAAGGTAGCAGATATACCGAAGACGGCCTTTAGTACGAGATATGGACATTATGAGTTCTTAGTTATGCCTTTTGGACTCACTAATGCTCCATCTGCATTCATGGATTTGATGCAACGAGTTTTTATGCCATACTTGGATAAGTTTGTGATAGTGTTCATAGACGACATCCTAGTATATTCTAAGGATGAGAAGGAACACGAGGAACACTTAAGGATAGTGTTGGATACGTTGAAAAAGAACCAGTTGTTTGCTAAGTTTTCGAAGTGTGACTTTTGGTTGAAACAGGTCAGTTTCTTAGGACATGTTATTTCTGGAGATGGTATACAAGTTGACCCAGCAAAGATCGAGGCAGTTGAGAATTGGCCTAAACCTACTACAGTTTCAGAAGTAAGGAGCTTTCTTGGTTTGGTGGTGGCTATTATAGAAAGTTCGTGCAAGACTTTTTCGAAGATAGCTACTCCACTCACTAAGCTTACACAGTAAGAATGTGAAGTTCGAATGGACTAGCGAGTGTGATGCAACTTTTCATACCTTGAAGGATAGGTTGACTACGGCCCCGAAGTCTTTGGCAGCCCGGAGATCTTCGATAACTATGATGTCTACACGGATGCTTCGGGACGAGGTCTAGGTTGTGTGTTGATGCAAGGAGGAAAGGTGATTGCTTATGCATCTGAGACAACGAAGGTGCATGAGAAGAACTACCCGACACACGACTTAGAGTTAGCAGCGGTAGTGTTTGCATTAAAGACTTGGAGGCACTACTTGTATGGAGTTAAGGCAAGGATCTTCACCGACCACAAAAGTTTAAAGTACTTCTTCACGCAAGAGAATCTGAATATGAGACAGAGGAGATGGTTAGAGTTCGTGAAGGACTATGATTTGGATATTCAGTACCATCCAGGCAAAGCCAATGTAGTAGCAGATGCTTTAAGCAGGAAACCAGTGTTTGCAGTTTCGAGTGTCGAAGATGTGGCAGGAAAGTTAGATGGACTGGAAATCAGCAGGTTTGATCAGATTGAGGAACGACAGTTCGTGGCGCCGTTGTTAGCAAGATCGGAGTTGATGGATGACATTCGGGAAAAGCAAGATGAAGACCCAGCTTTGGTTGATTTGAAGAGAGTTGCTAGAGAGAAGCCTACAGTGGGTTATGCGTTAGACAAGAATGGGAACCTTTGGTACCAGGATCGTTTGTGTGTACCTAATGTTGGCGACTTAAGACAGAGGGTTATGGAAGAAGCACATAGGATTGCTTTTGCAGTTCATCCAGGTGCTACTAAGATGTATCGAGACTTGAAGGAAAGGTTTTGGTGGCCTTCGATGAAGGTAGAAATAGCCAAGTTCGTGGCAGAGTGTGACATTTGTCAGAAGGTGAAGGCAGAGCATAGAAGACCAGGGGGAATGCTTAAGCCCTTGGATATCCCGAATGGAAATGGGATAAGATCACGATGGACTTCATCACCGGTTTACCTAAGACGAGAGGCGGTCATGATGCAATTTGGGTAATCGTGGATAGATTGACCAAATCTGCCCATTTCTTACCATATAAGGTTGATATGCCTTTGAAGAAGATGACGACACTATACTTGGATAATATAGTGAAGTTACACGGAGTTCCTGTCTCTATAGTCTCGGATCGAGATAGTCGGTTCGTCAGTCGGTTTTGGAAGGGTTTACAGGAAGCCTTTGGAACCAAGTTAGATTTGAGCACGGCCTTTCATCCTCAGACAGATGGACAATCTGAGAGGACCATCCAAACACTCGAGGACATGCTAAGAGCTTGTGTTTTGGAAGTAGGTGGATCATGGGATGACTACCTACCGGTAGCAGAGTTTGCCTACAATAATAGTTATCATGCAAGTATAGGCATGCCGCCGTTTGAAGCGTTGTATGGGAGAAGATGTCGAACGCCGCTGTTTTGGGATGAAGTCGGGGAAAGATGGATCACGGGGCCGGAAATGGTTGAGCAAGCTAAGGAAAGAGTTCAGTTGGTTAACAAGAATCTGAAGACAGCACAGGACAGGCAGAAAAGTTGGGCAGATGTCAGAAGAAGACCGCTTGAGTTCGAAGTCGGTGACAGAGTGTATCTGCGAGCTTCACCGATGAAGGGAGTGAAACGTTTTGGACAAAAAGGAAAGCTAAGTCCAAGGTATGTTGGACCTTTTGAGATTTTGGAAAGGATTGGAACCTTAGCTTACAAGCTCAAGTTACCGGAATCGATGTCAAGGGTCCATAGTGTGTTTCACGTTTCGATGTTGAAGAAATGTCTGACGAGGAAGGATGTTGAAACTACAATTGATCCGGAAATTTTACAAGACAATCTGGCTTATGATGAGAGACCAATCAAGATTTTGGACCGAAAAGAAAAGATGATAAAGAGAAGGATGATTCCATTGGTTTTGGTTCGAGTGGTAATAATCATTCGCCGAGAGGCAACTTGGGAGGTTGAAGGTGATGTGATCGATGAATTCCAAGAGTTTGGTTGTCTACTGTATGTTCTAGTTTTGAGGACGAAACTCCTTTTAAGGGGAGGAATGTAATATTCCGATTTTCGGAAAGAGCAGAGACGTGTCATTTCATAAAAACGAAATATTATTATTTCTTTTCTTTTATGGGAGTTAAGTATTATTGGGATATATATATATATATATATATATATATATATATATATATATATATATATATATATATATATATATATATATATATTTTTTCGAGTTATATATATATTTAAAGGGATAAATCGATTTTTGGTAAGTAAGTATGCGATTATGGTAAAAGGATTAATTTGGAATATGTATTTAAGGAAAATTTACACACAATAATCCCCTAACCTAATTAAATCGAGAAAATTCACTTTCACGTTCTTCTCATATGCAAGTTTTGAGAGGAGAAAAGGGTTAGAAGAGTTTTCACAAATTCTAAGAGATAGCTTAATCGTTTTCAGATCAGACGAGAGCTTTGGAATCGTCGTGAGAAGGGCATCGTTTAGTCATCCGAGGTTGGGAGTCGCAGCAGATTTTCTGAGGTGTTGGATCTGCTTTTGGAGCAAAGAATTAGGTAAGAAACTCTTCCTATGATTTCGGTTATAATTCGTAAAGTTTAGATTGTGATTTGGAGACTTGTAGATGCTAGTAAAAGATGTGTTTTATGTTGATCGAAGGATCCTAGATGCTACGGTTGATTGGATATAGTTTCTACGTCTTTCTGGGTTTAATTCGATGCTAAATATGTTAGAAACAGTGCAGAAAATCGAGTTTCGTCGATCTTAGCGTTTTTGGGAAAACCCAGGTGGACGAGCGTCTACTTGGGGCACATTTCGGACGAGCGTCTGGCTTTTCTGGACGGGCGTTTGAAATGTTGTTTTACATTCAGGATTGAAACTGCTTTGGGTGGAAGGGCGTGCAGGTATAGTGGACGGGCGTCCAATAAGGTTCGAGACGGGCGTCAGAGCCTTAAACGGGAGTCTAGCTGTTTTGTCATTCTCCTTTGTTGGTTGTTGTTCAGCCTTATAAGCATGATTTAGCTTTATGAAACCTTGATATATGATATATATTAAATAGTATAAACTTGAACAAGCCTGAATTGAACTTCTGATTCATTCAGTTAAAACACCGAATGTACTCTTAAAGGGAGTTGAAGTTCGGATCCGTCGGAAAGGCATGATAGGCTTGTGCTTTGATGAATTAGCATTCATCAATGTCTCGTAATCGCTAGGCCTTGTCTTTGTCTAGTGGTCTAGGAAGAGAGTAGTTAATGTGAGGAGATTAATTGAAAACACTTAGGTGGTTAGTTAATCATCTTAATAAAATACGTCTTGACTAGTAAAAGATTAAACAACATGTCTCTCTTGGATAGGCACCATCTATATCGCGATGTGTGTGCTACCTCAAGGTGGAAGAACTCCGTAGGTAAAAAAAAACCTAAGTGCGGAGGGACTCACGGAGGTGTCGTCTATCGAGTCTACCTTTTCTAGACTTCGTGGATATTGGTGTGATCCACTAATATGTTGCCAAGAATATCCCCACTTGGATATGCGTAGTGCCTTGAGTGCGGTTGTAACATAGATAGGTTAAGTAGAAGCGGTTAGTCGGGCCATGTTGATGGACATGAGATGAACCCTAGATTGAGTCGGTCACACGTAATCAACTAAGCCTTTAATTATCTTTACTTTATAAATTATAGTTGTTGTCATAGCTTCTCTTTCTTATTGAGTACGTTGTACTTACCTCAAATGCATGTTTTCTATGTGTTTGGGGTGAGAAGACGAACAGTGTGTAGATAATGCTTTCGAGGAAGAGTTCGATGATGACGTTTGAAGACGCTTCATTGAAGAGTTTACATTTATTCATTTCTTATTCTTAAATAGACTTTTAGACTTTTTTGGTCTTTCGAGAATTGTAGTACCGTTACATTCCTTTTAGATTTCAGATTTTCCTTAAATGTAATACGTTACATTTTCACCTTTAGATTTCATTTCTATCCTTGGTTGTTGAAATTTTTATACCCGAGTCTTTTGCTTCCGTTTGCTTATTTTTGATACGACGTAGTAGAGGCTTACGTATAAAGTGAATTTATTTTTATTTTATACGTGCCGAACGTTCCTTTTCCGGATAAGGACTCGGTGTCCGGGAACGGGGCGTTACATTATCCAAAAACAATATTCCATACATATTATTTTCTTGCAATCAAGTGCAAATGCAATGACATCATTCTACGGGCGTACTTACAATTATAACTTACTAGCGTTATCGATATAACTATATACATACGTGTCGTATGTTGGAAACATCAGGGCAGCATCAATGAATTTAGAGTGCTATCAAGTGGTATCCAAGCCTTTGAAACGTTTGTGTGAATCTTCGAACCTTGAATACCTTCAAAATAAAACCATCAATCATATGTGATTTCCTATAAGTGACATCTTTGATGTCAGAGTCTCTAATGCGTCAAAACATTATTCGGTGTGCTTCCGCACAAAAAAAATGAACGTACCTAGTAATGCTGAACACTTGTGATCAATGTACGTAGTTGTTGGGGGTGATGTAAGCACTAATACCGTGAACGTGTAAAAGAGAATCTTCCTCGTTGTTACGATCAAGCTGTATATATACTACTATAAAGGAATTTATAAAAGAGCCATCGTGGAACAATGAGTTATAATTTGTCACATATTTTTGTTAGTAATGACATTCAAAATCTTATTTCAATTTAACAAGTTACGTGACATAAGTTATGAAGGAGGTAAATTTTTATCGGGAAGTAAACTAGTTAACTTTTGTGTTCATCTTTGATGACAATCAAATTAACTTTTCTACATCAAAACCATGTCGGAATTTCATAATTTTTTATTCTACAAACTCCTCAGTTATTAGACTATAAGACAAGCTTTTGAAATCAACATTTGGTTTTACACATTTTCGTAAAACACTCAAAAACCTCAATGTATTCCTAGTAAACCATGTTCATGACCACCTTTGCTTCCAAAGGAAATATCTCTGGTAAAAATAATATTCACAAGTGAAATGAATGCTCACTGTAAAGCTTATGAAAATCCCTACCAAATAAAAAAAATCTCATGAAATTTCATTAACTATAGCTCCAGTAATCATCAAATGAATCCAGCACAAAAGCACACATTTTTGTTGCTAAAAGAAAAGATCACCAAGCATCCCAAATCCACTAGCAACCCATCACGCGTTCTCAACCGTCGATGAGTTTTGATCCGACACTCCAAATTCAAATAATCGTTGCGGTCTGAATCCGCGTCAAATGCATTTCCACCAATCAGCTTTCAGCATTCAAGAATCGAGCACTGAATTCCCGGTATTTAAATCCGCCAATTCTTTTCAACTTGGATTCACACCTATAGATTTTGTTCTAAATTCTTCTGTCTTTTTCTATTCAATTGAGCTTTTTCTTAGATCCGACCCGAATCCCCTGATTTGAAATGGCAACAGAGGAACCAATCGCCGCCGTGGAGAGCCTCACTGTTGAAGTTCAAGTGGAGGCGGAGCAGGCGGAGAAGCCTGACGCCAAGCCATCGAAATCCAAAAAGGCTAAGAAACCTGCTGCCCCGAAGAAGAAAACCAATCCTACTCATCCTTCTTACTTTGAGGTACAGCCTATCTTTTACTAATCGAATTCACTTTTTGATTTTAGATCCATCTCTGATTTGTTTGAATCTGATGGTTATTGATTTCATGTTTGATTTCAGATGATTCAAGATGCGATTGTCACTTTGAAGGAGAAAACAGGATCTAGTCAGCAAGCGATTACCAAGTTCATTGAGGAAAAGCACAAAAACCTTGCCCCGAATTTTAGGAAGATGTTACTTGTTCAATTGAAGAAATTGGTAGCTTCTGGTAAGCTAGTGAAAGTGAAGGCCTCTTTTAAGCTGCCGGCAAAAACTAGCACAAAGCCTGCTGCTTCTGCTCCGGCAAAGAAGAAGCCAGCTACGGCTGCGAAGCCAAAGGCGGTGGTGCCTAAAGAGAAGAAGGCTCCTGTGAAGGCCAAAGCCAAGCCTAAGGCTGCTGTAGCTTCGAAGAAGCCGAAAGCAGCGACAAAGGCAGCTGCTAAGCCGAAGACTGGTGCTGCTTCAAAAGCAAAGGTGGCTGCGCCGAAGCCAAAGGTAGCTGCGGCAAAGAGGAAAGAGGCGCCGAAGTCAAAGCCAAAGGAGAAGCCAGCTAAGGCGGCAAGAACATCGACGAGGACAACTCCTGGAAAGAAACCTGCTCCGGCTGCTCCAAAGGTGGCTGCTAAGAAGGCGCCAGTTAAGAAAGCTCCGGCGAAGAGTGTTAAGCCGAAGACAGTGAAATCACCGGCGAAGAAAGCCGTGTCGAGGAGAGGGAAAAAGTGAGATAGTGGTGAATTATGTTGTACATTTTTCTCTGTTTCTTCCCTAGAGCAGTGAGCAGAATCATATCCTTTGTACTAGTTGTGTTTATCAACAATATTATTATGTTTTTCTTTTCTCACTTCGCTGATTTCTTATATTTTTATTCAATTTAGTTTCAAAACGCATGATTTCATCTGGAAACAAAACAAACAAAATTCAATATTCATACACCTGTAGATCTTAGTGATTAAAGTCTAAGTGATAACTTTAACGGAAGATATAGTTTTGGGAAAACTTGATAGATCAAATATATATATACAAGTAGTAATAAACTATCCACTAGTGCACTTCCTATAAAATAGGAAATATGGGATCATGGTTTGACAATCGAAAAACTATTTAGTAATGGAAAACATGTGCAAATTACTCTAGTCGTGGGAAATAAACATGGCTTACATAGCCTTATGTAATAATTAAAACTTAATTAACAATATTCTTCGAACATTCCTTCCCTTAATCTGAGCTGGCAGTTCAGATGTTCCCACATGCCCAGCTTGCCTCTGAGTTTCAAAAATTGATCTTTCTTGAGTCCTTTAGTTATTATATCAGCTATTTGATCCCTCTTGAGTCCTTTAGTCCTTTAGTCATTATATCAGCTATTTGATCCCTCCGAGCTTCAAAAATTGATCCCTCTTAAGTCCTTTAGGCAATGCTGCAACTCAATGATCATTTCTGCACATAGCTCTCAAGAAATGACACTTCACATCTGTGTGCTTGCTCCTGTTGTTTAACACTGGATTCTTGGATAGCTTGATAGTTGAACTGTTATCACAGTACATAATATTCCCAGTCTGCTGAACTTGACCTAGAACTTCCAGTAGTCTTCTTAACCATATCAGCTGACATGCTCCATGTGCTGCTGCAACAAACTCTGATTCTGTTGTAGATAAAGTGACTATTGATTGCTTCTGTGATGACCAACTGACAACACTTCTTCCATACATAAACACAAAACCAGAAGTACTCTTCCTGTCATCAACATCTCCTGCATAATCACTGTCTGAATATCCAGTCAGTCGAGCCTTCCTTGCTGAACCATACTTGATGCCAAGATTGATGGTTCCATTTAAGTATCTCAGGATCCTCTTCACATAGTTTAAGTGATCTGCTGATAATGACTCTATGTATTTGCTTGCCACACTTACAACATACATGATGTCTGGTCTTGTTGTTGTCAAATATAGAAGGCACCCTATCATCTGCTTGTACATGGTGGAATTCATCTTACCACCTGTTCCTTCCTTGCTGAGCTTCACACCAGTTTCACAGGGTGTGGGTGCTGGGTTGCTGTCCTTCATTCCAAACCTGCTGAGAATTTCAGATACATACTTCTTTTGGGAAATATATATCTCTGATTCAGTCTGCTGAACCTCAATGCCTAAGAAATATTGCATTAGTCCCATATCAGTCATGCTAAATTTGGTCTTCATTGCCTCCTTGAACTCTGTTATCATACTGAGTTCCCTGCTGCTGAAGATAAGATCATCCACATACAAACAAGCAATCAGTAGCCTTCCCTTGCTGTTAATTTTCACATACACGGTAGGTTCATATGGACACCTTGTGAAACCTGCCTTCACAAAATAAGAATCAATACAACTGTACCAAGCCCTTGGGACTTGCTTAAGTCCATATAAGTCTTTGCTAAGTGATAGCCAAAACAGTAACGACCAACCTTAACCGGCATATTACCGGGTCGGAAGCACTATAGTGGAGAGCAAGGTCGTATCCCACGAGGAATCAATCGAATACCAAAGTCATTCTCATACTTATTTTAGGCTAATCAAGTTTGTTCAAGTTTTGATTATGCTAAAACGATATTTAAACTAGAGATAAAGAGAGATAGAGGCATAGTCAAATCACAATCCAATTGAATACTTTCGCCCCTCTAATCGATTATTTGGGAATGGAAACTACCAACCAACCATCCTAATGCTTATATCGACTCGTTCATGGGTGCAAACTCCTAAGATAGTACTAGACGCCATGCAACAACCTAGTACCCTTTGCCCGGTTCAACAGTCCGCCTTTAAGGATTTAACTGACCGAAATAAGATAAACGCTCTAGAGCCGCTCGATTTACACCGACAAACCTCGTTACCCAATCGATCTAAACAACTCAGTCAATTGTAGATAACGATCTTAAAACCCCTTTTCTTACACCCCTTCGCAGCATACATTTATAAAAGTGGTGCGTGACTTCATGAACTAGGTGATCAAGCTAATTCACGAATTAAGAACAAGTTTTAAGACATGAATTCATCGATATAACAACAATTAAACACTACCCAACCCCAATTAATCAACTAGAGGGTGATTTCTTCAATTATCACATGATTTAGCTATGTAGTAATTAGCTACTTATTACAACTACAAAAGCAAGAATCAAACAAGAAATTAAACCCATGAAATGAGAGGAAAACGAAATCAATTACCAAAAAAAAAACCCGCAGAGAGTTGATGTTCTCCAAGCTTCAACAACACCTATGTCACTTTGGGGAAGAAGAAGATCCAAAACACACCAAAATCCAAGAGTTGAGCTAAGAATCTAAGCTAATTTGAGCTTAATCTAAGTAAATTAGGTGTAGAAATTAATCTAAGGGTGAAGGGTAAGAAGAGAATGGTGACTAAGGGTTTTGGGAAAAGGGGAGAATGAGAGTTCAGCAGGATATCCCGTTTTTGTGGTGAAAAACACATAACGAGCCGAGCTGCTCGAAGCTCGGCTCGACAGGTGGTTCGGTAATATATTGTCTTCAATAAATTGACCATAACTTTGCGTGTAGACCTCCGATTTGAGTGATTCAATGTGCGTTGGAAAGCTCATTCAATTGTCTACAACTTTCATGAAGACCACGAGTCCAGAACATTCTTGTATCTTGGATGAAATTGCTGATGAAGTGAACATATGGTGAATGCACCAACCACTTTTGATCCGTTTCCATTCCCAGGCTTCGGTTATACCTCTCTAAACATCATGCCTTGTCTTCCAGGATCACGAGTCATCTATTTCCTGTATCACAACATTCAAACACATACCGAGCATAATTCCACAAGATAAATAAGTCTCGAAAAGGGTCAAAAACATTGTAAAATGCCGAGGTTTTCCATCAATGTGACGGTTCACCTCAAAGTGAGTGTGCAATGCATTTTGCCCTATAAATGGTCTAAAATTACCCAATATAAGCCAAAAGTGTCGTAAACGGGGGTTAAAACATGCACCAAAACATAGTAAAGTTGACCCTCATCACTAAGCCTATACACTTTGCTTTCTGCTTCTTTCTTCACATAACCTTGTGGCTGATCCACATATACTTCTTCTTCTAGCTTACCATTCAAAAATGCTGATTTCACATCCATTTAATGTACCTTCCAATGGTTATGGGCAGCCAGAGATAGCACTGTCTGATAGTTTCCATCCTTGCTACGTGGGCAAATACTTCATTGTAGTCAATTCCATACTCTTGCTTGTACCCTTTTGCTACTAGTCTAGCTTTATACTTGCTGACTTTGCCGTCTTCATTCAATTTTGTCTTATAGATCCACTTGACACCAATAGTGTTATGTCCTTTTGGTAGATCAGACTCCAAGCCTGATTCCTTTCAATGGCTGTGATTTCTTCATCTATAGCCTGCCTCTATTTTCTGTCCTTTGCTGCTTCCACATAAGTGATTGGATCATCACTAGCAAATAAGTAAGTGGCCTCCTCTGACTGTGGTAAACATGTTACCTCAAAATCTGTCATCCAGCCTGGCCTTTTCTTGGTTTTGTGAGGTCTGTCTGCTGAACCCTCAGCTGCTATTTCATGACTTGAGTCTGCTGAACTTGGGTCTGCTGAACCCTCAGCTGCTACCATCAATTCAGTGTCTTGAGCCTGCTGACCCTGAGTCTGTTGAATCTCACACTGCTGATTTTGAGTCTCCTAATCCTGACTCTGCTGGTCCTCAGTAGGCTCTTCATCTATTAGATTCTAGATTGGATGGAACTGAGCATTGTTTGCTTCCCAATCCTAGGAGTTTAGTTCATCAAACATCACATCTCTGCTGATTACTATCTTTTTGGTTATAGGATTAAACAATTTGTATGCCTTGGACTTTTCACTGATCCCCAAGAACACACATTGCTCCCCTTTATCACTAAGTTACTTCCTGTTTGCATCTAGAATATGAGCATAAGCAATGCAACCAAAAATCTTAAAATGACTTACAGATGGTTTGATTGGGCTCCATGCTTCTTCTGGTGTCATGTTCTGAATATAGAATGTTGGACACCTATTCAAAACATGCACACTCCGACTTACTGCCTCTGGCCAGAATCTTTTAGGCACATTTTCATAGGCCAACATGCTTCTTACCATATCCAGAATTATCCTATTCTTCCTCTCAGATACACCATCCTGCTGTGGTGTATAGGGTGCTGTCAATTCCATTCTGATTGCATTACTGGTACATAAATCTTCAAACTCTGCTGAGCAAAATTCTCCTCCCCTCCCCTGACTCTTGATATACTGACATGTCTCCTTTTCTCTTAACAGTTTGAAGCTCTTGAATGAATTCAATGCTTCAGACTTTTCGGACAAGAATTCAACCCAAGTTTTTCTAGATAAGTCATCAGTAAATGTGATGAAATATCTCTTACCTCCATTTGATGATGGATTGATTGGGCCACACAAGTCTGAATGGATAAGTTCCAGCACTTGTTTTGCCCTCCAAGCCTTTCCTTTTGGGAAAGGATGCCTATGTTGCTTTCCTTTTGTGCATTCTTCACATATCTGCTGAGGAGTTTGATTTGTGGAAGTCCTTTAACCATTTCCTTCTGTTGAATTGTTTTCAAACCACCAAAATTGAGATGTCCATACTGAAGGATGCAGGAGCTCAGATCTAAACGAATTAGTTTTATGCGCAGCGGATGGATCACGATTTATATATTACAATACATAAATAAAGGATTTAACTTCTACAAGGGGGTTAAGATTATATTACCAAAGTGGGAAGAGAAGCCTTGATATTCCAATGTGTTCTCCAAACGGTGGTTGGTGGACACCGATTCTTGGAATTGGAACCTCCTTGATATGCAACCGAGAAAAACCCTAAGTTTTTCTCCAACCGGGTGGAGCTAATGATCGAACTCCTTAGCCTTTTTTCTCTATGAATTTCGTGGCTCTTTCTTCACCTAGGGCTCGGGGAGAACTCGCTTTTTATAGGAAAAATCCAAGAGAGAAAACCTATACCCAATCGGTTTAACAAAATAAAAGAGATAATTCTATTTATTATTATCCAATAAAAATAAGATATAATTATAATCTTATAATAAGAAAATATAATTATCCTTGTAGTTAAGAGATAAATAATAAATAAATTATTTTCTTTTATTTATCCAATTAATTATTTAACAAATAAATAACTGTGGAAATATTACATATATTACATATCAAATATTATGTAATATTTATTTATTTCCGTGTATACATTATTTGTATACTTTATTTGTAAAAGGACATATTAATTGTGGTACATATAAACAATTAATATGTCAAACTCTAGTCTAGTTTACTTTATGTCATAGACATAACTTTTACTTTTACAAGCATGCTTGCCGCCCATAGCTAGTGGCCGCCCAAGCTTGCTAGTATCTCACCTCAATTGTAACTATTTATACTTCTTCCATTTGATGAATAAACTAAGTTGAAGTTTACTCAAGTATTATTTACTTTCTCAAACTCTCTTCATGGTATCGGAGCCTTAAACTCCTGAATCCGCTGCAAATTCTCAGTACCTTGCTGAATCAAGAATGTCTTCATTATCTGAAGCTTCCTCACCCTCAGTTGAGTCCCACCGCCTCGTCAGAGGCCCGGGTCACCGACTCTTCATCTTACACAAATCATAGACTTGATGGCAACAACTACTTGCGTGGTCAAGGTCTATGAAAATGTACATCTCTGGACAAGGTAAGATGGGATACCTGTCCGGATCTAAACACCTTACCTCAAGCATTTGACCCGAGATTTGAAGCATGGGATACTACTAATAATCAAGTCATGACCATTCTCACAAGATCAATGACAAAAGAGATTAGTGAGAACTTTATGATGTATGATACTGCAAAGGAAATGCAGGATAATGCCAGGGGATCTTTACTCCAAGAAAGACAATACATTAGAAGTGTATGAACTTGAAGCTCAGATTCAAAATCGCAGACAAGGAGATATATGTCGTAACTCAATACTTCAACCATCTGTCAGGGCATGGCAACACCTAGATATGTTGGAAACTCACCCTGGAATGATGTCAAGGATCTTGCCTTTATAAGGACATTATTGAGAAAAGAGAGTATTCAAGTTTCTTCTTGGATGAATCCTACTCTTGATGATGTTAGGGAAGAAATCTTGCCACAAAACCTCTCCCCAATCTCAAATCCATGTTTGCTGAAGTCAAACATGAGGAAAGCAGGAGAAAAAGTGATCTTTCTTTGAACTCCCTGCCGACAACCTGCTTTGAAAGTGCTACCTGTTGGTGTCGGGAAGCTGCTTTGAGGTTCTTGAGGCTGTCAGGAAGCCTACTAATCGAACTGGAAAGTTGTTCTGTGAGCACTGCAAACGCACAAATCACACCAAGGACACTTGCTGAAAGCTACATGGCATGCCTAAATCGTCCAAGCCTACCAGGGAAAGTCAGGGCAGGCATGTCAATGAAGAGGAGAATGATAACAAGTTGAATGCTTAGTTTACTGCATTCAAAGTTTTCCTCACTCAACAAAAAGAAGGTAGTCCCTCTACTGACACGGCTACTCAGGCTAGTGCATATAAATTCTACTCTTCTATTAGTAATGAAACATGGATTGTTGATTCTGGGGCCTCATCTCATATGACTGGCAATAAAAACCTCATAACTCACCTTATGCCATGTCATCAAATTCATAAAATTAAGACTGCTGATGGATATATTTCTCATGCAAGAGGTTTTGGAAATGTTAAACTCACTAGTAAGATATGCCTAAAGGATGTCCTATTTGTTCCAAAATTAGACTGCAATCTCATATCTGTCAGTAAAATTGCAAAAGATTTGAATTGGACTGTTGTGTTTAATAAGAATCAGTGCACTTTCCAGGACCCTTCTTCACAGGAAGTGATTGGGAGGGCTAAACCCTGCTCAGGATTGTATGTGGTCAACTCTGCTGAAGACTGAATCTGCCTGAACAGCCTGTGTTAGGTGTAGTGCCCGAAAGACAATTTGTGTAATTGTTTTTATGACAGAATTTATCTCACCTTATTACTTGCTTTGTGCTTGTAAATAATACATGCTTTGCAAACCCTAAGTATATCGGTATGTAACCGCTTAACTTCGGTGTATGGCATGCACGTGAGGATTGAGTTAGTGGTGATATACTTAAATCTGATTAGTCCGTGGTGAACTTAATCGAGTTTAGGGTCTCTTGATTAAAACACCAATAATGCGCCTGAACACCTTAGGGTGTGATAGTCTTATCCGGATTTGTCGGTGAGGGTACCTACGTGGGGCATTTATATATGATGGCATTCATATAGGGTGATGACAGTTTAATCTGAATTTCTCGGTATAATTCCGTAATCGAGGAATCTTATTAAATCATTAGATGATCATATATGGATCAACCTTAATCTGAGGTGATCACGAGGTTACGCTTGTCCCGGGTAGTGTTTGATGTGTTAGTTACGGTTCACTTAAATAATGTGTTCCAAGCCACTTCTCATTGGCACTATCTCCGGATGAGTGAGTAGTTCTCGATTTTCACGACATGGAATCCATTCCTTCTGCGGGAAGTAGAGAGACGATCCCTTATTTGTTAGCCCTAAGAAAGTGATCGATCCTGGGAGTTCGCATTTGACTAATTAGCTACTTGTCGATATATGTGCACTAATTGATCATCGGGGTTGATGGTAAATAAGGATAAGATATTCTCGAGTCGGGTTCACGGAAACTTCCCACCTCGTAATGGATGGTCTATGGAGGTTAATCCGTATGTAGTGATTATATCAATGGACGCTTATTCACTCTATGGGTTGAGTATAAGTATACATCTATAATCGGTAGAGTTCGGTTCGGGTTTATGGTGGCGTAATCCCGAATTAATAATTAATGTACTTATTCTGTTCGATTTAATAATTAATTATTGGAGCTACTGGTTATAGGTCCATGGTCCCCGATGTGGCTTCTGTAATTCGGACTAGTAATCTTGTTACTTAGGCCTCAGTAATAATTAATTGGCTGAGCTAATTAATTGATATGCATAGATATTATTTAGTTGGGCAAAATAATATAATACACATAAAATACATTTTATGTGGGCTTTTAAACCCTAGGGGTGGCGCCTCATACTTCATTAAATGCAAGATTTGATTTTCTTGTGTGATTAATGATTAATAAAAGATGATTTATTTGTAATTGATTGATTGATTAATCACAATCTTTTATAAATGGAATTATCCTTTATTGTGATTTCTTTTTAATTATTTATTTAATTAATTAGAAACTTGGAGGCCAAGATTTACTTCTCCTATATAAAGAGAGTTCTTCCAAGACATATGGGCATGGAAAATTTAGCCCACTCATTAAAAAAGAGAAAAAATTTGTTTTCTAGTTTGCAGGGTTTTAGAGGAAGAAAAACTTGGAGTTTTTCTTAGTGTTGCATATCAAGGAGGTTTGTGTATCAAGAAGGGTGTCCACCAACCGCCGTTTGGAGAACACATCGGAAGATCAAGGCGACTCTTCCCGTTATTGGTAACACAATCTTAAACCCCCTTGTAGTACTTAAGTCCTTTAATTATGTATTTTGATATATAAATCGTGATCCATCCGCTGCGCATAGATCTAATTCGTTTAGATCTAAGAACCTGCATCCTTCATGTGGTATCGGAGCCAGGTTCCACGATTTATATAGCCATAATCATAATTAAACGATTTAAAGGAGTGGAATTGCATGTAGGTAAATTTTATTTATTGTTTTATGCATTGATGATGATTAATTGCTATGGTTGAAGAGATGGATTGGGGTTGACACCGTTTTCCCGTTAGATCTATTGTAAACTCATATAAAAGATGAAAATTCGTTCATATGAGTATAGGAAATTATGTAATTTATTTATTATTGCAAATTTAATTTCCTTTAAATAGATCTGTTTAGTAGCCGTATAGTGTTTTCGTTTTTTCCGTTGTTTGAGCCGTTAAAATGAAGATCTCTCCGGTCAGAATCAAGATTGGAAGTTGATTAACAATCCAACAAAATTTGGCGTCGATCAGAGTCCGTTTGGATGTCCGTTCGTTGATGAGAAGAGGCAGCTGTAACAGAAAAACGCAGGATTCACAGAAACCCTAACTGTGACTTCCTCGATTTTCTGGAAAGTATTGGACCGTTGAAACAAATATCCAACCGGTCAGATCGATAATCATGGAGTTTTGGACGTGAGATAAAATTTTCAGGACGATCGGGATTTATCTTCATCCCCGATCGGTCTCGGGAAGTATATAATGCGCTGCTGTAAGAGTCTGTTTCAGCAGCAAGTTGGGCGGCTCACTGAGGAAGATTGACAAGTCAAAGCTCCGATCCGACCGTCCATCTTGAAGTCCGAAGAATGAAGATCAGATCTGGAAAGTTTCGTCCCGATCCAAGTTCGTTTGATATGCCGATTGTCGAAGATTCTCAACAGCTGCAGATTAGGGTTTTTAATTTATTTTCTAATAGATTAGATACGGGGGTGCCAACGGTCCATCTCGGTGTTTATTTTCCGCACTAGTATACATGTTTAGATTGTATGAGTAGAACCGGAAAATTGCCATGACATGCATCATATCATGAATTCCACTCCATATGCATACATGTAGAAATTAATTCAAGGAATTAGTTAGGCATGTATAAAACACACGATTAGTTTTAAGTAATTGTTTGATATCAATTAGAAACTAATTAGGGTAAAAACCGAGGAACACGGGTTTTTTCAATCGTCGAGGTTGGGTGATGGATTCTCGGTGAATCCCACTCTGCGAAAGCATAAGGAGTAAAATCCCGAAACCTCGTGGTTAAGGTGTTGGATTCTCGGTGAATTCCACCTTACCTAAGACGAGATTACGTTTTTGTTCCGTAGTGTCTATGTGAAAGTTTGATGTTTAAGGATTGGATAATCACGGGCAAACAGGTTCGAAAGTGGTTTAACCACGGTTGGGTGGTCAACAGTAGCTACGGCTCAATCAACTTCACCCTCCACGTGTGGCGCTTGCACGGGGGTCTGGCAATACTGAGCCATCCGAAGAGCCACTACGGCTCAACGGAGCTCTCCTAGCCTTGACCCGTCCGACGGCCACATATGTTCTAACGAATAGGTCGGGTGGGCTAGCCCACATAACCGACAACATTCGGGCCTATGATTTATTGCTCCTTAATGTAACATCAAGTCCAAAACGTGATCGATAAACCCACCACTTTTTCAAAATATTGAGTGGGAGCGGGAGAGGCGACAAATGACCCCACGGCCTCTACTTGTTGACACAAGCAACGTGAGAGAATGGTGACGCCTCGTGCCGGCTGGGACCGCCTCCCTAAGGAAGGCCTTCACCGCTATCAAAATTCAAGGCTTGGTCTCCGAAAGGATAGGATTTTGGGTACTCGTCGGGTCACCGACCGACCCTAAGGCGGCACACACTCGGGGTCTACCTAAAAATGCTGAGACAGATGGGTCACACTCATAAAGGGTATTTTTGGTAGTACTTTGGCTGAAAAAGGAAAGGTGATTGACAATCACAAATGAGATGTTCGATTCTCAATCTGATCTTCAATATTAATCGAAACCTCTTTGACCTACCCTAAGGCAGCACTGAGGCATTAGATTAAGGGAGAAACGCTTAAAAGGACAATGTTACAATTTCAACCTTCATAAAGGACACATATATTTTCATAAGACAATAAGGACAAAACATTAACTAAACGGACCGTTGTACCCTTCTCATAGAAAACCCAAAAACAGACACCATAGCCGATACGCTTAGATGCTCTTCACAAAAATCCCAAATCGCAATTGAAAAACCTAAAATCACAAGCACAATTCGATCGGCTTCAAACACAACCGCAATTCAGGCGCAATTCGTTCAACAAAAAGTGAACCAGTTCGATCGGCATTAACATCTATCAATTTTTTGCGTTCTTAGATCTATTAATTCTTGCAATTCGAAATTTTGCGCCATTGCAGTCAGAAATTTGTTCGAAATTGTTCGTTATATGATTTCAGGAATTGAACTTCAAAGTGCGGGTTCTATGCTTTATCTTTCAGAATTTTATCTATCATACATTTGTTTCAGTCTGCTTTATTGTTTTGATTGTAAACCGACAGATGTCTGAATTTTTTTGAATGTTTTCTATAGTTGCAGCAACTAGTATGTTATGTACTGTTTCAATCCAGGCACATGTGCATTGTGGGGTGGGGTGGAGGACGGGGTTGCAGAGCAGATGGGTTATACATTGTTTTATTTTATCGTTGTAAAAGAACTGCAATTTTCATCCTAACAATCTTCATGATCTTCCTTTCTTGTTATATTTTGGTGTGATTCGACTTGTTTGGAAGTGTCAGCTAAATTTGAGATTGGAGTCGAGGCAATATGTTGTTTCTGTCGAAGTTTTTCGGTTTCTTTTCAATGTTATGGATTTGTTTTTGCTTCCACTGCTGAATTAGTTCAAATAAGGTTAATGATTCCTAAAGACGTTTCTCTTTTTGGTACTTTGGTTGGTTTAGATTCAGTTTATGATATTTATGCTTTGATTCTTTGTTGATACTGATTGATGGGCTCTTAATCTGACAGGTGGTAGATGTTCGAGTTCTTCATCACGACTTTTAAATCGAGATGGGAGCTTAGTGTTTGATTAAGAGTTTGAATGATTGTCGTTTTTGGTTCCGTCTGGCCTTACTTTTTATCGATCTATGGATGTCTCAGATAAGTCGTTTCCTGATTTAGTCAATTTATTGAAATTGTGGATTCTATGGCAATCTGAGCCAGCTAATGGTCTAGGGATTTTTGGATGCCGATCATAGTTGCAGGGTATGCTATGAGTATTTCTTCTGAGAACTCAAAAGTGCTACGACAGTGTCTTCTGTGAACTCAAAGTGTCAGATGATGAGCACAGAGAGGAGCAAGGTCAATGATGATCCGCTGCTTCGTAGGATCAGGGAATGGAGAAAGGGAGGTGAGAGGGCTGGTGCCAGATCCAACTTGCCCTTCCTGTTCGGAGTCCAATAATATTTCTTTTGTTTCATTGTCAATGTGAACTCCCTGATTCATGTGAAGCTTATAGAAGCGGCGACATAGATGGCATTACGTCCTATGCATTCATACATATGATGATCAACATAAAAATGTTTCGTCTTTGTTTGCCTTAAGTAATTCATGCAAAGGTACACTTTTTGCCAACATTCATACACCCACTTATTTTAGAATTCTGATTGAGAGGATTGTTTTCTTTATTTGGGATTGTGCAAATCAGCGTTTGGAAGAAAGCCAATTTGATTTTCCTCTTCTTCCTCCCAAGGAAATTGATATTACCATTTTATTCTTTCACACTATTTTGCATTATCCTTCCAATGACAATGTTCATACCAGAGGCTACACTTCCATCATGGGTCGTCTGTTACGTTCCTGCCACCATTACGTTCCTAAATATTCTACATCATCAATAACTTTCCCCTTCATTGTACCTTAACTTCTCTTCGAGAACATTATGTCCGTTACCAAGTTCAGTGCAATGATTTCGGGCCTCTTCCAACTCGGGAGTGCATACGAGTGGGTTGTCACAAAAAAAATCAGGATGATCATCTGAGGGTGATCTATCTGTCTTGATTGAAAATGAGCAAAAGCCACAAAGGCAATCGTCTTTAACCGATTTAGCAGAAATAAGAGAAGAAATCAAGAAGCAGAAACAGAAAGCTCTCAAGGAAAAGAAGCACAACTGCACAAAATCGATTCCTATGTGTTTTAGATGCATGCACAGTTGTATTTTTTTTTTGTTTGGGATATATTTGATGTCTTCAACGACTCTTATGAATTATACAAAACTGTGTTTATTATCTCAAAGGAAGAAGTTTTTAATACATATTATTGATATTGTTATTTCATGTGTCATTTTTGTTGCTAAAAAAGGTATTAGCGTTGTGCTTCGAGAATAATAAGAAGAAAAATGGCAGTTGATATGATCCTCTACCTTGCTAATTCAGGTGGCAAATTTTACACACTAAATATAATATAGAAAACCTGTGCCTTTGAAGCTGCATAAATCCAAAAAGTAACTCACGTATAATATAGAAAACCTGTGCCTTTGTTGTTGTAGTTTCCTCTTATTATATGTGTTAGTTTCATTTTTACATTGAGCTCAAAACACTCTGGTTCACTGTTTCACACTCTCGTTCATTTTGTACTTGTTGAATTTTACCATTTTGATTTTAATTGCAAATTCTCTTTTCGCTATTGTAATTCGTAGTTGTAGTTCACTATTTATACTTCACAGTGGTTCATTGTTGTAAAATAAAGGAATAAAAAAGACATGTTAAGGTGTGTTCACTTTTTTCCGAAAAAGGAAGTGTGTTCACTTTTGGACTTTCTTGTTGTTGAATTTTATCATTTTTATTTTGAATACAAGTTATCTTTTCGCTATTGTAATTCGTTGTTGTAGTTCACTATTTGTAGTTCACTGTTCAGGTTCATTGTTGCAAAATAGACGAATCAAAAAAACATGTTAAAGTGTGTTCATTTTTCTAAAAATGGGAATATGTTCACTTTTGGACTTCCATATTGTTGAATTTTACTATTTTTATTTTAATTGCAAGTACTCTTTTATATAATAATCGGTGTTGCGATTCAACATTTTTAGTTCACTATTTGAGTTCAAAACATTACTGTTCATTTGCTTACACATATTTCACATTACTAATTCACTTCAAACCGAATTTCACTTTTAGTGGTTTATAATTGTAGTTCACTTTTTGAGTTCTTTTTTGCGAGTTCAATATTTGTAGTTCGTTGTTTGTGATTCAGTATTGGAAATTTACTATTGTTACTTCATTTTTTTAGTTTATTTTTATGAGTTCACTTTTAGAAGTTTACAATTGTATTTCACTGTTTGTGGTTCGGATGTCGCAGTTCACTATTCATGGGAGTTCATTATGATCGTACTCAAACTCTGAGTTCATTATTATAATTCGATGTCGTAGTTCACTACTATGGTTCACTGTTGGAATCTACAATTATAGTTCACTATTTATGGTTCACTTTTTTAGTACAAAACACTCTGGTTCACGGTTTCACATTTACTACACTTACTAATTTACTTCAAACCAAAGATTACTTTTAGGAGTTTAAAATTGTACTTAACCACTGAAAGTATACTATTGTGAGTTCTTTTTTGTGAGTTCACTTTTGTAATTCACTATTTCCAGTTCACTATTTGTGGTTCGCTATTCGATGTCGTAGTTCACTATTTATGGAAGTTCATTATTATCATATTCAAACTCTTAGTTCACTATTATAGTTCGATGTCGTAGTTCACTAATTGTAATTCGTTGTTCTAGTTCCCTATTATTAGCTAGCAAAATACTATGTTTAACTGTTTTTCATTGAGTTCAAAACACTCTGGTTCACTATTCATATCTACTTCACATTACAAATTCACTTCAAACCAAAGTTCAATTTTAGGAGTTAAGAATTGTAGTTCATTGTTTGTGGTTCACTATTTTAATTCAAAATACTCTGGTTCACTGTTTCACACCTACATATTACTAATTCACTATTTCGCAAACTACACCAGTGAACTAAAAGTTTCAACATGATTAGAGTGAACTTAGAGTTTCAAATGGATCATAGTGAACTCCCGTCATTGAACTACAACAATGAACTCCTAATAATGAATTACAAAAACGAGTTTGGAATAGTGAACTTAAAAGGGTGAATATCCAATTGTATGTTTGATGGATTTGTTGACTCTTTATAAGGATATTTACATGGAAAGGTTCTTCATCCGTTCACTTTGTTTAAAATTGAGCTCAAAACATTACAGTTCAATTGCTTTCACACCTAAGCATAGATGACATTATGTTCTTGTGCACTTTCATGGCTGGGTCTAGTGTTTCGATGTAGTAAAACAATGTTATTGCGTAACTCTGATCCTTAAATCTACTTATTCACAATTAGCTAGCAAAATACTCTAGAACACTGTCTTTTATTGAATTCAAAACACACTGGTTCACTGTTTCACTTCAAATCAAAGCACTCTGGTTCACTATTCACTTCAAATCAAAACACTTTGGTTCACTGTTTCACACTACTTCACATTACTAACTCACTTCAAACCAAAGTACACTTTTAGGAGTTTATAATTGTAGTTCACCATTGAAAGTTTACTATTGTTAGTTCACTTTTGAGTTCTTTTTTGCGAGTTCACTATTTTTTAATGAGTTCAAAACACTCTGGTTCATTGTCTTTCATTAAGTTCAAAACACTATGGTTCACTGTTTTTTATTGAACATTCTGGTTCACTATTTTTCATTGAGTTCAAAACACTTTGGTTCACTATTTTTTATTGAGTTCAAAACACTCTGGTTCACTGTTTCACTTCAAATCAAAATACTCTGGTTCATTGTTTCACACTCTGGTTCACTATTTCAATTCAAATCAAAATACGCTGGTTCATTGTTTTTCATTGAGTTCAAAACAATTTCTCTCTTTTTAGTTCACTATTTTAAATCACTCTCGTCTTTCACTATAATACTATTTTAAACTCTTAGTTCACTTTTTTACATTTGGATTGTAGTTAAATATTGAAAGTTTACAAGCAGCACTCCAAATACACAGCCAATCAACTTTTTGAGTTCAAAACACTCTGATTCATTGTTTCACACCTACTTCACATTACTAATTCCCTTCAAACCAAAGTTCACTTATTGTAGTTTACAATTGTAGTTCACTGTTTGTGATTCACTATTTGAATTTTAATATTGTTAGTTCACTTTTAGAAGTTTACAATTGTAGTTCATTGTTTGTGGTTCACCATTTGAGTTTAAAACACCCTGGTTCACTGTTTCACACATACTTCACATTACTAATTCACAAACCAAGCTTCACTTTTAGTAGTTTACAATTCTTGTTCACTGGTTGTGGTTCATTATTTGAAGTTTACTTTTGTTAATTCACTTTTGTTTTCGCTATTGTAATTCGTTGTTGTAGTTCACTATTTCACGGTTAGCTAGTAATACACTCTGGTTCATTGTTTTACATTGAGCTGAAAATACTATGGTTCACTGTTTCACACCTAAGTATAAACGGCAACATGTTCTCGTCCACTTTCATGATTGAGTCTAATTTTTCCATGTAGTAATACAATGTTCTTGGGTAACTCTGATCCTTAAATCTACTTATTCACTATTAGCTAGCAAAATTTTATGGTTCACTGTTTTTCATTGACTTCAAACACTGTGGTTCACTATTTCATTATTTGTAGTTCACTGTTTGTAATACATTGTATAAACAAAAAAATAGACCTCAAAAATACTAGTAGGCCCTAAACCAACAAACCTTGAAGATGGTTTCTTACTTTGATCGAACATATTGAACAGCAAAAACCCAAAAAAAAAAAGGAATGATTTTGGGATTCATTTAGGAAGATTCATTGATTTTAAGGATTCATTTGTTTGTCAAACATATAAAACAGCAAAACCCAAAAAAAATATGTACTCCCATAAAAAATATTCTAGCTTTCCAAAAAAAAACTCCCAAAAAAACTAGCTTACAAAGCACATCCATTAAAAGATTAAACATGTCTTTAAAAATAATTAAAGAAGTTTCTGTAGACTTTGAGGATCTGCCCTCACACACCAAAATCCGCATTCTCAGGTTACATTGAGAAAAATGTATCTAGAGCCCCAGCCTTCTCTTGCAAAACATGGAGATTGGAATAATCGTCAGGGTTTACATGCTCCATGGTAATAAGTACAGATTTTGAGCTTTCGGGATCTTGTTGAACATTCTCTTTATCAGTCTATGTGCCCCCTGAGTTGAGGTGCCTCTAGAAATATTGAGCTTTGCAATCTGCACATTCTTCCTTCCATAAACAGCAAAGTTGTATCCTTTAGGTAAATCATTGGTCGCAATAGGCTCCAGATATCAACTTCAGATTCTAAGGTATGGACAAAATAAGGACATCAAATTTCAATTTATCTCATCTCATGGAATAAACCATATTGTGTAATTCACATAGAAAGTTCACATCAAATGTATAACACATGGAGAGCAAGAAAATATATGAATAAATTCACAAAGTCAGGTTTGCACGCTTGCATGTTAAATCATGAGCATCAATGTTTTTAGTGCACACATGAGTGAACATGTACATTATCTTTTTTCAAACAAAAATTAGCATTCAGCGTAATTGTTTCATGTTTTGTCCAACAAGAAACAAAACAACACCAAGATCATACAAAGAAATAGCAACCAAAAGCATCTAAGTGGTCCACTTTGGTAAAAGAGTAAACCAATAAGCCACAAGAATCCCAATAACTACAAAATACTCCTTTTGTAAATGGTATGTCTATGGAAACAAGAACTAGGTAAATTTCGCAGTTATAAGCTAGAACTAGAGTAAAAGTTATACAAATGAAATCTAAATAAGCTAGTGATAGTAGGATGTTAATACAAACAAACATATGTATTCTAAGTTTATTTTACCAAAAAATCATACAGAGAAACTTCAAGTTCTCATTAGTGAAGCTCTAAATAGGTAATAATCAAATAAACTTGACATCAATATCTACATTATCATTCACCATAAAAACCAGTGGACATTGTATACTTATTGACCATCACAAATAGTCTTACAGATAATCACCCTGATCTGATTCATATATTGCAATTGAATCAAGCCTTTCCTGCAATGAAATCACCTTTTTAATAGCAGCATTCCTGCAATCCGTAACTCCGGCACCAACACCACGGATCGAATCAAGCTTAAAAAGTAGAGCCATAACCATCTTGTTGATCCTTTTGAATCAATTCCACAATTTCGCTTCTGGACATCATATCTTAGATCTCATTAGCCTCCTTCTTCAATTACAGAATCTTCCTGGCTCTGCTTCTGATTAGAAACCCTTGGAAAGTTTTCTGAATTTTAAGAGCGGAATCCGGCTAAGAAGGATCTGATTGAACGAAAGCACAAATCATTGCGATTTGCGGCATGACAACAATTGTAGAAAGCACAAATCATTGCGATTAAATCATCTCCGTCTTCTAAAGCGCTTCAATTGCAAGCGAAGCAACAACTACTTGTTGGATTCTCCGGGAATGATGAGATAGTAGTCGGCGGCGGACGAAGGTTGTTGTTGTGGTGGATCGAGCCCGGAAGTGGAGGTAAAGAAATGGGTTTAGGTGGAGCAATTGAAATAGAAGGTGTACAGCCATGGAGAAGAACGGAACGAGAGGGGACAATTTGAGAAATTGTTTTTCATTAGGTTACTAAGGGTAATCTAGGTATTTTTTATTAGATTTGTCCTTAATGACTTATGAAACATTAAGCTGGACTATTATTTGAATCAAAATGTGTAAATGTCCTTATTGACAATTAACTATTAGATTAAATCCTTGGAACGGTAGGATAGACTATAAGTACTTAGTTTATGTTCCTAAAATTTTAGTAGTGTATGATTTGGATTTATTTTACGTCGATTTTATTTCTATTTGTTATATATATCTCTACTGTCACTTTGGCGGCTAGTGTAAAATTGACTAAGTAATGACTTCGTTAAAAGTGGTAAGTAACTAGAGCGTTGCATTTATTAATCTCACATGCGATTAATTTTTCTAAGAGATATTTCTCTTGAAGCGTTCAAAACTTAAGTGACGTAAATAGGCGTGTCATTCGCTGTCATCAATCGTCTTGAGCGAGAGACAACCGTAGTTAGTTTGAAAGATGATTGGGACGATAAAATTCTTCTAGTGAATTGTGTAGTGTCTACACGAAAAATTTTCGATAGAAAAATTGGAGAATCATAAATTAAAGTGTCATTTAGTTAGGCGGTATTTGGGCAGATAAACTAGTGGGAGCTTTTATATTATGTTTTTCTAATTTATTAAAAATCGATCCCACTGGTAACACTTTCATTAGACATCCTACGTTCGCGAGTAGTGTCTACTCAAACGAATCTATTTAGTTCAAGACTATTTCCTTTTAAGGAAAGTTAAGAATGGGAAAGAATGTCTATAAGTGTTAATCATCTTAACTAAAGTTTTGAGGCTAAACCGAAACATTAATTAAAGAAAGTATAAGATAAGGAAAGTGATTTCGGATCACTAACTAATGAATCCTTAGCGACTTTTTTAACCGAGTAACTTGACTCGGTGGCTTAGTTCTTTGGAAGAACAATGAAGGCGTGCATTAATAAAGTAACAACGAGCGATAATTTAATTTAGAATAGTGGGAGTGATATAAGGAAATGAATTTGGATTCTATCCTTGAATATCACGAGAAAAATTTATTTTTCTGTTTATAGATTCGTTGAAACAATTGGATTCACTTTCAACTCGATATATTGTTGCCTCATGTAGAAGTGAATATGACATTTGTAGTGCGAATCCGAGACTCGGACTTTTGTTTGATAAAGTCGAACCACTTAGAAACAATTTGAATAAGTATGTGTAACACATCTAAAACTATTAAAGGTAAAAGGTTTCCGTATTAAGATAAACGACCTTTCAATATCTATTAATTAGTGCATATATCCTGTAGACAAGACCTGTGGTGGCTAAGGGTGATTCCTATATCCCGAGTCTTGGAACACTATCTCAAAGGAACAATGACTAAGTTTCCTTTCAATCGGGAAAGGGTAATAGATTTGAAGGGTAACATAGCTTGTTCACCATGACCTTCGAGTGTCAGTGAGAGATACAAGCTAGTGGGAGTTTTTGAGTGGTGACATTTTGTCGATAACTACTCAAAGCGTGATTTAGTTTATCAAAAGAATACGAGGAGGAGTCTCGATTTTAGCGAGAGAATAGAGTATTCCATGCTCGAAAATAGGCTATCGCATAGTCTTGGGATGATGCTCGGCACGCCTCTGGTGGAATGTTTCTCACTTGAGGAAGAAACCATGACTTGCCTCGATATAGTTATTAATGTGCTACTGATACACCGTTAAACTCGATTAAGATAATTGGTTGCAAAATAACGGTTAACATTATTATGTAAACCGAGAAGTCTACTAGAAGATGCTAGTGAGTTTATGGATAAGGAGTGAATTCGGTTCACACCACATCCGTAAATGTAGGCATTTAGCATTTAATGCTTGAAGGTAGGGCCGGGGGATTTTGTGCATACGTTCGATTGTATTTGTTCGTGAAATATCTTAATGAGACGAGTGAAGGTTGATTATAAGATTCTTGAGATCGAAAGTGACGGTTGAATCATCACAAGCCTTACGATAGAATCTATAAGTAACAACCTTAAATCTTGGAGTATGGTTACCCAAAGGTAGTTACTATCTGATTTAATCAGACCACGTCCAACATTAGTTGTTGGTGATTACACTGATAAATACTACTAGATCATAATGTCAATCCACCCAAGACACAGTGGGAGTATGGTTTAACCGTTGACCCATTGTGATTTTGTGGACTTTATAATCTGCTGGGGTGATTGATAACCTATGGCTCTTGGTGGGTGTATAGGATTACGATTATAGAGGTTGGTTTGAAAACCTTAACCTGTGAATGGAGTTTTGGTACTCCAGTTCTATTCACCTCTTGTAGAACCACCGAGTGTCTCAGGCCAGATGGGAGCAATTGGATTTACACGGAAAGAGTCGAATGAATAGGAAAGTTTAAACTTTCAAATGCAAAGTTGAGTGGTATAGGGGTGATTCACGACAAGTAGAGAGTTAACCAGGACCTTGAACTCTCTCACCACTCGATCTTGCTAGATTTCGTTAAAAGCGAAAAATAGGGGTGATTCACGAGACTTTCAATGCCGAACAACGGAATCTGAATTCATTCAGAATAGAAGGGTTTTAGCTAAGAATGAATAACGGATTCGTTACAAAGCAGAAGATAGGGGTGATTCCCTAAGACCTTTTTTGCGAGACTAACGATATCTTAATTCATTCGAAAAGAACCATTGGTAGGAAGCTTTGCCATGGCTTATATCCTTTGTGGATTTAAGAGAACCTCTCGGTCATTTAAAAGTCACATGTTTTAAAATATGTGGACTTGACCAAAATATTGATAAGTTTTTTCGTAGACTGGATATCAATATTAGTAAAGTAGTAGTATTAGTGTTCATAAATGATAACACTAAAACGGTTGGAAACAACATGGGTGTGCTATCTGAAGTCGGAAACTGACACGCCAAGATTCTCTGGATGAGAGAATTGGACTATATTCTAAGAATTTGATTCGGTCAAATTCACAAGAATGAGTCATTGGCTATCCCATCCGTCTTATTGGTTAAGATGATCATGCATATACTTATGCAACATTCAACGAGAGTAGTCCTACCTTACATCTCATGAATGATTCTCTAAATCTCCGGATAAAGAGAAAATGGGATAGAGTCTCTCTTGGATAACGGCAAGTCAGGTTATCACAAGTCAATAGTAGTCGAATCTCGGATTCGTGCATTGGAAAGCATTTTAGTACGTCCTCAAGTATCGTTAGAGAACGAGGAATCATATGCTTGTATATTCAGGTGCAAACTTGAATATGGTTGACTACACTGATTCTGACTTGTAGTCAGATTAAGGATGATCATTAAGTTGATCTCGGGCTCAGTGTTTACTCATAGTGCTTAGAATTTCCTTTTTGGTCTGGGAGTAATTACAGGTCTGATAAGCCGATATCACTTCATTGTGAAAACAGTGAAAAGATAGCTTAGAAGGATCTTCTCGGTCACAAGAAGTCAAAAGCATATTGAGAGAGAGTACAGCCTGATTGGAAGGACCGACAACGTTTCAATCCTAAAGATCGTCTCGAGTCGACAACCTAGCTAATCAGTGTACCAAGTCGAGTGCTTGGAGGGTACGGCATTGATGGATATGTCTCATCTACTTTTAGAGCAAGTGGGAGAGTGTTGTGAATAAGATGAGAAAGGGTGTGCTCTAAAAACAATCATTACTTGTCATTTCGTGCAAGTGGGAGATTGTTAGGTGTAGTGCCGAAAGACAATTTGTGTAATTGTTTTTATGATGAATTTATCTCACCTTATTACTTGCTTTGTGCTTGTAAATAATACATCTCTTTGCAAACCCTAAGTATATCGGTATGTAACCGCTTAACTTTCGATGTATGGCATGCACGTGAGGATTGAGTTAGTGGTGATATACTTAAAGCTGTTAGTCCGTGGTGAACTTAATCGAGTTTAGGGTCTCTTGATTAAAACACAAATAATGCGCCTAACACCTTAGGGTGTGATAGTCTTATCCGGACTGTCGGTAAAGGGTACCTACGTGGGGCATTTATATATGATGGCATTCATATAGGAATGGACCGATTTAATCTGAATTTCTCGGTATAATTCCGTAATCGAGGAATCTTATTAAATCATTAGATGATCATATATGGATCAACCTTAATCTGAGGTGATCACGAGTCTTTGCTTGTCCCGGGTAGTGTTTGATGTGTTGAATTACGGTTTACTTAAATAATGTGTTCCAAGCCACTTCTCATTGGCACTATCTCCAGATGAGTGAGTAGTTCTGATTTTCACAGACATGGAATCCATTCCTTCCTGCGGGAAGTAGAGAGACAGTCCCCTTATTTGTTAGCCCTAAGAAAGTGATCGATCCTGGGAGTTCGCATTTGACTAATTAGCTACTAGTCAGATATGTGCACTAATTGATCATCAGGGGGTTGATGGTAAATAAGGATAAGATATTCCGAGTCGGGTTCACGGAAACTTCCCACTCAGAATGGATGGTCTATGGAGGGTTAATCCGTATGTAGTGATTATATCAATGGACGCTTATTCACTCTATGGGTTGAGTATAAGTATACATCTATAATCGGTTGAGTTCAGTTTCGGGTTTATGGTGGCGTAATCCCGGAATTAATAATTAATGTACTTATTCTGTTCGACGAATAATTAATTATTGGAGCTACTGGTTATAGGTCCATGGTCCCGATGTGGCTTCACGTAATTCGGACTAGTAATCTTGTTACTTGGGCCTCATTAATAATTAATTAATTGGTGGGCTAATTAATTGATATGCATAGATATTATTTAGTTGGGCTAAATAATATAATACACATAAAAGACATTTTATGTGGGCTTAAACCCCTAGGGTGGCGCCTCATACTTCATTAAATGCAAGATTTGATTTTCTTGTGTGATTAATGATTAATAAAAGATGATTTATTTGTAATTGATTGATTGATTAATCACAATCTTTTATAAATGGAATTATCCTTTATTGTGATTTCTTTTTAATTATTTATTTAATTAATTAGAAACTTGGAGGCCAAGGATTTACTCTCCTATATAAAGAGAGTTCTTCCAAGACATATGGGAATGGAAAATTTCGCCCCACTCATTATAAAAGAGAGAAAAAATTTGTTTCTCTTGTCTAGGGTTTTAGAGGAAGAAAAACTTGGAGTTTTTCTTAGTGTTGCATATCAAGGAGGTTTGTGTATCAAGAAGGGTGTCCACCAACCGCCGTTTGGAGAACACATCGGAAGATCAAGGCGACTCTTCCCGTTATTGGTAACACAATCTTAAACCCCCTTGTAGTACTTAAGTCCTTTAATTATTTATTTTGATATATAAATCGTGATCCATCCGCTGCGCATAGATCTAATTCGTTTAGATCTAAGAACCTGCATCCTTCAGCCTGCACTCAAACCTTAGACAATATCATGTTATGGCATTATAGCCTAGGACATCCAAGTTTTGGTTATTTAAAGTCTGTAATTCCTGAATTATTTAAAGGATGTAATGTCAATGATCTTCAATGTGATATTTGTCAATTTGCCAAACTTACCAAATCTGTGTATACCAAACTACCTTATTTGCCTTCCACACCTTTCACTTTAATTCATAGTGATGTATGGGGACCTTCAAGAGTAAAAAGTATAACAGGGAAAAAGGTGGTTTGTCACTTTCATTGATGATCAACCCGAAACACATGGTTTGTTTTTAATGAAGGATAAATCTGAAGTTGGAACAGTTTTTGAGGAATTTTACAACATGATCTCTACTCAAATTGACACTAAGATCAAGATCTTAAAGACTGATAATGCACTTGAATACTATGAGTCTAACCTCAGTAATTTCTTGATGGATAAGGGGATTGTCCATATCAGTAGTTGTGTGGAAACACCTCAACAAAATGGTGTTGCTGAGAGAAAGCACATGCACCTACTAGAGATGGCTAGATCAATCATGTTCACCACACATGTTCCAAAGTATATGTGGGGTGAAGCTATATTAACTGCCACATACTTAATCAACAGACTTCCCAGTAGAGTGTTAGGCTTCAAAACTCCTATCCAAACCCTTCTGACCACACACTCCTGCCCTCATCTTATTTCCAAATTACCTCCAAAAATCTTTGGTTGTACTGTGTTTGTTTATATCCATGCCCAACACAGAAGCAAACTTGATCCCAAAGCTCACAAGTGCATTTTCCTAGGATATGCAAAAGACAGGAAAGGTTACAAGTGTTACTCTCCTTCTGAAAAGAGATTTTACAATTCTATGGATGTAAAGTTTTTTGAAAGGACTCCCTACCACAGCAAGTCCACTGAGGCAGTCACTGATGGAAACCTGATTGAAATTGACCTAAATCCTTTCCCTCAGCAAACTCTTAACCCTCAGCAACTCTCATCGATTCTCAGCAGATGAACCTCGGCACCCTGCGACTCTCGGCCGACCCTCATCGATCCTCGGCAACCTCCTGAACTGTAGTCTGCATCCCGAGCCTCTCGACACTCGGCAACCTCTGGACTCTCAAAGACTGCGACATTGATGATAGACCTATTGCTATCAGGAAGGGAAAGAGATCTTGCACTACTGATCATTCTATTCATAATTATCTATCTTATGATCAGTTATCACCTGTTTTTGCCATGTTTACATAGGACTTGGATTCTCACTCTATTCCTAAGAATATACAGGAAGCTCTCCAACATAATAAGTGGAAGGCAGCTGTCAAGACTGAAATGACTGCCCTCCTGGATAATCATACTTGGGATCTAACAGCTCTCCCCAAAGGCAAGAAGACAGTCAGCTGCAAGTGGTTATTTACCATCAAATACAATGCTGATGGTACAATTGACAAGTATAAGGCCAGACTTGTTGCAAGGGGTTTCACTCAAACTTATAGCATTGACTACAAAGAAACTTTTGCAACAGTGGCAAAACTGAACACTGTCAGAATACTAATATCTCTTGCTGTCCAACTTGACTGGCCTCTTCACCAATTGGATATCAAAAATGCCTTCCTCAATGGTGACCTTACTGAGGAAGTTTACATGAATGTTCCTCCTGGTTTTACCAATCCTAACACTCAAGGAAAGGTTTGCAAATTGAGAAAATCTCTATATGGCCTAAAGCAATCCCCAAGAGACTGGTTTGGGAAACTCACTACTGTGGTTAAAGCTGCTGGATATCATCAATGCAACTCAGACCACACCATGTTTATCAAGACCACTAGCCAGAAAAGATCTATCCTTATTGTGTATGTGGATGATATCATCCTCACTTTGGTGATGACTCTCTTGAGATCCGAATTTGAAGACTCTCTTGGCAAAAGTTTTTCAAGTCAAGGATTTGGGCTATCTTAAATACTTCCTTGGTATGGAAATTGCAAGAAACAACCAGGGTATCTCTATCTCTCAAAGGAAATATGTCTTTGGACTCTTTGAAGGAAAGCGGTATCTTTGGGATGCAAACCTCTTTGTATCCCCGTGAGACCCAGGTAATACCTGTTGCATGGTGACATTCTTTGTCGAGGAAGGATCAATATCGAGAGACTTGTAGGAAACTCATTTATCTCGTCCCATACAAGACTGATATTGCATATGGAGTCGATCTGGTGAGCCAGTTCATGCATTGCCCTCTTGAGCAACATTGGGATCTTTGTGAACAGGATCTTGAGGTACTTGAAATCCACTCTGGCCAAGGCTTGCACTTCACCAAGTCTGCTGAGAGATCTATCAAGGTTTACACTGATGCTGATTGGGCTGGATGTCACATAGACAGAAGGTCTACTACAGAGCTCTTGTTCTTATGTATGGGGCAATCTTGTCACCCTGAGGAGCAAGAAACAACCTCTTGTCTCTGAAGCGATCTTGAAAGTGAACTCAGGGCACTAGTTTTGGGTATTTGTGAAGCTCTATGGGTAAAAGTGGTCTGACGAGAACTTCAAAGACCTATTCAAAGACCTATCACACTCTCTTTGTGACAATAATTCACCTTATGCATGGTAGAAGATCCAGTCCATCATGATAAAACCAAACATGTGGACATTGTGAGACACTTCTGAAGGAGAAGATTGATGCCAAGATTATTCAACTCCAGTATGTTCCCTCAATGAGACGAAATCTTGATATTCTCACCAAGGCCATTCCACCACTTATATTCAAAGAGATGAGTAGCAAACTTGGTTTATAAAACATATACAACCCAGTTGAGGGGGGGTGTGGAAATATTACATATATTACATATCAAATATTATATAATATTTATTTATTTCCGTGTATACATTATTTGTATACTTTATTTGTAAAATGACATATTAATTGTGGTACATATAAACAATTAATATGTCAAACTCTAGTCTAGTTTACTTTATGTCATAGACATAACTTTTACTTTTACAAGCATGCTTGCCGCCCATAGCTAGTGGCCGCCCAAGCTAGCTAGTATCTCACCTCAATTGTAACTATTTATACTTCTTCCATTTGATGAATAAACTAAGTTGAAGTTTACTCAAGTATTATTTACTTTCTCAAACTCTCTTCAATAACTAATTACACAATATGTCATTATCCAAGAAAACTAATTTCTTGGAAAATCCAAGACATATTGGAGGCACACTAAGCCCACCAGGCCCACAGAAAATGTCTTTTCTGTGTATTATATTATTTAGCCCAACTAAATAATATTCATGCATATCAATTAATTAGCCCAACCAATTAATTATCACTGAGGCCCAAATAAACAAGAATATCAGCCCGAATTACAGGAGCCACATTGGGGACCATGGACGTATAACCAGTAGCTCCAATAATTAAGTAAAATATTCATCGAACAGAATATGCATACTTAAATTATTAATTCTGGGATTACGCCACCATAAACCCGAAACTGAATTCTACCAATTACAGATATATACTTACATTCAACCCATAGAGTGGATAAGCGTCCATTGATATAATCACTACATACGGATTAACCCTCCATAGACTGTCCACTTTGTGTGGGATGTCTCCGTAAACCCGACACATAATATCTTATCCTTACTTACCATTAACCCTCTGATGATCAATTAGTTCACATATCTGACTAGTGATCAATTAGTCTAATATGAACTCCCGGGATCGATCACTTTCTTAGGGCTAACAAATAAGAAATTTGTCTCTCTATTTCCGCGAGGAAGGAATGGATTCCATGTCTGTGAAAATCGAACTACTCACTAATCGAGGAGATAGTGCCAATGAGAAGTGACTTGGAACACATATTCAAGTGAACCGTAACTAACACATCAAACACTACCCGAGACAAGCGGCACCACATGATCACCTCGGGATTAAGGTTGATCCATATATGATCATCAAATGATTTAATAAGATTCCTCGATTACGGAATTATATCGAAAAATTCGATTAAATCGGTCGATCTATATGAATGCCATCATATATAAATGCCCCACGTAGGTACCCTCTGCCCGACAGTCCGGATAAGACTATCACACTCTAAGGTGTTAGGCGCATTATTGGTGTTTTAATCAAGAGACCCTAAACTCGATTAAGTTCACCACGGACTAACAGTTTAAGCATATCTCCACTAACTCAATCCTCACGTGTAATCCATACACTAAGTTAAGTGGTTACATACAGATATACTTAGGGTTTGCAGCAGTGTATTACTTACAAGCACAAAGCAAGTAATAAGGTGAGATAAATTCTGGCATCCATTATCAAAAACAATTACACAAATTGTCTTTCGGGCACTACACCTAACACATACCTGTAATTCCATAACCAAGATGCATCTTTCAATTCTGCCATAAGACATGCTTGTGACTCCTTAATTTCCAAAGGAAACAATCTGTTGGCATTCATGGGAACTTTAGCTATGATTCCCTTGCTTGGAACCCTGATTTCACACTCCTTATTCTTCAGAATAATCTCATACCCTTTTTCTTGTAACTGGCCAACACTCAGCAGATTGCACTTCAGATCAGGAACATATAAGACACTGGAAATGGTCTTCTCTGTCGCATTTTTGGATCTGATACATATATCTCCTTTTCCTTTAACACTCACAGATGAGTTATCTCCAGACTTCACTTTTGAGTGATAAGATTCATCCAAATAAGAGAATGATGCCTTATTACCACACATGTGATTAGTGCAACCTGTATCAACATACCATACTTGGGGTGCTGAAGTCTGCTCATCCTGAGTAGTCATCAGCAGGGTCTCAACTTCTTCCTTGTCAGCAAAGTGACTCTGCTGAGTCCCTTTCTCCTTGTCTGCTGGAAATTTGGGGTAGCATTCTGATTTGTAGTGTCCAAAATTGTGACACCTATAGCATTCAACATTCTATTTGCTTGCAGTACCTCTTCCTTCTCCATACGACTGAGAAGTATCCCTGCTGTCGGAATCTCTGGAGGTTCTCCCTCTACCTCTTCCTCTGCCTCTACCCCTGCCTCTATAATTGCTATTATGGGCAGTGGTCTTCAAGGCTTGCTCTTCATTTGCTGCCGCCGAGCTTCTTTTCATCTTCTGTTCATGAACTTGCAAAGAACTTTGCAGTTCATCAAGAGACAAAACATCAATGTCTTTGGATTCCTCAATGGAACACACCACATAATCAAATCTTGAGGTTAGTGACCTCAAAATTTTCTCCACAACTGCTACATCCTCCATCTTTTCACCAAGAAATCTCATTTTATTGCAGATTTCCATGGTTTTGGCACAATAAGTTGAGACAGATTCCCCTTCCTTCATTTGTAAGGTTTCAAAATCTCTTCTTAAAGCCTGTATCTGTGATCTCTTCACTCTGGCATTTCCTTGGTACTTCCTCTTCATTGAATCCTATATATCCTTTAATGACTCCTTGCTGAGAATTGTCTCCAAGATGGCTCTATCTATTGCTTGAAACAGATTGTTCTTGTCCTTCAAATCCTTGAGTTTTTTGCTCTCAAAATCTGCTCTCTGAGCCTCAGTTGTGGGGTGGATTTCCTGCTGGTTCAACCACTCCTTGTTCAATGATGGTCCAGTACTCCTTAGAATGCATGAAGTTCTCCATCAACATGCTCCAGTGATCATAATGCTATCCATCAAACTATGGGATGGAAGCCTGAAAAAAATTTGTTTCGGCCATGGATCATTTCTCCAACTGCGGTTGAGAAAATGGCTCTGATACCACTGATAACTTTTATGGAAGAGATAGTTTTTGAGAAAAATTGAGATTTCATTGATGGATCAAACATATATATATATATATATATATATATATATATATATATATATATATATATATATACAAGTAGTAATAAACTACCCACTAGTCGACTTTCTATAAAATAGGAAACATTGGATCATGGCTTGACAACCGAAAAACTACTTAGTAATGAGAAACATGTGCAAACTACTCGAGTAGTGGGTAAACATGACTTACATAGCCTTAGGTAATAATTAAAACTTAATTAACAATATTCTTCTAACACTAAGAGCACCTCCGATGACGGATCTGTTTTTAAGCTGTAGATCGAATCACCATTAAATAAAAGTCAATGCATTGCAATATGAAAGGCATAAATTTCACAAGTATAGCTATTTGTGATTTGTGAATTCAAGTAAACTTGCTAAAAATTCATTTCTCAACCTCTTTGTCCTCTTATACACAGCACAATACCGATGTAAAATACTCAAAACGATGTTGTTTTGGGACGTCGTTTTGAGCAAAGACACACAACACACTACAAAAAATAGACCTTTTCGTGACAAACAAATTCGTCGCGAAAAGTGCTGATTTTCGTCAGTACAAGTTTTCGTGACAAAATATTTTTGTCGCGGCGTTTGTTTGTTAATGTAAGCAGTGGCGCTTAAAGTGTCTATTGTGACGATCAATGAATTAGTCATTAAAAAAGCTCAATCACGACAAATCACATATTTTGTCACCAAAGCTTTTCATGACAAACCTCCGATTTCTCACCAGAAGGTTTTTCATGCGACAAAACTTTTGTCACAAAATGCTAAACATTTTATCACTAATTCAGTGTTATTGTCACCAAAGGGTATAAACTCATTTTACATTAATGGTTAATATTGACAAAGACTTTGTCACTAGAAGTCATATTTTATAATAATAATAATACTAATAATAATAATAAATAAATAAATAAATATTCAAATACTAGAAAAATAGAAAAATAGAAAAGAAAAAAAAATTAATAATAATAATAATATAGTACTAATAATAATAATAATAATAATAATAATAATAATAATAATAAATGATAATAACAACAACAACAACAACATTAATAATAAATTGGGATGAGTATCTACATACAAACTGGCAATTTCTTATGATCTAAAAATCCCAGAAAACAATTTCAGAAGGGTTATTAATAAATGTCCAAGATTGCTCATTTCAATTGTAAAAGACCAACTTCAACCTGCTCTGTTTTATCACTTTTAGCTCTACACAACAAAAAATAAAAGGAAACAATTCACCTTGCTATTTTTTCTCGAGAAGATTGCAGAACATATATAGACAGGACAAATGATAGCATAAGTCCTGCATATTCAAAACAAGTTTATTTGGTTAAAAAACATACAGCAACAAAGATTGGCTGTAAGTAATTAAAATAAGAAATAGCCAATAAAAATTAATTTGACATGCATTTGATACTAGTATACACCAAATCAACACTGTTTAGTAGTTTTGCATCCTAAATGGCACTAACCTAGAAACTTCAGGAAATCCTCAAAACAAATAGTAGACATAATTATACACATTATGACTTGACACCTCTTTGCATCAAAAGTATCTACTTAATGATCACATTATACATAGCTAAAGACCCAGACAAGAAAACGACAACGTCTATTCAAAGAATCGAACTTCACTACGCCCATTCTTTTTATTTTGTATGTTTTCTTGCAATAGCAAAGCATGCCCGTAAGTTCAATGTTAATAGAATGGAAAACCCCAACCGAATCTAGCATACACATAAGTCATTTGGGCGAGTCTGGACTAGTCCATGGCATGTCCCGGACAAGGTCGAGACACCAACAAGATAAGGTCGAAACTCAACTACACATGGTCAAGACAACCTAATATAAGATGCATACAAATTCTAAACCCAAGACAAAGGATAAGACTTAACAAGGCATAGTTTGGGCAAGTATGGACATGTCTGGACAAGGCCCGGACATAAACAAGATAAGGTCCAAACTCAACTATACATGGTCAAGAAAGCCCAATATATGATGCATACAATATCTAAACCCATGATAAAGGATAAGACATAACAGGGCATGGTTTGGGCAAGTCGGACATGTCTGGACAAGTCCGACACACAGCAGACATGATACCCCCCAAGCGGATGCATACCAAATCGCAATTGCAAGACAAGAACTGATGAAACAAGACCTTTACAACAAAGCAGATGCACACCTAATCGGACACGAAAATGAGACAAGATGTAAGCCTAAAAAAGAGCAAAGCCGCACCATCAAAAGTACATAATTTGATTACATAATCAACTTTTTTACCTATTTGAAACAGCTTTGACAAACTGGAGGAACTAGTCCTCCATCATGAAAAGGGAAAACGGTACCACAGAGATTGAGGAATCAAACAAGTCTTCCATCATACAGAGTATCCCAGAAACATTCTAATTTCTACATTACCTGGTTCGTCAATTCTTTAGATTCATCTTCAGCCTCGTCATTGTCCAAGGCATCATCTATGGCATCCGCCATCATCTCGGACTGGAAATATAAGCAAAAGAACTATATTAACATAATAACATCCTCCATCATCTCGGACTGGTATAATCTGAACTATCAAACAACGTGCTAAGATACAATAAACGCAAACAATTTGACTTCACCTAATGTTTCCTTCACAAAAACAAATATATGATACTAGCTGTTAATATAAGCTGAAATGGAAGTTAGATTCTTTTGTGGATACTTCCATACTCTGGTAAGGTTTGATCTGTTAATACTCTTTGGCAGACCTTTTGTCGAGACTCGAAGGCTATTGCAATCAATATCTCGAAAAGAAGGATAGAAAATCAAGAATTAGAACTCATGCACATACAAATGCATTTTATATCTCATGCATTACAACTCATTTCTGAGACATTCATGCATTGCTTTGCACTTTTCTAGGACTCATATAACTGCATGTGTACACAGATGGGAGATTGCATACCCATTCACAGATGGCAAGATATTTAAGTTGATGCAAACAAGTGTACTTAGCGGTGACTTCATGCCTTGGACAAGTCTAAGCGATCAGAGAGAACTCTAGTGCATACAAGACTCGAACTTAATCGAGACTTGGACATAGGCGGGGCGATGCAAGACATCACACCCAGTGGAATTTGACTTAACTAATGCATCAAGAGCAAGACAAAATGACTAATAAAGACATCAGCCAAGCAGATGAACTAAACCTGGACCAAAAATTGATAAAGCCAGACCTGAAATAGAAGTTGAGATTTTGAACAGATGCACACAGAATTAAGTTTGTCACATCAAGAAAAACACGGAAATCCATAAAACTTTATAAACTTTTCTTATATAGTCTTATCAAATAGAATGACTTACAAGATTTAATGGTAAAATATATGAGTATTGGTAAACCTGTAACATTCCAAAACAACATCCCGTCACAAGCTTATGAGTCGAAATATCAATTACTGAAAAAAGACCAGTTTGACCTACACGAACCATCTTGTAGGGGCAGGCCCTCCATGTTCTAGTTTTCTCCTTGTCTGGAGGGCTATTACAATAATCGATCAGATTTCAAAAGCGATCATGCAAAAGCAATGCGGTCAAAAGCATATATGGACAGACTTTAACAACATGTTGCAAACATACTCAAAATCAGATTTTGACCAAAACAGATTGCAGACTAGACACTTTGAACCAAATTTAACAAATGCAGAAACAAGTGCAAAGATCTCGGACAAATCAACAACAAACAAATATTTGAACATTCAAAATTAGGTTTGTAAGCTAACTTTTCAGACACTGAAATTACCTTCAAGTTCATTGTAAGCTCCTTGGCATGCAATAAATTTGCGAGTATTGAAAACCCCATATGCATATAAAGTTTTATAGCTGAAAAAGAAAAATTAAAATGAGCATGTAGATGAAAACTAGATTGTACAAGAAAAACAGAAAGGGCAGGTTGTTGAACTTGATTACCTTGGTACATCACTGATTTGGTCAAGGGCAGCGTATACGAAAACTTGTGGACTTCTGAAGAAACAATCACTATTCTACCTTCTTTGTGGCAATCATTTGCATTGTTTTTCATATTTTCTAACAACATATTGATCAAGAGAAAATGGCCTGCCAATACACGAACATACTTTCTAATGTTGCTGTTATAGTCCCTTGCATATGGGGAGACAAGAAAATTCTAAGAAGGGTTCTTTAAATGATCGGTATCTAACTTAATGTGTCATCACACATTCACACCTATGAGCTGAAATTCGAGAGTAATAATCAACTTTTTTTTAAAATCACGCATGCGTACTCTGAGATTTTCACGCTAACAGACTTAAAGATATACACATTATTAAACAAGACAGTCAGAACTTTAACTGAACAAAGACTGAAGCAAAACAAGAAGTAAAATAGATTCTAATGAAGCAATGAAGTACCTCGTTTATTTCAAATTGGTTGATATCATCAACTTCAGACCAACGACTTTCACTTGCTCAAAACTTACAAAACACAACCATAGTTTACACTTTTAATAAAGAGAAGATGCATACTAAATGAGATATCGGTTGTTCAATCCTACAATGGCAGGCTTGTAAAGCTGCTGCTACAAAAATAGAAGAAAAATCTTCTATAACGATGTAATCGTGAACCCAATAGAATTTGGTAATCTTTTCAACAGAATATAGCAAGTTACAAGAAAAGGTTTGCTGCAGTACTGGTGCATCAAAAACCAAGTACTAGCATAATCAAAGCCACAGTCACAAAGATAATACAATTCATATGTAATTATCATGGATATGAATGACATGATTATACAAAACACAGAGTAGTCTTTTATAATAACTAGACAATTTTACGTCTGCAAAATTATCCACACTATAAAATCTATAAAGCTACGAATATGCAGCCCAAAAGATTACACAAACAAAGAGATATCCACTAATGTAGCATAAACAAAGGATTTCAAGCTAGAAGATCGGATTGATATACCTTGAGCACACAGAGATACAAATCGAAAGCCCCATTATACTTCCGGCCATTGCAACTCGACTGTTAATCAACATTGTAGGTATTGAGCAAATCTTCCACCGAAAAGCAAAACGGACAAAGCGAAAAAGTGAAATAATCACATGGACCGTTCATGCAACGGATCATAGAGCTCGACCACAGATGTCCCACTCACCCAAAGCGAGTTCACAAGGAATACTGCGGTTGAAACACCAACAAGAAGATATTTAAGACATTACATGATGTCAAAAAGAAGGTCGACAATAATAAATCCATATAAAAAAATTTAAAGCTACACTGAGGCAATGAGCCAGACCAATCCTTTCAGATCAAGGACTTCCAATATTACTTCATAAGCCCTCTCTTGAAGACACACAAAAAAACCTTAGCGACCGATTAACAAGACAAAAATTCATAATGCTACATATAAATTCATAATGCATCATAAAGGCAAGAGTAAACATATTAGGACATGCATCACAAATTTAACAGGACAAATGTAATATATCTGCCAAAATCTTACAGGAACATGACAAAATCGTGAAAGTTTCTATTTGACCATTTTTTCAAGTTCCTAGAAAATAAAAAAGATTTCAGGAATTGAACGAGACAAAGCTCATTAAAGGCGCTCTCCTCTTCCTCGGGTCAACACTAAGTATGGCATGTCGCCGGCAATGAAATCAAGGCCATCTCATCACGATTTCACCAGAAATAAAAAAAAATTCAATTCAATTAAATCAGAAACTGAAGTGAATGATACCTGCAGTTAGAATCGATTTCCGTTCTGATGTATTGCTCATCGCCGGCATTTTGAAGTCAGAATCGATTTCCGATCTCACCACGAATTCACCTCATCATCGAACATTCGCGCAGATGGAAGCAGTGTTCGATCTCACCATGATTTCACCTCACCACGATTTCCACGATGATGGAAGCAATTTAGGGTTCGAATTCGGAGAAAAATGAACCGCACCTTCGAAGTTTCTTTCAATTTCTTTATTATTTTTATTTGATTTGGAGATAACATATATATACGTGTTCTACTTGGATGTTTTTACGGGCATCGAGCCGAGCCGATCCGAACCAATATGTTCTAGGACTCGAGTTTTACTCAAACCAATATTTTCTAGGACTCGAGTTTAACTCGATTATAAAAACGTTTCAAGCTTGTATGAGTCATGCAAAGAAAAAAATGAACTCGATTCGTTCAATACATGATATAACCCGACTCGGCTCATTATGATAAAGATAGTTGTCACCAAAGCCTATCTTGTAGTTTATCACACAATGTGAAGTTGAGATCATCCATTTTGTGACAATACACTAGGCCTTTCGTGAGAACATATTTCCTTTTGTCACTAATTAATACAAGTTTTTGTGAGAAACAAAATTATTGTTACTAGATGTTATTCTTGTGAGAAATATATTGTTTGTCACCAAAAATTTGTCACCAAAGTATCTTTTTTTTGTAGTGACATCACTCAGCAAAGACAGTACAGAGAATTCAACTTCCGATCTACTCTACCACTGCAGGCATCATCACAACATAAGATCCGGCGTCCAATCTATTCTACCCGCAATAAACCTTTTAAAATGTTCATCACTGTGCCATATTATCACTTTATAAACCTTTTCGATATAAACATTTTTTTTTTCAATACATAAACTTTTTAAAAAGCTATATAGCGTGGACTCTACTCCACGTAAAACTTGTAAAATAGTGAATTTTACAACTTTATTCATACACTGAAGGGGTTCATATATGTAAAGCTTTTGGTTAAAGCTTTAGTGACTCAACCATGATCCAATGGTGATAAAGCTCTTGTTAAAGTTTTGCAAATTGTTTTAAACCTCATTGGAGGTGCTCTAAGAGCTACAATCTTACCATCCGGGCCCGATGACACTACTTTTGCTAAAAACGTTTGACTTCAACTCTAAAAAATACTTCAACTACAATCTTACCATCGTCTTCTCGTCCTTGTCCTTTTTGTGTGTGTGTATGTGTGGAAAAGGCTTAGATCTGAATTAAGGAAAAAATGTGATTTGTGATGTAGCACGTTCAACTTAATTAATAGTGTTCTATTAATGTTTCAAATCGGGTTTTTACCCTATAAATAGTCTAAGCTTCTTAGATACCAAGTCATTATGTAATCTTGAATCTTTTCTCTTTGAGAATTAAATTATCTTTGAGTTTAAATTAGCTCGTTTTTATCCGTTCATTATAGATCTTCTACGTCATTTGGTATCAGAGCGTAGGTTTTCTCTTTTGCTTGTGGATGACTAAAATGAGATGGGAAGATAGCCGGATTCGCGACGGTGTTCGGGATTCGAAGATCCTTCGAGATTCCGTCAAAGCTTGGACAATGCGTTGGTTCGTACATACCGGATCAACCCATGATCAAGCCAAGTCACCAACTGGAGTACAATCGTCACTGGGCTGAGCGAGGTTTCCCTTGCATCGCCGCAACTGTGATGGAGGTTATTACAGCACAATGGGAGAAAGGAACATAAGCTATTATAGATCAATTTTACCCACCTTTGATAGCACCCCGATTATCGATTTTTTTCAGGATTGGATTGATGTGATTGAGAATTATTTTAAAGAAATGCAACTATCCGATAGATTACAATGTAAATTGACATCTTACACTCTTGTCGGAGAAGCCGAATCGTGGTGGAAACAGTTAAAGTACCACATATGTTTGGAGGGTAAATCGAAGATATCCTCTTGAATTAGAATGAAGTGTTTCTTGATTATTGTCATTATTAAAAAATAAAAATAAAAAAAAAAAAAAAAATGAAGTCTTTATTAGCTAAGAAATTCTTGCGCCAAACTGTTCAAGGAAATGCCCGTCTGAAGATTACAAAGTACCTAGAGCATGGAGTATAAGCACGATACCACAAATGGATTTTACCATGCCACGGGAATTACTGAGATGGAAGCAGCTTCAGCACTTGCAAAGCGTACATGGCAAATTGAAAAACAGAGGAAGAGCAGGTTTGAGGATTTTAATGAGCCCTTCGGCACTGTAAAAATGACTTCATACAAGAACACTAAAGATGAAAACAAGTATGACAGCTATCAGTTTTGTGACTTGATATCTAAAACTGGTGGAACTAATCTGAAAGTCAGTTTTGTGAAGTGAAACTTAAAGAAAATCGAATAAAGACACAAAGAACAGTAACTGGAGCTGTTTTTCTTATCACAAATCGTAGGTATGTTGTACCTTTAAATAGGTGATTACAAAGTGTAGGATAAATATCCCTTTATTCAAAAAAAATAAAATAAGATAAATATGTTTTAATCCCTAATTTGAATCTGTAATCCCTAATTTGAACTTGACCGGAGGCTTTACACACCAAAAACTGCACTTTCACACGTTTTCGAACTCATGGCACCTGAACACATCTTTATCACCAAAATTCAAACTGATTCGGCTTCCTCTCCTTCATCCTTATCTCTCCAATGTGTGTTTGAACCCTTATCACTCCAATAGGAAATGAGCCGTTAATACCGTCCAACAAACGATGCCGGGGAATGAGGCAGAGTTTGTTGCGAAACATGAGTAGGAGGGCCTTCGGCATGTGTTTGGTGAACATGTCAGCCACCTGGGCATTTGTAGGAACAAATTTGGTTATAAGACGGCCAAGAGCCACTTGTTCTCGAACGAAATGATAGTCCAGCTCGATGTGCTTGCTCCGGGCATGAAAGACCGGATTTATAGTCATATGAAGGGCACTCAGATTGTCACTGAAGAGAACGGGTGGGGCAGTGACCGGAACCCCCAAATCTCGAGCAAGATAAGTGAGCCAAAAAACTTCAGCGGCTGTATGAGCGAGAGCACGGTATTCAGCTTCGGTACTAGAGAGAGAGACTGTCGGTTGCTTAATTACACACCAGGAAATGAGGTTGGCTCCCAGGTATGTGTAATAGCCGGTGGTGGAACGCCGGGTAACTGGGCACCCGGCCCAATCTGCATCCGAGTATGCACTGACGTGCAGAGTGGTGTTGGAAACAAACTAAAGTCCCAGCTGGATGGAACCTTTGAAAAAACGGAGAACTCTGCGGGCTAATTTCATGGTGTTGACAGTGGGTTGTTGAAGAAACTGAGATAAGTAATTGAGACTGTACGTGATGTCCGGACGAGTAAAGGTCGGGTACTGGAGACCTCTAATAAGGCTCATGTAGGCGGTGGGATCATCTAAAAGAGGTGAATCTGCAAATCCATCTATCTTAGAGGGGAGAGGTGTAGCTACAGGCTTGTAATCCAACAGAGCAGCACGTTCAAGCAGTGTGATAGCATAATGGGTTTGGCAAATATGGAGTCCTGTAGGTGTAGGGGTGATTTCAACTCCCAAAAAATGGTGCAAGGTACCTAAGTCCTTCATTGCAAACTCTGTATGCAGTAGCTCAATAAAATTCATTAGTAGGTCTGAATGTGTGCCTGTGAGTAACATGTAATCAACATAAAGTAGAAGAAATAAGGACCCTTGGCCCTTGTGTAAGATAAATAGGGAGGGGTCTGCAAAGCTGCAATAGAACCCATAGGTCAACAAGAAACTGCTGAACCTGTCGTTGAGACCATACAGGGCCTTATTGAGTTTGCAGACATGGGAAGGATGTAGTGGATCAGCCATGCCTGGTGGTTGATCCATGTATATTTCCTCGGTGACTAGATCATGTAAGAAGGCATTTTTGACATCAAGTTGTCTGATTTGCCATCCCTGAACAAGGGCTGCTGAGATGACAAATCTGATTGTTCCTGGTCTGACAACTGGGGAGTAGGTCTCCAGGTAGTCAATGCCATCAACTTGATGGTACCCTTTGGCTACTAATCTGGCTTTGAGCCTGTCTAGGGTTCCATCTGGTTTTAACTTGGCTTTGAATACCCATTTAGACCCAATGATGTGCATACATGGCTGTCTAGGAACTAGAGTCCAAGTTTGGTTGTGGTGCAGAGCTTGTAGTTCTTCTTGCATAAAGGCCTTCCATCCAGTGTGAAGTAGAGCTTCCTTGACTGTTCCAGGCTCCTTGGGTATATCTGTAAAAACAGAAGCCTGCAAGGCATACTTAGGGTTAGGTTTAAAAATACCATGCATTGCCCTAGTAACTCTGGTGTCAGGTGGTTCTTCAGTAAGTAAAGGTTCAGGAGTGGTAGGAAGACCTGTCAAGGTTGCTAGGGTTGAAGATTGAGGGGTAGTGCTTGAGGAATTAGGAAAGGAGCCAGGAATTGGTGGATCAAAGGGATCACTGAAGGGGTTAGACAAATTGTGGTGTGGGGTGGTAGGTGTGCTAGTGTCCTGATCAGTGGGAAGAATAGGATCAGGATCAGTGGGAAGTGTAGGATCAGGATTGGTGATTGTATTTAAGTATGGTTCAAATGTACTGTCATATGAGGTCAGTAGGGGTGAAGATGGTGTTGTAAGTTCATCTGGGGTAGGTGGAGGTGGGAGGTTGTTTCTAGGATAGTAGGCAATGGTATATTGTAGTTGTCTGATGGAGGATGAGACTTAGAAGTGGTAGTGGGGTTGTGTGGATGAATAGGTGGGATCCAAGAGTCTAGGATGTTGTTGGCATGGGCCAAGACTGTCTGTCCACTAGTATTATGTTTAGTTTTGTAAGGAAAGACTTCTTCATCAAAGACTACATGTCTAGACACAAAAAACTTCCTAGTTTGAGGGTGGAAACACTTGTACCCTTTGTATTGGGGGTTGTATCCTACCAAGACACAATGAATACTTTTTGGGTCAAATTTGTTCTTCTTGGTATCCCAAGTATAAGGGAAGCATTTTGTCCTAAATACTCTAAGAGAGGTATAGTCAGGGTGTTTGCCATACAATTGGAAATATGGGGAGGTAGTTTTTAGGGTAGTGGTAGGTAGTCGGTCCAGGATATGGACAGCTGTGCAAAAAGCTTCTACCCATAGGAATAAAGGCACTTTGCTGTGGAACATCAAGGTCATGCCTAGTTCTCTGATTATCCTATGCCTACGTTTTACCATGCCATATTGCTCAGGGGTTTGAGGACATGATATAAGGTGTAGGATTCCATGTTTCTGGAAGTGTGTGATGATAGGTGTGTTAAGGAATTCCCCCCTCCATCTGTGTGAAATGACTTAATTTCTTTATTGTATTGTCTTAACACAAATTGCTCAAACTGTAATTATGCATTAAAGAAGTCAGATTTATTGTGCAAAGGCATTATCCAACAATATTTAGAGAAATCATCAACAAAACAGGCATAATAATTAAACTTCCTAATAGATTGAACAGGAGCAGGACCCCATAGATCACAGTGCACTAAATCAAAAATAGCATAACTTGAATGTTGAATATGAATAAATGGTAATTTACTCATTTTTCCTAATTGACAATTGTCACAGATATGATCTGGGCTTATTTTTCCTACAACCTCAATGAGGCCTTTATTTTTGAGTGTTTGAACTGTAGAATATTGAGAGTGTCCTAGTCTTTGATGCCAGAGGTCTTGTAATATCCCGAATTTTTCGACTTCTTAATTTATTGGTAAAGGATTCAAATAATGATTTATTAATAATTAAGAAGGGATTTTATAATTCGATTTTATAATTCCTTAGAAAAGAAAAGAATAGAATTATAAAACCCCTACCTTGGCAAAAAAAAAAAAAAAAGAGGATTTTACTTCCTTTTCCTTTTTCCCCAAAAACACGTGAAACTCCCTCCTCCCCCTAGCCGCCGTCGCCTCTTGTGAAGAGAAGGAGAGAAATCTCTCCTTCGTGTTAAGGATTGTTGCTGCCGTCGTCGTTGTCGTCGGTAAGGGTTGTCGTCCTTTTCTTTTCCTACAATTCGAGCATGACGATCGGCCGGCCAAAGGCCATGGCCGATCCACACATGCGTGTGGAGGAGAGGATGTCGTTTTGGGTTGTTTTGTTTATTCATTGGAATTGTGTGGTAATTTTAGTGTCTTTTCTTCTACCAATAGATATAGATTCGAGCTTCGTTGAGGAACGGTTCTAACTTGTGAAGTGGTCGTCGAAACGCGGCAATTCCGATAAGAATATTTCTACGTTTCTTTGTCAAGTTTATTCAAGGGTGTCTATCTTGGTTGTCCTGTTTGGGGATGTTATACGTTCATAATAGTGTGTTGTTGCGTTGGATAAAATCTATAGTTGGTAAGATCTTTGTTGTATGGAGATTTACGGCTTAAAATGTTGTATTTGTTCTTTGTTTTGTTGTGAAACGGCTCGTAAATCACGTGTATAATTGTTAGGGTTCGAGAGAAACCCGGGTGGACGGGCGTCCAGGCCTACCACAGACGGGCGTCTGCTTTGATTTCGATTGAGCAGCGTTTGGAGTTACCTCGGCGGACGTCTGGCGGGTTATTTTACATTCGAGATCTAACTCCGTTAGAGTGGGCGGGCGTCCGGTTTTACGGGCGGGCGTCGCCTGGGTAATTTTTTCCTTGGGCGAGCGTTTGGGTTACACGGACGGACGTCTGAGGGGTTATTTACATTCGAGATCTAATTACATTAAAGTGGGCGGGCGTCCGGACATTACAGACGGGCGTCCGATATTTTGACGGGCGTCCAACAGAGTACTGGGACGGGCGTCCGGTGTTCCAAACGGGCGTCTGGTCTATGTTGTGTTCCTTCTTTGGTAACTGTGGTTCAATCTTATGAATTTATTTTGGGAGTCATGTCTTGATGGGTCAGGGGTATTGACATCACTGTGAGGATTTGGATTTTAGGCATTGAGGTTTGTAGACCCATAGTGGTCGGGCCGGATAGGGTAGCACCCAAAGCCGGGAACCCGGGAAGGTTTCCTTACGACTTCAATGACCTTAGCGTATTTGGGGAGTTGCAGACATTGGTATGGTCGGGCCGGATAGGGTAGCACCCGAAGCCGGGAACCCGGGAAGGTTTCCTTGCACCCCCAGTATGCGATGGTCCATTTAATTAATGGTACCATTGGATGACCTTTAGGATCCTCCTCTATAGGGTTTACCCTTTTGAGGGATGTGCACATTCGGACCCTTTAGGTGGATAGTTGTGATGTATGGTATCCGTTATGGGTTGGTCGTAACTTTTATAGATTGGTTGAGTCCTTCATAAGTTTGTGGTACTTTTCAGGGGATGGCTTTACCTTATGTATACTAGCTTTATTCTTACTCAACTTTATAGTTGACGGTTTTGCTTTTGCTTGACCCTGCTATGATCCATCTTTAGGGAGCAGATTCTTAGCAGATACTTCTATGGATATCTGCTTGTTGCTGGGATGTCGCGGGGTTTGAGAGCCACGTAGTCACAAATATCACGCTTGCATTTTATTTGGATTTCTTTCTTTTAAAAACCTTGAAATTTTGGATTATTCGCACGATTTCATATTTCTTTTGAGAGACTGTAATTACTTTAAACCTTTTAATAATGAATGGTGAATGTTTATTTTCTGTCTGTTGTGGAATGTTGCATGTTACCGCCACGACTGGGTGTCGTGATGAGTGGCACCACAGTAACCAATACCGGCGGCCGACGGGATTGGAAACCGGGGTGTTACAAAGTGGTATCAGAGCCGTTCGACTCCAGGACCACCACCTAAAATGAACCTTAAGAATAAATTTACTAAAATAAGCACAGTGAGGATGTGTGGGGTAGGTATTGAGTTCTATGTAGGGAAGGTACGGTAAGTTCTATTGTATGTGAAATATCCTGCGGCATGATATAGGTAATAATTGAATGTATGATTGTTTACTTTTGTAGTTTAGCTATGCCTCCTAGGAATGGAAATAAGAGGGACCAGCTGATTGATCAGCTGGTAAAGATGAATCAAGACCTGATTCAGGCGGTCAACAAGCTAACAGAGGATCGTTCTCAGGGGTCAACCACCGGCATGACTAGGGCCGTGAGTCAGCAGAGGCCTAGTCAGTACGATGCTAAGGGAGATCCTAAGGGACTCGAGCGGTGGATTAGAGAGTTTGAGAAGATCTTCGCCACTCTAGGCTGCCCAGAGGAATTGAAGGTCGACCAAGCTGCTTTCTACTTGGTTGACAGGGCTGATTTGTGGTGGGGTGCTAACAAAGATCGGTTGGCCCAGACTGAAAATGAGCAAGGGGAAACAGTGGTGGTACCACCGAATCGGACCGAGTTTAAGCGAGGCGAGGCGGCGTGAATTCTTTCCCGAATCTAAGAGGAAAGAGCTGCGGGTTGAGTTCGATAATCTCCGACAGGGGGATATGACGGTTCAAGAATATTACGAGAAGTTTGTCGACTTGGCGGTTTATGCATCTGAGCTAGTGCCAACTGAAGAGGCCAAGATGGTGAAGTTTGAGCAATACTTAGATTTGGCGATCCGGGATCGTATGGGGGCTAGTAGGGGCTTCACGAGCTTAAAAGAGATGTGTGAAGTAGCATGTAACATTGAAAGAATTCGGAGAGAGGTTAAAGCGGCATATGCTACCAACAAGAGGAAGAGTGTTTCGAGGATAATTGAGGCGACAAAAAGCGTAGTAATTCAGGGACCCTCCAAGATTTACCCTCGCTTTTCGGCAAATTCCCACGTTACGAGGCGGCGGTGGTCGGCCAAATGAGAGGTAACTCTCAGGGGTTTAGTCGGCCACGAAGTTATCACTGCAAGCGGTGTCAGGGAAATCATCCGGGTACCGATTGTTCAGGTGCACCAGTTCAGTGCCACAATTGCGGGAAGTTTGGACATAGACGGTTTGAGTGTTTTGCGGCCCAAACACCTGCCGGGTCGGCATCGGTTACGGGAAGCAACATGCGTGGAGCCCCAAGGGGTAACACAGGAAACGTGAGTAGGGGTAGCCAACAGCAGAGTAGTACCCCTGCACAGAGCCGACAAGGGGGTACACCTCCGGCCACTGGTGGGAACAGGAACCGACCATCAGGGTCGGCCAGCACAGTCCAGGGAGCTGGAGTAAATCAGACTGGGAAATTATTCACGCTTGGCAGGGAGGAGGCCGATCAGAGCAACCACGTCGTGACGGGTAATTTTCTGGTTAACTCAATTTTATCCTACGTACTTTTTGATTCGGGTGCATCATGTTCCTTTATAGCGGGTTCGCATGTCTTGAGGTTGGGTCTAACTACTTTCGAGGTGATTAATAGTGAGTTTATGCAACCGTCGGGAGAGTTAGTGCCATGTTCTAAGTTGTATAGAGACGTGCCGTTAGTAATTATGGAGTCAACTTGTCGGTTGACTTGATCGAATTCCTCTCGAGAACTTTGACATTATTTTGGGTATGGATTGGTTGAACGGCATAAAGCCAAAATTGACCGTGAAGCGAAAGAAAGTGACTTTGAGAGGCCCTAAAGGGGTGCGAGTATCTTACAAGGGGTTTGTGAATAAACCCAACGTGAAGATCATTTAAGTGGTGACATTGAGATCTCTCGTCAAGAAAGGGTACCCGTTGTTTTTGTGTCACGTACACGATGTAAGCACAGGGGATCCTAAACTAACGGACATTGATGTAGTCCGTGATTTTGAGGATGTATTCCCGGATGAGATACCAGGTATGCCACCCCAGAGGGAGGTAGAGTTTGCAGTGGAGTTGATGCCCGGGACCAAACCGATATCGAAAGCACCATATCGTATGGCACCTAAAGAATTAGCGGAACCGAAGGTACAATTGGAAGAACTGCTCGATAAGGGGTACATCCGACCGAGTGTGTCACCGTGGGGAGCACCGGTGTTGTTTGTGAAAAAGAAGGATGGTAATATGCGGCTGTGTATTGATTACCGGGAGCTGAACAACGTCACAGTGAAGAACAAGTATCCGTTACCAGGATCAATGACTTGTTCGATCATTTCACGAAGCGTATTTTCGAAAGATTGATTTGCGATCGGGTATCACCATTTCGGGGTAGCGGATCGGATATCCCAAAGACCGCATTTCGTACAGTGCACGGACATTACGAATTCACGGTCATGCCTTTTCGGATTGACCAACGCACTGGCTGATTTTCATGGATTTGATGAACCGGGTATTCGACCCTACTTGGACCGGTTTGTAGTAGTCTTTATTGGCGACATCCCGGTCTACTCTAAGACTAAGGAAGAACATGCCGAGCACCGAGGCTCGTATTGCATTTTACGGGAGAAACAAGCATCTGCGAAATTGTCGAAATGTGAATTCTGTTGGAGCAGTGGCATTCTTGGGGCATGTTGTCTCGAAAGATGGTGTATCCGTTGACCCGAGCAAGATAGAAGCGATGATTTAGATGGCCAACACCTAAGAATGTTGCGGAAATTCGAGCTTCTTGGGTTTGGTGGATATTACCAAGATTTGTAAAAGACTTTTCCAAGATTGCAAGGCCGATGACTCGCATTAATGAAGAAAGAGAACCGGTTTAAGTGGGATGAAAAATGTGAGGCGTTCCAACCGCTTAAGGCACGGTTGACTCGGCTAATATTTTAGCACTACCAGAGGGTAATGAGGACATTGAGGTTTATACCGATCGTCGAAGAATGGTGCAGGTTGCGTCTTGATGCAACGGAGGCGAGTGATTGCGTATGCATCGAGGCAAATTGAAACCATATGAGAGTAACTACCCGACTCACGACTTAGAGTTGGCAAATTGTGGTTTTCGCATTGAAGATATGGAGACACTATTTGTATGGAATAACTTTCAAGGTGTTTTGATCACAAGAGTCTCAAGTACATATTTACACGAAGGAGCTCAATATCGCGTCGAGGCGTTGGTTGGAGTTAATTAAAGATTATGACATGGAAATCCAATACCACGAAGGAAGGCCAATGTAGTGGCGGGCGCTTTGAGTCGGAAATCGATTCATTCCTTGTGCGGAAGTAGCTCGGATCGATCAAGGGAAGAGTTGGACCGCATGGATATTTGTGTCATCCGAAAAGGCGGAGATAAAAGCGACTTCGTCTTGCAACCCGAATTATCTGGCCCGAGATCCGGGTGAGACAAGTGGGTGACAAGGTGATCGAGGCAAGGAAGGCCAAGATTGAACAGATGGTGCGGTGATTTTACGTTACGAGGATGGTAGTATCCGGTTTAAGGGTCGGTGGTGTGTACCACCCGACGAAGAACTCAAGAGGCGGATCTTGAGTGAAGCCCATAAACGCCTTATTCGGTTCATCCGGGAGGAGACAAAGCGTATAAGGACCTTAAGAAAACCTTTTGGTGGCCCAATATGAAACGCGAGGTAGCGAAATTTGTGTCAAAGTGCTTGACTTGTCGGAAGGTTAAGATTGAACATCGACGGCCACGGGGCATCTGCGGCCGTTGGATGTGCCGGTTTGGAAGTGGGATTCCATCTCCATAGATTTTGTATCACGGATTACCGAGGAGCCCTAAAGGAATAACATGATTTGGGTCGTTGTGGATAGATCGACCAAAGCGGCGCATTTTCATTCGATGAAAGACACTTGGAGTAAGACGGAGTTGGCTATGGCGTGCCGGAGAAATATTGTGAGACTACATGGTATACCCAGCAGATTGTGTCGATGGAGATGCGAGATTCATATCTCGGTTTTGGCGAGAGCTCTGAGCACCCTTGGGGACGGAGCTACGAATGAGTCTGACTTTTCACCTGCTACCGATGGTCGACGGAGAGGACCATACAAACTTTGGAAGACATGCTAAGGGCATGTGTATTAGGATTCAAAGGCTCTTGGGAGGAAAAGCTCGACCTTATTGAGTTTTCATACAACAACAGCTACCATGCCAGTATTAAGATGGCACCTTTTGAGGCACTTTATGGTAGGAAGTGCAAGAGTCCGGTTTGTTGGGACAATTCGTCCGAGGCAGCGATTTTGGGACCGTAGATGATCGAAGATACGATTAAACAGTGCCAGATAATCCGAGAAAGATTGAAGGCTGCTCAAGATAGGCAGAAGAGTTATGCAGACTTACACCGCCGGGATATTGAGTTCGCCGTGGGCGATAAAGTATTGCTACGAGTATCACCAACCAGGGGAGTGATGCGTTTTGGCAAGAAAGGGAAGTTGAGTCCCAAGTACGTGGGGCCATATGAGGTCTTGGACCGCATAGGTGAAGTAGCATATCGACTAGCCTTGCCACCGGCGTTGGATAAAGTGCATAATGTGTTTCATGTATCTCAATTGCGCAAGTACGTGAGTGATCCTTCTCACGTGATCGAACCGAGGTCGTTGAACCTGGATCAATCATTGACTTACGAAGAGGTACCGTGCAGGATATTAGATACCAAAGTCTACGGAAAACAAGGGGCGTGAGGTTAGCATCGTCAAGGTTTTATGGTCTAACCATGCCACCGAGGAGGCGACATGGGAAGCTGAGGATACTATGCGACAGAAGTACCCGTACTTGTTCTCTTAAGGTATGCAGTTTTCAAGCCTTGTACGTTAAATCCTTTTGCTTATCTTCAGGGACGAAGGGTGTTTTAAGGGGGTGGAGCAACGCCCGGTACGAACCCGAACTTCGAGGACGAAGTTTTTCTTAAGGGGGGAAGGATGTAATATCCCAAATTTTTCGACTTCTTAATTTATTGGTAAAGGATTCAAATAATGATTTATTAATAATTAAGAAGGGATTTTATAATTCGATTTTATAATTCCTTAGAAAAGAAAAGAATAGAATTATAAAACCCCTACCTTGGCAAAAAAAAAAAGAGGATTTTACTTCCTTTTCCTTTTTCCCCAAAAACACGTGAAACTCCCTCCTCCCCCTAGCCGCCGTCGCCTCTTGTGAAGAGGAGAGAAATCTCTCCTTCGTGTTAAGGATTGTTGCTGCCGTCGTCGTTGTCGTCGGTAAGGGTTGTCGTCCTTTTCTTTTCCTACAATTCGAGCATGACGATCGGCCGGCCAAAGGCCATGGTCGATCCACACATGCGTGTGAGGGAGGGAGGATATCGTTTTGGGTTGTTTTGTTTATTCATTGGAATTGTGTGGTAATTTTAGTGCCTTTTCTTCTACCAATAGATATAGATTCGAGCTTCGTTGAGGAACGGTTCTAACTTGTAAGGGCTGTCAGAAACGCAGCAATTCCGGTAAGAATATTTCTACGTTTTGCTGTCAAGTTTATTCAAGGGTGTCTATCTTGGTTGTCCTGTTTCGGGGATGTTATACGTTCATAATAGTGTGTTGTTGCGTTGGTTAAAATCTATAGTTGGTAAGATACTGTTGTATGGAGATTTCTGGGCTTAAAATGTTGTATTTGATGCCGTTTTGTTGTGAAACGGCTCAGAAATCGCGTGTATAATTATTAGGGTTCGAGAGGAAACCCCGGGTGGACGGGCGTCCAGGCCTTCTGGACGGGCGTCTGCCTTGATTTCAGTTCAGACGAGCGTTTGGGTTACCTGGACGGACGTCTGAGGGGTTATTTTACATTCAGGATCTAATTCTGTTAAAGTGGACGGGCGTCCGATATTTTGGACGGGCGTCCAAAGTCTTGGGGCGGGCGTCCGGTCTTCCAAACGGGCGTCTGGTCTATGTTGTGTTCCTTCTTTGGTAACTGTGGTTCAATCTTATGAATTTATTTTGGGAGTCATGTCTTGATGGGTCAGGGGTATTGACATCACTGTGGGGATTTGGATTTTAGGCATTGAGGTTTGTAGACCCATAGTGGTCGGGCCGGATAGGGTAGCACCCAAAGCCGGGAACCGGGAAGGTTTCCTTACGACTTCAATGACCTTAGCGTATTTGGGGAGTTGCGGGACATTGGTATGGTCGGGCGGATAGGGTAGCACCGAAGCCGGGAACCCGGAAGGTTTCCTTGCACCCCAAGATGCGATGGTCCATTTAATTAATGGTACCATTGGATGACCTTTAGGATCCTCCTACATAGGGTTTACCTTTTTGAGGATGTGCACATTCGGACCCTTTAGGTGGATAGTTGTGATGTATGGTATCCGTTATGGGTTGGTCGTAACTTTTATAGATTGGTTGAGTCCTTCATAAGTTTGTGGTACTTTTCGGGGGATGGCTTTACCTTATGTATACTAGCTTTATTCTTACTCAACTTTATAGTTGACGGTTTTGCTTTTGCTTGACCTGCTCGCTATGATCCATCTTTGGGAGGCGATTCTTAGCGTGTACTTCATGGATATCTCGCTTGTTGCTTGGGATGTCGCGGGGTTTGAGAGCCACGTAGTCACAGTCACACGCTTGCATTTTATTTGGATTTCTTTCTTTTAAAAACCTTGAAATTTTGGATTATTCGCACGATTTCATATTTCTTTTGAGAGACTGTAATTACTTTAAACCTTTTAATAATGAATGGTGAATGTTTATTTTCTGTCTGTTGTGGAATGTTGCATGTTACCGCCACGACTGGGTGTCGTGATGAGTGGCACCACAGTAACCAATACCGGCGGCCGACGGGATTGGAAACCGGGGTGTTACGGGTCTGGTGACCCTTTTCCTGAACCTGCTGAAGTAAAGTGCCTCTGGTCCATTTGCGATCACATACAGATCACCCTTGCGTGTCCCTTCCTTCAAAACTTGACCTGTGCTTGTTTCCTTAATACAACAACCAATATTAGTAAATTCACACTTAACAGGTTGTTGATCAGTTAGCTGACTTACTGATAGTAAATTTTTCTTTAAGTGTGGGACATACAGGACATTAGTGAGTGGTAGTGAAGAGTGTGTGTGAATGTGGCTGGTGTCTCATATTCCTGTAATAGGCATGTTGTTCCATTCCCTATGATTACAGAATCAGGACCTCCATAGTGTTGTATATCTGCTAGCATTTGTTTGTTACCTGTCATGTGGTTTGAAGCTCAAGTGTCAACTGTCCATTCTGTGTCTGCAATTGTGTTGTCCAAAGTGAGTGCAGCAAGTGCTTGAAAAATGTTGCCAGAGTTCCGTGTGTGAGGCTTGCCAGGTAACCACCAACAGATCTTAGCAATGTGTCCCATGACTCCACAGATTTGACACTTCTCATCCCTGTATTGATCCTTTTCTGTGGGAGTCATTCTCTCTCTCTCAGTGGAGGCGGTTTCCTTTGTGTTGCGGTGGTGTCCCTTTCGGTTTGAGGTGTTGTGCTTGAAATCCTCTACCAGTCGAGTTGAACCTTGAAGGAGATGAGATCTGATTCCTGTTCTGTGATGGCCTTTGGTCTCTTTGTCCATAAAAGGCAATGTGAGGAGTAATAGAGGTGTTGTGCTGATTTGTGTTGTTGGCAAACCAGTTCCTTCGTTGATCAAGATTCTGTAATTGGAAGACTAGTTCTGTGTAGGTAGGCCTAGGAGGTTTGAGCATCGTAGTTGTGAAGGTTTCATATTGTGGCCCCATGCTGGTCAAGAGTGAGTAGACCTTTTCTGAGTCTGTTAAAGGTTTCCCAATTGCTGATAAACTGTCACAAAGACCTTTGAATGTCCTGATGTGGTCTGTGATATTGACATCGTCAGTTTTCTTGAGATATGTGACTTGTTGTTTGAGATTAAATTCACGTTCTTGTGGGTCCTGTGCATATGCGGTCTTGAGGGCTTCCCACACAGCATGGGCTGTGTCAAGTCCAATAATGATCCCCAGAGACTCTTCTGACAAGGAGCCAATAATCCATCCTCGCAGCAAACGATCTGATTTTTTCCAGTTGATGTAGTCTGTTGTCTCTGCCCCCTGGGTTATGACTGTGCTTGAGTCTGTCCCTGTTGTTGCTGATGCATATCTTGGTGGTGCTGGTGTGGTGTTTGTGAGATGACCAAGTAGATCTTGGCTCTATGCAAGTGCTGGGGCCTGCTCCCTCCATAGAGGGTAATTGTTTTGTGTGAGTTTAAGGTGATGAAACTCCCAACATTGAGGGATAGTGTTGAAGTTGACTGTGTGGAACTCATGTTGTTGCTGTGTTTAGATTTGTGATTGTGGATCTGAAATTTGTGTGTGTTTGTTGTGGTTTTTGTGTTCGCAGAATTGAAATTTGTTTTGTATGCTATGATATAACTTGGATTTTCTGTGATTTGTTTGTGTGTTTGTGCAGGAGATCTGCAATCTGATGTGAATTTGTGTGGGTATGACGCACTCACACTGTCTCTGATACCATAAAGAAAATCGAATAAAGACACAAAGAACAGTAACTGGAGCTGTTTTTCTTATTACAAGTCGTAGGTATGCTGTACCTTTAAATAGGTGATTACAAAGTGTAGGATAAATATCCCTTTATTAGAAAAAAAAAAGATAAATATGTTTTAATCCCTAATTTGAATCTGTAATCCCTAATTTGAACTTGACTGGAGGCTTTACACACCAAAAACTGCACTTTCACACGTTTTCGAACTCATGGCACCTGAACACATCTTTATGGGAACTGAGTTTGGGTGGAAACTGAGTTTGCTGAGTTCTACATCTGAGTTGGTTGATTACAAGGGAAAAGTAAGTTTCTGGAAAAGTGAGTATTCATCTGGTGGAGTCAGTTTGAGCTGTGATCCATATCTGGGGCATTTATGACAATCCGACAGAGATCCTATGGCGGCTAGGGTTTAGGGATTTGTGTCTATAAATACCATCCGTTGTAATCAATGCTGTGTGTTTTTTTCAAGAGTGTGAAAATTCTTGTAACTTCTATGCATAATAAAATATCTCTTTTTTCTGTCCATGGATTAGTCGGCACAACGCCGGATACCACGTCAAATCACGTGTTCTCTTTGTTCCTGTGTTTTATCAATTTCTGCCATATTTTTATTGTTAGATTGCATCTGTTTTACCTTTCTTAAACTACAAGTTTCTCGTCTGTGTTTCAACAGCAGCTTAGATGAAGTTTCTGTTAATGAACAATCAAAAGAATTTGTTGAGGTGAAGCCCACCAAGTGTTCGTCAAAAGTTCCATTCGAATCGTTCAATGATAAACTGGATAGGACAGGTGATTTAGGAGTTCTTGGTTAACTTGAGAGTATTTATGAAAGCACCGACATCGGAACGTTGGAGGAATCGAAACCATCCGGTTTTAGCATTGAAGGAGCTATAGAACACTATCAACTAAATGGTAATTTCCAAAGCTCTTAAATTCCGAACATAGTTGATAAGAATGGAGAAGAAATGGTGGAGCATTTGATTGTTGATACTAAGTGTTCGATGAAGTTATCCTTTGAATTGCACAACAACAAGCAAGTCTAGAATGAAGCTGATCTTTATGCACTTCAAGGCAAGGCAGTAATGGACATTCAAGATCTTGAAGTTGTGGAAGGGCTAGGAAAAAGAAAAGATGACAAGCAAGGAGTGCCTTTGGATGCATCAGAGTTACAAACCTCTTTGTAGATGACTACATGAACTTGGCATATTTAATTTTAAGTGGGTGTATGGGTTCTATTAATTCCAAGTTTGTATCGCTTTAATTTGATCCCGTGGGCCCATTATGAACACGGGCCACTGATTGGCGGGTTCGGATGTTAGTTGAACTTATGTCATGTAAAAATGGCCAGACTATACAGAGGGAATACGAGGAGCTGAAGGACATGAAGGTTATCATCTCTAAATCTGCCCCGTTGGTGGAAGCTCATACGTTCGTTGCTCTTGTTGTCGGAAAGTCTGCAATCGTAGTGGAGGCCCAACCATATTTATCTAAAAGGGCAGGGATACCATCGAGTGACGCCTCGAAAATGCTTACCGTCTTACTTCTTGGTGATTATCTGGATTTTAATCTTCTGATTGGTGGGATTGCCCTGTTTCTGTTCGATCCAGGTGGAAAAATTTATTTATCACACAACTGGGATTTCAAGAATTAATTTTTCTTGTTTCAACATATTAGATGGGAGTATGCTTGACGCAGTGATATTTACTCCAAATTTAGACAGTGTACCTGTCAGGGTAGGTGGAGAGTTGTTTTCTGAGCTCTTGATGCAATACTGCAACACAGTACAGGATCTCCTCTCCTCTCCTACAACAACAACAACAAAAGAAAAAAAATCTATACCTGGTTAATTGGTAAAGTTGTTTAAGTCACAAATTGTTTTGACAATCAAAAGTATATTTTATGTAGAATTTCTGTAAGCTAATTTTTGTATAACTATCATTACTGAAAATGTATTGAGGATAAATCATTAATTTTTTGAAGCTCATTATAGAAAAGCATAAAAGGCCACATTAGAGGAACAGAAAAACATGCAGTAATCTTACAGCATTTGATATTTGAGTTACTTTCCTGCAACGAAAACATACCTCGATCCAAGTCCAGTTCAATGGAATCTAACTCAATCTCAAGCTTTGTCACAACATCTTGACTTGAAGATGATCCACATGTGTATCAATTAAATGAACAACGAGATTCGAAACAGATTTTGGCACAGGATTATATTTGCTTCCTCTGAATGGTTCATTGTCAAAAGAAAATCTAACACATGCTCCTGAATCACAATTCCATTCCTCTGCAGTTTTTGTTCACCTCTATGATGAATTGGACTCTCCACAGCAGGAACCTCAGAAAGAAGAGACTCGTTTGTACGCGAAAAACCCAATCTTGGAACACGGCGGACTAAAGACACGGTAATAACCGAATGCTCAGTTACTCTCACAGCAATCCTAAGTGTAAAATTACTGGCTGCAGGACCAGGTGAATTAACTCTAAATACAAGCGCCCCGTCCTACATGTCCACAAAACGGTCCATTAAGCAACAAGTGAGAGAATATCTTGAAGCTTCAATGGAGGGCAAAGAACATCTATAAGATACTGTGCAGATTGAGTCAACTCTCTGATTTCCTTTTGCAACCTCAACATGGTACCAACAGAACTTTTTATCTCTACCCTCTGATATAAGATCCCATTCCTTCTCACAGTAATTGCCTTCTCCATCGAAAATATAAGATTTTAGCCTCACGGATCCAGGGTAACGCGATCTAAGCATATTCCTATCCAAAATATAAGCCTGTGAAGAATCAGATGGTTCCTTCTCTGTATCCTCCCTTTCTCCATTCATAACCAATAATCTCTGTCTATCCATGTCTTCTTCCTCTACATTCTTATGCAATGACATTTCTGTTGGAAACTCCATTTGTTTCCTCATATCTTATGATTCAGAGTCAGGATATATGGTCAAAACTCGTTTCGTGTGGTATACGCCATACAGTATATATACATACTAGCCTAATTAATGTGCTGGCGGGATCATCATCATCCACTATATATATATATTGGAGGTATATAAATCTTGCAACATATTCGCATTTAATTCTGGATGCTGCTTTAATGTGTTTCATACTAAGAGCAGGCTTTTTGTTTGCGTCTATTATATATATACTACTTGTGTTAAGCATCAATGTTACCTGTGACTGTCTCCTCTTTTGTATTGTCTTGTTCAAGTTAAAAAAAGAACAATATTGTGTTCCTCTAATGTGCCTTTTATGCTTTTCTAGAATTAGTTTCAAAATGATACTACTCGATCAATGCGCCCATTTTCGGTAATGATAGTTATACAAAAGTTAGTTATTGATGTCTCTTCATACCTGTCAATCTGTCTTCATTAATCATAAGATTATTCAAAAATAAGAAAATTTCATACACTAAAAAATTATAGTCATGAAACTGAATCGGGATGATATCATTTTCGATAAGACAGATTGATCTGATCGCATGTGTATGACGATATTGTTGGTGATTTAAGTATAATTACAAGCCATTGAGGTTATCGGGGTTTAGTACAAGAATGGTTATACTCGTAACGCTATAATATAAGTACGCAGGTGCGGAGTGCACGCTTATATAAGTGTTTACGAGTGTACGGATGTAAAATGAGCAAGTGGAGTTCGTAAAACAAACAGAAATTCGTTTTTCAAAAATCAGTGTCACAGCGCTAGCTTGTGTAAAACTTAAGCGCGCCGCTGTGGTGATTCAAACAAGGCTAAAAGTTGATCAGGATCATATTCGGTCTTACAGTGTTCACGAGCGCCCTTTGCCTTCATAAGCGCCACTTTGTGGCCCGAAAACTGATTTTTTGGTGTCTCTTGGCCATTTTAAGTGGGTACAACCAAATGGAACTTTTTCATTTGATGTCTCTCACTTAAGGGACGAATTCCTTTGCTCTTTTTCAGATCCAAGTGCTATATATAAGCAAGTTTACATTGTTAAACATAACAACAACAAATGTAAGCATCCTTGTTAGTCATTTCATATAACTTAAAACTTCTAAGTGCTCTTTAATCTCTTTGTCCAGAGTTTAAAGTTTGTTCTCTCAGTTTTATCTCACTTAAATATTCGTGAAACCCGGGACAAAGTAAGGGTCGAATAATTTAAGAAGGACAGCGATTTATTCGTGAAACGGAGAGGTTCCAAGTCTTCTACATTTGCAGGAATTCAAAGCATTGTTGATCACTTCCCGATCCTAAAATTAAAACTTTAGGAGAAAGAGTCATCGATTGCATTTTCATTGGATATGCTAGTCATTCCAAGGCATATAGGTTTTATGTTATAGAACCTAGTGATTCCGTGGCTGTACATTCGGTTATAGAATCACGTGATGCTATATTTGATGATAATAGATTTACATCTATTCCTAGACCAAAGGTTATTGCTCCTACGATAGTTGGAGTGGAGAATGTGGAGAATAATGATTCTCAAGTCGAGTCTTCTGAACTCCAAAGAAGTAAGAGGGCTAGAATAGCAAAAACGTTTCCACCGTATTTTGTTACTTATTTGGTGGAAGGTTCGAGAAATGAAGTTGGATATCAATACTCATATTGTTACAATATTGAGGATGATCCAAGAACATTTTCTGAGGCGATGGGATCTCAGGATGTATCATTTTGGAAAGAAGCCATCAACGACGAGATGGATTCCATAATGGGTAACAATACGCGGATTCTTACAGATTTAGCACGTGGTTGCAAACCGTTAGGTTGCAAGTGGATTTTCAAAAGGAAAATGAGAGTCGACTGATCTGTTGACCGATATAAAGCCCGGTTAGTTATACAAGGCTTTAGGCAAAGGAAGGTATCGATTATTTCGATACTTATGCTCCCATTGCTTGGAATCTCTCAATCAGGTTATTGATTGCCTTAGCCGCAATTCATAACTTGGTGATCCATCAAATGGATGTTAAAACAGCGTTTTAAATGGAGATTTGGATGAAGAAATATACATGAAGCAACCGGAAGGTTTTATTATGCCCGGTAACGAGCATAAGGTATGTAAACTTGTAAAATCATTGTATGGACTTAAACAAGCTCCTAAACAATGGCATCAAAAGTTTGATGAGGTTGTCTTGGCTAGTGGGTTTAAACTCAATCAGTCGGACAAGTGTATTTATAGTAGATTTGATGATACCGGCAACGGTGTGATAATCTGTCTATATGTCGATGACATGTTGATTTTTGGTACAAACCAAAATCAGGTTGATAAGTGTAAAGAAATCCTATCTTCTAGATTCTCTAAGAAAGACATGGGGGAGGCAAATGTTATTCTGGGTATTAAAATTAAAAGAAATCAAGGAGGATTTTCACTAACACAGTCTCATTATATTGAGAAAGTGTTAAAGAAATTTAATTGTGAAAATTGTACTCCGGCAAATTCTCCCATGGAGCCACATGAGAAACTTGGACCTAATAAAGGTGAAACAGTGAATCAACTTGAATATTCACGAGTCATTGGTTGTTTGATGTATGCAATGACTAGTACACGACCGGATATTGCTTATGCGGTTGGGAAACTAAGTAGATATACGAGTAACCCAGGCAATTATCATTGGAGAGCGGTTGTTCGTGTATTGAGATATCTTAAATCTACCAAAGACTTTGGTTTAACTTATATTGCATATCCTTCGGTGATTGAAGGATATTCAGATGCTAGTTGGATATCTAATGTAGAAGATCATTCTTCTACTAGTGGATGAGTGTTTGTTTTAGGTGGAGGTGCCATTTCTTGGGCATCTAAGAAACAAACATGTATATTTAGCTCGACTATGGAGTCGGAGTTTATTGCCTTGGCGAAGAAACGCAAAGAGGCGTAATGGCTTAGGAATTTGATTCATGAAATTCATTTATGGCCTAAACCAATATCACCAATATCTATCCATTGTGATAGTTCCTCTACACTGTCTAAAGCTTATAGTCATGTGTATAATGGAAATTCGCGACACTTAGGCGTTAGACATAGCGCGGTACGTGAGTTGATCTCTCACGGGGTTATATCGGTTTTGTATGTGAGATCTCAAAGGAATTTAGCTAATCATTTGACGAAAGGATTAGCTAAGGACTTATTACAAAAGTCGGTTGTCGGGATGGGTCTACAACCTGTATAAGTTTCTGATAATAGGACGCCCAATTTCCCTTTGGTACAATGCCTTAGACTAAATTCAATGTGGTAGGCATGTTATTGGGAACTTGAGCACATGTATTAATCCCGAAGGTATGTGCTATAAACCTGTGAGGTTAGGTTGAAGTTTTATCTTCTTAATGAGTCTTTTGAAAGTGCTAATGCAGGTGCATGGTAAATTAAAGATTCACCTATATGAGTATGAAGTATGGCCGCTTCAAGGAAAGTTGGGTTAGCTTTCTATATGCTCAAGAATGGATATGGACACAAGGACGGATTTCAATAAATGGTGTCAAGAATAATACTTTGAAGTAGTCTCAATTCATGTGTATTGTTATGTACATGTATTCAAAATGTGTAAAGGGGTTCAATGCTTAGACACACCCCGATACTCGAATATTTGCGTGTAATAGTACTAGGTGGAAATTCAATCTTTGTGATATTTTCATTGAAGCATGAGTTGGTTTATATTATGACTGTTGTTTTTACTAAACCAAGGATTACACTTAAATGGGGGAGGAATGTTGGTGATTTAAGTATAATCACAAGCCATTGAGGTTATCGGGGTTTAGTACAAGGATGGTTATACTCGTAACACTATAATATAAGTACGGAGGTGCGGAGTGCACGCTTATATAAGTGTTTACGAGTGTACGGATGTAAAATGAGCAAGTGGAGTTCGTAAAACAAACATAAATTCGTTTTTCAAAAATCAGTGTCACAGGCGCCAGCCTGTGGGCTTAGGCGGCCGCCTATGGTGATTCAGCAAGGCTAAAATTTGATCAGGATCATATTCAGTCTTCTGGTGTTCACAGGCGCCCGCCTGTGTCCCGAAAACTGATTTTTTGGTGTCTCTTGGCCATTTTAAGTGGGTACAACCAAATGGAACCTTTTCATTTGGTGTCTCTCACTTAAGGGACGAATTCCTTTGCTCTTTTTCAGATCCAAGTGCTACATATAAGCAAGTTTACATTGTTAAACATAACAACAACAAATGTAAGCATCCTTGTTAGTCATTCCATATAACTTAAAACTTCTAAGTGCTCTTTAATCTCTTTGTCCAGAGTTTAAAGGTTGTTCTCTCAGTTTTTATCTCACTTAAATATTCGTGAAACCCGGGACAAAGTAAGGGTCAAATAATTTAAGAAGGACAGCGATTTATTCGTGAAACGGAGAGGTTCCAAGTCTTCTACATTTGTAGGAATTCAAAGCCTTGTTGATAATTTTCACACCCTATTTTTACAACAAATATCATTTCCGATATGCAAGATCATCTCACTAAAGATTAATTGAATGAGAGACAAACAAGGTATGCATCATCAATATATTTCTACGGATGATCTCCAAGCTGAAGGCAATACACAACAACATTGTTCAAGAAATCGTTAATTTATTTACCAAAGCATTGGCGACTACAAGGTTTGAAAGACTAATGAAGAATATCAGGACGCGACGACTAAAAAGATTTTAATTAGTTTAAATGTAGTTTATGGTTCATCCCAGATTGATAATATATATATATATATAAATCCCTCCCTTTGTAAGTGTAGAGAAGTAATGAGAGATGTTCGTTCTTCTTTTTGTCTACTTCTCTTGTTCTTGTAGAAAGGTTGCATACGAATTATGAATTACTTTATAACAATGTAGATGCAGGGGCGGACCCAGCATGTAAAGGGGGGTTCCATGGACCCACTCAAATTTATGGGCGAATTATCTAATATACCCCTCTAATAATATTAAAATTGTGTATATATATTATTTCAGGCGGACCCAGCATGTAAAGAGGGTCCATGGACCCACTCAAATTTCTGGGCGAATTAACTAATATACATTTCTAATAATATAAAAATTGTGTATTTATATTATTTCAGACAATTTCTAAGGCAATAATCTATATAGTTCAATTGGTTAGAAGTTGTATCACTTATCCTAAGGTTATGGGTTTGAAACCTTGCGGGTGAGGCTTTTTAAATATTCTTGGGTCCGCCATTATGTAGATGATATATTGTCAAGATAAATTAAGGGGAATTCTAAAGGCACCCCCGTTTTTACTTCCAGCACCCATTATTTGATTATTTTTTCGGATTAAAGAAACGTCAGTCTACTGGTGTTCGTTGTTGAACACCACGTTGGAGTTCAACAACGAACACCAGTGGAAAGTCAGTGGGCTGACGTTTCTAAATGTGACACTTTTATAACGTAAACGTCGGTGCCACTGTTGTTCGTTGTTGAACACAACGTCGTTGGTGTTCAACAACGAACACTAGTGGCATCGACGTTCCCTTTATTAAAAATCATCGTGGTGCCGAAGTAATTTTTTGTAGTGTCGGGAGTAAAGTGGTGCCGAAAGTAATAATGTGGTGCCTTTAGATACCTCTAAATTAATTGTCGGAATAATTTTATTTTTTCTTTCAAATTATATTTGGATAAGTTTGTTAAGTTTATTTCGTATGATTTCTTGTTTAAATACTCCCTTTTAAGCAAATCAATCTAAAAGAATGATCATTAAACTAAAAAGGACACATCTATGGCTATATACACACATCTGTACTGAATTAAGAGAAGATGAATGTTTGTACCACCACAAATTGTATACAACAAAATGCTAAAAAACCCTTTTCCAAAATTGATTTTTTTTTTTAAAGTTAAAATTTCATTAAAAAAATTAAATCAGCACTTAATGCTGAAAGTACAGAGGGTGGGGGGTTGATACCCCAGTTACAGTAACCTGAAAATGAATTAGGTAAATCAAATCCTAATCTCGCTAATTGATCAGCCGCACCATTACAATTTCGCCTAATAGCCTTGAAACTACAATTACAGACCAGATTTCTTGCTTTCTTGATTCTACATACAACAGAACCTTCAGTAGTCAGATCTTCAGCATCGGATAGGATTCTTGCAATGGCTAGGGAAGAATCCGATTCAACTTCTGTGTTGCCGCTCCATATTCTGGCCAGTTCCTTAACTCCTTCAAGAATCGCCATTAATTCAGCAAATTCAACTGAGGCCGAGTATCCCAAATCTCTGTGAGATTGCGAGATAATAGCAAGCCGTCATGATTTACGATCACAATTCCAATAGTTCCTCTACCATTTTTGTAGCAAGCATCAACATTTACCTTCATTGCCTCCAATTTTGGCTTTACCTAGTGCGTTGGAAAGATTTCCGGACAGTCGGCGAAGGAGTTGGTTCTTGAAGCTTTTTGAAATTCCTCCAGGAGTGATTCAGCTTGTTGAGAGATACGGCGGAAGGATGGCTTGAGATTGTTGAAGGTGCATTTGTTCCTTTCTAACCAAATAAACCAGAAGGTCATAAAGAGCAAATCAGTATTGGGGTAGCCATTATTTGCCAAGAGGTAGAAAAGATCCAGGAAATTTCTGTGATTCACATCAATAAGCCATTGAATGTCCGGTTTGGTTCTCCAAAAGTCTTGAATCCAAATACAGGTGAAGAGGCAGTGCTACCATGTTTCAATTTCCTCATTGCAAATAGAGCAAATGCCCGTGCCAATCTTTCTTTTCTTCAGCTCAGCTCCTATGGAGAGGGAGTTTGTGGCTATCCTCCAAGCAAAAGCCTTCACTTTGGGGGGGATTGTCCTTGACCAGAGGTAACTCCATGCTTTACCATTTAAGTTAATAGAAGTAGCCTCTCCATTGCTTTGAAGTTGTGTTTTGAGTTCCAATGCAAGTCTGTATCCGGTTTTCACTGTATAGATCCCTTTGCTTGTGAAGTGCCATATATATTTGTCTTTGTTGTCCTGCTGGCTTATAGGGATACTCATGATTGAATCTACTTCATGAGGTAAAAAAGTCTTTTCAATGAGAGGCTTGTTCCATCTTCCATAGCTAATTAGCTGATTCACAAATTGCAGTGTCACATCTGGATTGTAGGTAGATATTTTGAATTCAGGTTCCATGGGGATCCAGGGCTGATCCCAAATGTTAATGGTAGATCCATCACCCACTGACCATCTGATTCCTTTGGCAAGTAGATCCCTTCCCTTTAGTATGCTTCTCCAAATGTAAGAGGGTCTTGAGCCAAGACTAGCTGCTAGAAAAGTGGATCTTTTGTAGTATTTATGCATCAGAATCTGAATTACTAAGGATTGAAAATTACACATTTGTCTCCAGCATTGTTTAGCAAGCAAGGCCTGATTGAAAAGTTCTAAGTCTTTGAAACCCATTCCTTCTTGAATTTTAGGTTTGCACAAATTTTCCCAAGATATTCAAGCTATAGAATGTTCCCCTGTATTTTTCCCCCACTAGAACTTCCTGATCATTGATAGTATTTCATTTAACAGCTTCTTAGGTAGAATAAAGCACTGCATTACATACACAGGGATAGCTTGAAGGACAACTTTGATAAGAACCTCTTTTCCTGCACTAGATAAATATAAAGCTCTCCAATTGTTCAACTTTTTCCAAATTTTGTCTTTCAGATATTTGAAAATATCATACCTAGACCTACCAACAATGAATGGCAGTCCAAGGTACTTCCCTTTTGTATTACCAATGGGGATCCCTAAAATCTGAATAATAGGGTTTTTCACAGCATCATCTAGCTTCTTGTTGAAAAAAATACTAGACTTAGAGAGGTTCACCTTTTGTCCAGAGAGTTCCTCATAATGCCTTAGAATGTTAGTAATCTCAATTGCATTCCTATCATTAGCTTTAGCAAACAAGATGTTGTCATCTGCAAAGAAGAGATGAGATGCACAAGGGCCATCTCTTCCAAATCAAAGGGTTAGAGCTCCACTTAAAACAGAGTGTTTGATTAGGGCTGAAAATCCTTCTGAGCATATGATAAAAAGAAAATGAGACAAGGGGTCTTCTTGTCTAATGCCTCTAGATGGTAGGAATCTTGGTGAAGGTTGTCCATTAATAATCACTTGAAAAGAAGCAGTAGTAACGCACCTCATAATGAGCTTGACAAAGTCTTCAGGATAATTCATTTTGATCAGCACCAGTTCCAAATACTTCCACTCCACTCTATCAAAAGCTTTCATCATATCAAGTTTGATGGCCATCTGATTTCTATCCAAGTTCCCATTCCCATTAAGGGTATGGAAGGCCTCAAAAGCTGCAATTGCATTGTCCAGGAATCACCACCCCTTTTGAAAAGCACTTTGTGATTGATCTATAACAGCATCAAGAGTCTTCTTTAGCCTGTTAGAAATAGCCTTAGATATAATCTTGTAAATGGTATTGCTTAAACTTATGGGCCTGAAGTCCTTTAACATGGTGGCTTGAGGAATTTTGGGTATCAGGGTAATGTAAGTGTCATTAATTTCAGAGAAATCCTCCCCTTCATTTAGGACTTTCAGAATAAAGGCAACAGATCATGCCTATACAAGTGCCATTGTTTATGCAAGAAGATTGCTTGCATACCATCAGGGCCCGGGCTTTTCCTACCAGGTAGGCTCTTAAGTGCCCTAACAACTTCCTCCTCAGTATAAGGTTCCAGCAAAAAATTGTGTTGCCTTTCAGAGATTGAGTTAAAAGGGAGATCCTTCAAACTTTCATAATTTTTATTACCTGCATAAGATGAGAATAAGTTGGAGTAAAAATCCTTAGCATAGACCTTCATTTCTTCAGGGTCATCAATGATATTTCCAGCCTCTGATGTCAGTGCATGAATTTTGTTTTTAGCATGCCTTCATGTGGAAATAGGAGGTGTTTCTATCCCCAGAGGCAAGCCACTCACATCTTCCTCTTTGCCTCCAGAAATCCTCATTCATATTTAGCAGTAGATCAAGTTCCTTCATCATAGATTTTTTTCTTTTGTCACATCAAAGTCTTGTTGATGTTGGAGCTTCATCAGTTGTTCTTTGAGAATTTCAATTTTTTTGCATAGCTTCCCATATTTGGTAGAGCTCCAAGTGCATAAACTATCTCTTACTTCCCTTATACCCTTAGCACAGTCAGCAACATTCAGATGTGAATTCTTATTCCAAACATTCTCAGAAAGATCCAAGCAAACTGGATCTTGGAGCCAAAAGGGGTCAAACCTCTTGATTGATTTGTTTTTACACTTTTGCCTGTTATTAAAAGGGCCATCAGAGATCAGAATAGGTAAGTGGTCACTTCTGGAAGCAGATAGGTGTGTGACAGTAAAATTTGGGAAAAGATCAATCCAGGCATCATTTGCAGTTGCTCTGTCAAGTCTCGCTTTGATGAATCCATTGTTCCAAGTGAATTTAGCCCCAGAAAATCCAAGGTCAAGAAGGTTGCAATCAGTCAATGTCCTTCTGAAGTTTTCAATCAAGTATCTTGGACTAATTACTGCTCCTGTTTTTTCATTTGCATGCAGGATTTCATTGAAGTCTCCAGCACAAAGCCAAGGAAGATTTGAACAAGTCTTAAGTCTTCTAAGAAGCTCCCAGGAAGTGTGACTCAGAGCATGATTAGGATTCCCATAGAACCCTGTGAATCTGAAGGTTTTGCTTTGGTAGGTTACAATAGAGACTATATGGCCATGAGATTTGGTTAGGATTTGGACAGAAGTAGAATCATTCCAAAGGAGAGAGAGTCCTGCTCTAGTTTCCTCACTAGCAACATGGAAACCAGAGGCAAACCCAAGAGTAATTCGAATGTAGTTCATAGCATGAGAGGATAGTTTTGTTTCAGAGAGAAAGAGAAGGAAGGAGAAGAAGATGTTACTGTGCTTTTGAGACTAGAAATCGCCTGGGTTGCCTAAGCCCCTACAATTCCAACAAATGATATTCATGGCTGTTGGTGGTGCCGCATAGCGCTTCCACCGGACAAGGGTAAATTTCCATCTTCATTTTCTTGCTTGAAACATCAGGATTTTCATTTTCCTTACGTTTTCCAATGGGATTTTGATGGTTTGTGATTTCATTCAGAGGCCTGACTGTTGGTATTAGCTTATAGGTTTTCAGAGAGGACTTTCCAGGTTTCACAGTCTCTACTTTTTCTTTTATTGCAGGCAAAAAGGTTGGATTCTGGCTCTGTGGAGTGATATGGACACTACTGTTGGATTTCACTGCTTCTGGGGGAAAGGTTTTGGCTAAGTTTCTGTTGATTTACATGTGTTAGCTGCTGAGGGTATTTCTGGGCTGTAATTTGAGGTGTTTGGGGTTGCTGTAATTGGGATTGTTTGTCACTATTGGGGTTTCTAGGGATTGCCGTGTGATTCAGGTTTCCAATGATAGTGCAGGTGGAGATGTTAGTGTTGAGGGTTGGGTTTTCATGGGTTGGGTGGGGCAGAGGGTGGTTCAGAGGTGGGGATGTTTGGGGGTGTATTTGGTCTTGAGCTGGAGAAGTTTGAGGTTGTTGGTCATGGATTGGATTTTCATTGTTGGGCTTTTTAGGAAATTCAACGGAGTTCTGGTGATCTTTGGAGGGTTGAATGGTGGTGCCGGAGTTGGGATCAGGGGATTCTTGAGTTGAAAATGACAGGAGAGGAATATGATTCAAAGATTTGTTGGGATGTGTGAAACTGGTTTGATTGTCAAAGGTTTTAGGGCTTGTGCAGGCTTTGGTATACGGTTCTGAGGATTTGATAGTGACTATTGAGGATGTGGGTTCAGAAGTTGTTGTGACTATTTTGGATGGACTTGGAGGTAGGGTTGGGATAGAGACTGGAAGATGCTTTTTGTTAGAGAGGTGGGAAGGGATAAGAGCTTTGAAAGTTGTGCTGTCCAAGGTTGACTTTTGATTACCTTTTGTCTTATCTGAATCTTCAATGCAGATTTTTCCATCTTCATACTGAGAATCAAGCACCTGTTGTGCTTTGAGCTTTTGAGATGCAGTATGGCTTCTTGAACCTCCATGTCCAAGATTCTCAGACTCTTGATAAGTTTAGAGCTTTTTTTTTGGGTGTAACCATATGCCAAAAGTGAAGTTTTCTTCGTCCATTTGATTGAATTCTTCAGTTGTTTGAGGACAATCTCGAGCAATATGTCCACAAATTGCACAATAATAACAGAATGAAGGAAGTCTTTCATATTGAAAAAGTCCAAGAAGAGGTTCTGAATTTACACCTGGTAGACCTTCATCCTCTAGATGTACATTGATAAGTTGTGGTAAAGGTTCACTGATATTCAAGGCTGCTCTGAATCTGAATACAAGTTGATTTGTAGAGATTTCCTCTCTTATCTGCATGAAGGTGCATTCGTTGAGGCTAGCTGCTAATTTCTTTCCCACTTCCTTAGTGTGAGCATGCATTGGAAGTCCTATGATTTGCATCCAGAAATCTACAATGGAGAAGGCGGGACTGTCACTTGTGAGCACAGGACTCCAGGGTTTTAGCACCAAAAGTATGTTATCACAGCACCATGGACCTTCCTGACAGGCTTTGAGCAGATCTGCGGCATCGATAAAGAAAAATTGGAAGAAGTTATTGTGTAGTTTAGTGACTTTGAACTTTGTTGTTCCCCAGGACTTTTCCAGAGCAGATTTGAAGTGTTTTGCTTGCATTTCTTTTTTTGTAATGAATTTCCCCAGGAGACTCCTTTGACTGTATTGCATTCCTTAACACAAATCTGCATTTTTTATTTTTTGTAACTTGAGGAATATGGCCTTTTAGTGATAGCTTTGAAAAGATTTTTTGGATATCTTCTTTCTCCATAGATTTCAAGAGGGAGGGTTTGTTGAGGCTGAAAGGGTTTAGGAGTTGAGAAATTATGGGAAAGAAAAGGATTGAAGAGAGGCAAATGCTGGGGAAGGAAGGAAAAAAAAACTCCAAAGAGAGTAGAGGATGTCTCCTAGAGAGAAGGAGGAGCTCCAAAGAGAGAGAAGACCCAATTTCTTCTCTTTTGAGCTGTATATCCCACCATTGATTTTTAAAAGCAACATACACGGTAGACACATAGGATAGAGAATGGAAACTAAGTTAGGACACATGTCACTATCTTACTTGTGAACAAATAATTAGGAGATAATCACAAGTGTACATAAAATATCTAAATACTAACAACTTATCACTTATCAGCTCATCAGACTATTGGAAAAAACGCTGCGGTAATAAGAAAATTATCGTAAATACCCATAAATATTTTTCCACTAAGTAGTAAGAACGGAATAGAAATCTTGTAGAAAGCGTCAGTGAAATAAATAAAGTTTAATAAAGAATACCATAATTTTTAATGTGGAAGCCACTCTCAATGTGAGAGAGTAAATTAAACCACGAGGCCGGAGCCCACAAAAATCTCCACTAGTCAGTAAATAAGAGGTACAAGTGGCATAAGGGGAGGGTCAGGATAAAACATTATACGATCATTTTTAACATCATTCAATAAAAAGTCTCGTATATTAAATTAAAAAAAAAAAGAGGTACAAGTGCATGTACAACAACTCAAACTACTTCAAAGTATCAATAAAAAATACAAGAGTATAAGAGTTGTGGAAATATGTCACCAAAATAACAAAGACAATTTAATCTGCAAGAATCAGCTCACAATTTTCTACTCCGATGTACGAACCAACCGACCAGATTGAAGTAGAAGGTGCGTCGAACAAGTACCGAAAAATATCACTCACTGTTGGACAATAATTTAACACACACTTTTCACTCTATATTTGATACTGATAGTTGAATTAAGCTCTCAAATGTTACTGATTATTTTCTTTGCAGTACCATTTGAACTTGTGCCTTTTTTTTACTCGTACTTTCTCGCTTCTCAACATACATAATTTATAGCATGAGAATTGAAAAAAGATACAAACAAACAAAGTCATGATGAAGAAAACATAATCATTGCACCTTTAGACTTTTTGAGTGGTCTTCTGAGGCGGCATCAATGTCATGCACGGTGATCTTGGTTGATTGATCTTGAGATCTAGATGATCATCTAGATCTCGCATGACATCAACTGTGAAGATCACCGCCAAGACACTGACGCTGTAAGAAGAAGATTGCTGAGACTTTTTATTTTATTTTCTTTTACACTACAGTCAAACCAAACTTGCAAGAAAAAGTTTATTGCAGCAATGACGGACCACAAAACAGTGAAAGTGGTCCAACACGGACTACATATCAGTTGTTCAACGTCTCTCCTTCAAACTGATGGAGGGTAATAGCCACATTCAGTTTGCTTTTGCATTGATTGGATTGTTGACTAAACAAGAGTTTGGTAAGAAAATCAGAAAGCTGAGCACTTGACGGAACATACCAAACATCTAGTTTATTATTGAGGACTTGATTTCAGACAAAGTGAACATCCTCTTCAATATGCTTCGTATGAGCATGAAAGGCTATATAATTATAAGCCAAGAAAGTAGCACCGGTGTAATCACACCACATGACAAGTCTGCAAAGCAAATGTATGCCAAGTTATTTGTGGAGAGAGACCAGCCATTTGACTTCTAATGCAGCATGAGCTAAACCTATTGATCATAAATACATAAGCAACATAGTAAATGAATTAAAGAAGAAGGGTATGTACAGCATGCTAAACCTATCAATCATTATTACATAAACAACACAGTGAATGAATTGAATATTAGGGGGATGTAGCTCAGATGGTAGAACGCACGCTTAGCATGCGAGAGGTATGAGGATTGATACCCTGCATCTCCATTTTATTCCCTTTCTTTTTACTTGTATAGAAATGTTAGCATGCGAGAGGTTCGAGGATTGCTGATCATCATTGTACACTGCAACCTGCTGCACTCTTGGAGGGATAGCAGGAGCAAAACATACGACCTTCAAGAAAATTCCATAAGTCATTTAGATAATAATAATAATAATAAATAAATAAAATTCCTTAAGCTGACACTTGCCTACACTCTTTACTTATTTATCATTTTTCTTTAGTAGTTAAGATACGATAAGATATATATATATATATACTAGAATGGTTTGGGCCTTGCGCTAGGCCCTGGACTTATGAGAAGTGTGTTTATATGTGGTTGATGAATGATGATACAACAGCAGCTGGACAAAGAGTATAAACATAGTGATGTACGGGAATGAAAGTATGAGTGGTTTAAACATGTAAAGAAGTTAATCAAGAAAGCATTCCGGAATATGAGAGACGAAAAAGCAAATGCAACATTTAAAAACATATTGTACAGTCATATTATATTTACTAATAACATATTAAAAAAACAATTGAACTGATAACTATGTAAGCATTGTTATTAGATTTCCATCAACATCTTGAGGTGAAGAGCGTGATGGATGCAAAAGAGCAAAAGAAAGCAGGACATGCATTGTCTTAGTAGCTAGAATATATTACAAACCAAAGTCTCCACAGCTAATCAAAAGTAATTATGCGGCTGTCTAAACATTCTTTCCTTCTCTTTTGTTTTTCTTTTTTGGTGTTTCAACAATGCCAGAAAACTCTGAATTAATGCGTTCTAAGCCAGCATCTCCCAAATCCTCAGCAGTTATAGTACCAAGGTTAATGCTTCTCTTAGCATTGGGTGAATCAGAGCTAGTGGATGGTGCTTGGGCACATTGTTGGCTGACTTCCTCGAGAATTTTTTTAGTTGTTGGCGTAAAGGATTGAGTCTGGGAGTCATCGGGTTTCTTTGAATCTGGTGATAAGCGTCCAGTTTTAGCAGACACAATAAAAGCAGCTTTTGAATGAAGGTTCACAAGTTCAGGTGTTACCAATGTTTTGTTTTGACACATTGCTTCTAGTTCATCAACTGTATATGTCTTCAATATGACATATCTTCAAAAAGCATTGCAGAATCAACTTGCTTATCATATTATTTGACAAAGCAAACAACCTCTGTGTTATCTATTGCAATGAAAATATCGTCGAGAACTGACTGACCCTGCGAAGAAGATTGTTTATATGCTTTGCTACAAACATTATTAGAGTGGGATGCCCCTCTAATTTTAACTATCCATGATGAAGAAATATCAACAGCAGCAACATAAAACACTCTTTTTTCCGAAATGAGATATCAATATATAGAAAAACACTCAGCAGATGTATATAGCATAAGACAATCCTTGGTTTACATCCATTTCATAACAAAAACAGTACAAGAAAGACCACGCACATCCTTCCTAACATGACAGGAAGTACGCACCAATAGACACCCTAAAAAGAAAAACAAAGTTATGTGACAAACCAAAGACTGACAACTTCTGAAGACCACATAAGTTTCAACCATTCTTAATTAATAAATCGTCTATATTTAGTATTATAATCGACATGTCAAACAAGCACAGATTCTGAAAATGAATCAAGAGACAAAGAACTCACGGCATGCGAAAATGAATGAGGCATGTAAGCTATCATTCATAGATATTCAAACTGAAAATCTACAGAAAACAAAATCCATATTGATTTGAACCGCAAAAGGCCGATAGAGCTCATTTTCAAACCCACAAATAGAAGAACTAATACATGTGCAGTTTGAAGTTTGATTAGAACGACGTCAAGTCTTAGTAAAAGCAAGCATGGAAGGAAGCAATGTAGACATCACATGTATGTCGATAGTTTATTAGGTTTTCCAGTCATTGGTGATACTCGATGATCATAAAAATGAATTGTGTGTGAGCTTACAATTGTGTATGAGGCTGCAATTCATGAGTCATGTTTTTATTTGCAAATATCACCTCTATTTTCACTACAGATATGTTGTATTCTACCGTAAAAAATTAAGTTTTGATGTGTTTCTTTAATTTATTTGAAACAATCTAATTTAAGGTAATAAAAAAGCAAAGGATTCTGCCTGAATTGTATGTGAATAACGCAAACTGAAGAAATTGTGAAGTGAGTACCTCTTCTTCTAGCTTCATTATTTCAGCTCCAGTGAATGGAACTAGCTTCTCAGCATCTGGGGATTTAATTGTGCTTTTCATGTTTATGTTTTCATCGTTCAAAGTAACAGAAAGTCTGATTCTGTGAACGTGAGTGTAAATCAAAGGTAAACACATCAGAGCGGCCGTCATTAACTAACCAACTAAGCTCTGCAACTCAACTATACCATGGTAGCAGTACCAATAACTAACCAACTAAAATATATCATCTTCTGAGGCGTGAAGGTATGGAACAATAAAATGAAAATAAATTTATGACGTTTTCTGACAATATGGCTTGGTTTTAGGAGCAAAGTTGTCTATGATATCTCTGCTTATATAAGGCAGTCATAGCAAATGAATCTAGATTCCCTACCACATCACAACTGAAAGAACAACCCCCCAGCGTTGTACCTTCTTCTAACAGCTTGGAGTGCTTGCAAACAAACTCGGCATTCTATATAGAACATACCCTATATAAGCAAGGCAGGAAGACAGAGACATTAATGATATCTTAAAAGGGGATCACCTGTCCATATGTGATAATTGCACCATTTATTCCATTGACAGCACCTATTCGATTCGATCATATATATGATTTAAAGCATCACAAGATCTAAAAAGGAAATAATGTGGCAAATTATGTGTAAGCCATAATAAATCATAAATATGTTCTGCTCCAAACTCTATGTAACTTCATATAGAAAGTTTCTGTGTATTTGCTTGAATAAATTTCCATCCGCTTAGAAAATTTAAATTAAAAGTGCTTCACAATCGGCAAACTATTAAATGCATAATATACACCATTTTTTCACCTTGCACAATAGATCAAGCAAGAAACTCAGACACATCGCCTTGTTCAGATCCGTGATAGAACACCTTATCGAAGCTAAACTCGAACTGCTCATTCTCATCCTACATTCGCGAGGAAATCACAAAAATAACAAACAAATCAAAATGGCACCACAATGTAAACAATCATAATCGTACAGTAAACAAATGGAATCACATTTTGACCTTGATTATGAAGGATTCGGGATTTATGCGCATATACATGCAAAGCCAGACAATACTTAAGCTGTCTGGAGTATTGATGTTGTATGAATATTACAAACGGGTAATCGGGTAATTCTAATTAGGAAATAATACAAGAACAAGAATATTTGGGTATGATTTGGACTGAACTCTCGAGAGAGCTGCCTACGTATCCAGGTTAAGTAATAAACTGGAATCAAGTCCCCCTCGTAGTTCAGGGTGTTCTTTATATAGTAATGGATCGTGTCTTTCTCCCTGGACGTGCAGGGGAGTTATCATAGATCATGTCCTGGACGTGGGATCTACCCACGCCCATCTGCGCGGCCGAGGCGTTGTTGACTCGGTCTTCCCCACGCTCACCCATTATTCGTTCTGCTCTAGATATAATTCGTCGTAACACGGTGGAGTCCTGCTCCGCTCCTTCGACTATTCTCGCCTGTCTTGGCCTTGACTGGCCGCGATTCGACGGTCCGCTTAATCGGTCCCGGGTATCTTTATTATTAAACCTTGGGCCTAGCCCAACTATGAATAATCCGACCCAATGCGAATAATCCGACCCAATGGGCCCATATATATCATCATAAGTCCCCCCAGACTAGGGTAGACTGCTTTACAGCTGCCCTAGCTTGAAACGGTTCTTCTTCCGCTATTATAGCTACGCGAAATGAGGCCAAGTTGCACCCATCCGTTATCATTAAAACCGTAGACTAAAAAGTTATGTCGCTTCATTTTATGCCACATAACCCCTTCTCTGTCCACTTTACTCTTATAATTTAAGCTTTCGGAAAGCCTCTCTACCACCACAAGTAAGTCCTTAATTATTTTATTCTGCATTTCTTTGAAATCGTTGATCTTTGATGAGTTTGAGGGCTAATACAGCTTCTAGTGAATCCATAGAGAAATTGTTTGAATCTCCGGAGAAGATATCCCAAGCCATAGATAGTGAGGAAGTGAATTCCTCTAATCCTGTGCTTCGCCCTGAACCTATAGTAGATTCCAATCATCCTTCCTCCTCAATTGATTTAAGGAACACCTCCACTTTTGGAGATAACCCTTTGTGTCTGTTACCATCTCACCTTCTTCCTCCTGGGATTTTTACTCCCACCTCTATCGTCCACCAATATCCAGAGGACCATTCTGCTTTTTTAAATACCCTAAAAAGGGAAATCGACCGATTTGACAAAACCAAGGCTATTATGGCTTGCCACGGTGTTGCTAGCAAGATGACCAAAACTGAGATGGCCAGCCTGTTAAAGACCTATCGAATCCGCACTGAGCCTTTTGAAGTTGTGCTTCCCAAACCGACTGAGTATGCTTACAATCCTCCAGCAGGGTTCTACACGGTGTATGCTGATCAGCATAGTGGATTAAGGTTCCCTCTCCCCCCTGGTTGTGTAGAGATAATGAAATACTATAAATTAGGAGTTGGGCAAATCCATCCAAATAGTGTCAAATTCCTCATAGGTTTCATGATTTGGTGTCGACTGAACACCACACCCTTTTCATCAAGTCGTTTCAGAATTTCTACCAAAGGTAAATTGACACAGGGCAGTGGGGGATGGTACCATTTTTGTCGTAGGGCCAGTGCGCCGATTATTCCTATAACTGGCAAGGATAAGACCAAGAAGAAATGGCAAGAACATTTCTTCTTTGTGAAACATAATTCGGATGTCACCTTAGGGCGGTGGAATACTGCTTCCATGAAGGATAAATTGGAAGACTTCATTGATGAGGCACTGTCTCGATACCTTATTAGTAATAAGATTTCCTTGAGTTTAGACTTCATAAGTTCTGCCTTGATAGATCTTTGCTCGCCACTTCATACTGCAGGCCTCACATGGCTACGTGGAGTTTTCCAAGAAACAGTACCGAAAATGTATGTTTGTACTTACATTTTGTTTTGATTCTCGATTATAACTTAATTATCTTTTTCCTCTTGTAGTGGCCAATGTAGATGACTTGATCAATATTGATGCTGATGAGGAGGAAGAGCTCGAACAGACGCCTATGGATTCGGAACGGACGTTGTCTGTTATACCTGGGGCTGGTGAGGTTTCTGCTCAGAAGGAAACCGAAGAGAGAGTTGTTGACTCTGGTGATGCTTTGCCAGAAAAAGATGCCGTGGATCCTTCTATTCGGATATTGCCGAGCATTCACGAGAACACTATTTCTCCCCGCCGATCCTGCTTTACGCTCTAGCCATTTGTGCATCGAGGACGGTATCTCAAAAGAGTAAAAAGAGACATAGGCCTACTTCTTCTGAGACATCTGCCAGTGATTCTTCCTTTGGTTTCGAAGATATGTCTGCGGATGACTTTGCTGATACGGTACATATTTCTCTATAGCTCCCTTTTTTTTTTCTTTTTTTTTAATACTAAAATCTTCCTTCTGCAGTGTTATCACTTTGGTAAGGCCTTGCATAAGAAGACTTCTAGCATGGCTAAGGATATTTCTGATCTGCAACGAAAGGTAAGGCGCCTGGATGAGGCTGATGCCAAGATAGCCAGTTTGGAATCTTCAGAGGCTGTTGCTCGCCAGGAAGTTGATCTTGCTCGCCAGGAAGTTGATCGATTGAAGGCCGACCTTGCTAAAGCTGAGGGTTTGCTGTTTACCCAAGAGGAGCAGCTGAAATTTAAAGATGAGCAATTGATGAAGATGAGAGAGGAAAACCATCAGCACCTGGCTGTTGCAAAGAAAATGAAGGCTGATTTTGAAGAAAATATCCGGAAGATGGAGGAAAGCCCCGCTTTCGTAATGTTGTTCGAAGGTTATATCGAGGTATAAAGTCGCTCCCGAAACCTTGAAGAAATCCAGTAATATTAGCTCCTCGCTCTGCGTAGAGGATATACCTTGGCATTGATGAAGCCAAACCAAATGACTTAGTGATTAGCACTTTGCCTAATCATAAGTTATATGATAAGAAAGCAAAGCGAGGTCTTCACGAAACGGTACGACAGTACAAGAGTGGGGAGACATTGTCCGCAAAGTATGCCAAGAAAAAGCCTTCTCACTTTCCTTACATCACTTTTCTACTATAACATCTACTCAACTCTCGGAGAGAAATCTCGCCACTCTCGAGATGTCCGCTTTCCGGATCTCACCTCCTCGCTTCTTAATTTACATTTTTCTTAAAACTTTGAATTTTGCATTGTGCAGCTTTTGATGTAACGCCTTTGTGATGACTTTTGACTTTGATATTTTTCGTTTAGAAATTTGACTTTGACATTCTCTATTAGAGTATTATCTTCTTGTCGTTATCTTCTTGTCTCTTGTCTTGTCTTTCTGTTGCGCTGCAAAGAAGTTGGGATTTATTGTCCTTAGCTTCTTTTGTTTACAATATACGCTGCATGGAACATATATATTCTTCTCAGCATATTCTTGCTCTGCAAGTTTAGTTTTTGTAGGTTGGTAATTGGGTCTCTTGCCAAAATGCCTTTGCGCTGCAAATTTGGCAATTTTATTGTTTAAGTGGGATTTCTGCCCAGAATGCCCTTGCGCTGCAAGTTCGGCATTTTATTATTTAAGTGGGATTTCTGCCCAGAATGCCCTTGCGCTGCAAGTTTGGCATTTTATTATTTAAGTGGGGCTTCTGCCCAGAGTGCCCTTGCGCTGCAAGTTTGGCATTTTCTTATTTAAGTGGGGCTTCTGCCCAGAGTGCCCTTGCGCTGCAAGTTTGGCATTTTCTTATTTAAGTGAGTGCCCTTGCGCTGCAAGTTTGGCATTTTTATTATTTAAGTGGGACTTACCTGCACTTATTTTTATGCAATTTTCTTTGAGTAAGTATCATGACCTTAATTCCTTGTTTTAATACGAGTTAAAAAAACACATACATGTATAATCATAAAATTGAAACAAGAAACATTGATTCAAAGTAGCATTATTTACAGGAATAAAATAGCTTTAAGGAAAAAATTTCCTTAAGTGAACAGCATTCCAACTTCTAGGAATTGTTTTCCCGAGGCATCACTAGTTGATAAGATCCTTTTCCATGTACTTTAACAATTTTATAAGGACCTTCCCAATTTGGGTCTAGCTTCCCAGTGGGACCTTGTTTGCTAGCCTCATTTCGCCTTAGCACTAAATCGCTTTCTTTAAAATACGTACCTCGACTTTGGAGTTGTAGTATTGGGCAACCCGTTGTTTGTACTTTGCCATTTGTATCGTGGCAATGTCCCTTTGCTTGCTTCTAATTCATCCTTGACTGCGCAAAAAGATATCCACCTTCTTGAGTTTCTCGGACAGGTATAATTACATCTGGGGAGATTTGTGTCCGATCTCTGCAGTATCACCGCCTCGCATCCATATGCCAAAGAGTATGGAGTTTCTGTGTTGCAAGATTGGGTGTAGTCCTCAGACGCCCATAAGATATTTGGGAGATGATCTACCCAATGAGATCCTCTTGTTCCAATCTTTTCTTCAGTTCCTGTTTTAGTTGTCTATTTGTTTGCTCTACCTGCCCATTGGCTTGGGGATAGGCCACTGATGTAAAGTGTTGAGAGATTCCAAGATTGGTGCACCAGCTTGCACTCCTTGATCTTCAAATTGTGTGCCATTATCTCGAGATGAGGACTTTGGGGATTCCATATCTCGCATAGAATGTTTTTCCACAAGAATTTTTGTATTTGTTTGGCTGTGATGGTGGTTAAGGGTTCACTTCCACCCACTTGGTAAAATAATCCACTGCCACCACTAAAAACTTGAATTTTCCGGGTGCTAGGGGTAGTGGGCCCACTAAGTCTACTCCCACTCTGGTCAAAGGCCATGGAGATGTAATCGGTATCATCTCTTGTACAGGGTTATGTGATAAATTGCTATGCACCTGGCATGTCCTGCAAGTTCTGACCAGATTCTCCGCATCTTCTTGCATTTCTGGCCAGTAATACCCATAAAGCCTACATTTTCTGGCTAAAGCTCTTGCTCCCAAATGATTTCCACAAATTCCAAGATGGATCTCTCTTAATACATAATCTCCCTCATTTGGGGTTACACATTTTAACCAAGGTGCCGTATAAGACTTTCTGTACAGAACATCATTGAACAAAGCATACCTGGCTGAGAGTCTTATCAATTTTCTCGCGTGAAGTTTATCCTCAGGAAGTCTTCCATCTCTCAAGTATATAACAATTGGATCCATCCATGTTTCTGCTTGTGTTATCGGTTGTACTTCCATTTCATCACAGCTCTTCTGCTTTAACTGCTCAACTAATACCTTCTTGTTTGACAAAAATTTGATCCTAGCTTTGATAAAGCATCCGCTCGTGTTTTGAGCCCGAGTTATCTCGCTCCACTTCCACCATTGAGAAATTTTGCGCTTTCCTTTGTGCTCTCATGAGGTATTTTTCATAGGACCCTCCTTTGCTTCATATTCTCCTTGATATGATTTGTCACAAGTCGTGAGTCCGTATAGACTTTTAGGTTTTGTACTCCCAACTTCGTAAGCAGTTAAGACCAGTTATTAAAGCTTTATATTCCTTCGTTGTTAGTAGCTTGGAAGTCGAAATGAAGTGCGTGTGGGAATTCTTCACCTTTTGGACTAATGAGTAGGAGTCCTGCTCTGCTCCTTCTTTGTTAAAGCTCCATCCACATAAAGCTGCCACTGTTCTGCTTTGGTCTTCTCAGACTTACTCTGTTCAGCCTTTTGCTCTATAGCTAGGGCTTTCTCTTCTGCTAAGAAATCAGCTAATGCTTGAGCTTTAATTGCTGTTCTTGGCTTGTATTCAATATCAAATCCTGCCAATTCAACCACCCACTTTGCCAATCTTCCAGATTTATCTGGCTTTTCTAAAATTTGCTTCAAAGGTTGGTTTGTTAACACATTTACTGTATGACTTTGGAAGTATGGTCTCAATTTCCTTGTAGCATGTACTAAGGCTAAGACTAATTTCTCCACTTCTGAATACCTGACCTCCGGTCCTTGTAGGGCTTTTCTTACAAAGTATATTGGCCTTTGTATCATGCCATGTTGCTTTACTAACACAGCACTTACTGCTTCCTTGCAAAAAGACAAGTAGAGAAATAGAATCTCACCTTCCTGAGGAGGAGTTAGAGTCGGCAAGTGACTTATATGATCTTTTAACTCCTGAAAAGCCTGTTTACATTCTTCATTCCACTCAAATGGACTGGCCTTCCTGAGAATCTTGAAGAATGGTAATGATTTCTGTGCTGATTTTGACAAGAATCGATTTAGCGCTGCCAATCTTCCTGTTAATCGTTGAACTTCTTTGACATTCTTTGGTTCAGGCATGTTTTTTAAAGCTTCTAATTTATCAGGGTTGGCCCTGATACCTTCCTTAGATATCATATAACCCAGAAACTTGCCTGATCTCACTCCAAAGGTGCATTTTTTTGGGTTCAACTTCATTCCTGTTTGCCTTAAAACTTGACAAACTTCTGCTACATCTTTCAAATACTGATCAAGAGTCCTGCTCTTGATTAACAAGTCATCCACATATACTTCCATTGATTTGCCAATCTGTTGTTTGAAAATGGTATTGACTGCTCTTTGGTAGGTTGCCCCCGCATTCTTTAATCCGAAAGGCATAGACACATAGTAATAGGAACCAAATTCAGTAATAAAAGCGTTTTTACAAGGATCTACAGGGGTCCATCATAATCTGATGATATCCCTTATAAGCGTCTAAGAAAGCAAAAATTTCATAACCAACTGTAGAGTCTACTAGCCTGTCAATTCTAGGGGAAGTATAACTATCTTTAGGACAAGCTTTGTTCAGATCTGTGAAGTCCACGCACATTCTCCAACTGCCATCTGGCTTTTTGACTAGCACTGGATTTGCTAGCCATTCTGGGTAGATCACTTCCTTAATCATGTTGGCCTGCAACAATTTTTCCACCTCTTGCTGGACAGCCTCTATCCTTTCAGGGGCAAAAGATCTCTTCTTTTGCTTCACCGGTTTTCTTGTTGGGTCAATGTTGAGCCTATGAACAGCTAATTAATTTGATGATCCCGGGCATGTCACTTGCCTTCCATGCAAATACGCCCTTGTAGTCTTTCAAGATTCCAACCAACATCTCATTTTGCTTTCAGTGGGTATCCACGATCCTATACTGACCGTGGATTCAGGATCCTGTCCATCTAGCATAACTGATTCAACAGTATCATTGGACTGCCAGCTTTTTTCTTCATCCGGAATCAGGTCTTCCATTGTTACCTGCTGCACCTTCATTTTTCCACTGATCGTGGCTGTGTAGCAGTTCTTAGCAGCATCTACATCCCCTTTAACAGTTGCTTCTCCATCCAAAGTTGGGAATTTCATGCTGTTGTGTGCTGGCGATACTACTGCCCTTAGGTCGATCAGCGCTGGTCTTCCCAGAATCACATTATATGCTGACGGAGCTTTTACTACCACATAATTGACCATCAGAGTCCTGCTCTGTGGTCTTTGTCCAAAAGTTGTCAACAATTCTATCATGCCTACAGGATGTATGGGGGGTCCTGTAAATCCAAAGAGAGGAGTTGACACCGGAGTCAGCTCCGAATCCATTAATTTCATTGCTTGGAAAGCACCATGTACAAAGACGTTAATCTGCTACGCCTGCGTGTCTCACGCAGATTCTTCTGACCAGATTCTTCTGGATAACTGCTTCTATCACCAACCCTTCATTGCTTACAATGGCTGGTAGCGGATCTCTTGGACCGTACTGAACGCTTCCCATAACTTTTTGCTTTTTGCTTCCCGGTCTTTTCTACTACCGCCATTTTATCTTCCCCGAGCGCCTTTGCTACTCTCTCTCTCGGCCCACCCACAATTGTGTTCACCGTATTAATTGGGGCGTTTTCTCTATGCCCATCTGCGTGCCTGGAGATGGATCCTGCTTCTCTCTGGTTGTGCTGTCATGCCCACCGTGGTGCTTTTTAAATTCTCTTCTTCCTCGGGATTATCCCTTTGTGCTCGATCAATGCATTCATCAATCTTTCCTTCCATAGTCTGCGTATGTGTCTCTGATTAGATCCCCATTGTTCGAATCATGTCCAATATCTTTATGGTACTTGCACCACCTGGTATGATCCCTTTTTTCCCTTGGACCCCTCAGCGGAGGAGGAGTCTTAGCAATCCCTTTCTTCTCCATAATTGCCAGCACTTGGTCACGAGACCTGTTCAGAGGGATAAGGTCTCTGTCCTGCAGAGCCCCTTTCTTCCCTAACCTTTCAGAAATGGGAGCAGTTACTCTGTCCCAAACAGATTTTCTTTTCTTGTCATTCCGGTCCTCGCCTTTTCCTTTCTTAGCATCCCTATGGGATTCCTCCTCTTGGCTCTGTTAGCCTCTTCTCCTGACAATGTCTCAGATGCTATTTCCGACATTCTTCCATCGTGTGTCTTGGATCTTTCTTCGCTCAACTTCGCATGTAACCGCCTTCCCTAAGTCCCCGCTATGAAAGACGCTACTGAGAATTTATCATCCAGATCTGCTATCTGGGATGATTCTCCGTTAAATCTCTTGATGAACTGCAGAACGGTTTCATCACTCTTTTGCCTAATCGTTAGCAAATAAGTCCGGTTTCTTTGGAAAGGTCTTGCTGCGATGAATGCATGCATGAACTTTCTGGTCAGAGTGGGGAAATCCGGTATAGATCTGGGGTTCAACTTGTTGAACCAATCTCTTGCCTTTCCTGTTAGAAGAGTTGCAAATGCCCTGCATTTCATCTCTTCTGGAGCGTTATACAAATTCATGTGTTGAATGTACTGATGCATATGGTCGTATGGATCCTTAGTTCCATCATATGCTTGAATTTTTGGAATTTTGAATCCTGAGGGACATGGGAATGCATCGATGTCCTCAGTGAAAGGAGACACCAGCCTGAATTCATCTTGCTTGGGTTTAAGTATGGCATCTAACTCTGCTCTGGCGTTATCACCACCTGGGTGAGTTACCACCACTTGAATGCTTGATTCTGCGTCCTGCTTCTCTTTTTTAGCAGTTGGAAGTGGGGTATGTGCTTCAGAGATATCATTATCTTGATTCCTTGCTTTCAAAACCGCCTCGAAAATGGCTTTTATCTCTTCCCCTTTTAGATTTGCAAGGTTTTCTACTAACATTTGTTTAACTGCATCTGGGTTGCTTGTTTGCCCCTCTTCCATCACTTTCTTTCTAGTATCTTGAACATTTTGATCTGGACTTTTATCCTTATTTTGATTTGCCTTTTCTGGTTGAACTTGCTGTTTCTTCGAATTTCCTTGATTTCTTGCCATTTTTTTTTTAAGAACCACTCACTAACTAGAATAAAAGGCCCCTCATTCTAGCGCCAAATGATGTTGTATGAATATTACAAACGGGTAATCGGGTAATTCTAATTAGGAAATAATACAAGAACAAGAATATTTGGGTATGATTTGGGTGAACTCTCGAGAGAGTCGCCACGTATCCAGGTTAAGTAATAAATCGGAATCAAGTCCCCTCGTAGTTCAGGTGTTCTTTATATAGTAATGGATCGTGTCTTTCTCCCTGAGACGTGCGGGGAGTTATCATAGATCATGTCCTCGGACGTGGGATCTACCCACGCCCATCTCATGCGTCGAGGCGTTGTTGACTCGGTCTTCCCCACGTTCACCATTATTCTCGTCCAGATATAATTACGCGGTCGAAACACGGTGGAGTCTGCGCCTCCGCCTTCGACTATTCTCGCCTAATGCCGTCTTGACCTCAGTCGCATTCGACGGTCCGGCTTAATCGGTCGGGTATCTTTATTATTAAACCTTGGGCCTAGCCCAACTATGAATAATCCGACCCAATGCGAATAATCCGACCCAATGGGCCCATATATATCATCAAGTATCAAAGTTTCTATTCTTCACATACACAGTTGTTTCATAGAAATGCAGTAAAGTAACTGTTGAGGATTTGGGGAATGTTGCCACTGAAATCCCTCGTTTGGAGCCTGCCGTCATTGTGCGATCACTAAAGAAAAAGAACAAGGGATAAGAGAAGAATGTTCAAATTTACTTAATTAATGTTGATTTGATATAAACGCTTTTGCTTGTATATATTCTGCCTTGAAGACACTCTATCCCTTGCTTTATTTTGCTCTTTTGCATCTGTCACGATCTTGGCCAAAAGATGTTGATGGAGGTTTGATAAAAATGCTTGCATACTTAACAAACAATGGATACTACAGCCATATAAAACCCATTATTTAGGGGAACTGAACAAATACCCCAGTATTTATGCAAAAACAGCTGCATAAAAAATATTTGTTCACTTGAAACCCGACAATACACATAATATTATATTCTTCAATGGTTGCAACTTAGACAACTGTAAAGCCATGTTCAGAAGATGCCGTTCAAACAAAATTTCCGTAATCGTAAAGTGTAATACAAACACCCCACCCAACCCTCCCATATGAGTCATAAAAAATTTCAAAAACTTTAGATAATCTATAAAAGGCAAGAAAGAGCAGGACATAAACAAATGCTATGGACAGCTTGAACATGAATATGAACAGTAGAAGGAAGAAGAGTTAAGAAAACGGAATAAAAAGCAAACCATTTACCAAAAGAAGTAACACAAGCATTCTTCTAAACAGAGAATTAACAAACTCACCATATCACAATTCCAATATCTTGAAAACGGTAATTGCAGTGAAATCATTATGTGACATGTCCATTGTTAACTCATCCTCACCAACAAATAACACACCTAGAAGTTGATTCCAACCAAGTTTTGAGCACTAATCAATTATAAACAACACAAAAGCGAAGAAATAAAATCAATGTGTAATAGTACCATTGTTAAAGCCTAACACTTGAAAATGAACAAATTATGCAGAGAAAGAAAAACACATACAAATCAAATACTCACGAGTGTGACACGGAATGAATTCTTCATGATCTGAGGAAAAGCATAACATTATTCCAGATTGAGGATAAGCATAACACTATTCCAGAATTCTTCATTATTGTCATTTCTCTCGCCTTAACATTAACACCTCAAGGTGGGTATCTCTCTGCAAGAATTCTGGTGTAAGCTATTGGCTTTTCCCTCTTTACTGTTCTATAAATGCTCCATCTGCAACTGTAAAAACAAAAAGAAAGAACATATTCATATAGATACTTCAAAGCATAAAGAAGAATAAAAAATGGAGAAGGCATCTAGGTAGCACGGACACTCCATTTAGGCCGCGTGTCCCGTGTCGGACACGCACCGGACACGGACACGCGGGGGACACGCCGGGTACACCACTGGACACGGTGTCGGACCGAATTGTATTTTTCAAAAAATTCGGACACGCGAGTCGAACACGCGAGTCGGAACTCGGACACGCGAGTCGGAACTCGGACACGCGAGTCGGACCTGGGACACGCATGTGTAGTTTTGGAGACGGTATTTCTTTTTTTTTTCCCTGACTCTAGATACAATAATTTATTCTGAATAAAAAACTCTTATTTATTTTTTAAAATAAAAGCTCTAATCCCCATGTGCTATGCCATGTGTTTTATAATGACCGAAACCATACATATTTCTCTTGTTTGGTTTTATCATTCACTTTATGAAATTCATTGAAATGTGTTATTCTTTGTGGAAAGTGAAAACATTGATCATCTTCCTTTTTTTTAAGCCCGTATAATATATAGCCGTAATTTGGGACGAACGAAGTACAATTTCATTTCTTGAGTTAGCTAATGTCACATTAGATGAACCGGAGTTGGAATCCGTCTTTTGTCAGGATGTTGGAGATGATGATGAACTATTCATCTATTGTAGTAGTATTTCATGTATTTTGTGTATTTTGGGTGAGATCTAGCTCATGAATGCGCTTTGGTTTTGAAAATTCTAACTATGATGTTTTGTATTTGAAGTTGTGGGATGAAAGCGTACTACCATGGAGCCCATGATTATATTTTTGGTTATTATGCTTGGGTTAAATTTATCATTCTAGTGCTTATAGTATTTGATAATTACCTTTTAGTCCTTATATTTTTAATAATTGCATACCAGTCCTTATACTTTTTATTAATTACATTTTAGTCCTTATACTTTTAATATTTACATTTTGACCGCCGCACCCGTATCTTATATTTTTTAAAACTTCCGTATCCCGGTGTCCGTATCCGCGTATCCGTGTCCATGTGTCCGTGTCCGTGCAACCTAGGAAGGCATCGAAGAAACTTATCTGAAAAGCAGGAACTTTAGTTCAGTTGAATGATTCCCTACCAGAGGTTGCAACTTTCGGTCCTATCCGCTCATCCACGACGGCGGCTGCAGATATGGAATGTATTGATGTTAGGTTTTATATCATCTTTTATACGTAGGAAGGAAATGCGGAATTGGGCCGGGTCATTACCGAAAAATTAATTTTTGTCCTACCGGATGAGCTAAAGATGAAGTTGAACAGTAAAAAAAAGAAAAAAATACGTGGCAACAAATAGATAAACCAATTTTTGTTCTTCCGTGTATTTTTGTACCACGGAGGAAGGTTAAAACCCTTCCTTCTTCTAGATTCTAGGATATATATATATATATATATATATATATATATATATATATATATATATATATATATATATATATATATACTAGTAAGCTTGAGAACCGTGCAAGGCACGGTTAATGTCCACTGCAGGTATTAAGGAATCTATGTTTGATGCGGGCAGATGGTTTCAATCGTAATGTTATATATGTAACATTATTATTGCATGGGATTTTTTGATGCAGAAAGAATGTTTGTTTTGGGAATGTTATTAAAGACATTTAACTTGGGCCAAATATATAAGAAGGGAGACAGAGTGTACACATTTGAGAGATGAAAGCATCCAACCCTCGATACATAGGGGATAATTTACAGCAGAATACAATACACTGGTTTCGCACACGCTTGCTTATACACGAGATTACGCAAAAGAACACAGTAGCCTAAGGAAATGACTTACAACTAATTAACGTTCACTTTGTGATAGACCTTAAGTCAAGTCCAATGGTGTTACTGTGAACGGGATTACAAAAGCAGCAGGTACATGTTAAAAACCATTAACACAACCAACACAAAGGGTGTTAATGATTTAACATGAAACCGTTACTTAAACTAAGAAACCATTGTTTTTCTTGGGAGGATTTCTCAAAAACATGGGCTGAATGAGATTCGTGAGTAAACATATCTTAAATTTGTTTATCCTTGCTCTTACACTTCTTGGATGGAGTGGTTGGGAGCAGACTTGGTGAGGGTGGCATGGCTTCAACAGGCGGCGGATTAGTATGTTCTTGACAGTCTGAGCACCAAATCTTCCAATCTGTATCAACTTCTAATAGTCTGAAACACTTCTCAGAAGCTTCAAACCAGATCTTATCTTGAGTTGGTAGATAAGTTAGTTTCCCCTTGGTTCAAACAGTTTTAACCTGAACAACACATTTTGTGAAGCATTGTTTGAACTTTACCAATAAACTGTAAAGTGTTTTAGATACTCAGCTACATTTCCAATCGATGCAATAGCATGATCTAGAGGCATGATTTCCTAGATGTCTCCGTGTAAGCACGAACTTCAAGAAGGGTTGTGCCTTCCTTTGAATGAGCAGTATACCTGGATGTCAGATTTCTTACAGATTAAACTGCTTGTTGTACAAAGAAAACATAATATGTTGACATGTTTACCATTCTTTTAAAGGGCGATCTTCATTGAGTGATGGGTTATGCAAGAAATAAGCATTGGTCTTTGTCCCAAGCGACAAACATGTGTTGGTGCTTATATAATTAAAGCCAGATAAAAAAGCGATGAATTGTAGTAAATTGGCATGGCATTTAACACACATGTTAAAACAAATGGTTTAATATAAAATAATGACATCCAGGTATATATATACTGCTCATACAGTGGTGGGTTGTTAATGAAGTAAGCATTGATTTTTATATCAAGGGATGTACCTGCATCGGAATGGGTAGCGGCAGTATAAGGGTTTAAGGCATTGGATGTACCTGCATTCAAGTGTAACATCAATATTTAGCAGAAGCGCATATCACAAAACCATTACAAACGACATTTTGAAACAGAATCAGGTGTAAACAGGGTGCAATAAAAGGGTTGTAACCTAAAAATGCATAGAAGTACACATAAAAAAACACATGAATCTATACATGGAAGTAAAAGAACAGTTAAAAGTATAACCGAATCCAACTTTAAGCGCCTCTTAATTTACATAAGTTTTTTGCATGCACGAGGCGGAAAAAAATAAGTTAGCCCCGAAAGATTAGTAGGGACTGTGGGGATTTATATGAAGCCATATAATGGGAAAGTCAATTTCTAATAAACAACTACAAATATCTTATACCTATCATTTATGTACCATTACAGTGCAAATGGAATGATGACCACATGCAAAGGGCAGAAAAACCTCTAGAGTAATAGCATTCTAATGTAACAATACATAACAATGTTCCTAACTTATTCCAATGCATTTAAGGCTGGTATTTGAATTTGGTGGATTAAGAACATTGGTATTTGATGACCTGGGTAGACCTTGATCAGTATGCATTACAGTATCAATATTGTCTTCGAAAACAACAACCGCCACCTTTTTTTACTTTAGAAAAGTAGCCATTCTTAAAACTGTAACATATTTACTATTAATAAAAGTGTAAAATTTTATTAATAATAACCGTGAAATTTTATTCATAATAACCATGAAAGTTTGGATCGTAACATAATACATTAATACTTATGTAAAATATGAGCCTTTACCTTCATGTTGGTAAAAGGTTAGTTTCTAAAACTGGACTGACTGAGTTGGAGTCGACTGCATGATCGGTCTTTTTATCATGTTTCTCAACCACCTCAACCAAGAAAGTCCATTTTCATTTCGAATGGGTGATATCCCATGCACCAGAGTTGGCTTCCCATTATTGTCTTATATAGTGATCATTTTTTCCCTACTAAGAATGATTAAAGGCCTTTATAGACAGGAATTCCAAACATCGCAGACATGAAATATCATAGAAAGCAGCACAGTTTTCGTAGACTGGTAATTCTAATTGCTATCCTTCTGTAGACTGGTAGAGAAATGTTATATGTTCACATTCTTATTAACTACAAACTGGACGGTCTTGATCAGCAAGGTGTCAAAGGGATGTCTCAAGTAACCCTGACAACATACATGTGATTTCCCACAAAAGTGGGGAGTGTATTTGCTTATCCTTGAACTGTATAAACTATAAAGCACCCCCACCCCTGTACACCCTAATTATGCGAATAAGGAACAAAGATAAACTATACCTTATATACCTCTGCCAACGCAAGAACCATCAGAGATGTTATTCATATTTTTCAATATTACTCTATATACACAAAATTAGCCAATGTTTTCATAGAGTAATAGCATTCAACCCCTTTTTTTATATTCAATAGCACATTTTCAAAAAGCATTCATCACTTAAAGGCCAATGAGGAAATAATAGGTGATTCGTCTTTTTGTTTTCTAGGCATTAACGTTGGTTCCCTTTGTATGTATGTCTTCATTGTGCTTGTTGCGTATGATAATAGAGAGTTATACACATAAAACCTACCTTTCCTATACCAAAATGAAAGTCATATTTCAGTTTTAGAATCAACATTTGAAAAGTCTACTGGTGTGGTGCAAAAGTAAAACTTGCTAGTGACATTAAAGGCGCCTAATTTGCAGCTAGGAGGTTAATAATGAAGTTCTCACAACAAATGAAAAATGAAAACTGAAAACAACAAATGTATGAACAAAATTAATTCGGATAATGGTTCAAAACTATACATTACATGTGGGCGTGAAATTTCATTATTTCAAAGAAATGAATGAACAAAATTAAAACAAATTCTTCAAGAACACGAAGAAGTACAAGAAATCTTTGAAGAACAAAATGAATTAAAATTGTTTTATGCAATTTTATAAGAAAGATCATATGCGTACAAAAGTAAGGTACGATAATACCAACTTCAACTCACATAAGAGCACAACTTTCACATATTAGCATAACTTACATAGCAAAAAAGAGCAAAAACCTGGAGAGGAAAAAACCACAAACAAGCGGATGATACAATCGCATAATGCATAAACACTCCTTTCTTTACTTGAGTCTCCGAGCTACTATTGACAAGCATTTAACTTCAAGTCTTCAACTACGAGGAATCGCGGAGGAAAAAAGAAAAGGGCTAAAGAGAAGAATATTACCTACATTTGTCGCTGAACACACATGCACCAACAAATCAACCACCAACGCTTCTTAAATTTCCTGGAAACATGAAGAAACAAAAGCAAAAAGAAATCAATGGTAATTATATAAAGCTATTTGAGGAGAAAAATCTTATATAACCCCAAACCTAAAAATGCAGAAGTTAAAATTAACACTAACCATCCAAATTAACTAAAATGGTAACTTTGAATTAAGTATTGCAAAAAAATTAGAAACCGGTAAGAGTCCTAGGAAAATAACAAATAGCAGGAAACAGAAAATTTTATTGGGTATTCAAAGCAAAAATGTCGATAATGCAATGGGAAAATGCTACCATCAATCGATGGAGACGAACTTTGGTTTAATATTTTTCACAAAAATATTAAGAAATAAGGCTCAAATCTATGATTATGCAAGCAAAGATAAACAAACACCATGGCTGTAAAAACCCAGTTGCTAATGAAGCTAGAGGCTCATAAACCATCTGGGTATTGCCTCGCCAAGACATGTGTTGTATATTTTCAATTGCTTGAATCAATCGGCTCTTGAAAGAAGCCAATATCATCACAGCCTCTCAAGCTCTAAATGGGAAAATAGATGGAAAAAACCAAGAGAGAGTGAAATTATCAACATAATTAATGGACTTTTGATGTGAATATCTGGAAGCCACAAATTATTGTACGAATTATTTCTTGGAAGCTTCAGCACGAAAGATTTTGCTTTTGATGATGGACTATGGACCCGTTCCTCAGAAGAGAAGTGATAGGATGTGGGCAGGTGAGGAAGTTTCTCCCTCTTTTCTTGTGATGATACAGATGGGGGACCAAAAAAAAAAAAAAAAAAAAAAAAAAAAAAAAAACTTAGAAAATCTGGGCCAATAGCACAGTGACACGTGTCAGCTCAATATCAAACCCCCTTGTCTTTGTATTATATAGTAGGATATATATACTAGTATCGTTACACCGTGCATAATGCACGGCGCATGCCCATTCTTTTTTTTGGTATCTATCATGTTGGTGTGTCTTTGTGTGCTATGCATGCATTTTTTTTCCACCGACTTCTTTAAAAAACTATACAACAGCGATTGATCAATAGAGTTACACCCGACAAACGAGATGTGATAAGAAGAGAAAAACCGTGATGCGATAAAACCGTGATGTAAGAAGAGAAAAACCGTGATGTGATAAAAATAAAAATAAAAAGCGCACAAACGTTGCTATAAGCGCAAAGATATAACAAAAGCAAAAATGGTTTTTTTTTTTAAAGGCAAAACCGTATGGGCCAATCACGTAGTGACACGTGGCATCTATTAAAAAAATATGTGATTAAAAAAATTCAAAGTAAAAAAAATTTAAAAAAAAACCTTTCAGTCAATAGGGGGCGCCACGTGTCAGCAATCAATCCCCCGAAAAAAAAAAGCCAATCCTCAGAAAATCCTATGTCTAGTGATGCAAATTGGTTTATCGCTCAATTCATCGGGTTCATATTGAGTCGGAGGACGTCTTTCGGATCGGAGGACATCGTCTGGACACACGGAGGACGTCGTTCGGGCACACGGAGGACGTCGTCGTTCGGGTCGAAGGACATCGTTCGGACACACGGAGTACGTCTTTGTTCGGAGGACCTAAATCGGAGGACGTCGCTCGGACACACTAAAATATCGAAGGACGTCGTTCGGACACACAATAAGCCTATATGGGGGTTCCAATTCATCGGTTTCATATTGAGTCGGAGGACGTCTTTCGGATCGGAGGACATCGTCCGGACACACGGAGGACGTCGTTCGGGCACATGGAGGACGTCCTCGTTCAGATCGGAGGACGTCGTTCGGACACACGGAGGACGTCGTTCGGACACACTAAAATATCGAAGGATGTCGTTCGGACATACAAACATATCATAGAGGAAATAAGATCGAATATATATATATGTGATCTATTAAAAAAAATTGTGATTAAAAAAAAAATCAAAGTCAAAAAAAAAAATGTGATTAAAATAAAATAAAATTAAAGGCCGGACCAATCGGAGGTCGTTCGGACACACAAAAGATCGGAGGGACGTTCGGAGGATGTCTTTCGGAGAAAAAAACTCTACACTCCTCAGAAATCCTATGTCTAGTGCTGCAATTTGGGTTCTCGCTTAATAAGCATATATGTGGGGGAGAGGTGGTTGATGAGGCCGTCCGGACATATTTTCAAGGGGAGCTGGACATTGCGCTAGGCTTCTTTCGGGCACGTCCTTGGCATTTTTTCAGGCACGTCCTTAGTCTTATGGGCACGTCCTTGGCCTTCTTTTTCAGTTCATCGGGGCTCATATTGAGTCGGAGGGGGGTTCGGAGGAGGTCGGTCGGAAACATATCGTAGACACACAAACATATCGTTCGGACACACAAACATATCATTCGGACACACGAGCATATTGTTCGGAAACGTATCGTAGACACACAAACATATCGGAGGTCGGTCGGACGCACAAAAGATCGGAGGGTAGTTCGGAGGATGGCTTTCAGAGAAAAAAAACTCTTCATTCCTCAGAAATCATATGTTTTGTGCTGCAATTTGGGTTCTCGCTTAATAAGCATATATGTGGGGGAGAGGTTGTTGATGAGTCCGTCCGTACATGTTTTCAAGAGGAGCTAGGCATTGCGCTAGGCTTCTTTCGGGCAAGTTCTTGGCCTTTTTTTTTTCATTTCATCGGGCTCATATCGAGTCGGAGGGGGGGTTCGGAGGAGGTCAGAAACATATCGTAGACACACAAACATATCGTTCGGACACATGAGCATATCGTAGACACACAAACATATCGTAGACAAACATATCGGAGGTCGGTCGGACACACAAAAGATATCGTTGATGAGGCCGTCCGGACATGTTTTCAAGGCGAGCTGGGCATTGCTCTAGGCTTCTTTCGGGCACGTCCTTGGCCTTCTTATTCGATTTATCGGGCTCATATCGAGTCGGAGGGAGGGTCGGAGGAGGTCGGTCAGAAACATATCGTAGACAAACATATGTTACCTTGTTCGGAAACATATCGTAGACAAACATATCGGAGGTCGTTCGGACACGCAAAAAATCGGAGGGTTGTTCGGAGGATGTCTTTCGGATATCGTAGACAGACAAACAAATCGTTCGGAAACATATCGCTCGGACACACACACCAACATATCGTTCGGAAAAATAAACAAATCGTTCGGAAACATATTGTACACATCGTAGACAAACATATCGGATGTCATTCGGACACACAAAAAATCGGAGGGTCGTTTGGAGGTTGTTCGGAGTATGTCTTTCGGAGAAAAAAACTCTCCTCTTCTCAGAAATCCTATGTCTAGTGCTGCAATTTGGGTTCTAGCTTAATAAGCCTATATGTGGGGGGAGGTGGTAGATGAGGCCGTCCGGACATGTTTTCAAGGCGAGCTTGGCATTGTGCTAGGCTTCTTTCGAGCACGTCTTTGGCCTTCTTTTCCGATTCGTTAGGCTCGGAGGGGGTACGGAGGAGGTTGTTCGGATGCGGTTGAGGAGGTCGTTCGGAAACATATCGTAGACAAACATATGTTACCTTGTTCAGAAACATATCATAGGGGACACAAAAACATATCGTTTGGACACAAAAATTTAGACACACAAACATAGCGTTCGGAATCATATCGTATACAAACATATTGGAGGTCGTTCGGACACGTAAAAAATCGGAGAAATCAAAAACAAAAAAAATGTGATTAAAAAAAATGTCATCGAGAGTTATTGATATAATTAAATACTCCATACGGAGTAGTTGATGATAGGCTTTTGAATTATTCGATTCGGATGTCGGGTGAATGAGAAACATATCGTTTGGACACAAAAATTTAGACACACAAACATAGCGTTCGGAATCATATCGTATACAAACATATTGGAGGTCGTTCGGACACGTAAAAAATCGGAGAAATCAAAAACAAAAAAAAAGTGATTAAAAAAATGTCATCGAGAGTTATTGATATAATTAAATACTCCATACGGAGTCGTTGATGATAGGCTTTTGAATTATTCGATTCGGATGTCGGGTGAATGAGAAATTAATTGCTAAAGTTGGTAGAAAATATGTAGGGGATGGTGTTGATGGGAGGACCTCACCTCATTCTTCCACATAAATAACTTGAGGCTTGTGAGCTCAAGTCCCAAGGGGCAATGCACTTGTGCAGGAGGGAGGACTTAGATTATACCACGCCGCCGTCCGTCCGGCTCGGCTCGGCTCGGTTGTTACTATAAATTTTTTGGACAAAATTTCTTTATGAAATTAACCATAAAATTAATTTTGGAATGTGATTGTGTCATTCGACCAATCAGAATTCGTTGAGTCATTCGACCAATCGGAAGCAAGGGTGAAGTCGGCCAAGGTGCTTTACACGCCCCAATGGCTTTTCCTTTCTCGAGGGAAAAGTTTGATGATGTGTTTCGGCCAATCAGATTCAAGCATTGACTCCTACTCTCCACTATATAAAGAACCTCATGGATGAAAATTTATTCATCAAATTTTCTCGTGTCTTTCCACCACAAAGAGTCAGTCATATAGATCTAGATATTGAGTCGAAGAGAAGTCGGAGCACTATGTAAAGTCGCCGGAGCTCGGATCTTATCGCTCGGATTTTTGAAGTGCCTCTTCTTGCATAGCAGCTTTCCACCCTGGATGACTAAGAGCGGATTTGACAGTTCTAGGTTCTTTAGGGATGGCTAGGATAGCAGTTGTTAAGGCATACTTAGGATTTGGCTTGAATATTCCATGTTGAGACCTAGTGGTAATTTTGGTAGTGGTAGGGGAGTCAGAGGTGGGTGAGTCTAGGTCTGAATTTAGATCAAGAGAGTGTGATGAGTGCACAGAGGAGGCTGGTAGTGTGTCTGATAGAACCTGTGTATCACTGATGATTGGGGAATGCACAGGGGAGGCTGGTAAGGTGTCTGATGATACTTGTGTATCACTGATGGTTGGTGTGTCAGGGATATGTTGTGCAGGGGAATGTTCAGATTCATGTTGGGGAATAGGAATGGTAGGGATGTGTGTATCTATGGTGGTGAGTGTAAGAGGATCAATGGGGGTTTGACTGGAATCTTGTTGGTCATGTGTGCAGGAAGATGTGTGTGGGGGATTCCAGGAATCAAAGATGGTTTGAACATATGGAGTGTTGACAGTGGTTTTGGTCTTATAGGGTAGGAGATTTTCATCAAAGGTGACATGTCTGGAAATGAAAAATTTTCTGGATGAAGGGTGGAAACATTTGTATCCTTTGTATTGCGTGCTGTAGCCAACAAAAACACAGGGCAAGGATTTGGGATCAAATTTATTTCTTTTTGTATCCCATAGGTAAGGGTAGCATCTACTACCAAAAACTCTGAGAGTGGAGTAATCTGGATTGGTCTTGTGTAGGACAAAATGAGGTGAGTTCATGTTTAGGGTAGAGGAGGGTATTTTGTTGATTAAGTAAGTGGCTGTGGCAAAAGCTTCAACCCAAAGGAATAGGGGTAACCTGCTGTGGAAAAGCATAGTAAGGCCAAGTTCTCTAATGGTCCTATGTCTTCTTTCTACCATTCCAGTCTGTTCAGGAGTGTGAGGGCATGATATTAAGTGAGTTATGCCAATTTTTAGGAAATGTGAGGTGAGTTTATGATTAAGAAATTCTCCACCTCCATCTGTGTGGAACCTTTTTATGTGTTTATTGAATTGTCCTAAGGCATAGCTTTCAAAATGCAAGAAAACATCAAAGAAATCTGATTTATGTTTAAGAGGCACAAACCAAACATATTTAGAATAGTCATCAACAAAACAAGCATAAAACCTAAATTTTCCAATAGATTCAAGCCAAGCGGGCCCCATAAGTCACAATGAACTAAATCAAAAATACAAGAACTGGTCTTATCAGATTGTGTAAAGGGTAGTTTACTCAACTTGCCCAATTGACAACTTTCACACATATGTTCTTGCTTATTGTGCCCTAGGACCTCTATGAGGCCTTTATTCTTCATAACTTGAACGGTAGGAAACTGGACATGCCCTAGTCTTTGATGCCATAAATCAAGAGAACAAGACCTAAAACGATGAGAAAAATATGCTTTTGGACTGCTAGGAAGAGTATATAGCTCTCCTTTAAGTCCCCCCTCCATGAGTACCTGCCCTATCACTTTGTCCTTCAAAACAAAACCATTATTAGTGAATATACATTCAGCGGAGTACTGTTTTGCTAGTTGGTTAACTGAAAGGAGGTTTTTCTTTAATTCTGGCACATATAATACATTAGTTAGTGATATAGTTGAAGTGTCTGTACATATATGAATTTCACCTATGCCTTGTATGTGTAAACGTGTGTTATCACCAATAAGAACAAATTCAGAACCATGATATGTACATAAGTTATGTAGAATGTGTCTGTTACCTGTCATGTGGTTGGATGCCCCTGTATCAATTATCCAATCAGTGTCTGCTATGGTGTTGTCCAATGTTAGGGCAGATAGAGCTTGTGGTATATCACTGGTTGGAGTTTTGTTCTTGTTCCACCAGCAGATTTTTGCCACATGGCCTGTCATGCCACAACACTGACACACTTCATTCTTGTATTGCTCCCTTTCAGTTTTAGTCATCCTCTTGAAGATTTGGAACCCTGAATCTCCTTGATTATTTGCTCCTTGAGTTTGTGTGTTGTTGTTTCTGTAGTTAGTCTGCTGTGCCTGGAATCCTCTTCCTGTTGAGTTGAATTTTGAGGAATTAAACTGCTGTGGGGCCTTTTGTCCATAGAAAGCCATTTGAGCAAGTCTACTTTGCTCTGAATTGTTGTTGAACCAAGATCTTCTCTGATCTAAGCTTTGTAGTTGTGATACTAGTTCAAAATATGTAGGTCTGGGTGGCTTTAGCATAGTGGTAGTGAAAGTTTCATATTCAGGGCCAAGGCTAGTTAGCAGGTAGTAAACCTTTTCTGGATCTGTGATAGGTTTTCCAATTGTAGCTAAACTGTCTCAGAGTCCTTTAAATGTCCTTACATGTTCATTAATCTCTTTGTCATATGGTTTTCTTAAGTATGTGATTTGTTGTCTTAAGTTGAATTCCCTTTCCTGTGAGTCTTGAGCGTATGATCTCTTGAGGGCATCCCATACTCCATATGCTGTGTCTAGTCCAATGATGAGTCCTAATGATTCCTCTGAGAGGGATCCAATCAGCCATCCCCTGAGCATCCTATCAGATTTCTTCCATGCTATATAGTATGGATTCTTGTTCTGTGTAGTGGCTCCACTGGTTGTTGATTCTGTGGTCTGACCTGTTGCAGATTCTGTGCTGGCTGTTGTGGTGATGAATTCTGGAGGTGCAGAGTTGCTATCTGTGAGGTGTCCTGCTAGGTCTTGGCTCTCAGCTAGTGCCAAGACTTGTTCTCGCCATAATGAGTAATTTTTTGAGTTTAATTTGAGACTGATGAAGTTTGCCACATTAATTGAGAGTGTTGCCATGGTGATTAGTCACCAATAGCTCTGCTACCATGTAGAAAACCTAAAAACACACACACACTTTTTGAGAACAAGAGCTGAAGAACAAATTCTGGAAAAAGGGAAATATATGTTATTATTGCATTTCTTTATTTATTTTTCTTGAGTACAAGGCATGCCAAACTATCTGTATATATACACTAAGTGCCCTAATTTCGTACTAATTCAAAACTACAGGATAATCCTCTGTTTTGAAAGAAGATAAACACAGTGAATGGAGCTGCCACCACACGCGGAGCTAATGGCTTTGATCACTAATTCCACAAACACGTCCAGGTTCTGAATTTGACGCGGTGATTTCTCCTTATCTCTCCAAACTCAGCCTTATCTCTCCATAAATCACCTTGATCCCCTTTTTCTTCGAAACTGAGATAAGTTTATTTGTTTGAAAGAAGATTTTCTGATTGCTGTTTGGATAATCCTCTTGATTTGAATTTGTATTTTTGTATTTCTTGATCTGAGTTCGTATTTGAATGGGCTACGGTCATATTCATTTCTGAATTTCGCTTTCATATACTACATACCAAAATTCTGCACAAATAAAAAGGTAATTTTTTGCATAAACACTTGTGCATAGTCAGAGATATTCAAGGCCGAATCAGTTTGTCGCTTGTTCACATCTAAGTGCTAGAACAAAGAGACTGTTGTATCTTGGGAGACGATTGCCATTACCGTGTGCACATAATCGAGGCAAAAACGTCTTAAGGACAGAGTGCTACACTCGCCTCAGTCAATAAGTTATCTGTCATATTTTCTGTTTTCGTTTTTTTTTTTAATTTCGTGTTAAACAACATGCTAGATTGATATTTTCTCCAACAATCTTAAGACGCTTTTAATTTTGCGGTTTTGATGCGTGTTGTTTAACAGTCCATAGAATTTTATGAATCATATGAACCATACGGCAAATGATCCCTGAAAGTGTTAGAAGTATTTTTGTTCTCTGTCAGCAAATTATGTTACAGCCGTATGTTGTTAGACATTAAATAATATTTGGAAGGAATTAAACCGTGCAAATTAATTTGAAAACACAAGTATTTTATATATGAAGTGAATGATGATACATGGTTTCACTCCTTCCACGTGTCATCTATCGGTTGGTAATCACAGTATGATTTAAGTCTAATATGCTTGTGTCAATGCCCAGACTCGAGGGGTTACGACTATCGACATTCGAGCAGTGTAGGATGACGAGCCCGTATGGACAGAGTCCGCACCAGCTAGCAGTGTAGGACAACGAGTCCCAGAGTCGAGTACCGTAGGTCGGTAATATCGACATCGAGGACAGAGTCCGCACCAGCTATCTAGGCCCAGTAACGGCGATAACTTGGGCAAGGGTTAAGGCCCAGTAAAGGGTAAAGATGACAATAACATAAGCCGACTTATTATTAGGGTTAGGGCAAGTGTTGTCATTATAAATACCTCATTCCAGGAACTACGTAAGGCTTGATTCCTGAAACCTAACAGGATACGTAGACAATTTAAAATACAGTCTTAGACTCAGCCGCAAATACTAAGTTCCACCATCACGTACTTTAGGCATTTGAGTTTTGGGATATTCATCACTAGATTCAATTAGGGTTTGGATTATTAAGGTGACATAATTTGCCATCGTCAGTGAACTTAATTAACTAAGGCTCACTCTAAATATAACTAAAGCTCACCCTAAATATGAAGGACCTGCTAACATGAACAGTAGTATCATTTATCTCTCTTTTTACCCAATAAATTAATTTCACACATCAATATCATTTATATAATAATGCGTTATGTATCGAGTAATGATACGGGCACAACGGTAGTATCACAACAGTGATATATATCATTGAAAAAAAAAAATTATATATACTATTTTTTCCATAAAAAAAAATTAATCTGTCCAAATATTTTTTTTTATTTTGGACTCTTTTTGTGTACGGATACGACATCTTTTTATTTTTTTTACCATTGTGCGACGTATTCAAATATCACTTTGTAAGCATAAAATATTTTTAAAGGGATGTATAGAGGTTGCTTATTGGAGTGAATTAATTTTTAGATGTTGAAAAAGTGTAACTGAAACGGAAAACGATGTGTTTGAAAGGTGTAATTGGATGTAACCATTGGGGTCACTCTTAGTTTTTGGTGATAAATTTTGATTTCTGCGTGTACATAACCTTTATGTGGACTACAGAATGGTTATGAAGATCCCGTAATAACAGTTACATGGATATATAAGTTTATATTATCCTTCAAGTGCCTTTTAAAATATGGTTGTTAGTATGTCGGGGATGATACTTGTTTGCTTCGGACTGGATTCGGTGATTTTGCTTCCGACTATTTTACTTTGTGATAGATAATATTGAATAACAAACTAATTGTCATTAGGAGCCAATGTGTGTACAATAGATTTATATAGAGAGCCAACAAAGCTATAATCGGAAATACAGAATAATGTAAATAATATAATATAATCTAAGACGCTCCCTCAAGCGGACGGAGTTGAGCGAAGTCCAAGCTTGGAAACAAGTGAAGAAAAAGACAACCGTGGCAAGGGCTTGGTGAGAACATCAGCCAGTTGGTCTGCAGCAGCGACACGAGCAACACGAACAAGACCACGCTCAACATGCTCACGAATAAAGTGATAGTCAATGGCCACGTGCTTCATGCGCGAGTGAAAAACCGGGTTGGCACTGAGGCGAAGCGCTCCTAAATTGTCACAAAAAATCACTGGCGTGGAAGTGACGGTAAATCCGAGATCAGCAAGCAGAGAAGTCAGCCAGGCAACTTCGGCGGCAGTATCTGCAACACACCGATACTCAGCTTCGGTGGAAGAACGAGCAACTGAGTGTTGCTTCTTGGAGCTCCAGAAATGGCATTTTGCCCAAGAAGACAATATAAGCGAGAGGTGGAAGTGTAACCTGGCACATACTCGGAGGACACGGGTCGCGATAGCCGGCGTCCTCGTTACACCTTGCCCAATCGTAATCCAAAACGCATGCAAGGCCGTAGAGAGAATCCCGATATATAATCAGAAACCCATAGTAGGAGTGCCGGACAAATAACGCAGAAGACGTTTGACAAGCATCCAATGATACTCTGTCCGGGCATGCATAAACCGGGAGAGCTTATTAATCGCAAACCCAATATCAACTCTCGTAAAGCATAAGTACTGCAAGGCACCCAAAACCTGACGATACTGAGTCGGATCAGAATACGGAGGAGAAACAATGGGATCACCAGAGAAGGCATCAGCTGGCATAGGGGTGGAAACTGCCTTAGAGTCCTCCATGTGAACTCGAGAAGCGACTCACGTGTGTACCGGTCTCAAGTAAGTAACATACCAAGGGCAGAATGAGTGACCTCAACTCCCAAAAAAATACGAAAGGGACCAAGGTCCTTAATAGAGAACCGAGAGCCCAACTGATCAATAACACGCCGAACTCCGCTCCACTGGAGCTACTGTAAATAATGATATCATCGACATATACCAAGATAAAAGTAACGCTGACAGATGTGCGATAAACAAATAAAGAAGGATCAGCCGCAGAATTAACAAAACCCATGGTAAGAACAAAGGACTTAAGCTCATGGTACCAAGCCCGAGGTGCCTGCTTAAGACCATAGATCGCCTTGCGAAGTTTGCACACAAAAGTGGGTTTCGTAGCATCCTCAAACCCGGGTGGTTGAGACATATATACATCTTCAGCTAGTGTCCCCTGTAGGAAGGTGTTATTGACATCGAGTTGGCGAACAGACCAACCAAAGGAAACTGCAATACTAAGAACAAGGCGGATTGTAACAGGTTTAACAACGGGACTAAAAGTTTCGAAGTAATCCAAACCAGGGCGTTGCGTGAACCCTTTGGCAACCAGCCGAGCCTTGTATTTGTCAATCGAGCCATCCGGTTTCCGTTTAATTACGAAACCCACTTACAACCAACTATATTTAAACCATCAAAGCAGGGGAACTAAAGACCACGTGTTATTGCGAAGAAGCGCCTCAGTACTCATCGTGACATGGCAACACACCACTGCGGACACTGCAATGCCTGCTTAAGGGTTGAGGGCTCCGTGTCTAGGTAGCGATTGTGAAGTTGAGCTTGAAAGTTAAAGAGTTGACGAGGTTTGTAGATTTTATTCTGAGAACGAGTGGTCATGGGATGGGTCGGATGGGGGGGAGGAGGGGGTGGAGGCGGCAGAGTGGGGGACGAGGTGAAAGGAGATGAGATGGAAGTGGGAGAGGAATGAGAATCACTGGAAGAATTGGAGTGGGGAGAGACAGGAGAAAAGGAAGAGGGGGAGCGTGCGACTGGCTCATAAATGCCCACTGTTGGTGTAAGGGCCGTGGGGGGTGGTGGAAGGATAGGAACAGCCGCGGGTTCGTAGGAAGCAGAGGGAAGGAGGGAAGTTAAGGGAGGTAAGGAAGAGTCAGAGGAGATGCTAGCAAAGGGAAAAATGTCCTCCACAAACCTAACATCACGTGAAATATGCATACGGGACTTAGAGATATCGTAGCAAAGGTAAGCGCTTTGTGTGAGGGCGTAACCAAGAAATATACATGGCTTGGATGTAGGCGCAAGTTTGTGCGGGTTGTAGGGTTTGAGCCACGGATAGCAAAGGCAGCCGAAGACGCAAAGCTTAGAATAATTGGGGGGCTTAGAGAAGAGCTTGATATGGGGTGAAAGCATATTAAGATTTTTTGTGGGCATGCGATTAATGAGGTAAACCGCGGTACTAACGGCATAGGACCAATAGGTAACCGATGAGTTTGGCATGGGCAAGGAGGGTGAGGCGGTTTCAAATGATATGCATGTGCCGGCGTTCGAGATGCCGTTGTGTTATGGGGTGTAAGTGGGAGAAGTGAAATGCGAGATGCCATGCTCGAGAGAAAAGGATTTAACTTTATGTACTCGGTGCCATTATCGAGAATAGAGGTTTTGATAGGCGCACTCTAATGCTTTTTCTGCATAATGCTTGAATTTAATGAAAGTATTATATACGTCGATTTACATGCAAGCGTGTATATCCACATGTACCGAGTAAAATGATCAACAAACGAACATAATATTTAAAATTATCAATTGAGTAAACAGAGATGACGATGACGGAAAAATTCAACATTATTTTGATAACAATTTACCCCATTTCGATATCATTTTGAGTATTTTTATATCGTTTTAGTCTTTAATTCCTTAGTTTCATAAAAATATATAAGTAGTAACTATTATGTAAACTATCGTGTTTTTATAAGTTTTTATAAGTTTTTGTACCGGTTTAGTAACCGGTGTGTCGTGTCGGATTTACGTTTGGTATTTTGGTGGTTCATTGCAGGATTATAAGTTTACCAAAATTCCACGTAACGACACGTTTTGAGCTCTAAAAGAGGTGTGTAGAGGGTTAGAAGAAGGTGCCACAAGTTTACGAGTTCAACGGAGCAAATTTTCCTAAGTACTTAAATCGTTACATGTTTTCGACGGAGATTTGACCCAGCTTAGAGGCATTTTCAGGGGAGTACTTCTTCATGAAAGTTATAGATCTTCAAATAATCTTTCCAACGCATTTTGAATCAAGTCAATCGGACTTCTACAACTCAAATGGTGGTCAAGTGGCTAATCGATTCGTATCAGTGAAAATCCCAAAAACGACACGTAATGGGAATGGCCCATCAAAAAGGCGTTTTCTGAAGAAGTTTCCTTCATTAAAGTTGTAGAGTTTTCCGAGAGCTTTCTAATGACGTTTAAATCATGATTTATGGAGGTCTACAACTCAAGTTATGACTATTTTATCGATAAGCGCCGCTATAGAAACGCCGGGAAAAGTGGAGATATTCTCCCAACTTGATTATATTCTCCCATGTGGTGCATGTGAGGACATGTGAGGACATGTGAGGACTCATCATTAACCCACTATCTTCTAAATGATATCCCACGCATGTGCTCTTATATATATATATATATATATATATATATATATATATATATATATATATATATATCATACATAGTAGTATACATATTAAATTTGCATACGGCTTTTTGCGACGTTTTTGGTCGTCCGCCTTTAGCGACGTTTTGGTCGTCGCTATTCCTTTTTTTTTTATTATTCCCTGGGAAAAGCAAAACGACGCCGTTTTTATCAAATGTTTTCTTTCCCTGTCCTCACACGCGTCCTTTTCTCAGCACACGTGTTACCTCCAAGGCTCCAACATAGATCCAGCAACGCACCACCGCTTCAACAAGCATTATCCGTCTCCCTGACCAAAAATCTTTCTCCTCTTTTACGCTTTCAAAAAAAAAAAAAAACTCCGACTTTTTTATGAAACAAATCAAAAGGCTCTATGGATATTCTCTTCGCAACTCCTGGACTTATGCTTAGTGATTCGCTTGGCGCTTTCAAGTCGTGGTCCGTGAAGGTTGAGTAATTTGTCATCCGATGAAGCCATGATCGCCGAGGCCGATGATGACTCTTTTCGAGGCCTATGATGTTCTTTCAACATCAACCAAGCCAAAATCTGTAATATCTTTCCTCTTTTATGCCTTCTCATGTTTCATTGGTAAAAGGCTAGATCTTTTATCTCTGCTTAAAAGGTCTATTCTTTCAACAAGTGTTTTGATTAAATCGAATTTAGCGTCTTGTTATTTCAATCTATTTTAGCATCTCGAAAAATCAGTATGCTTTTAATCTCGCTTTTCCTCTCTTTTACTCAATCAGAAATGCATGCTCTTGTCATCTTCCCGAGTGTAGTCTGAGTAAATTTGACATATTTGTGCTTTTAAAGATATAACCTTTTACTGATTAAAATAGCTAATTAGCTCCTAATCTCCTTGTAGATCTAATTTGTTGAATACTTATATGTTAATCGAAATATGCTTGTACTTGTCTGCTTGGATCTGAGTCCTGTATATGTATATATGTGACATATATTACGTGTGTGGGTGTGTGTGTATTATGTGAATGCTCTTGTAGAAGTCATGTTCTTGATAATGTCCTACTTTATCTATAATATAAAGTATGTAGATACATACTTTTTATTAATCTTTTTTTTCAAGTGTTTGACATAATGTCTATAATGCCAACTCGGTGGAATTGCCGCGGGTAATCCTGTGTCTTGCGAACTAATGGTGCCCTTCGTTGAGATTCAATAATGTGATGTGGTTGTAAGAAATGTTGTCTACATGGTATTCACAGGGGTATTATAGCGAGAATGATGTCTTCTTTCACTCAGATACTATACATTTTCTTAGATACTTGCACAAAAAAAAGTCATATTTTGGATTTTTGGTGAAATGATTGAATATGGTTGTCTTATTTTCTCTTGCAGCTTCAGAAAGATCGCAACCTATTAGAAGTTGTTGAGGAGATCAACGATGTTACTTGAACTTGAGATTATCCATGTTTGTTGATCTTTTTTTTTGGCAGATCTATGAATATTTCGGCTTTACATCTTTCCTTGAGTTTGCATTTCTTCAGAATTGTTGATTTTCAAATATTTCATTGGTTGAGTTTGCATTTCTCCAAATTTGTTGATTTTGGAATATTTTTGTTGGTAGATGTAAGCAGTCATCCTCCTCCAAAAGATGATAGTGGCTTGTCCAAATGAGGTTGCATTTTATCACAACTCTGATATCTCTTTCCGATTTTAGCAAAGGTGATGATGTTGGTCCGTGTTTGGGTTGAAGATACTGCAAATAACAGAAGGTTAGCTTGTTATTGGCATAATATACTTCTAATTATATTATGATTGTTATTGTATATTAATACCTTGTTCAACATTATTGGCATAATATTGTTTGTTTCTGCTTGTAATTTCTTTAATACCCTCTTCAACTTTATTGATCTTATACTTCTAAAATTTTCGTTTAAAAGTGTAATTCGGAACTGTTTTGTTTCAATTTCTCTAATTTACTAGGCTCATTAAGTGTTTATGACGTGCTTGCCATCAATATCTTAGGTACATTTGGCTGCACAAAGCCTCAAGGGGATGATATCGTCTGAGCAACAAAACGTCAAGCAGTTCAGTCATGCAGTTTCTGGGTTACTTAGTTCATGTGATCTTAGTTCTTCTTGACGAAGTGAAAACCTTAAGGATTTACTGGATGAAAATGAAAACTACAATGTGTGTAGGTTCAATATAAGGTCAGAACCTGTCTTATATAAGTATGCTGAAGTTTATCGTCTAGAGGAAACTTAGAAGCATCAGTTTACCTTTTTCTTCCGTTTTGTACTCTCAGTTCGTGCAGGTTTGTCCCAATAAGGCTGACTTACACTTTCTTCTGTTCTATACTCCATTGTAACCTCTCTTTTAATTTACTTCGTATGTGCACATGATCCAAACAGGGTAGCAAAGTCGAGAGTGTCCTTTGGAACACCAACATCAATGTCCTACAAAGAAGCTTTCTTCCTTTCTCGACTTACATCATTGGCGGTGCAACAATACAACCTACTCGTATGAGTGAACATTTAGTGAGTCTGAGTGCTCCTAAATTGTTCAGGGCTATGATCGAGGAAAGGGACATGTCCGGTGGAAAAGTTAAAGGCCAATGAACTGGTTCTATCATCTCGTCGCATCGCCGACTTTTCAAGCGCAATTTTTTCCTTCCACGGTAAACTATGATTTCTTTGATGCATATATCAGCATCATTCCATTCAAATGAAGTTGGACTCGATTGAGGAGTTCTATAAAGTAGAATTCTGATTACATTTCCATTTTCAAATTAAAGGTGCATTTGTTGATTTGAGAAACTTGGATCTGGGTTGGGATTTATTTGTTTAGTGTTGTATTGTGTTTTGGGGACAAGTATTATGAAATGGCTTGCCAAAATGATCAACTTTTTTTTGTTTTGTATTGTGTTTTGGGGACAAGTTTTAAGAAATGGCTTGCAAGAATATCAGGGAGTACAACTTCTTTCAATTTAGGTTTATGATCTCAGTCAAGTTCTTAGTGAAGGTTATTTTAAGAGCTACCCGAGCCTTACAAAATCCCAAAAAATCGAGTGGAACAATCGGTAAATTATCTTCCTTTCTGATATTTATGGTTTTCTGATAATGAGCTTTCTTTGCTATGCAGGATTCTTCCATATGATTCGTTGATCATAATATATGTACTTTTATGTCCTGCAGTGCCATATCAACGACTCATGCTGTGTTCATCACAACGGTGTCAATCTACTTCGTCTTTTTGTCAGATCTGTACTCTGGCGGTTCTCTTGCGCGCCCTTTTTATGATCAACGGGGTAAGCTCATAAGTATTGTCGTCGTTTTTATTTTCAATTTTATTGATATAAGTAGTCCTGTCATAAGGAATCTGACAATTACCTAGATATTTTGGATCTAAAGGCTGAAGGATTGACCCAAATTGTTATGAATTCCTATTCCATCTAACTCACACACACCCAATTTGGTTCTTTTCCTGCAAAAGATATAGGTTTCCTTTGTTTTTGTATGGAGGTGTTTATTTTCTTTAAGATATTGCTCCACATGATTTGAATTTGACACGCTTTTGACAGGCTTAAGTTGGATATTTCTTAAGCGATATTGCGATGATCTTCCAGTTTTATCCTTCTCTTGGTGGGATGGAGTATGTAAGTACACGTTTCGGATATACTTATTTTCATATTGTACCCTTCAAGTTTTCTTATCAACTATAACATTCTGGAGGTACGATGCATCTGTTTTTCTGAAAAGACGTATCTAGATTTTGCTATTTCAGGTAATTCATCACCTTCTTGCTACGGTACCTTTGATGTATGCGATACCGACTGGTGAAGGGCAATTTTACACCTTCATGGTCTTGATTTCTGAAACTACTACCCCTTCTGTCAATTTGAGATGATACAGTGATATTCAGCCCTTCAAATTATGTGTCAATTCGGCTTACATGTTTACATCTCTGTCGTTTTAGTCTTTCCTGAAATTTGGTTCTTTGACTTGTGGATGAAGGTACCTTGAAAATGCCGGAATGAAGAACTCCAGATCGTATATCGTAAACGGGGTTGTTATGTTCGTTTCTTTGTTCCTCTCCTTTCTGTCTAATGGGGAAGCTAGCGTATCCATGGATAATCCAGTTGAAACTTTTTCCTTTCCACTGTATATATTTGTTAATAGGAGTAGTTGTTAATAGGAGTAGTTGTTGTGTCTTTGCTGATACAAACATTTACGTACCGAGCAAGAGTAATGCCTATCTACTACGGTTTGTCGCCTCTTCATTTCTTACACACAAAACACAACCAAAACGAGGGCAAAAGCGTGCAACGCACGCCACCACACTTCTAGTGTATATATATATATATATATATATATATATATATATATATATATATATATATATATATTTGTATATCTCTCCCTATATATACTCCCCATTTCCATTCCTTCTTCCTTGCCCCTCTTCTTCCCCATCCTCCTTCATCTTTTCCTTTCTTTTAATTTATGTTTTGGGGGGCCTAAATTAGATAATAACCCGACTAGTTATCGTTTTAATATAATTTCGTTTCCGTTTTTCTTCTATTGCTTTCTTTCATTTTTATTCAATTAGTATAAATACATATATATATATATATATATATATATATATATATATATATATATATATATATATATCTATATCTATATATATCTTTATATATATATACGTATATCTATATAAATTGTAGTTATTTTATTTCCGTTTTGTTTTCTTTCGTTTTGTTTCTTTTCTTTCTTGTTATATATATATATATATATATATATATATATATATATATATATATATATATATATATATATATATATACATATATATCTATATACTATTATTTATATATATATGTATGTATTTAGATATATATTTATATTTCGTTGTTTTCTCCGTTGTTATGAATAGCTAAAGTAGTCACATAGCCGAATTATGTAAAATTTGGTGAAATCAACCCTTGGAAAATGAAATAGGGAGTGTGTAGTGTTTTTTTATTGTTATATCTCACATATTTTACGTCTTAGAACTTGTTATAACGGATTTGGGCTAGATTGACAACCTAGGTCAAAAATCACACACATCACTCTTGAGAGTTGTTCAAAGAGAGTGATGTGGGAAAAAGGGTTCTAAGATCGGGAGGTAAAACATACTGGGTTTTAGGTCGTGAATTTAGGCCCGCGCTCATCGATGTATTATTATCAACGTAATAACTTGAATGTGGTAGTTTAGATTAGTGTAATTTAGTGTTAGACCCCGGGGTTGAACTATGAAGTGCGGGTGGTTCTTGAGCCAACGATGACAAGTTGTTTCATGGAGTCTTTCGGGCGTACCATGGATTAGGTAAAGCTTCGTTTATCGCTTTGACACATTCTCGTTAAGATGTTCGGTGTAATCAAGATGTTTAAATCGTCACGGGTGTCCTTGCGGTGTATAGACGGTGGATATCTGGTGTATTTAAGGTGGTGTTACTCCGGCGGGTGGTGGTATGGAGGAACGAGAGGGATGAGCCTTGGCTTGCAAGTATAGTGTGTATTTCATATATTTCATCCTCTTTTAGTTTACAATGACCACCCTTTTTATAGAGGTGGGTAACTTAGGGAATAAGTAATCTATTAGATATTTTACTAATAGCTAGGTTTAACTTAGATACTAAGCAAGACGAAATATCTAAGATACAAGTGGGGAAAAGATCTGGAATAATTCGGCGCCATCTCTCTGAGGTCGCAAGGAGCAAGCCTTCTCCGGCCTCACCCCCCTGGCGACCCTTCTTGACCTGCCTGGATGAGATTCACAGGATCTGTTGCACTTGCCTGGGACCGCAAATGCCTTGGTCGCGGGCGAGGTGAGAACAGTGGCCGCCCCTTTTGCGATCTCTCTGTCATGCCGGAGGTGGCGCGATGGGTTGTCTCTTCTTGTTGAGGTGGTGGAATTATTTATACCCAAAGAATGGCCCCTACTCCGTGCTTTAATGATATTCCCTGAGGATATGAAGGATGGAGTAATTATCAACACCTTTTATGACCTCATCGTCGGATGCGACTTGTACACTTAGGGCCGTGTTTTTAAAGCAAGCGACCTCAAAGTAACTTTGGGTCAGTTTTTGCGACCTTGTCGTCTGATGCGACTTGTTCTCTAAGGGCCGTGCTTTCAAAGCAAGCGACCTCAAAGTAACTTTGGGCCTGTTTTTGCGACCTTGTCGTCTGATGCGACTTGTTCTCTAAGGGCCGTGCTTTCAAAGCAAGCGACCTCAAAGTAACTTTGGGCCTGTTTTTGCGACCTTGTCGTCTGATGCGACTTGTTCTCTAAGGGCCGTGCTTTCAAAGCAAGCGACCTCAAAGTAACTTTGGGCCTGTTTTTGCGACCTTGTCGTCTGATGCGACTTGTTCTCTAAGGGCCGTGCTTTCAAAGCAAGCGACCTCAAAGTAACTTTGGTTCAGTTTTGTGGGGCGAGGCCGTCAATCGTGGTGACGCCGATCCTCTCTAGTTTTCCTCTCATGGAATGATGCGGCCGCTTTCAAAGAATCGCCTAGGTAGTTGTATGCGTGGAGTACTTGATGGGGCGCCAGATTTCAAAACTGACAACTGCCGCCCTAATCTGAACCGTTGGATGAAGCGTTCCCAACCGTACGATCGTGGCCCCTTTGCCTATATAAAGCTTTCGCTTCTCACCCTTCACACTTTTAGCGTTTCTTATTTTCTCCGTTGTTTGTTGTTTTAGAATTCTCAAGTTTTTGGCGAGCTTTGAAGGTTCAACGGCGTTCTCGCTGGGTTCTAGGATTTCACGGCGGTTCATTTGAAGATTCCGCCACCTCCTTGAGTATTTCCCGCTTTTACGCGTTTTCCAATCTTTCTCAAAGAAATCGTAAGAAATCCTTTCGTTAACTCGCTTTACTCATCCATCCCCGCTTTGTTTTTCCATACATATCAATTTTGTCATTCTTTTTGCTACGGAGATGCAACATTGCCTTGTTTCCGATTAATAATGGGGGTTTTTCCTGGGGAGAGATTATAGCTTTCCTGGGAAAATTGGGGTTTCACCCGCTCCCCTGCTATCCTCTGTAATTTTATTTGCGATCTCTCTTGCAAAAACGGAGGAGGTGGTATTGAAGTGGGTGCGATCACCTTCCAGGGCTAATTTATTATTATACCAGGTCTGAAAGCTCCACCTTTTTCCTCCCTTGTTTTTGCAGGATGTCGGGGAATGATCATTCTGGCGATGATTCTCATGGAAAGGAGATTTACGATTATCTTTGAGGATGACCCCATATTATCTCGCGGCCTCGCTTGGCGATCTCTTTGGGACGAGGTTGAAGTGGAAAGTACTCGCGCGATATTGGCGAGATTACTGCGATGAGGTCGCTACTATGGATGCCGACCTTTTTTGAGTTGGAGGCCTTTGTCTCTCGCTAGAAATCCGCCGCGTGAGAGTGAGCCTTAAGGAGAAGGCGCGGGCTCAAAAGTCTCAACTGCTCACGGGCCGAAAAGATCACGCCCCGGCCGAAGGACAAATCTGCGTCCCGAGTACTAGCGGCGCCCGACCACGCAGCCGAAGCTTATGTTCGGACGCCGCAGCTTCATGAGTTAATGGGGTCCAGTGAGGATGAAAATGCTGAATTGCCTCGGAAGGATATCTCGGAGGCCTCGCAAAAAGCGAAGAGGAGGAAAATTGCGAGCCAAACCATGACGATTGGTGAGGCCGCGCGGCGATACTCACCGAAGAGCTCTCGCCCTAACAATCCTGAAGCTATGCGAGAGTTTGGGATCATGACGGCGTATGAGAAGGATCGACAAGAAATGGTCCCGACGTGCAAGAGCAAATGATCTCAACAGACCATTAATAGCATATTCGAATCGACACCGGTGTGTATCGGTTTTCTTTTTCGATTATAAGAAAGAGTCCGATAAATTTAAACCCGGGGACCATAAGGATTATGTAAGTGCGCTGTCGCTCCGAGGACACCCTTATCCTCCACTTCCATCATTTGTATGCGGTTCGAGACCGCCTTTCGATCCTTTCTTTGTGAAGATCTCGAAAGGAGATGCAGTGCGCTTCCTCTCGATTTTGCCGTCGGGGCTATTATCCAGCTTGATGGCCTTCACCGTTATGTGCCGGATTCTCAAGATCGAGCCGACGTTAACTTTATCGGGGCAATTTTATTCCTTCGTGGAACATCTATTCTGGACAAGTCTCCTAGGCGAAGACTCCCCGCCTACTATTCCCGCTTCCCAATAAGTTTCACAAATGGGGGCAGCGGGTACTGAAAGTCGAGTCGAAGGTATTAGAGTATTATTGTAATTATATGTGTGTAATTATAGTAGTACAGTTATACCCCTAACCCTAGTTAGAATACCCTATAAATACTGTTGTAAATCATTCGTATCAAGTGTGAATAAAACACCCACTGTTTATTATATTCTGTTATGGTAGCAGAGCTTCCGATCCGATAACCTAAATTTATTTTTTTTTCCGCCGCTCATCACGTCTCCTCCAAGCTCCTTCCCTTCTTCTCCAAAGCTTCTCACCGGCACTCATGGCTGATTCAGCCCCCATTGTGTTCAATTCCTCCACCCAAACACCAATTAAACTCACTCCCACAAATTACAATATTTGGCATATGCAACTCGAATCGCTCCTTACCGGTTACGAATTGTTTGGCTACGTCGACGGCACGATCACAGCACCGGTGGCCACCATTGTTGACGGCAACAACTCCAAACCCAACCCCGCCTACTCCTTATGGTATCGACAGGATTGCTTAATCAAAAATTTGTTGATCTCTTCCCTTTCACCGGAGGTAGCCACTCTTCTGTATGGGAAGAAGACGGCTGCTGAATGCTGGAAAGCTTTGGCCGACACCTATGCAACCGCTTCTCGTGGCCGTGTCAAAATCATCAAAGGCGCCATGAGAGCACATCACCGTGGCACTCAGTCTATCCACGATTACTTATATTTCATGAAGCAACAATCCGACCTTCTGTCGTTGCTTGGCTCTCCGATGGATCATGATGATTTTCTCGACATCGTACTCGGAAACATCGGGCCTGAATACCTGGACTTCACCCGAGCCCTGCAAGCACGAGAAACGGCTATCTCTTTTGAAGAACTTCATGAGAAATTGCTAAACTTTCAGATTCAGGCGGCTCCGTCATTGCTAAACTCCTCTCCGGCGACTGCACTCGCTGCTTACAGGCCACCGCAGTCATCCTCTCAGCAGCAGCAGCGCTTATCCCATCCGTCACCGCCTCCATCGTTCTCACAGCAGCAAAATTGGCGGGCTCCATCTACGTATCAACAGCAGCACTCTTTTGGAAATTATCCTCAGCCTCAGCAATCTACGTATGACCCCACCAATCGGTCAAACAGCAGTTCAGCCCGGTTCAGTTCAAACTCGAATCAACCTCGTCGTCCTTATCAGGGTAAGTGCCAGCTTTGTTCTATACAAGGTCATTCTGCACGTTTTTGTCCGCAATTGCAGGCAGCTGCTCCTAATTTTCGGCCACAAAGGGCGCAAGCACATATGGCTGCTTCTTCATTCTTGCCTTCACCCGAATTGACTACTTCGAATTGGTTACTTGATAGTGGGGCATCACACCACGTCACTACGGATCTTCAGAATCTTTCTCTTCACGCTCCTTACGCTGGAGCCGATGACATTATGGTTGGTGATGGTACGTGTCTTAATATTACTCATACTGGTAGTTCTTCCATTCCTATTTCCCCTGCTCAATCAATTTCCTTAAAAAATGTCCTCTGTGTTCCTAACATGTCTCGAAATTTAATCTCCATTTCCCAATTATGTAAATCTCATAATCTTTCCATCGAATTCTTACCTTCTCGAATTTGTTGTGAAGGACCTTCGTAAGAATCACCATCCTCCGTGGTCCAGCTTAGAAATGGCTTGTACGAGTGGCCCACTCCTCCCTTGTCGCGTTTGCAACCAATAAAGCTACGTCCCACGATTGGCACCATCGTCTAGGACATCCAGCATTTCCAATTTTATCTAGTATTATTAAGAACAATAATTTACTTTCCAGTACTTCTACGTTTACGCATTGTTCGGCGTGTTTAGAAAATAAGAGTCATAAATTGTCTTTTGGCCCATCTACTTTACGTTCGTCTAGACCACTTGAAGTTATTTTCTCTGATGTATGGACTAGTCCTGTTATGTCTATTGATGGATTCAAATATTATGTTATCTTTGTTGATCACTTCACTCGCTATGTTTGGTTTTATCCCTTAGCTCGTAAATCCGATGTTCATTCTACTTTTACTCGCTTCCGCCCTATTGTTGAAAAGTACTTTAATCAACCTATTACAACCCTATACTCGGACAATGGTGGGGAATTTATCTCGTTACGTGATTATTTTTCCATTAATGGCATTTCATTTTACACTACCCCACCTCATACCCCGGAACATAATGGCATCTCTCGAACGCCGTCACATGCATATTGTTGAAACCGCCTTGCCTTACTTTCCCACGCCTCATTCCTACCTCATATTGGCCCTTTATGCTCTCCACTTTGCCGTTTACCTTATCAATCGCATGCCTACCCCTACACTTCACCTAAAATCTCCTTATGAGTCCATCTTCAACACTCCTCCCAATTACTCCAAACTTCGTGTTTTTGGGTGTCTCTGCTATCCTTGGCTTCGTCCCTACACTACCCATAAACTCCAACCTCGCTCCAAACCTTGTGTGTTCCTTGGATATGCTCTCAACCAGCACGCCTATTACTGCTATGACATCACTGAGTCTCGTCTCCACGTATCTAGGCATGTCAAATTTGTGGAATCCATTTTTCCTTTTGCTACTCACGTCACATCTTCCTCTTCTTCTCCTTTGTCACCTGTCTCGGACTGGCTCCCTACTCCTCCTCCCGTTCATTTTCCGGTTCTTCCCTCCCCTGCCACCTCCACAACGTCTTCTCCTTCCACCTCCACAACAACCTCTCCCACCCCTTCACCTCCACCCTCTCCACCACCTCCTCCTTCTCCGCCACCTACCACTACTCATCCTATGCGCACTCGTGCTCAAAACAACATTCGCAAGCCCATCCAGAAGCTCAATCTCCACACTCATCTTCACTCTTCCTCCGACACTGAACCCACCACATCCACTCAAGCCCTCCAAAATCCTCACTGGAAGTCTCGCATGCAGAGAGGAATATGATGCGCTTCTTCAAAATGACACGTGGGAACTTGTTCCTCTCATCCTAACTATAATGTCATCGCTTCTAAGTGGATCTTTCGGCTTAAGCGTCATTCGGATGGTTCCATTGATCGCCACAAAGCTCGCCTTGTGGCCAAGGGATTTGCTCAACGGCCTGGCATCGATTATTATGAGACTTTCATCCGGTGGTTAAACCCACCACTGTATGCGCATTGTTCGACACTTGCTCTCTCGCGGGGTGGTCCTTGCGACAACTGGATATTAATAATGCATTTTTGCAGGGACACTTATCTGAGGATGTTTACTTAGCTCAGCCTGCAGGTTTTATTAGTACTACTCATCCTACCCATGTGTGTAAACTGCGTAAGGCGATTTATGGGCTGAAGCAGGCTCCTCGTGCTTGGTATGAGGAGCTCAAGGGTTTTCTTATCACCAGTCGGTTCAAGAATGCGGAATCTGACTCTTCCTTATTTATTTATCATACTGGTGGTATTATTATTTATCTATTGGTCTATGTCGATGATATCATTATTACAGGAAATGACTCTCGGGCTCTTGAGACGTTTATTTCTCGTTTGGGATGTCGTTTTGCTCTTAAGGACCTGGGACTACTATCATACTTTCTTGGTGTTGAGATTATTTACAATCCTAGTGGCTGTATTTTGTCTCAAAAGAGGTATGCTACAGAGTTGTTGACTCGTCTTAATATGCATAATGCAAATTCTGTCGCTACTCCCTTGCCTGCGGATCTCTCTGGTCTTACTCTCAAGTCAGGCACACCTCTGACTGATGCGTCTGAATATCGGATGGTTATTGGCAGCCTACAGTATCTGCTTTTTACACGGCCTGATCTTGCCTTCGCTGTCAATAAACTCTCTCAATTTATGCATGCGCCTACCGACTTACATTGGACTTATGCAAAACGTATGCTTCGGTATCTTGCTGGAACAGTGGATCTTGGCCTCCAATTATATCGTGACTCCCCTCTGGTCCTTCATGCATTTTCTGATGCTGATTGGGGGGGTAACAAAGATGATTATTCTTCCACTGGCGCTTATGTTGTTTATCTTGGTAAGAATGCCGTCTCCTGGAGCTCCAAAAAGCGATCATCGTTGCTCGCTCATCTATCGAGGCGGAATATCGATCCAGTAGCCTCGACTATCGCGGAGCTTAATTGGGTAACTTTTGTTCTTCGTGATCTAGGTGTTTCACTCACTTCGCCCAGCCATCTCATCTGTGACAACCTTGGCACTACGCGCTTTGTCATAATCCGGTTTTCCACTCGCGCATGAAGCACGCTGCCATTGACTATCATTTTATTCGTGACCAAGTGCAACGTGGGCTACTACGTGTTGCTCATGTAAATTCTCAAGATCAGCTTGCGGATTGTCTCACCAAATCTCTTTCTCGGCCGGATTTTATTCATCAACGCAGCAAGTTAGGTCTCCTCCCTCGTCCAACTTGAGGGGTGGTATTAGAGTATTATTGTAATTATATGTGTGTAATTATAGTAGTACAGTTATACCCCTAACCCTAGTTAGAATACCCTATAAATACTGTTGTAAATCATTCGTATCAAGTGTGAATAAAACACCCACTGTTTATTATATTCTGTTAGAAGGTAGGTTGGCCTTTTCCTAGGGCAGAAGTCCGCGGAGGCAAATCCACGCTTTTAATCCTTGACCCCGCAGCAGTGAGCGGCGCTACGTAAAGGGGCTGATGACGTTAATTCAATCGGACGGGCGGCGCCATCTCGGAGAAATGTTTCTGGGTTGAACTTCTTGATCCGGCCGAGCCTTTTGTATGTATGGCGGGCCTAGTGGGCGGGGAATGCCGCGCCTTGGTACGAATGGGTCCTCAGAGCTGCGATCCGCATCGGATTGGGGTTGTCATATCAACAAATGTTTCCCTCCGAGTGTCCGGAATGTGGGGCGATCCTATACTTAGGCCGCTTTGTAACTTTCTTTGTCCACTTGTATTTATTTGTAAATGCTCATTTTGTTTTGTTGGGCTCTAAACCGCTTTCTTTTGTAGGTATGGATCCAAATGCTCGCGAGGCTCACCGAAACAAGCTTAATGCGGAGGCGCATAAGGCGACCAATGCTCGACAGAGGCTCAAGAAAGCTCTAGGAGAGTGCCCCGATCTGTGGACGCCTCGATTGTCGAAGAGACACCTAACCGGAGGCTGCGACATCATCTGCCCTTGTTGCGAGCCCAGGTCAGGCTGGTGCCTCGAAAAAGATGATGACGGTCAAATTATACCCGTAAAAGTCATCAACGTTGACCTTAAATCGAGATTAATAATGTATATTTTATATTAAATCACTCGTTTATATTTATTATTTAATGTTAAGTGATTATTAATATGATATTTGGTATTTAGATGTTTTTATTATTAAAGACCGATTTATTGTGCGATAATTGCTTATTTTGCAGATCACAACAAATCGGGAGGATTAATGTTAATTAATCAATGATCTCAAGATGATAAAGGAAGAAAATCGGAGCATTAAACGAAAAGAAGTAATCGATCAAGACGGCCTGCGTGGAGTGGGGAGCAAGGCGATCGAAGAAAACGTGGAGAACTTGGAAAATCCAGGTTCGGTCGACCGAGCCTCTGGTCAGGGGCGGTTTCTGACTTTAATCGTGTTTATCCTCTAGATCCTTCCGAAGTCGGCCGAAACTCCTATATAAGCAACAGCTATGAGCAATTGTAAAACACACCTTTTCATACTTTAGAATATAATTCTACTTTGATATTTTAATACAATGTAGCATAAGTAGATTGAAGGTTTCCAGCAATTTAAAGGCTGCAATTATGTAAGCCTTTATTTTCTGTTTCTTTTATTTTAAGTAATTAATCCCTCCCAATTATGCTTTATCGTTTGAGTTAGTTAATCATAGCTAGATGATGTAGATCTAGGCTATGACGTTAGGGATGTGGCGACACCTTGTCTATGGGGGTCCCATAACCTACGCCATAGACTTAGAATTTATTCATGAATCATATTGTTTAATTAATGTGTATCTAAGTTAGTTTATATGAATGCTTTACGATTCTCGTTTAATGCTTAGTATGATGAAACGCCGAGAGATATGTTCAGGGATGTAAGCTGGGGACGAAATTGATTCGGGTGACCGAATGAGTTCACTCGGTCGACCGAGCCCACCTATTCGGTCGACCGAGCCCCCCTGTTTTATCCGTTAGGTAGCTACGTCTTTATGGTTAGGTTAACTTAATAGAATTTATCATCTCAGTAGGTATGGCCACGGCTACGTTGCTCGTCAGTTTTAATTAGCGTACGATTAGGAAATACCAATATAGGGCTCCTAGGTCGGCTCATGAATGATCTTCCGGGGCTTTCAGCGAGATCTAGGTAGGCTTTGTATTAGGGAATTGACGTCACCTAGTTATACGTAGTTCGTAAACTAGCATGAGACCTAAAAGGTAATTGTTAGTTGGACGAGGGCTTGAGCGATCGTTTAGGAAGTACGCCTAACCATAGGAATGTTGCCTAAGCGAGGTGTACGGTTAATATCGGCATCCTTAGTGTCGTAAGCGTGTGAGTTATATGAGATGGAGGCCTTAAAAAGCGAAGTCACGTAACAATATCACAGTGATCTAGTAACCTAACCGGTACTAAGTCAAGTTAAAGAGGATGACTCCCGTAGCGAATCTAAGATAGATACAAACGGATTGACAGTTAATAAGTTCAGTTTATTATATAAATTATCTAGGTCCAAACGATAAAGACTATAATTGGGGAGGTTAATTACGTTGTGTCGAGTCGTGTCTTTACTTTTCTTGTCTTATGTTGGTCGTAGACCGCCTCTATGTCCTTGACATGTTTAATTAATTGTTTGTATATAAGATGATCCACAATTGGTTCCCTGTGGGATCGACCTTGATTCACTATAGCTATACTACGATGGGCCTAGTCCTCTTGCTAGTATTTGTTTATGGTGGTCAAGTATATTGTAACCTGACTGACCCCGTCATCAAAAGACTCATCCCCCTGCTAAAGAGTCGCGACGGCGTCAAGCGACCTCAAACAGAGAAGGCGGAGGATGATCGCCTACCCAAACGGTCCGCTCCCACTCCCGTACGTCTTGAAGAGGTTGAAATTCCGGTGGAGAAGAGCGCGCCCTCTGAGACACTGCCACCAAAAGCTTTGCCTCGAGGCTATTCTCGGGAAAGAGGCCCTCTGTTTGGATCCGAGCTTCACCTGGGGTCTCGACTGTCCCAAAGCTCGCCCAGATTGGCGAAGCAATCGCCGATGTGATTCCTCTAGGGCCACTTCCTATGATCGCCCCGACATCTTGTTCAAGTGGAGATTGGCCGGGCATATTAGCCCGCTTTGCGCTCAAGACAACTCTCCGCCTCAAGATGAGATTGCTTTGAAATTAGAGATCTCAAGTGGCGCTTTGGGCTTGCTTTGCTTCTCTGGTAGACCAGTTTTTTTTTTTTTTTTTTTGCTAACTGTCCTCTGTTTTCGACAGCTCGGTGCTCGTTTAAACAGGGTACTTGAGGCCGCTGAGAGGCGCGAGGCAGAGGTGAGGAAAGTGACGGCGCAGCTGGGAGCGACTGATAAGGCGAGGGTTACTGCCGAAAAGAAAGCTAAGCATGCGGCTGGCGAGGTGGAGAAGATGAAAGCAATCATGGAGGAGCACTCTAAATTGGATGCTGAGATCAATGAGAAAGTTGCATCTTTGACAAAGGATTATGCGGGGGCGCAGGAGGAGATCGCCACGTTGAGGGGTAAGCTTGCTGAGGCGGAGACGGCTGCCAAGGAGGCTGCTGAGAAAGCTATTGAGGAAGCTGCGAAGAAAACGGCTGAGGCTGTCGAGGAGGCCAAGTCTGGGGCCGTCGCCGCCTACAAGAATTCGGATGACTTCTTCGACCTTATGGAGCATAGCTTTGACCAGGGCTTTAGTCACCTAGCTCAGATGATCTGGCCGACGCGGCAGGGAGCACATTACTCTGGAAGATATGCTGCGGTGGGTGAACACGCACCAAGGTCATCCCGATTTAGTGGTCTTTCACCCGGAAATCCCTTATGCAAGCGAGCTTGTTACCTCGATCTGATCGAATAAACTTAAAACGTGGCGAGCCTGTTTGGGATCCTGCTCCTGTTAATCCTGTAAACTTTGAGATGTTGAAGAAGCCGCCGCCCTCTGAGCAAGGCGACGAGTTTATCAGCACCCCGCCTACCCCTCATGCTCTCTAGATTTCTTGGATTTTTCTGCGAGCCCCTTGAAAATTTGATTTGTAACTTTGACTATTTATTTTTGTGATTTGACTGAATCTTGAGTTGTAATATCTTGACAATTTACTTTCTGCATTTTTCAATTTATAAAACTTGGTTTTTCCTGCCCACGATTCGATCCGCGGCCTTTCGCGAGGTATGACGATGTGCTATTTTATTTTCTCTGTCTTGTCAGCCCTCTTGATTCGTAATGCGAGGTTGTTCAATAATTTGGCGGCGTCAAGCGATCATGAAACGTCGTCGTCTCATTCTAACCATAGTCGCTATGCGACGTTAATTTTTCAAAGTTTCAATGCCCTAATGAGGCAAAGGTGCTTTGCCAGAAAACAGAGCCTCTCAGAGCAGCCTTTGACTGTCATTAAAGCAGAGTTATGACCCCTAATGACTAGGCGTCAGTTGTAACTGTAGCCATAAATTTCGGTCTCTTCATGGTCTGGCGCTCCTGTTGCCTTGGTTTTCGGGGCAGTTTGCATATCTGGCCCTAGGATCCAGTTAATCCCAACCGTTGATTATGTCCCTTCTCTGGTATAAAAGGGGGTTACTTTGGGACTCACTCTACCTCTTGCCTCATACTGAATTTGCTTTCTTTCTTCCTCAATCGTTCATTATCCTCTGACTCTATGTCTCATCCAGGGGAAAGCAGCCGGGTTCGGATATGGAAAGCTCGTCCTATCCGGGATGTTTCCCCCTTTTTCACCACTGCCTCCCCCTTAGCCAAGGATTATTTCTGGGATTATTTTAAGTGGCGTGATATTATGAGGGAGAGGGGCTTAAATGAACAACGAATAGAAGACGGCTCCATGCTGCGCGTTCGGCTTTCTGGCTGGTGGGAATTTATTGCTAAGCCTCGGGCAGCGGATAATGTTACCATGATACGGGAATTTTATTCCGTGTTGTCTGAGGTAGCCTCTGGCGGGACAGTGAGTAGCATTTCTCTCCGGGGTGTCCCCGTTATCTTTACTCCGGAGAGAATTAACCAAGTTTTTAACATACCCGCTATAAATCCCTCCTCCCATTATGAGATCGCCTGGGACCTTGCAGATGAGGAAAATAGGCAGATTCGTCTAGGTATTGCAATGTGCGAGCTGTTCCCCGAGCATCAGCGGGTTTGGTCTTTGGAAGTGACTGCGTCCGACCTCTCTCGCAGCGACCGTGAGTGGAAGAAGTTTATAAACTCCCGCGCTCTTATCTTTGCCGATGCTGATGTTGTTAGTGAGAGCGGCGCTCTTCCGCTGCGCCATTCGCGACCATCGAGTGGATATAGACTGGGGAGTGTTGATCCATCGCGAGGCACTAAGATATGCGTGCTCGGTGGGTCAAGCTCGCCGAGGTACAGGTCGCCGCATGCCTTTCGCGTCGCTGATAACCAAATTATGCAGTGGCGCCAGGGTTCCCTTCCATACTCTCGACCGATATGTTTGAAAAAACTTATCCGGTGGAGCCCTTTGCAAGCGTGGTGTCGTTTTTGGACCTCCACACATGTGATCGGAGGAAGATAACCATCCTGCAGTTGATGGAAGTTTGTCCAGGCTTGATCGATATGTTTGAAAAAACTTTTCTTTTCTCTTTTTTTCTTTTTTTTTTTTTTTTTTTTGACGAAAGGACAAGAATGTAAATACAATTTGGAAAAACAACTTTATTTGAATTGGCTTGTTACATATAGTATTTTTTCAGATTGTCTGCATGCCATGGCCTATTATACTCATGCGCCCTCCTTGTCACTTAGCATGTACGTCCCTTTTTGATAACTCGCGAAATCCGTAGGGGCCTCCCGTTTTCCGATAGCTTTCCTTTTTTTTCGCTTCATGGCCCGTGGCTTGTCTTTTTTTGTAGAACGTAATCCCGGCGGCGCGAAGTGATGATTGCGAATACGTTTGTCGTGATGACGCTTTGCCGCTGTTTATAATTGACTAGACGATCAGATGCCCTGGATGCCCTGTTCTCTACTAGATCAAGCTCGAGTTCTGCGCGCCATTGTATTATTGACCTCGCCAGTAAAAACGACCCTAGGGCTTGGTAAGGCCATTTCCACAGCGCCATAGCCTCGAGATCCATATGTTAAAGCAAAAGGAGTTTCCCTCATTGTGATTTTTCGCGACGTCCCGAGTGCCCATAGAGCATTTGGAAGGTGATCCGGCCCGGTGGCTTTGCTTTCACCCAGGCTCTTCTTTAACACACTTAGGACTGTTTGTTGGCATTTTCGGCTTGCCCATTTCCTTGCGGGTAGCACACGGATGATTGCCAATGTTTAACATTGTTCTCTTCACAAAATCTGTCGAATTGCTCTCGAATTGAGGTCCGTGATCGGAAACCATCACTCTCGGAACACCAAATCTTGTCCATATTTGATCGAGCAAAAGTATGTTATGTCCCCGGTATTGGTTTTTACCAAGGCCTTAGCCTCGACCCAATTAGTAAAATAATCCACCGCGACGACCACGTATTCGCAACCTGAGCGACCCTTCTTCAGAGGTCCGATGAGGTCGATTGCCCACATGTCGAAAGGCCAGGCAGCTACCACTATGCTTTGTTCGACTGAGGGTAGCCTGGGGATATTTGCGAACCTCGGCAAGTATCACATGCTTGGGTATGAGATTTGGCGTCTTTCGCTAATTTCGCCAATAATATCCGGCTAAAGTACCTTCTCTGCTAGTGTTCGATTGGAGGGATGGCCGCCGCACATTCCCTCATGTAGTTCTGTTAGAATTCCCGTTACCTCCTCAGGTCGTACGCATCGCAGAAGGGGTTTCGAGAATGAATGACGGTAAAGCACATCGTCCATAATCATATATCTTGCGGCCCTTTTTACTAAGGCCTTAGCTTTGCAAGGATCGCTGGGAAGCTCCCCTAACTCAATATAAGACTTCATGATGTCGACCCAACAAGTGTTACTGGGTTGGAAATCCATGATCTCGACCTGGGAGATGGCGGGCTCCGATAGGTGTTCGACCATGATGCTGGGATCGCACGACGCGTCTTTGCTGGTTAATTTGGATAAGTAGTCTGCCCTATGATTGTCCTCTCGAGGGATGTTTTTGAATTGACAATATGCGAAGCTGCTTTCGAGTCTTTTGACGAGGTTAATATACCTCTGTAAAATTTCGCAATGAATGCCAAAGGACCCATTGATTTGATTCACCACCAACTGTGAGTCGCAAAATACTTGTATATTTTCGACTTTCATGGCTTTGGCGAGTTTCAACTCAAAGAATGACGGCCTCGTGATTCGCTTCTCTGTTTATTAGAGGCGGAGAAATCGAATCTCGAGCACCGCTCAATTTCTTCCGATGTGCCCGGCTCTAACAGATTATTCCCGCCGCCACACCTTTTTGATTAGCGGCGCCATCGATGTAGAGCGCCAGCGGTGACTTGGCACGATAGGCTCGTCCTCTGTGGTGACCTTATCCTGGTCGCATTCGGAGCAGACCTGCTCTTTCACCTCTTCGTTGAAGCTTGTTTCTGCTATGAAATCTGGGAGAGCCTGGGCCTTTATAGCCTTCCGAGGCTCATATCGGATATCGAACTCAGTAAGCTCGATGGCCCATCGGAGCAGTCGACCGGACAGGTCTGGTTTGTGAAGAACCTGTCTTAGCGATGCATTTGATAAGACTACGATGGTGTGCGATGAAAAGTAAGCCTTTAATTTGCGGGCAGCTATAACAACACAATAAGCCAACTTTTCTATATTAAAATAACGACTTTCAACGGGCTTAGAGCTTTGGAAACATAAAAAAGCGGCTTCGCGAGCCTTCCTCCTCTTTTACAAGTCTTTGCGCTACGCCCTATCTGAGGCTGCCAAATACAAAAACAAAATATCCCCGAGCCTCGGGCTGGTTAACAACGGCGGTCTTGACAAGTATTCTTTGAGGTCTTTAAATGCCTGGGAGCATTCCGCCGTCCAAAAGAAGGTACCAGCCCCTTTCAGAATTTTGAAGAAAGGCAGACTTCTTTCTGCGGATTTCGAGACAAACCTACCCAGAGCTGTGATTCTGCCGTTAAGCCGCTGTACTTCTTTAATATTGGTGGGCTCGCTCATGTTGACCAGGGCCTCGATTTTCTCGGGATTTGCCTCGATCCCCCTTTGACTTACCATAAAGCCCAGAAATTTTCCTGCCTGGACCCCAAAAGTACATTTCGTAGGGTTTAGTTTCATTGAGTGGCCCCTTACATTGGCGAAGGTTTCGCGAAGGTCCACCAGGTGACCCTGGCGACTTGACTTTACGACCATATCATCAATGTAGGCTTCCATGTTTCCGCTTATTTGTGTGTTGAAAACTTCGGTTTACCATTCTACGATACGTCGAACTGCGTTCTTTAGGCCGAAAAGGCATCATCTCATAGTAATAGAGTCCACTGCGCCCTCGAAGGCCGTCATTTCCTGTCTTCATCTCGCCATTTTGACTTGGTGATAACCGGAATATGCGTCCCGTAAAACTTCGGTGTTTGAATCCGGCGATCCGTCGACCATTTTGTCAATCCGGGCGCCGCGATAAGTGGTCTTTGGGGCAAGCTTTGTTCAAGTCTCAGCGAAGTCGACACACATCCGCCACTTGCCGTTGTGTTTCTTTACCATCACTACGCTTGCCGACCATGTGGGATATTGGAGCTCCTTGATAATGCCTGCCGCTAGAAGTTTTTGACTTCGCTTTTTATTGCGATCTCTTTTTTCCAGAGAAAGCGGCGTGCTCTTTCTTTGTATTAGTCTGAAGTTGGGGTCGGCATTTAGATAGTGCAAAGCGACCTCGACCCAACGCCTCATATCTGTTACTTCCCATGCAAAGCGCGCAAGTTGGCTTTTAAAGCCCGATCAATTCTTCCTCTCTTCCTCGGTGGTCCTCGATCCTATTTTTATCTTTTGATCGGGATATTTGTCGTTTATTATAACCTCGATCAACTCGTCCTCGGCAAAGAAGTCGGGCTCGTCCCGAACTTGCAATGTTTCCACCTCTACTTGCGCTTTCTCCGGGATTTCTTTCATCATAGCAATCGATCCGTAGCCGTGTTAAAACCATCCATCGGGTCGCTTAGAATCGACCTGCTTTTGGTCATATAGTCGAGGAAAGCTCCAGTCGGTGATGGCGACCCCAACTTCTTCCCCTACGTGAAATTTGACCCGTTGGTGGGGAACGGACGCCACCATTTGAAATTTTTTCATGGCCGGGATCCCCAAGATAATGTTGTAGTATGAGGAAGATCAATAACTAAAAATGTGATTATCTCAATTCTGCATGGCTCATAGTCGCCCAAAGTGACGTTGAGGTCGACCGTTCCCTTGACCCGCACGGTGTCGTTGGTAAAGCCCTCGAGCACCCCGAGGTAAGGTTTCAACTTAGCTTCTCCAAATCCGATCTGTTTCAAACAGTCGAAATAGATGACGTCGCGACCAGCCCCTGTGTCGATCATCACTCTGCTGACTCCATGTTTGTCGTTTATTCCGATTTTGAGAACAAGGGGTACCTCCATGGGGCCCTCGCTTGTGGCCAATTCGCTTTTAGTGAACATGATTCCCTTCTCGTTTTCCCCCAATACCACCTGCTTTTCAAAGCCGCGCATTGATCTGGTGTATCTTAGATTTCACCGATCATTCTTTGAGGATATCCCCATGGATAACTTGGACCTCTTTCGATGACGCGGGGGCGACCTTGACCGGTACCAGTATTCCCATCTCGCTTATACTTAGTCGGTCCTCGCGGATTAACCTTTCTATTTCTCGCCTTAACGTGAAACATTCATCCGTGATGTGACCATGATCCTTGTGATAGTCACAAGATTACTTGGACTTGTCGCGACCGCCGGGATCGCCTCATAGGTTTGGGCTTGTCAAAGTGCTCATGGATTTCAACAATATTTGAGATGCTTTGGTGTTGAGCGGGGTAAAATTGTCCTCGCCGAATTTATAAGGCTTTTTACCTCACGCTCGTGATTAGCCTCTCGCCTTTTTTCCTTCTTTTTCTCCTCGGTCGCGCCTCTTTTTGTGAAGGTCGCTCTGCTTTTGGCTTTGCCCTCGCCTAAGGACGGCGCTCACGACTCCCATCATTCGAGCCCTTTCCAACAATTCCACGAGACCCGCTTTAGGGGCCGTGGGTTGAACTCGATTTTCATTGGACCATGGCGATCCTCGTGAGGAAACATGTGACAACCGCATCATCCGAATGTTTCTTGTTTGATCGTATATTACGATGAAACGTTCGTAATACTCTTTTCCGGATTCATGTCCTCCCATGCGAACTTCAGATAGGTCCTCTATAGTTTTCTTTGGCCTACTCGCCGATTCAAATTCTCTCGACGAATTTTTCGGAGAGATCCTCCCACTTTTTTTATCGAGCCACGGGAAGTCCACGTATCAAGAGGCGGCCTATCTCGCATGCTTCCGACTAAGGCGATGCACCAGCGGATTTATTTTGGGTCGCCAGGTGATGCGACCTTGGAAAGCGTGAGCCACTCGTTTGGGCAAGAATTTCCATTGTAGTAATTATAGCCGGGTAGCTAACCTTTTTCGTGGTGGCGGGCAATGTTTCGTAATTCTCTTGGCGAGTACGCAATTCCGAGATCAGGCGCCCTCTCGGCCGGCCTCGACTTTTTCAATTCGGGCGAGCTCATTTTTCATTATTTCCATTTGCTCTGCCAAGACGGGTCAAATCGGGCGCAATAAAGGCTCGTGTATTCGTCTTTTCCGGCTGCGCTCGACTCCCAACAGATCTTGCGACTCCTCCCGACGAGCTCTTTTCTCACGTATGATTATGCGGGCGTCCGGTGGGTCCCTATCTTGGGGGAAATCTCTCTCGGGAAGGTTGAGACGACTTGGGGCCGAGGCCTTGTCCTTCTCACCTAACCTTTTGAAGGCCGAACCTTTTTTGTGTGACTTTTCCTCTCGATGATCGCGATCTGGGAGAACCGAGGTCTGCACAACGTCTTTCCTAGGTCCTTTGCGACCTGATGAACGCACGCTTTCCTCTATCTCGATCCCGCGAGTCTGGCTTTGCCGACCTCTATTCACAGCCGCAGGAGCGATTTCATTTCTAGGAGGATTTGGGGGTCGTACAGACATTGGAGTTTGGCCCTTAGCCACTAGACGGGAATTAGCTAGGTACATAGTTTCCGCATACCTCGCGTATTCCCTTATTTCCACAACCTCCGGATCCTCCTGGAGATCTGGCTCTGCCCTGGGAGTTGACCTCTGGCTTTGCTGCGATCGAGATGATCCTCTGATTTTCCTATCCAAAGCTGCTACGACCTCTCTTGACTTAGCCTTCTGATTTATCAAATTTCGGGCATCGCTAGGGGCCAAAACTCCCCTTTGTGATCCTTCCCCACCCGCTTGCGTAATCTCTTGTGTTTCTATCGCGACGTCAGCTTGTATATGTGTTTGTACAACGCCTCTCGCAGGAGTTTGGGGGTCCAGTTGTCCTTTGCTTCCCGCCATAGGTTGACTATTTGTGATTAGATTTCGCCTTGGGTCGGACTTCCTGGCAACCTGATGTGATCTTTAGATGATGGAGTCGGTCAGATGGACCGCCGTTTTCGGATTGTATGTAGTTTTTATGAACTGATGAAGCTTTTTGTTCCCGGTAACGGAGCCAACTGAAGATGTTTAAATCGTCACGGGTGTCCTTGCGGTGTATAGACGGTGGATATCTGGCTGTATTTAAGGTGGTGTTACTCCGGCGGGTGGTGGTATGGAGGAACGAGAGTGGACAGAGCCTTGGCTTGCAAGTATAGTGTGTATTTCATATATTTCATCCTCTTTTAGTTTACAATGACCACCCCTTTTATAGAGGTGGGTAACTTAGGGAATAAGTAATCTATTAGATATTTTACTAATAGCTAGGTTTAACTTAGATACTAAGCAAGACGAAATATCTAAGATACAAGTGGGGAAAAGATCTGGATCAATCGGCGGCCATCTCTCTGAGGTCGCAAGGAGCAAGCCTTCTCCGGCCTCACCCCCCTGGCGACCCTTCTTGACCTGCCTGGATGAGATTCACAGGATCTGTTGCACTTGCCTGGGACCGCAAATGCCTTGGTCGCGGCGAGGTGAGACACAGTGGCCGCCCCTTTTGCGATCTCTCTTGTCATGCCGGAGGGTGGCCGCAGTGGGTTGTCTCTTACTGTTGAGGTGGTGGAATTATTTATACCCATCAAGTACGTTGATGAGTATGAATCGGTAGTCACTTCGACCGAGTAATTTCGGATTTGTTTCCTTAACGAGGTTTTTCTGTGAAAACGGAGCGTCTCACAGCACTTAATCATGTTAGTTTAATCAGTTTTCTAAAGGGAGAATTAGTTAACCTCACATAGGATGTTGAAGGAGAGTTGTTCAGATTTTAGCATCAGAACTAGGAGCACGCACCCGTGAGATTGAATGTGAGAGTTCATTTGTTATAATGCACACTTCCAGTTTTGTCTATCCGTGGGGTTGAAATTAACTATTTTGATCATGGTTCGGCTATGTCTTTTAATCTTGTTAGTTAAACTTTACTTTTTGAATTAGTATAATAATCTCCACCACAACTTTGATCGCCTAGACTAAGAACCACATTCGCTTTGGTACTCACAACCACATTTCTCTTGGGGCGACCTCGTACTCACAGTAGCTATTCTAACAATCGACCGGTACTCTGCCGCTTAGAGAGTTGGTTTACCCACGCTATGAGCTTTTATAAATTGTATTTTTGAAGGGTAAATTTTAGCTCATCAAAATTGGCGCCGCTGCCGGGACCAATATTTTAGTGGGTGTATTTTTCTCTCATCAAAATTGGCGCCGTTGCCGGGAAATGTGTGATATTGTTGTGATATCTTGTAAGTGAACCGAAGGCTTGGGCCTAGGTTTTTATTTTCTTGTTTTATTTAGATGTCGACAAAGAGCTATGGATGCTTTGAAGTGATATTGTCCTGAACTCGGTTTGAATACGACTTTGGTACTTAGCCTCTTCTGAGGGTGATATCTTGTAAGTCCGGCTAAAATCTGGGATTAGGGCCTTCGGCAACCATAACTTTTGAGGGTCTAAATATCGTGTGTTTACTGAAAAAAACGAAAAAAAAAAAAGAAAATTTTATTGTTTTATTGTTGTTTTCTCGAGATCTTGCATTGAGCTTAAATGGATGGATTTTTCAATCAAAACTACTCAATTTGAACAACAATACCCCTACCAACCTTATCAACAACGGTTAGGTATCCGAGCCTCAATATCAACAAAGAGAATAACCAAGGTTCATGGAATTATCGCGCCCTAGTGCATACCAGGACCGTAATTATGGTTATTCGAGTTATGAGCCACAACATTACGAGGTTACCCGAACCCTAATGCTTATCAGATTACAGTGTTCATACTCAAAAGACGTTGATAGCTTTAACCATATTCACCATCCGATCGATTGTGCGGAATGGCAAGAGGACTACTACTCACCTCCGATGAATCAAAGTCAATATGATCGCATGCGCCCCATGCCACAAGAAGAATTCACCGGCAGCTTAAATATCTTGGAAGAGCGATCGTTGGACATGCAGAGTTCAAGGTAAATCACGACTCATTTATAAGAAATCTTCAAGACAAGGTGGGGCAATTGATTGAATTAGTGAGGTATGTGAAAGAGGCGAGACAAGTGCAATAGAGGTGGTTAGGGATGAAAATGTTATCACCGAAAAAAGTTCAGATGAGAATGAGGTTGATAATTCAGTTCGCGAAGAAAAAGTGCAAGATTTGGAGATGACAGAGTTAGAGGAGCGAGAGATTGATTGGCCATCTTTAGTAAAGCCACTGGGAGAGTTGGTAATATTTGATATGACAGTCCCGGATTATTACATTCGTCCACTCTGTGAGGATGAATTTTCTGCGGTCCAATTTGTATACTCCCTGATGGATGAGCTTTATGGTGATTTTCAAAAGAAGATGGTTCGACAGTGATAAAAGAAGATTCTCTGGCTGGGAGGAGATAACATCGAGGCCAAACGAGGTAATGCTTCTAGACAATTTAATTTTGATGGTTCTCGCCTTGTTAATTTTTCTTAAGCTATTGATCTTCTTAAGTTCGGATTTTGGTTGATTGAGTCTGTATAGAGTCACCCTGTCGAGCAAACGACGTTAAACAAAAGCGCTACCGGGAGGCAGCCCGTTAAATAATAATAATTTGGATAAGCCTAGTCTGAATGAAATGTAGAATCTATATGAAAGATAAACACAAAGCACAACCAAGTCTCAGGTGAATGTTTGAATGTCATTAAAAGAGAGAACGATTAGGTGGTTATCCGAAAATCTCTAGGTAGAATACAGAAAAAAAATTCAAATGCATCATTTCTTGGACTTAGGTTGTAGAACCCTTGAGGATCTGGGTATAAAAGACTCACTACATTTCATTTTATGATCTAGTCTGTTTCAAATTTCTAGTAGTTGTAGTATAGTGGTGAGTATTCCCACCTTAATAAAACTGTGTGTAATAAAAATGAAACTAGGAATACCTGACTTGACTACGATATATGCTCATGTGATACTCTATTTGCCTATCAAATTTTCTCGACGTGATGTACCATTATCTTATTATTCCCATATCCCTATTGCATACTTTTGCACGAGGACCATGTCCCGTGTTTGCTTCGTGTTTGCTTTGTTTTGGTTTTGATATAGGGATTCGGATCGTGCTTTCTCATGGCTGTTACGGGATTCGGTAGCACTTTTCTGCCAGGTTTATAAGTTAAGTCTTCCTCTCTATCTCATTCACTATGCTTTAAGGATAATGCAAGTTTGTAAGTGGGGGGTAGAGTCGAGGTTAGTCTAGTAATGGCATTAAGTGTTTATTTTGTATCAGAAAATCCCATAGTTTTTAATCTTTCGAGCATTAATGAGTTGATTAAAATAATCTGTATAAGGTATATATTTCATGAATTTAAAGATGTAATGATCAATTTAGATATGTATAACTAATTTGAACCGTAAGTGCATTTTAACCCCAAATTTATTTGTGTAACATGAATTCCTTCACATAAGTCTTTGAGATTGAAGCGAAAATTTTAAACTATACCCATTCAGTATCCTAGTGGTTTATCCTAGAAATAGCAGTAACTTAGTACCTAACTTCTGAACATGTACTGTGAATATCTGAAGGTTTGAATGTGATAGAAAGAATGTCAAAATAAGATAAACTATATATATGTCGGTTGTAGCTACCAATGATTTGAGTGCGGTAGGCATTATCACGAAACGTCCTATACCACTATGAGGTTTAAAAGCTCCCGATCGCTGATGATAGTAGTCCAAATAGGGTGTTATCACGAAACATCCTATTGCTGGGAATGAGGGCATATGCTACACATTAAAAAAAAAAAAAAAGAAGTTATCTTCTGACTATCCCCAGTATAAACTAAATGATATGCATTAGGGATTATCCTAATAAGTACACGGGAGGACTTTGTGTGGAACTGTTACTGCTTATGCCTAGGAAAGTCATTAGGACTGTCTGAATGGATATTTGTTCGTTTGCTTGAATTATTCAAGAGAGGATAGTGGAAATTGAAAAGGCTTGTCACACACTCACTATGTTATACATTTATATATTGCGGTTAACGTGTAGTTATGATTCGATTAGTTGCATCATCTGATTGTCCTTTATATCTTATATCTTCATGAATTTTTCCTCATTCATTTTATTTTATCGCTTGTTTTGTTCGAGGACGACCAAAAGCTAAGTGGGGGGTTGTGATGACGGAAAAATTCACTGTTATTTTGATAACAATTTACCCCATTTCTGATATCATTTTGAGTATTTTTATATCGTTTCGAGTCTTTAATTCCTTAGTTTCATAAAAATATATAAGTAGTAACTATTATGTAAACTATCGTGTTTTTATAAGTTTTATAAGTTTTGTACCGTTTAGTAACCGGTGTGTGTGTCAGATTTACGTTTGGTATTTTGGTGGTTCATTGCGAGGATTATAAGTTTACCAAAATTCCACGTAACGACACGCTTTGAGCTCTAAAAGAGGTGTTTAGAGGTTAGAAGAAGGTGCCACAAGTTTACGAGTTCAACGGAGCAAATTTTCCTAAGTACTTAAATCGTTACATGTTTTCGACGGAGATTTGACCCAGCTTAGAGGCATTTTCAGGGGAGGACTTCTTCATGAAAGTTATAGATTTTCAAATAATCTTTCCAACGCATTTTGAATCAAGTCAATCGGACTTCTACAACTCAAATGGTGGTCAAGTGGCTAATCGATTCGTATCAGTGAAAATCCCGAAAACGACACGTAATGGGAATGGCCCATCAAAAAGGCGTTTTCTGAAGAAGTGTCCTTCATGAAAGTTGTAGAGTTTTCCGAGAGCTTTCTAATGACGTTTAAATCATGATTTATGGAGGTCTACAACTCAAGTTATGACTATTTTATCGATAAGCGCCGCTATAGAAACACCGGGAAAAGTGAAGATATTCTCCCAACTTGATTATATTCTCCCATGTGGTGCATGTGAGGACATGTGAGGACTCATCATTAACCCACTATCTTCTAAATGATATCCCACGCATGTGCTCTTATATATATATATATATATATATATATATATATATATATATATATATATATATATATATATATATATATATCTCTCTCTCTATATATACTCCCCCATTTCCATTCCTTCTTCCTTGCCCCTCTTCTTCCCCATCCTCCTTCATCTTTTCCTTTCTTTTAATTTATGTTTTGGGGCCTAAATTAGATATATATATAGTTATAATGTCGGTGTAATAACTAACTTAGTTATCGCTTTTAATATAATTTCGTTTCCGTTTTCTTCTATTGCTTTCTTTCATTTTTATGCAATTAGTATAAATAAATATATATATATATATATATATATATATATATATATATATATATATATATATATATATATATATTATATTATATATATCTATATCTATATATATCTTTATATATATATATATATATCTATATAGCTGTAGCTATTTTATTTCCGTTTTGTTTTCTTTCGTTTTGTTTCTTTTCTTTCTTGTTATATATATATATATATATCTATATATACGCATATATATCTATATACTAGTATTTATATATATATGTATGTATTTAGATATATATTTATATTTCGTTGTTTTCTCCGTTGTTATGAATAGCTAAAGTAGTCACATAGCTGAATTATGTAAAATTTGGTGAAATCAACCCTTGGAAAATGAAATAGGGAGTGTGTAGTGTTTTTTTATTGTTATATCTCACATATTTCACGTCTTAGAACTTGTTATAACGGATTTGGGCTAGATTGACAACCTAGGTCAAAAATCACACACATCACTCTTGAGAGTTGTTCAAAGAGAGTGGTGTGGGAAAAAGGGTTCTAAGATCGGGAGGTAAAACATACCGGGTTTTAGGTCGTGAATTCAGGCCCGCGCTCATCGAAGTATTATTATCAACGTAATAACTTGAATGTGGTAGTTTAGATTAGTGTAATTTAGTGTTAGACCCCGGGGTTGAACTATGAAGTGCCGGGTGGTTCTTGAGCCAACGATGACAAGTTGTTTCATGGAGTCGTTCGGGCAGACCATGGATTAGGTAAAGCTTCGGTTTACTGCTTTGACACATTCTCGTTAAGATGTTCGGTGTAGTACGTTGATGAGTATGAATCGGTAGTCACTTCGACCGAGTAATTTCGGACTTGTTTCCTTAACGAGGTTTTTCTGTGAAAACGGAGCGTCTCACAGCACTTAATCACGTTAGTTTAATCGGTTTTCTAAAGGGAGAATTAGTTAACCTCACATAGGATGTTGAAGGAGAGTTGTTCAGATTTTAGCATCAGAACTAGGAGCACGCACCCGTGAGATTGAATGTGAGAGTTCATTTGTTATAATGCACACTTCCAGTTTTGTCTATCCGTGGGGTTGAAATTAACTATTTAGATCATGGTTCGGCTATGTCTTTTAATCTTGTTAGTTAAACTTTACTTTTTGAATTAGTATAATAATCTCCACCACAACTTTGATCGCCTAGACTAAGAACCACGTTCGCTTTGGTACTCACAACTACATTTCTCTTGGGACGACCTCGTACTCCTGTAGCTATTCTAACAATCGACCTGGTACTCTGCCAGTTAGAGAGTTGGTTTACCCACAGTTGCGAGCTTTTATAAATTTTATTTTTGAAGGGGTAAATTTTAGCTCATCAAAAATTGGCGCCGTTGCCGGGGACCAATATTTTAGTGGGTGTATTTTTCTCTCATCAATGACCAAACGTCAGAATAAATAACTTCCAATGGTTGAGAAGTAGACAGTGTAGAATCCGAAAAAGGGAGCCTGTGGCTCTTATTACACAAACAAGAATCACAAGAAGAATGGGAAAGCGTAGATAATTCTAAAAAATTATTGTTTGCAAGATGTTGAATAATGGGAAAAGCAGGATGGCCGCAGCGGAGATGCCAAGTGGCAGCAGAAGCTTTGGAAGCAGAGAAGGCAAAGAGAGCTTTGGAGGACCACACATAGGCTCCATCACTGACTTGTCCTTGGTGGAGGCATTTGCCAGTCTTCAAGTCCTTCACCAAAAACGAATCAGATAAGAATTCAATAGACATAGAATTATCTTGGCAAAATTTATGGACAGATAATAAGTTACGAGAAAGAGAAGGTACACAAAGCACATGATTTAATTTGAAAGAAGAAAGAGAGGTAGAGCCAATGTGTGTGATAGCCAAAGAACTACCATCACCAATGACTATACGATCCATACCTTGGTAGGGGAGTGAAGAGAAAGTAAATTGAGTTCATGTGTCATATGATGAGAGGCACCACTATCAAGCATCCAAGTAGCGAAGGATCGAGTCTACCAGCAGAGTGAGCCGGAAGGAGAGCAGATTTGGGCAACATGGGCATGGGGCGGCTGAGGGGGCCGAGGGGTTCCTTGGTTGCGAGGTGGACGTGGAAGATTATTGTATAGAGGATAAGCGGTGCAACGAGTGGCAACATGACCCTGGAGACCACAAAGTTGGCAGAAGCCTTGATAGCCTTTGGAGGGACGGGCAGAGGTACTTTTGGATGAGTGATTGGGGGAAGGACCGGACTGTTGGGGTCTCGGGTAGGGGGAGGGAGCTTATGCGGCAGGATAGGGGCAGGATAGACGGACTTTGTAAACGTGACGCTTCATGCATTAGCAATTTTTCATGTAACAATGGCATGGAGATAGTGTCATCACGAGTCTGTATGGCACTCACAAGATCCTTATATTCACTACCAAGATTTTTTAAGATTATTTCAACTAAGTCATCATCAGGTACTTTAGCATCTAGAGACGCAAGGTCATCCGCAACAGTTTTAACGGCAGTGAAGTATTGAGAAATTGACATTGTACCTTTTGTAATGGAATTTAAACGCAGTCTGAGATGTCGAATACGACCCTTACTCTGTTTCCCATATGTGTCGAGTAGAGTGTCCCAAGCTTGTTTCGAATTTGTCGTGTGCTGAATCGTAGCGATAAATTCTTTATCAACCGAACCCAAAATTAAATTGTGGATTAAGGCATCTTGTTGTATCGAATGCAAGTGAGCCGCATTGATCATAACCTCGCCAGCCGCAGATGGAACTGTTGGTGGCGGCATGGGTGTAGCACCGGTCACATAACCGAGAGACCGTGACTGTGAGTAAAGTGGTCAATTGAAGCTTCCAAGCGTGAAATTTTGCCATCGAGTTTTGTAGGAGCATTGACAAAGAGGATTAAGCGAGATAACCGTGGTGGGGGCGCGAGGCTGCGGCCAAAGCGGCGAGCCACGATAGCGGCGCCACGATAGTCTGCAGAGTTGGCCGACCGAGAGAGGGTGGCGGAGGGGGTTGCCATAGCCGCTGTATAGGTGGCGGCAGAGAAAAGGGAAAAAAAAAAATTTGGCGGAGTAGAGGAGAGGAAATTTTTTTTTTTTAGGGACCAAAAATCTCTGATACCATGATAGATAATATTGAATAACAAACTAATTGTCATTAGGAGCCAATGTGTGTACAATAGGTTTATATAGAGAGCCAACAAGGCTATAATCGGAAATACAGAATAATGTAAATAATATAATATAATCTAAGACTTTGCTTCGAATTTAATAAGATTAATGTCGAAAAGAAGGGAGGAAAAATCTATGGTAATAATTGCTAGAATTAGTTTTAGTAATTATTAAATTACTTGAATTTTTTTCGGGCCGCTTTACGGGTTTACCAATTCTACAAAATTTTCTGTGTTAAAACAATATTGGTGATGATGCTGGTGTTTTTGTTGAATTGTAAAACCGGTGAGATTATGGATTGGCTTACACCAATCTACATCCGCTTTGTCCGAGTTTTTTGAGCGTTCTGAATCCTTGGTATTTCAACCAATCAGGTTTGATAAGCACATTTTAAATATTAAAAAAAAAGTAAAGTAAAATAAAATTAGAATGTGACTTGTATGGGTTTCGTAACAGAAAATTATCCCTGCGAGCAGTGATTGCATTACATATTGTTAAGTTTGCTTACGGGCTAGTGAACCATTCCTGATACACGTTGGTTCCCGCAAACAACAATTCTTTTTATCTGATATGCTATTGTATGCTTATCTAGTTACAATGGGGTATACTAAAATTCTAATTTATGTTGTGGTATATATCAGAGATGGAAAAATTGTTGATCTTCTGTTCGCTCAACAGATCGAAATGATAGAAATCATCGAGGTGAATCCAAATGTAACGGTGTCAGTTGTGACACTCGTGTACATATAGAAAAAGTAATCTTACCCATGGCGTCCAGCTCGACCCGAGCCGCCTCTCAGGTTTTCTTTGAGAGCTTCATCTGTATTATCCTCCCCACGTACTTTGAACGCATTGCCCGCAATAGTTTTGAAAGCAATGTGATGATACAAATAATATCGCCACCACATAGTCCCGGAAATAGCCTCCTCAGTTATAGGGATCCGCGGGGACACCAACGGCGACGCCAAGAGTCACTCTGTCAAGATCGCTGACGCCGCGACCTTGTAATAACGGCCCTCAAAGGGCCGCACAAGACTTGAGAGGAAACAAGGAGCTAACGAAGGATAGACAGGGCTGGCCGCCTATGCGACCACAAGGGGTCGCCGCCATGATATTTTGTCCACTTGTAACATAGATATTTTAATGCTTACTTAGTAGGTAAGGTTAATGACTAAGCAGCTTAGCACCGCCTGTCATTAACTTAGCCACTAAGTAAATCCTCCTATAAAAGGAAGTCTTGTGTAACTAAATAGGACATCTTCTTCTCATAATAAAAGAACAAGCCTAAGCTCTGCAAAAATACTCCCCCTCTTCGTGTCGCTTTCCTATAAACTCCGGACGACCTCCATTGAAACAACCAACTAATAAGCCAGATATCCACCAACACTCCACCGCTGCGCAACCGTGATGATTTCTGCATCATCAGTTGGCTCCGTTACCGGGAAAGCGATTGTGTAAAAAATCACCTGGAACTCCTATCAAGGAGGAGGTAATCTTACAAAGAAAGTCCTCAAACTGCTTTATTTCTTCCCCTTACCAAAGAAATCGCTCAAAAAGGTGACCTTTTCCACATCAAAAACCCACGCCCAGAAACGCCCCTTTTGATAAAATCATTCTCTTGGGGCTAACACGCACAAATTACCTTTCTTACCGCTACTTCCCTTAAAAAGCCACCCCACAGAGATGGCCGGAAGTAAAGGACACCTAACACCCCAAACCCCTGCAAAAGGTACTATGCTACATCAAGCTCGTGGGAAGGCGCGGGAGAACGCTAGACAATCTCCTGCAGAAGGAGAAGGATCCTGAGAGGGGTCTAGCACCTAGCGACGCTTTCGAAATGTCATTAATCAAAAAACCAAGTCGAAAGAGGTTGTTGTTGCCCTGGATGGAACTCGCAGAGAGAGTCACAAAGAAAGCCAAAGATCAATCCCGAAAAATACAACCGGCTTTCGGGAGGACCCGGAGATCGCCGAAATGAGGGAATACGCGAGGTCTGCTGAAACTATGTATCTCACCAATTCCGCTTTGGTGGCTAAGGGCCAGCCCCTATGACGATTCGACCCCAAAATCCTCCCGAAGCGAAATCCTCTTGCGGTCGCGCACTGGGGCGCGCCAGAGCCAAATTCAGCAGAGATCGACGTAGAGGAGAGTGTACACTCTTCAGGTCGCAATGGACCGAGGAAAGAAATTCCACGAACCTCGGCCCCCCAAGATCGCGACCATCAAAATGGAAAGAGGATCGACAAAGGGTCCGCGTTTAATAGGTTGGGTGAGAAGGACAAAGCCTCGGCCCAAGTCGCTCTCGGCCTTCCCTAGGAAGAGATGCCCATCCATCGGGATAGACACGCACAAGATGCACGCATAATTATCAGGGAAAAGAGGGCCCGCCAAGAGGGATCACGAGATCATAGGGAATCAGAGCGCAGAGCGGAGCGTGCTGATACGCAGCACAGTCGCGACCCAGAATCGACCCTATTTTGGCGGAACAGATGGAGGTAATGAGAAAAGAGCTTGCAGAATTAAAAAAGTCGAGGCCCGTCGAGAAAGTCGCCCCAATTTCGGGATCGGCGTACTCGCTAAAGGATTACGAAACATTGCCTCCCAAAGAGAGAAAAAGGTTAGTTATCCCGCCACAACTATTACAATGGAAATTCATGCCCAAACGACCGCTCACCGCGTTCGAGGGTCGCATCACCCTTGCTACACAAAATAAGTCCGCTGGTGCATCGCATTGGTTGGCGAAGATGCGAGATAGGGCTGCGTCCTGGATACGCGGGCTTCTCGCGGCTCGATTGAAAGTTGGGAGGATTTGTCGGAAAAGTTTGTCGAGAGTTTGAATCGGCAAGCGTGCCAAAGAAAACCATTGAGGACCTATATGAGGTTCGTATGGGAGGGCATGAATCCGGAAAAGAGTCGCTCGAATATATGATCAAACAAGGAACATTCCAGACGATGCGATCATATAACGTGTTTCCTCACCGGAATCGCCAAAGGCCCGATGAAAACTGAATTCAATCTGCGGCCCCCCAAAGCGGGTCTCAGGGAGATGTTAGAAAGGGCCAGAATGATGGGGGTCAGCGAGGCGCCATCTGCGGGGAAAGCAAAGCCTAAGGCGAGCCACGTTCGCGAAGGAGGATCGCGTAGATGACCGTAAAAGGAAAAGGGACGAGATACTAATCGCGATCGTGAGGTAAAGCCGTACAAATTTAGCGAGGATAATTTTACCCGCTCAACACCAAAGCATCCCAAATCTTGCTTTGAAATTCGTGAACATTTCGACAAACCCAAGCTATGATGAGGCGATCCTGATAGCGCGATAAATCCAAATCTGCGACTATCACAAGGACCATGGCCACATCACCGATGAATGCTTCACCCTGGGCGCGAGATAGAAAGGCTGATCCGTGAGGACCAGCCAATAAATATAAACGCGAGGGAACAACACTCCCGTCGGGGGCGCCAACCTCGCGTCTATCGAGAGAGAGTTCAGTCATCCACGGGAATATTCCCAAAGCAACCATCAATCGAAATCTCGGATAAATCAAATCAATACCCGCGGCAAAAGCGAGATAGTGTTGGGAGAGAATGAGAAGGAATCATATTCACGGCAGCGGCGACAACGATCGGTGGCCTCTATGGAGATACCCCTCATTCTAAAGGTGGGGTGAACGACAAGCACGGCGTCAACCGAGTAATGGTCGACCACAGGGCCGGCCGCGACGTCATCTATTTCGGATCGCTTAAAACAGATCGGATTCGGGGAGGCCAAGTTAAAACCCTACCTTGGGGTCCTCGAAGGTTTTACCAACGACACAGTACGGGTCAAAGGCACGATCGACCTCAATATCACTTTGGGCGACTATGAGCCCTGTCGAACGGAGATAATAACTTTCTTGGTAATCGACCTGCCCTCTTACTACAACATGATTTTGGGAATCCCAGCTATGAAGAAGTTCCAAATGGTGGTATCGGTTCCCCACCAAAGGGTCAAATTTCATATAGGAAATGAAATCGGGGTCGCCACCAGTCGGCCCGGATTTTTTCTCGAATACATGACCAAAAACAGGGTCGACTCTGGCGACCCGAATGGAGGGATTCAATTTGACCACGATCGGATCATTGCGATAAAAGATGTCCCGGAGGGAACAATAGAGGTCGAAAACGTTGCAAATCCGAGGCGAGCCCGATTTCACCTGCTTGCCGAGGACGAGTGGTCGAGGTTATCATAAATGACAAACACCCAAGTCGGATGGTAAAGATAGGGTCTCAAACGACCCGTAAAGATAGATGGAGGAACGATCGAGCTTACGAAAGCAAACTTGGGCGCGTTCGCCGGGAGGTAATCGATATGAGAGGTGTGGAATCGGAGGTCGCCTTGCATAACCCGAGGTCGATCCCAACTTCAGGCCAATACAACAAAGGCGCGTCAATTCTCTACTGAGAAAAGAGGTCGCAATAAAAATTGAGGTCGAGAAACTTTTAGCAAGTGGCATAATTAAAGAGCTTCAATATCCCACCTGGTGGCAAATGTAGTAATGGTGAAAAACACAACGGCAAGTGGCGGATGTGCGTCGACTTCACCGATCTAAACAAAGCTTGCCCCAAGGACCCCTACGCGCTCCCTCGAATCGATAAAATGGTGGATGGGATCGCGGGTTTTGAAACCTTAAGCTTTCGGGCGCTTACTCCGGCTACCACCAGTCAAAATGGCCGATGAAGATAAGGAGCCGACGGCGCCGGGGGGCGCCGGCGGGCTATATTACTATGAGATGATGCCGTTTGGCCTAAAGAACGCAGGCTCAACCTATCAGAGAATGGTAAACAGAGTTTTTAGCACGCAGATAGGCAAGAACATGGAGGCCTACATTGATGACATGGTCGTGAAATCAAGTCGCCAGGATCACCTGGAGGACCTTCGTGAAACCTTTGCAAACGTGAAGAATCACTCGATGAAACTAAACCCCGCCAAATGTACCTTTGGGGTCCAGGCCGGAAAATTTTTAGGCTTCATGGTAAGCCAAAGGGGGATCGAGGCCAATCCCGAGAAAATCGAAGCACTGATAAATATGAGCGAGCCAACTAGCGTCAAGGAAGTACAAAGACTGAATGGAAGAGTAATAGCCCTGGGAAGGTTTATTTCAAAATCCATGAGAAAAGAGCTTGCCTTTCTTCAAAATCCTGAGGGAATAAAACCTTTTAGTGGATGGAGGAATGCTCGCAGGCTTTCAACGAGCTCAAGGCCTACCTCTCAAGTCCACCATTGCTTACTAGCCCCAGCGGTAGAGATGTTCGCTACTATATCTAGCCGCCTCGAGATAGGGCCGTCGCGCGCGCAAACTTATCAAGGAAGATGGCACCTTGCAGAGGCCTGTTTATTATGTTTCTAGGGCTTTAAGCCCTGTAGAAAGTCGTTATTTTAATATCGAAAAGTTAGCCTACTGCGTTGTCATAGCTGCCCGAAAACTAAGGGCCTACTTTTCATCGCATTCAATTATAGTCTCATCGAGGCGCGCACAGCGCGCAAATCCTTCATAAGCCGGACCTGTCAGGTCGATTGTTGCGTTGGGCCATCGAACTCACCGAATTCGACATCCGCTACGAACCTCGAAAGGCTATTAAGGCGCAGGCGTTGCCCGATTTTATCGTCGAAACAAGTTTCAATGAAGATATTCAAAAACACATCGAGCGGATAAAGCCTAGATAAAATTACCACGCCGACGAGCGGCACGGCCAAGTCACTTTGTTGGCAACTCTACGTTGATGGCGCCGCCAATCTTAAAGGTTGCGGTGCGGGATTATCTTGTTAGAGCCTGGTACCTCGAGAGAAATTGAGATGGCTTTGAGGTTTAACTTCACCGCGTCAAACAACCAGGCGAGTTAGAGGCGGTCATCGCCGGGCTCGAGCTCGCCAGAGCAATGAAAGTCGAAAATGTGCAAGTTTTCTGTGATTCGCAGTTGGTGGTTAATCAAGTGACGGGATCGTTTGGCATCCACTGCGAGATTCTACAAAAGTATATAAATCTCGTCAAGAAACTCGAAAGCGGCTTCAAATATTGCAAGTTCACCAACATCCCTCGAGAAGACAATCACAGGGCTGATTACTTATCTAAACTAACCAGCGAGGACGAAATTAGCAACCCATCGGTCATGATAGAATACCTGGCGGGACCTGCCATCGACAGGGTCGAGGTAATGGACTTACAATCCGCAAATCCTTGTTGGATTGATACCATAAGGGACTATATCAATGCCGGAAAGCTCCCCGATGATCCGAACGAAGCAAAAGCCCTGGTAAGGAGAGCTGCTAGGTACACCCTCTTAAACGACGTCTTATATCGACGATCGTTCTGTAAACCTTTATTAAGATGTGTGCGACCTGAGGAAATTGAGGGAATTCTCACAGAGCTGCATGAGGGATCGTGTGGCGGTCACCCGGCTAGCCGCACCCTCGCACAAAAAATCTTACTGGCCGGATATTATTGGCCTAAAATCGCTGAAGACGCCAAGGCATATGCCAAGACATGCGACGTATGTCAAAAATTTGCGGACATCCCCAGGCTATCCTCAGTCGAGCAAAGCATCGTCGTCGCTGCTTGGCAATTCGACATGTGGGCCATCGACCTCATTGGGCCGTTAAAAAAAGGCCGCTCCGGATGCGAATATGTGGTAGTCGCTGTTGATTATTTCACCAAGTGGATCGAGGCTAAAGCTCTGGTAAAAATCAGCACCAAAGATATAACCTATTTTCTACTCGATCAGGTATGGACCAGATTTGGCGTCCCCAGAGTAATAGTATCGGACCACGGACCCCAATTCAGAGAGGAGTTCGACACATTCTGCGAGGAAAACAACGTCAAGCATTGGCAATCGTCAGTATGCTATCCTCAGGGAAATGGTCAAGCTGAAAACGCAAACAAGCAGGTACTCCACGTGCTAAAGAAGAGCTTGGGCGAGAAGGCAGGTAAATGGCCTGATCACCTCCCCGCGGCCTTATGGGCTCTTAGAACGTCACGGAAAACAACTACAGGGGAGACCCCATTCGCTCTAACCTATGGATCCGAAGCTATGGCACCAGTGGAAGTGGCCCTACCAAGTTTAAGGGTCGCGCATTTTAGCGAGGCAGATAACCCGCTCAAGAGAAAGCTCGACCTCGATCTGACGGAGGAACGGCGAATTGAATCATATGGCCGTCTGCTCAACTGTAAACAGGCCGCCAAGCGTCATCATGACAAACACATTCGAAGTCGTCACTTCACCGTCGGAGATTATGTCTTGCGCAAGAGGCAGGCCACCGGCCACGAGGCCAAGAAAGGAAAATTATCGGAAAACTGGGAGGGCCCCGTAAGGGTCGCACGGGTAGTCAAGAAAGGGACATACATGTTAAGTGATAATCAGGGCCGCGATTACAACCGACCTTGGCATGCAGATAATTTGAAAAAATATTATATGTAAAGCGTACATCGGCTACATGTAATCAGAGCGCGTGAAAGATGAAATCAAAATAAAAGAGCATCTTCATTCATAAAAAGTACAACTGTTTCCAGCAAATCCGCGGCCTACAACACCCTTCGATCTAGCCAAAAACAAGGGGGCCGCATACATCCAAAAAAAAAAAAAAAAAAACTAATGGGTGTACCTAGAGCGATCCAGTGAATGCACTGGCACCCCAGCTAAACTACATAGCCTGGTAATCAGGGAAGCAAAAGGGAGGCGGCGACTACGATCCATGGAAACCGCAAAATTAACCGCTTCGCGATGAATCAGAATCCCCCAATCAATATCAACCTGGTGATCGCGAATAGCGTGCAGAAGGAGAACTTCGGCCTCGCTAACAGCCTCACGGTTCAAGGTTGGAAGAGCGCGGGAGTTGATAAATTTTTTCCACTCACGATTGCTGCGAGACAGATCGGAGGCAGATCCCAATATACGAGGCCGTTCTGAGTTTGGGAAAAGCTCGCGAACCGCCTGACGCAAGCGAGCCTGCTTATTCAACTCATCACCAAGGCCCCAAGCGACCTCGTAATGAGACAGGGGATCGATAGCAGGTATACCCAGGGCACCATTGATAGCTTCCGGAGTAAATGCAACCGCGACGCCACGAAGAGTAATACAGCTAGTAGTCCCTTCCGATCGACCTCGAGGCGATATGGAGTAAAACTCCCTCACCATTGTAAGGTTGGGAAGTATTGGTGAAGGTGGCATGACGAAATCTACCCATCCAGAAAAGCGTACCCGCAGCAATGAGCCATCACCCTCAACCTTGCTCTGATTTAGACCCCTTTCCCTCGCAGGCTCAACCCCTTCAAAATAACGCCAGAAATTCTCTTTAGAAACAGGAGAGGCAGTAAGAAAAAAGGGGGACACGTCACGCAGGGGACGAGCTTTAAACACTCGCACCCCACCATCTCCAGAGGAAAAAGACATGGCTCCAACGCCAAAAGATTTATGCAAAAGGATAAAAGAGGAGTGAAAATGAGGTTGGGCTTGCCCTTCTTTTATAGCAAAGGTTAGGCGAAGGAACGGCCATGATCAATTAAATCCTACGGCCGGTATGACGCGTTTATCTCGAAATTAAACTCAAAGGCGCACTTAATGCATCAGTTATCTGCCCAAGATTCTAGGCTACATTAGCGCACAGTTACTAGCCTCAGCTTTTAGGCCGTCTTGAATGCGCATGCGTTACAAGTGAGCTGTCAAATCGGTTCAGATCCCTGGATACCCGACAGACGCCTTGATCGAGAAAGTTCATCCGGGCTGGTTCAGATCCCAAGTCTCAGGCAAATTACTCCGCCTCAAACTTAGGGGGCCACAAACAGAAATTTTCAAACTTCCAATATACAACTAGTGGTGGTGGTGGAGATGCAATTTCATCTAGACTTCATGAATTTCAAAGGGGGATGGGAAAATTTCAAAAGCACAAGAATTTTTCGATCAACTGTCAGCTCGTCTCCTTTTATTATTTTCGCGAGCTCTACAAACCTCGCCAAAATAAAGGGGGCCGCATATAATACAAAATGGGAATCAAATCAAAGGAACAAAACAAGTGCAGATATATAAAGAAAAGCCAAAAGCGGCCACAATCCAAATCCAACAGGCCAAAACACGCCCACAATGTCGATTACAAAAAGCAAAGATAAACTAAGTTATTACAAATCATCAAATAAGGGCGCCAAATAGTTCGGAAGAAACAAAGTTATTATTACTGAGCCATGAGAAGATAAATTGTTTCAAAGAAAAAGCAAGGCATTCAGACGGAGCCGGGGGGAGTGTCGATGTACTCATCACCAGGTTGATCGTTTGCAGGAGGTTTCTTCAGAATCGCAAAATTGACAGGATTGACTGGAGGAGGATCCCACACCGGGTCACCGCGCTCTATCTGATTAGTCTGGATAGCAACGATGTGATCTGCTGCATAGGGGATATCCGGGTGGAGGGCCAACAGGTCAGGGGATCGCTGGGACATATTGACCCAACGGAGCATCTCCTCAAAGGTAATGCTCTCCCGGCCGTGATAAGCCCAAAGACAGCGAGCAAGGTGATTAAAACCTTGGTCGAAGCTGGCCTCCTGATAATCGCCGAACTCATCAGAAAGCTTATAGGCCTCCAATTTCTTTGGACCCGCCTCCTCGGCTTTCTCTGCAAAGACAAGTTTCTCCTTTTAGTCGGGCGATCTCCCCACGCGCGCAGCCACTAACCCTTCTCGCAGAGTTGCGGGTTTCTTCCTTCAAAGCTTGCACCTTCTTTTGCAGCTCCACATCCAGTTTGGCACTCTCCGCCATAGCTTTTTTCATCTTATCAACCTCAGCAAGCGCCGCCGCACTTTTACTCTCAGAGCTGATCCTGGCTTTTTCCGAGGCCCCAAGGGCCGCCGTAACTTTCTTCAATTCAGCCTTACGCGTCTCAGCGGCCTCGATCGCCTTGTTTATGCGGGTCCCAAGTCAAAAGAAACGGGATTATAAACCCAAAAAAAGCGCCAAAAATGCGAAAAGAAGGAAAAATACAAGATAAACAAAACTTACCATTGATGCAAAGAATCCCAAATTGGCCTGAGAGATTTTTGAGTTCGTCGACTTCATCGCCGGCCTGGGCATCATCCTGAATCACGACGCGAGAAGTGATTCCCCTTCCAATCTCCAGTTGAACCCCGTGCGGCGAGTCCCAGGCTAAGCGACCCAAGGGGATAACGTCAGCAATGGCCTCTCTTATCTGGCTCGCTTTGTTCATATCGATGCTTTGGGTGAAATTGGGGTCTAGCCACACCGCCTCTTTCCCCTTATAACCACGGGGCAGTGTCCCAGCAGGCAGCGGCTCCGTTTCCTCAGGAGCCTCCTCAGCGATAGTATCAGGCCGCACAGAGCCCTTATCAGCAGCCCGCTTCTCCGCGCGATCAGAGCCTTTACCTGTGCCCCCAGCAGCCCTGGTTTTCTCAGTTCGGGATCGTTTCTGGCCTTGCGTCTCCTTCGCGGTCTCCTCAGCTTGCGATCTTTTTTGCCCTACGACCTGGCTTGAGCCCGCACCAGTGGACGTCGCCACGGCCCGGGTAGGATCATGCGTCTCATCAATAACGGTGGCATCCACCGTGCGGGGTACTTTCCCCAGAACTTGTTTCAAGGTCGCCTGTCGGACTTTAGCTTGCTCATCAGCGAGCCTCTGCTTTTGAGCTCGGCGTTCAGTTGCGTCCATACCTGCAAAACGGGTTCGTTAAAAACGGATCCAAAGGGGAAAGGCAACGCATAAAAGAATAAAGCAACTTTTAAAAGGAACGGATAAGTGTGAGAAAATTTACAGTCCGGTCTCTTTTCTGCGTCGCCTCCACACACGGGACACTCAGACGGAAAACACTGGCCTATGTGGCAATCCCCTATCCAGTCAGGATCGCTCTCCTCAGGGGCCACAACTACAAACGGCTCCACATCACCCGGGCCCACGACGCCGGCCCTGCGCCCCAATTGGAGGGCCAAGTCTAGAAAATCAACCCAAGCGATATTCCTCAAAGAAGCCTTGACTCCGTCCGATTGAATAAGTGTCATGAGCCCCTTAACAAAACGCCGCTCCGTAACTAAAGGGTCGTCAATCGACAGGGTAGATTTGACCATGCGCTTCGCGGCCCTAGGAAAAGGCCAGCCAACCTTGGATTCTACCTTGAGGATTCGCTGTTGCCATCTATGAATTTTGTTGGGCAGCAAGAATAACAAGCGAGGCGTCTTGGTCCTCAGAGATATTTGTCCTGGGATGCCCGTCCCACAGAACCCATAGAATTGACCTAGCAAAGTCAGGGAGGGTTCTATCTTCATTGTCCGGCACATCACGATGAATGACATAATCTGAATAATGGACCCAATAGTAAAATCAGAGGGCAGAGCCCCCATCAGCTCGCAAATCCTGGTGAAGAAGGGGTCGAAGGGAGGTCGAAGGCCCGCATAAAAATGGTCAAAATGCAGGATTAAGGTATCATCCGACCGGCGAGCACAGACATAGTCCTCGCGGTCCCCAGGTTTGAATTTGTCGTCCTCCTTCTCATAATCAATCAGAGAAAACCGATATATGCTTGTGTCAACTTTAAAACGGCGACGAATAGACCGGTTGAGATTATCGCTACTGCGAAGCTTGGCCCATTTCTTCTCCAGATCATTCTCATACTCCGCCTGGATCGCAAATTCCCTCAACGCTTCGGGATTGTTAGGCGGGGGTTTCTTAGTCTTAGCAGCGGCCTCTCCTACCGTTGTCTTGGGCTCCTTCTTCTTCTTTGGTTTTTTGGGAAGCTCCCAAATAATCTGGCGGGGTAATGGGGCATTTTCATCCTCACTCGATCCCATCAACTCATGAAGGGCAGCGTCCTCCAGATAGGCCGCATCATGATCAGCGGCGCCACTAGTACTTGGATCAGCAGCCTGCTCTTCCACGGCGGAAATCTCCCTATCGTCTGCCTCGCCAGAGCCTGTCCCTTGGGCCCGCGCCATCTCCTTGCGACTTTTCTTACGCCGCGGGGCGGGGGCAGGGAACAGAGAATCCAAGTCAAAGGGATCGTCGCCGACTCGAACTGCGGCATCCCCGCCTGTTACCTCCTCGAGCAGGTCATCCCCCGCGGACGCCTCAGGGCTATAGCCGACCTCTTCCTCATAAGCATAATCGTAGGCCTCCTGTTCTACGTCGGAGTCGCCTCCTAAGGAATACTCCCCGTCGGACATCCTGCAAAAACAAGAGGAAAAGGTGGAGCTTTCAGACCTGGGATAATAAGAATTAAGCCAGGAAGGTAATCGCACCCATCTCGACGCCCTCCCCTCCGTTTTTACAGGAGAAATGGAAAGCAAAATTGCCAGAAAGGGAAACGCAAATTCAAAAGCAAACATGGCAAGGATTGGGATCCCTGGATCGAAACACCCAACTTTTCCCCTCTACCCCATTTCCCAGGAAAAACCATACCACAATAAGAACACCAACCCAAAAACCTTAGCTTTTCTCAAAAACATCTCTACCTCTACACACATTGTCCGAACAATGGATCAAACACCATGAAAAGATTCAAAAAACAAACAAAAATAGAGGAAAAAGTGGCAAGAGGGAAAGAAGTTACCTGTTAATGAAACGAAGAAGTAGGAGCACGCCGGAAACCTTCAAATTCTGCCGGAAAAACTTGAAGACCGTTTCAAACCACCGTAAATTCCTCGCTACTACCTCTCGCCGGAAACTCTCGCTACTGCCAGAAGAAGGAAAAGCTGGGAGAAAGATTGTGGGAAATCGAAGAGGGGAAAAGTGAAGAGGTATGGGAGGGCCCACCTTATATATAGGCAAATCGAGTTTCAATCGAAAGGTCAAAGGTTAATACATCCAACGGTTGAAGTTTGCGCGTCGATTCAATTCAAATTCAAAACCGCAATCATTATGAGGGCTAACTTATATCCACGTGTCGGTTTGGCGGTTACCGGCGCTACCACCCATGAAGTTGTGCGATTACCAAGGGGCGATGTCACCACGATCTAACTAATGAACTGCCCCTATGATCCTTACGCGAGTAAATAGCATCGCAAAACTGGCCTGGAGTTGCTTCGAAGGCCGCATGCTTTAAAAGCACGGTCCTTAGTGAACGAGTTGCTTCGAAGGCCGCATGCTTTAAAAGCACGGTCCTTAGTGAACAAGTCGCATCAGACGACAACGTCGTAAAACTGGCCTGGAGTTGCTTCGAAGGCCGCATGCTTTAAAAGCACGGTCCTTAGTGAACGAGTTGCTTCGAAGGCCGCATGCTTTAAAAGCACGGTCCTTAGTGAACAAGTCGCATCGTGGCGACAAGGTCGTAAAAGCGCGCTGGAGTTGCTTGAAGGCGCGATGCTTTAAAAGCACGGTCCTCGAACGAACGAGTCGCATCGAGGCGACAAGGCCGCAAACTATTATCCTTGTAACTTACAACTCCACGCTCGACATTTCCATGGAAAATGATCAAGGCATGGAGTAGGGGGCCATTGATGATACAAATAATATCGCCACCACATAGTCCCGGAAATAGCCTCCTCAGTTATAGGGATCCGCGGGGACACCAACGGCGACGCCAAGAGTCACTCTGTCAAGATCGCTGACGCCGCGACCTTGTAATAACGGCCCTCAAAGGGCCGCACAAGACTTGAGAGGAAACAAGGAGCTAACGAAGGATGAAGGTCAGGGCGGCGCTATCGCGACCACAAGGGGTCGCCGCCATGATATTTTGTCCACTTGTAACATAGATATTTTAATGCTTACTTAGTAGGTAAGGTTAATGACTAAGCAGCTTAGCACCGCCTGTCATTAACTTAGCCACTAAGTAAATCCTCCTATAAAAGGAAGTCTTGTGTAACTAAATAGGACATCTTCTTCTCATAATAAAAGAACAAGCCTAAGCTCTGCAAAAATACTCCCCCTCTTCGTGTCGCTTTCCTATAAACTCCGGACGACCTCCATTGAAACAACCAACTAATAAGCCAGATATCCACCAACACTCCACCGCTGCGCAACCGTGATGATTTCTGCATCATCACAATGGTATTAAGACCTGACAGGGCCTTCACTAAAGCCTGTTGTGCCGGATTTGGAAGAGGTTCTACATGCGATGGTTGTGCTACTGTGGCGTATTTTTCCCCTCCTGCATTTTGTCCTCCGGCCTCTTTTTCTGCCAGGTTTGATCCACCACCCTGGGTGGTTGCATCATGTGTCTTTTTCCCCGTATTTTTTGGCGGCATGATGACTGTGGTGACGATTTTTGTTGAAACTACCAGTAAAAGGCCCTCCTTATAGCACCAATGACGAAGTCGGATTTCGCCAACAAGTATTTTCGGGTTAATGGATCTAGGAGTAGTTCCTCCGTTCACCGGTAAACACAAAAAAAAGGGTTGTGTTTGTGATATTATGACTGAACTTGGATTATCCCCAAGCTGCCTACGTATCCAATGTGTTTTTTTGGAATCAAGCCAGCCGTAGTTCTTGTAGAAGGTTTATATAGGGAGTCGTAACTCTAATCCCGCCGTATCCTTCAAGGATTCGGTTACATTATCATTAAATGGGATTGATACGAATCCCTATTATTAGGAGATAATCTCTCATTTATCTTTAATGTTGAACCAGGGCCTTAATGAGGCTAGGTTCCTTTCCCATGTTCATCCTTAATTTATGGAAACGTGAGTGTAACTGACTGAGTGCTCGGGCATACCAGCCGAGTTCCTATGGTCACACTCTGCGTGTACATTACCGGCCAGACCGTCCTACAGTGGCCAGGAGGGGCGAGGCAGCTCGCCTTCGTACTTTGTGGTGGATGCTGGTCGGGCTCCCGACCTCGGGTCGAGACGCCCTTCGTATTCTACTTTGGCTTAGATGCATCCCTTATATTCAGGACACGGGCCCTAACCGACCTGACCATCGTCACACAACAACAGTGTTCAAGAAATCGTTAATTTATTTACCAAAGCATTGCCGACTACAAGGTTCGAAAGACTAGTGAAGAATATCGGGACGCGGCGACTAAAAAAGTTAAAATAAAGCTCGAATTTGGGGGAGAAATTAATAAGCAAAGAATGATGTATTTTTTCCTAAGATTTTTCCAAGTGAGTTTTTCCTTTGATGATATATAAATTCCTTCCTTTGTAAGTATAGAGAAGATGAGAGATGTTCATTCTTCTTTTTGTCTACTTCTTTTGTTCTTGTAGAATGGTTGCATACCAATTGTGAAACTCAAATTTTTAAGCGAATTGACTAATATATCCCTGTAATAATATTAAAATTATGTATGTATATTATTTCAGACAATTTTTAAGGCAATAATCTATTAGTTCAATTGGTTAGAATTTGTATCACTTATTCAAATTAATTATATGAATAATTTTTTATTTTATTTTATTTATGTTTATCAAATTATTCAGATTATATTTGGATAAGTCTTTTAAGTTTATTTCGTGTGACTTCTGGTTCAGATGCTCTCTTTTAAACAAATCAATCTAAAAGAATGATCATTAAACTAAAAAGTACACACCTATGGCTATATACACACATCCGTACTGAATTAAGAAAAGAGGAATGTTATCCTCTGGATATGGTCTAGTGGTAAAAGGTTGGGCGTGGTGTAGTGCCTAGCGGAGTCTGAAAGCCGGAATGTGGGGGTTCGAGTCCCGTAAAGGGCCGGCCCCTTTCGGTAAGAAGATAAAATAACGTAAGCCCCTTCCTGGAGCTGCTAGGTCCCAGATTAACCTCTCCTCGCACTCCTATGGAATCGGGGCGAGGGCCCTTACGGTTAGGGTTTAACCGTTTAAGAAAAGAGGAATGTTTGTACCACCACGAAGTGTATACAACAAAATGCTAAAAAAATCTTTTCCACCATTGATTTTTAAAGCAGCGTACACGGTAGACACATAGGATTACGTAGAGAATGGAAACTAAGTTAGGACACATGTCACTATATTACTTGTCATCAAATAATTAGGAGATGATCACAAGTGTACATAAAATATCTAAATACCAACAACATATCACTTATCAGCTCATCAGACCACTCATCAGTTGTTCCAACGTCTCCCCCCTCAAACCGATGGGGTGATAGCCACGTTCAGTTTGCTTTTGCATTAATTAGATTGCTGACTAAACGAGAGTTTGGTAAGAGAATCAGAAAGCTGAGCATTTGATGGAACATATATACTAAACAATAAACATCTAGTTTATTATTGAGGACTTGATTTCAGACAAATTGAACATCCATTTCAATATGCTTTGTATAAGCATGAAAAGCTAAATAATTATAAGTCAAAAAAGTAGCATTGGTGTAATCACACCGCAGGACATGTCTGCAAACCAAATGTATGCCAAGTTATTTGTGGGGAGAGACCAACCATTTGACTCTTGTAGCCGCATGAGCTAAAACTATCAATCATAAATACATATATAACAAAGTAAGTAAATTATAGAAAACGGGGATGTAGCTCAGATGGTAGAGCGCTCGCTTATGCGTCACGAGAGGATGTGAGGATCGATCTGCGATCTCCATGTGTTTTTTTTATTTTTTTAAGGTTTTTCTTTTCTTTTTTCTTTTAGGAGGGATAAGCTTTAGCAGGAGCAAAACATACGACCTTTAACAAAATTCCATTTTTCCAACAAAAAAAAAAAACAAAATTCCATAAGTTATTCAGATAATAAATAAATAAAATTCCATAAGCTGACACTTGCTTACCACTCTTTATTATTTCCACAGCTGACACTTGCCTACACTCTTCACTTATTTTTTTTTTAATTTATTACTAACTCCGTCCTATAAAAAAAATATCCAATTTTAATATGAATTATCCCATAAAAAAAGTTTATTTAGAAAACCAATACATCATTTAATGCATTTTTTCTAAACATATCACTATCATAATATTTAATATTTATATATTCATTTCATAATCCAGAAGATCATTTATTATTTGATAGAAGTATACACTACTTAAAATACAACAAATTAATAATTTTCTTTCTTATGCACCACAAAAAGTAGACATTTTTTATGGGACGAAGGTAGTAGTAGTTAAGATAGGATAAGATATATATATATATATATATATACTAGGAAAACCGATATTCATGCTCCGCATGAGCGTTGCCTCGGTTTTTAGTTAAATAAGAGAAGCAACATTTGTAACCACAAAAGAATTATGCTGCAACAATAGACTATTAAATTGATCACAAAAGGCATATATATAGATCAATATTTTACGTCATTACACTTCATACAAAAGAAATGGCCTATTTGAAACTTAGACAAATTACAAACCTACACACATATTTATATCTAAGAACATACTATCTTCTGTAGCTGATACATAAACAAATGGATGAAACATGTATTCCTTATCTTACATCAAAAGCAATTTTCACGGTGGATGGACAATCAAAAGCATTATATAAGCATGCTATCTTAGCATTGGCGGCTTGGAATAAATGAGGGTTAAATAGACTACATATATTATTGTTCATTAATCTAACAAAGATGTGTAGATTAATGACACAATATATTGCAATAGTTTTCCCACAAACAAAACAAAAGGCTTCATAAACTTTTTAGGGTGGCATCAAAACATGTTCATAGAAAAATCATCCAATCATGGATGGTTAGTGATGGTCAGATAGTCTGTCTTCTCTTTATTCATGTTCTTCTTCACCGGACTCTTGACCTACATGATAACAACCAAAGAACTGTCCCTTTCAGTCTCAACAACAACTTCTGATGAGCTTGCGCCTGCAACACAAATCTGTCAGCTCTCTGTACCATCTGCAAACAAGATTCTCTTTAAACATGTTGTTTGGTCTTGTTCAGTGCCCCATCATTCTTCCATTTCTAAAGATATTTTTCCTGAAGTGAAGCGAGTGAGTCAAAATATAATTAAGTCACATTCAACTACGACTTTTAACATTGCAAGTTTATTTATCAGATTAGATACAACAAATATAGAAACACAATGAAATAAAATCTAGAGAAACGTCTCTCAAAGGCAAAATATATTTCCCAAAACATAAATTAGACGAAAAGAGAAAGAAAAAAAAATGGACTCATAGAAATCATGGCATCTTTCGTGTATATAACTATACAAATCTAAGAAAGAGAAATGAATGCTTACTTACCTATCCATATTCAAATTCTATTGTTTACCAAATCATTTTACAAAAAGATCATCATCGACATATACGAAAGAAACATGGCAAAGAATATATACCTGCTGAGAGAGTTGGATTCCAAACAATGAACATTACAACCATGACGAAACAAGCGAGTGGGATGCTTCCCATTTAAAAGCAAAGACCAACAATAAAATTTCCTGTATGCAAAAAGAGAATAACATAAAATAAGGCTATTAGTCATTAATACATGTAATCCCTCTATTACAGCTATTAACACATGTATTTGCCTGAGATAGAAACATAATCCAGTCATTCTAATTCATGAAGTTTAGTTGGTTCAACATTCAATAGCATCCATATTGTCAATAAATGGATAAAATCAGCACATGGGAGAGAAATCTACCTCAAGGCTATGCCAAAGAAACAAACTCTCTGAAATAGGCGCCACTTTTGAAAGGCAGTACCAAAATGTTAAGGTTCCTCACTCCAATAATAGCCAAATGAGTCCGCAAACAATTTGAAACCAGCTTACAAAGACTCAATTAGCATTTCCGATTTTAGATCCGAAAAAAAAAAACCAATACCGAAGTCAAGCAGAAGATTGATGTTACACAACAACAAAATAATAAATAAATGAACAAAAATTCAAGTAAGCGTACCTGATTTTTGGGCGGTGGACGAACCAAAATATGGCGGAGAAGAAGTTGATTGATTATGGAGGGGCAGGAGGGCTTCTCTTTATGTAAAAACAAAGGATACTTGCTGTTCAAACCTTTATAATAAAAACACCGTGGAGAACTCTTTACACCATGCAAATAATTAAGCAACTTGGTCATAAATTAGTCTGTTGTCTTTAAAAAAAACAACAGAAAAACAAATAAGTTGCAAAAACATCTTAAGAGCCCAAGAAGCACCTTTAAAACAAAATTGAAGACATCCATAAAATTCCTATATACATCTATTTTCTGTACAACCTTTTTCAATCTACATTGTTCATTCACTCAAATCCACGTAAAAACACAATGACAAAAAAAAGCTCAATAATGATTAAACGGGCACACAAAAGCTCTAGTACCAATCTAGAAAAAAATAACTCTAGTAAAGATTAAAAAAAAAAAGGCAAAAATAAACCTTCAGCATCACAAGAAGGTCAGGAGCACGCTCTTTTCTCTGAGCAAAGGAGTAAACGATGGCAAGTTTGTCTCCGTAACAACTAAAATCAAAATATCAAGCTCTATTACAACTTGTCCAGAAACAACAAAAATAAACAGCCACAAGTAAAAAAAAATATATGTGTCTATGAGAAGGAATACAAACTCTCCAGTCACATTTCAAAACTTGTCAAAGTACTCAAAAGGTATGAAACAATGTTTCAAAGCTCATCCTACAAAGTGGTTCTTCTCCATTCAACCATCTCCCTCTAGATTTCCAATCACTTTTCCTTCGCCAAACCTAATAGCTAAGCAGTGAAGTTCTTTAATAAAGAAATAAAATCGAAATTTATGTAGATGGTTTTGACCTTACTTTTTATATTTATCACTCGAAGAATGATCCACAAATTTCAGTCAAAGGAAGACTCGAATGAGAAATACATATCCACTATCCTGCATCAACAACCAAAAAATATATAGTCATGCAGAAAAAAATATCAAAATAGAAGAAAGAAAATGAAACATCATTTCTCCATGAAAGAGAAGTAGTACATAGCCTAGCAATGAATTTGGCACTTCTTCTGTCAAATCCAGCAACCCTGTTCCAACGCTGATGATATGCATCTCGAAAATAGAGGCCTAGTGAAAGAATTGATAGCTAAATAAAAGATGTGTTTTCATTTACTAAATCAAAGGAGTACAACCGATATGTATATATAGTACAATGATAGATAGGAGAAATACTGTTAGGATTGATGTGATCATATCTAAACAACTATTCAAAATGCAAATACTGTTATTTAAAATACAAATATTGTTTTTATCTTTTCTCTTCAAAATGCTAAGGCCGTTACTCCAGCTGGTTCAAATCTGTAACCATGCTGTGAGATTTTATTGTCTTAACATCCCCCTGCAAGCTGGAGGGGAGATCCCGAAACGGAAGCTTGTTACACAATAGCTGAAAACGAGCCTTAGAGAGTCCTTTGGTAAAAATGTCCGCTATTTGCTGCTGGGAGGGTAAGTACTTAACTAGGACATCCTTATTACACACCTTCTCATGAATGAAGTGATAGTCAACTTCAATATGCTTAGTTCAAGCATGGAACACCGGATTCGCGGCAAGTGCAAGTGCACCTAAGTTGTCACACCATATAATAGGAGGTTGATGTAAAGGTATGCGCAGATCTTTTAGAAGCATTCGCAGCCAGTAGAGTTCTGCAGTGACAAGTGCCAAAGCGCGATATTCAGCCTCTGTACTTGAACGAGAAACAACCGATTGCTTCTGGCCACCCACGAAAATGAGACAAGGGCCAAGGAAAATACCATAACCAGATAGTGGATCGTCTATCATCGTCAGATTACCAATTGATCGAGTCACAATAAGCATTTAACATTAGAGAACCCCGAGTAAACAAAAGTAGGCCTTTGTTAATTGTACCCTTTAAGAAACGAAGAACACGTTTAGCAGCGACCCAATGAATTGAAGTGGGGTTACGCATATGTTGACACAATTGATTAACATTGATGTGTGATTTTCAATATAATCACTAAATGCTACCGCAAGCGCACGGCTTATCGAGTAGTACTTAGGATGTCGATCCCACAGGGACTTGTAGTCAATCACCAAACAATTCCCGATTTATATTAGCTAGACAAATCAAAATCTTGGAGGTTTTTATCTAAAAATCCTAAAATTAAAGAAAATAAAGAAAATCTAATTAATAGCCAAGAACTTCAAGATTTAGGTAATAGGATTCAAGGTTTAGAGGCATTTCTTGGATTTCGGATCCACCACGGCGTTGTTTACATAGAATTTCAACAATCTTTCTATCAATATGAATATTCCATTTATGAAGACCAATTATCAAATATTACACGTAAACATTCTTTCGAACTATTATCGTGATTTTACCTAGTTTTATCCTACATTTAGTTTCCTACAATGAAGAATAAAATTAGATGCATTGAATTACCATAATTATGGGCCACTTTAGGTATAACCTAATTCTCATTGAAGAAATCCCTAAAGATTTGATCTTGGTTTCTAGGTTATCGATTAATTAATACTTTTTCATCATCAATTAATCGAATGAAGTTTCTCATGCAATCCTACGGCCATTCACTCTTTCGAGATATTATTTCCGGAAAAATACATGAATAAGCATACAAGATCAAATTCATAAACATGATAAAAATCCTTTATCAATGAAAAGATTGTATCTTTAAAACCATATAATCATCGCTGGCTTTTCCTAATCCAAGAAACTAATATTTACTCTCGTAACATATCAAGATTCCAAGATTCAACCATATAATTCATACTTTGACAAGAAAAATAAATAAATAGAATAAAGGAGAAAAGAGATAGAGAGAAACCGTCAAAGTATTGCATAAATAATCAAACCTCGAAAAAGCCTCGTTCTTGAATTCTTAAAACCTAAAATCCTTGTTCTTGGGGATGGGAGAAGATGATGATGAAGAGAGGAGGATGGTCGCCCCAAAATCTGATGTTGGATGCGTGTATGATGAATTGTATGACTTCAAAGAATAAAAAGGGGATAATTACATCATATAATAAGTTTCCATAATTAATTTAATCAAGAAAATCTTTAAAAATCAAATATCTATCAATCTTGGACTCTTGTAGTATGTGGACTCCTCTTTTGCATTGAAAAACACGCCATTATCAAAGAAAACACGTTGGTGAAAGTTTCCACCAATCAGAACATTTCGTTGGCCAGGATTAGAAAAGAAGAAAAAAAAATAAAAAAAATAAGATAATAGTAATAATAATAAAGATAGGTAAAATGGGATATGTGGTATACGCTGACACGGGCAAAAGGGTTTAGGGATTTTTTTTTTTTTCTTATTTTTGTAGGATTTGTTTTGGTTTGGTCGTGTCTGTGTCTGTTTTGCAGAGAGATGGATGTGCGCAAGTGGTTATTGAAGACTCGTGCATGCGGAGAAACAAAAGAGTTTTGAAGAATGGAAGATCATGCCTATGACGTGATTACGGACCATAAGTGTGGTATCGAAAAGGAGAAGAAAATTCTTGGCCATAAATCAGATTTTGTCACACTGAGGGTGTGACGATGATCATCACTATGATGGAGAAGAGGAGAAATTATGGAGACATAAATCAGTCTGTGTCATACCCAGAGTGTGACACACCTTTTCTCTTAAAAAAAAAAAGCGTATACCACATATCCCATTTTACCTATCTTTATTATTATTACTATTATCTTATTTTATTTTTTTTTATTTCTTTTTCTTTTTCTTTCTCCCTTTTTCCTTCTTCTTTTCTACCCTTCTTCTCCCCCCCATCGTCCCTGCAGAACATCGTCCCCTCCCCATCACCCTCTTCATCAAATTTTTCTTCTATTCTCCTTCTAATTTATTTTATTTTACCCTCACGGGATAAATCACTCAACGCTCAATATTTTTGAGGTGACTAAACTCTCAAGCTCATTCCGTTGAAAATGCCCTACTATATGCTTGTATATCGTCTTATATCAATCACCAAGGCATTGTGCAACACATAAATCATAAGGTCTTTGGGAAAAAGGATGGTAAGTGAGAATAGCCCAAGTAGGAAAAAAATGGTGATAGGTGTAGGAAAAGGTATAAGAGATGGCAAAAACCATTAGAACTAGCGAAACACATGACTAACAAACATCAACGTCATACAAGTGCAAGGGGTCAAACACTTTATTTCCAAACCAAAGAAAATACAAAGGATAATTTCTCTACTTTGGGAGAATAATGATACAACTCCCTCTTTATTACTAAGCAATAGAAAATAAGATTTAGGAGGTGATTTTTAGATTGCCTCCTTTATTGATTTTTTTTTCTATTTTCTTTTCTTTTCATTTTTTTTTCATTTTTTTTTTCTTTCTTTCAAACTAAGAAACAAACGAATAGTACCAATATGGATTTCCCCCAAGCTTGATCATTACATACTAAGTACAAGAAATTTGATAGCCACGTGCTCCAATTAGTTCTAAGGTTGGGTGAAAGGAATTGGGCTACCTCTTTTTCGGGTTGTTCAGTGTATGATGTAGTGAAGTAAGGTAATGTGGGAAAAAGGCGTAGTAAAGATTAAGGCTCAAAAGGTATAAAGTATATAATGTGGTGGAAGTTATAGAAACGAATGCCTCAATCATTTCCATGTGTTTGCACATACCAAAGTAACATCAACAAGACTCAACACAAGTTCTAAAGGAACAAATCCAAGGAAGAGAAAATACGCACAAATTTAGGGTGAGACTGAAGTGGTCAGTCATATGGCCGGAAAAATACCTCACCAGGTTATTTGTCTATTCACTCGGACTCTATTGTTTCCAAAAGAAAATAATGGCACTTTTAAACATGATATTTTAAAAAAGATTTTTCACTCCATGTCATGCATTTTTCTTGTCAGCTAGAACAAACGATATCAATTTTCATGCATTGCAAAATTCATCTAAAGTAGCTATGTGTGATCATCAAAACCATCAAGACAAAACAACACAACTGACTCGGCTGACAATGACTAAGACTGTAATTTGCATAGAAGAAAGATTTGCACTCCCCCACACTTAGAGGTTGCATTGTCCCCAATGTAATTAAATTAAAATATGGGAGGGTAAAAAGAAAACTCACAAGATACAATGGGCGGGCTCCTTGTGTGCATATTATCACGCTCTGAACATCGTAGTCTTGAAGGATTTTCTTTTAGCCATGTGGAGTTGGAGAGTGGAGAATTGAGAGTTACCGGAGCTCCGTCAAAGTCACCGGGATTATGTGGTGGTCCTTTCCTTGGTGGCAAAGTCACCGGGATTTTCTTTTTTCTTTTTTTTTCTTTTTTTATATTATAGAAAAACAGTCTCCATCACACCATGGGTGTGAAAAGGGCTGTTTTTTTCGATTTTTTTTTATCTCACACTCATTGTCCTTAACCACATCATAGGTGTTATTTCCATCCTTCAAGACTTTTTTATTTTATTTTTTTTTATCCGCATGCGATGACCTTTAAATACCACTCGTGCACATCTTTCTCTCTGCAAAACAGACACAAAAACAAAACAAACCAAGACCAAAGGACCGAGAAGGCAACTCTCTTCCTTTATTTATTCATTAAACAAGAAAAAAGAATATAAAAAAAATACATTCTGAATTTATAGTCTTCAATTGCACTATCTTTAAGCATCATTCTCAAGGAGGACTAAACCAAACAAGGGCATCCCTCTGCATCTTTCTCCACATATCAAAGATATTAACAAGTATTTTCAGATATAGCATTGGGAGCCTATAATCATGTCTTCTTAAAAAGTGATTAATCAGTTTAGCTCTAACGAATGAAGCGCCTCCTAACAATTTATTAATCTCTTTATCAATGCTCATGACAAATCTAAGAGAATTATGGACAATTAGAGGTGCAACATCTATATACTCTACATGCATAAATTCAACATCGTTATTCAAAGAAGGATAACTAACATTATCAAATGAATTAGAGTCAAGCACGGTAATGTTACCTCCCTTTTCATTTTCTTCTTGGCTCGTCAATGTTGAATCCGGAATTATTGCACCATTATCTTGTGAAGATGGTTCGAATTTCCATGTGGCTCCACTCTTGTTAATCTGAAGGCCCAAACACTCAGCAATCTTTGAGAAAGAGTCACCAAAACATTCATATCAAGACATTGTGGGATTTCATAAGGATCATAGTTTTCATCCCCACAACTTTCAAGGACGGCATTATGGTCTTGAATCTCCATCATGTGCTTATCCTTTTCAGTCTCTTCAATAACATGGCGATTCCGTGCAATCAATTCTCCAATTGTTAGCTCTCTCTTATTAGTAGAAGAAATGGGGTGTGAATCATTTGATCTTTCTTTGAATTGTTCCCATTCTTGAATGGGACTCTCCGTTATAACCTCAAGCCTAGGCTGAAGTTCTAATTGAGGGAATGGTTCTTGTTGCCAATTTCTTTGATCTTGACCCCACGGAGAATAAGGATAGTTACTCCTCTCACCAATGTATGATGGTACATTAGATTTGTGGTTATATTGATATCGATCCCCATAACTTGCACCAGATCCAACATTGTTATTCCACTGGTGAGATGAATAACCTACATTGCACTGAGCATCATAATGGTTGTCACCACAATATGAACATCTCACTTTAAATTGGTTAAGCTCATATCCATACGTCCTCTCAGCAGTTGGTGTCACTTGAGCATTGAATCTTGAGAAAAATGAATCCATGAAAGCTTGACACTTCAAATTTCTGCACAAGAAAAGAAAAAAAATCAAAAGCAAAAAGTGTTGGAATAGTGTCCTAAACCCAATCGGGTTGGACCGGATCCGACCGGGTCGGATCATTTCTACTATTTCTTTATGTTTATACATATATAAAATGGCTTTTATGTTGTCATATATCTGTTCTTTTAAAGAACCAATTATGAATTGTTATATGATAACGTCCTTAGTATTAAACTGTGATAGAGAAACCATGATAGGCGATTATGGTTGATGAGATCTCTAATCACTTTAATAAGTTTGATACTTAAATGTCTCTAGGCTGATGTACTATTAAACAGGGCATTGATAGTATGAACAGGCTAGCACGTATTAGATGTCTTCTGTCTTTAAGGGCAGGGATAGATCTCGTCTATCGAAGTGTAGAGACACTTGGGTATGCGTGGACGTGTATTAGAGAATGCGTCGTTAGACTGACCCACTTACACGGATAAAGTGTCACACTATGTGACGGTTGTGTAATTATCCTTTGGACCGAGTCTTCATGGCATCACGGTGTGGATTGTCATGCTTTGACACTATTGAGGTTTCCCCTAGCCACGGGGCGATCATGCGGTAGTGATTGGGTATGATATTGAAGCATGCGGAGTATACATGATTGGTCGTCCGGGAATCGCGTATCCTATGATTGGGATCGAATATCCGAAATGGCCTTCTTATAAGGAATGTCTTACTCGTGAATCTTTGCAAAGTGGGAGTAAATGTGTTACTTGAGAGCATGATATCCAGTTATAAGATACGGTCGTTGATGTTTTGACACTCGACTAACGACCGTATGGATATTATTACAAATGATAGGATTGTAAGTTACACGGTAATCGTTTCACATGAAAGGTAGTAGTCATTGCATTTGACTCTTCCGATGATTGGGGTCACGGTGTGTTGCTGACGCTATCCCGTGATCGTTAGGTATGAAGGCGCGTTTTAAGTAATTTGCACTTTGTGCCTACGGCCAACATATTCGGAAGCCTATCGGTCACACACATATGAACATCTAGCCGATTAAAATGTGGTTATAGATGATAGCCAAATAAGGAAAGTTTATCTCGAGACTATAAAGGTTATAGTGGTAAATTAATATGGTGGTATTTATTTATTATGAATAAATTAAATACAAGATATTAATAGTATTATATTAATTAAAGAATATTCCGGAAGCCAATTTGTTGGTCAAAGGCGCCACATTGAAGTGTATAAGATACACTTGGATTGTGTGATTTAATTAATGATATTACCTATTATTAATATTAGATATTAATAAATAAAATAAACTAGATATATTGTGCATATATGCGTGTGTGGTGTGCATATGTGATGCGCATTACTAAGTGTAGTATGTATATATAATATATATAGAGATTTATGCATATAATATATATATGTGATATATATACATGTATAAATTGATTTATGGTAATAAAATAAAGATAGTCAATATAAGATATTGACAATATCTTGAAATATTCAATATGAGATATTGGCAATATCCTAGATTTATTTAATATGAGATATTGTAATAAATGAGATAAATCAATCAATTATATTTTCCTTATTTTATTGGGAAAAGGTTTTCTTCTCCTCCACACCTAGTAGGGCGCCCAACCAACCACTATAAATAGGAGGTGGGTGTCAAGCTCTTTTGAACATCATAATTCCAAGAACTAATAGTTCTTGTGTAAGATAGAGAGCATCCTATGAGAGTTGGAGAGAGGAAAAAGGCCGGTCTAGCAACCGGAGTTTTCCAATAGCAATCCATGATGGGATTCCGGCGGGTGTTCGTGTGGATCAGCGGTGAGGCCGAACACTTGGCGGCTCTATCTGCGAAACTACTCTCTGTAGACGGTCAAAGCGTCGATCTTTTAGATCAACCAAGGTAACCATCGTCTCACTATCTATTTGTTTATTGCTTAAACGAAGTCGATCTTGGGTCGATAGGAAATAAAATTTTGAATTCAGCTGCGTTCCCGCGTAGATTTCCTAACAGTGGTATCAGAGAAAGGTTCGAGCTTAAGCAATAAGCATGTTATTAAGCGTAGTTAATTTTATCGTTTAAATCACGTAATTAAAAGATGAAAGATTTTTTATTTGCAAAATTGATACATGAAAAGAAAAAAAAAACGAGATCTGGTGGTGCTCGGCCGACTGGCGGCGGCACCACCCAGTAACGGCGCGGCGGGCGGCGACTTCTTTGCCGGCGATCGGCTCGATCAATCTTTGGCGAATCTCCAATTTTTGTTTTGTGTATTTTTGATTCAATATGGTTCATAGTTGTGATTAATATCTCATTTGTTTAGTTGTGTCATGTGGCTAACCAATGGTTCAAATAGTTTGGCCATTGGGATGCCACACTAAGCGTTAAAATAATAATGGTCTTTCCAAACTTTGTTTGGAATAGGCTAAAGCCCTTCCAAATATTTGATTTGGGAAAGGCCTGGCTTGTGCCCACTCAAAAATTTGATTTTAGAAAGTGGCTGGCTGCTTAAAATTATTTGGCCTTTCCAAATATTTGATTTGGAAAAGCTGCAGCCTTTCCAAATATTTGATTTGTAAAAGCTTAGCTTTGTGCCACTTCCAAAAATTTTGATTTTGGAAAGTGGCCAGGCCTAAGCCAAATTTGGTTTAGGAAACCAAAGGCATCCTTTTTGATTGCGAATCAAAAGGAAAGAAACAAAAGAGAAATAATTTTAATTTTGATTTATTTTTGGAATAGTTCTAATTAATTAAAATTAAAATTAAAATCGGTTTAAAATTAATCGTTAATTTTATTTCGATTAAAATCATTTAATTAATTAAATGTTAATTAGTTAATTGATTGGATAAAATTATTTAATAGATTAAATGTTAATTGATTAATTATGACGCAAGTAGTTAATTTTATCTTTTTCATAAGATTTTATTGTATGGATTAGATGTAGTAGATATAATATGATTATATGGACCCCGATTGATCATGGACTCGACCGATAGGATAGATGTGAATGATTTAATTTTTTCTGGTGGTTTAAAAATTGTCCTAGGCCGTTATGAAGAACGTGACCTAGTTTATTTTCTGCATTTATCACATTCCCGTTGACTCCCCCCCGTGTACGGCGGGTGTATTTATTTTATTAGATAGAATTAAATGTAACAAGAATGGAGCAGAAGATGGAGACCAAAGAAAGAAGAATAAAGATCCCATTGGAGAATGGCGCATTAAAGATCCTATTGGCGGTTGCATTTACCCTTAGATTGTGACCCGCGGTTTAAATCGGGCTTGTATTCGAAATCGCACTCTAGGAAAAGTCCATGATCATACCGGTTACTTTACGCATTTATTTATTTTGTGCTTGTATTTATTTTATATGATACGATAGATGCATGACTAGGCACGATCTAGATGAATGTGTAGGATGTATGTCATAGAGATAGATATATTTGATGAGACCGCAATTAAAAATTAATTAAGTGAATTAATTTACATAAATACTTCCACAACAAAAATCAAGTCGAAATATTGTCTCCCAATATTATAACGACGGTGAAGAGCCTGTGTTCGGATCCAACTGATCGACCACCGCCGGGAGTTGACCTACCTCGGGTATATCGTCGTTATTGAGATATGATCGTATGAGATCTCGTGAATATTGGGTTATGACTTGACTAGAGTCTTTCGGTGATTGGCCACCGTCGTCAGGCCGTCTGACTTTAGAGACAAGGGGTTGACTAACACATAGTGATGTATATCACCAAAGAGTTGACTAGTCAACCACCGAGAATCACATAGAGATGTGAATGGTAAAGAGTTACCTACCTATCGAAATTATCTTGGTTGATCGACCACCGCCGGGAATCGAGGTAACTAGATGGGATCTCAGCCACTAAAGAATTTTGAAAAATTCTTGAAAGTCAATTGGAAGTAGTTGACTAGTGGGAGCAAAATCATAAACCAAAAGACCATTTTTGATTTTATGTATAAACAACAACACTCTTTTATTTTCATTTTATGTTGTAGTTTTAGCAGACTTTATATTTATGTTTAATTCTCAATTAGTAAAACCAAATTACGACTGTTAATCTTGAGAAATGTTCTCAAATATGGTTAAGTAATTTTAATCCTTTTAAAATAAGCAATGATGTGAGCAATCCCGTTATAGTAGTTAGAGACAAGGAGACTACATATTTGATGGAGTACTCCGAGACTTTAATTATTAATGAAAGCGGAAGCTCATGATATGATTAAATCTATTGAAATAAGTTTCAACGAATTAGTCATATATTGGATACGATCCAAGATGATCATTCAGTCATACGATGACAATTAATTCAAACGTTGGATAAGAATGACCACATCTAATTTTGGAAAGGTTGTTTTCAAAATTGTAAGATTTAAGTATCGACTTAATTCTATCATTGCTTAAAAGCTAATTAAATAGTTAATGTTTTAAATACGATTTAAAAGGTTAAATAAACTATTTAATAAACTTTAGATTTTCTTTATGAAAGGAAATTGAAAACATAGCTCTTGTGATCTTTCTTAAGTCTTATGAAGACTACAATAAGAAACATTTCTCAAGTGCTTAAAAGGATTGAAAGGAAATTTAGGGCATGTGCTTAAATAGAGAACTTATTGAAGTTTCTATTCTAGGCAAGTAAGTTGAGATAAATCTATCTAAGTTCAAGTCAACTCTTAGATATATGATATCTTGAGAGTGTGATTAAATTAGAAAGATTAAATACGATATGGAAAGGTGAAGCAAACGTTGTAACACTTACCATATTCTCGATCTAGTAAACTGATAAAGGGAACTAAATAAATGTTATTATGTTCGGTTCTTGTGAAGAACATGCTTTCAATTATTTGTTAGGATTTAGTAGACATATTCAATTGTAAAGAATAAATGTTATTCCGATAAAGTTGGAAGGTCACTTTGAATCTAACATACTAGATTGATGTCACTATATAGTTGATATATGTGATGAGATCTCAACTAAATATTTGTATGGTCATTATCCTTAATATTTGTGGTTGTTCTGACATAGTCTCTCCGGAAGAGAAGCGTGTAATTAAACGTCATTACGATGATGTTGAACCATATGATTATGAATCATGTGGGTTAAACGTATCTTATCCAAAGAGGACTAAAATACCCTTTTATGAAAAGGTTATAAATTCTAGAAAAATTGTCTAAAGCCTAAACATACCGATGTTTGTTGGCTTATGACAATTAAAGCCACAAATAATTGTTTGTTAATCTCTATGACTATTTTTAGAAATAGTCAAGTGTACTCGATGAAGTGCATAATTCGAAATCCCGAAAAGTTCGAGCTAGTGCGAATATGAGATTGATGAGCTACTTAGAATTAATCTTCAATTGGATTGAAGTAATTAATACACGAAGGGTGTTTCGTAAGTCGTCGAAAGGAATAAGATTCTCCTTTCAAGGATACCATATTTGGGATACGCAAATTGGATTGTGTTCCCAAAATAGAAACAACACTTTATATGATAAAGGTGTGGCGCAGGCCATGCGAAGTATCCCTTACCCGTTCGGGATAGTGCCCTTATACTTAACCGAGTTCCAAAGAATAAAGGTTGAATAAATTCCATATTAGATATGGAAGAGGATAATGTCAAATCTGTCTTAACCGATGATTTGAAGTTGTCATAAGCAAAGTCGAAAAGGCTTGGAGCCTAGTACGACATATGCAACTTTGTGGAATATCTCGGCAAGTACGCTAGATATTATTTCTTGGTCCATGGAGCAAAAGGTGTTTGTCTCCAAACATGTTTGTCTTCTAGAGGAAGTGTTTCTTCCAAAAGAAGCAGTGGGAGTGAATCGAGATCTCAAAACAGTTTGAGATCCACAAAGATATATTCAACCATAGGAGCGTGAGCGGACGCCACATAGCGATGAGGTGTAGATCATCGCTTTCGGTGCACACAAAAATTACAGTAAGTCTGTGGATGACCTTAAGCTGAAAAAGGCTCACTTGGTATGTTCATCTTGAAGAATGAATATCTCACGACTTATGAAAGAATGTTTGAGAGGCAATATTGAGAGATATGGCTAGAGCCATAATATCCGAATTAGATTCCATCGGTGACAACCAGGTTGTGAACCTAGTCTGTCTTACCTAAGGAGTGTCCCACTGAAAGGTGACATGGATAGTAATATGATTACCATAAGGCTATAGTGACGGCCGAAGGGCATGAGGTGTAAACCTTGTAATTGTCTTTATCTTTGGCGGTGTGTGCCCGGTTCTATTCGAGACTATGCTTGTTATAACTTCGTATCATGACTATATGATAGTGTTGAAGATGTTGGGCGGCTCGATGTTCATAGACAATAACATGATATGTAAGCCCATGAGATCCATTTATGGACTCAAACAAGTTTCTCTAAGACGATTTCTTTGTTTGATAATCAAAGGAGTTTGATTTAGTCAAAAGAAGGATATGTCCAATGTGCAAGATGGATAGTGGGAGTGTGTTACGATTTTTGAGTAAGGTATTAGATATCTCTCGAGAGAGTCATCCCCCCATGTCACAGTCAATTAATGTTTGGTAGTTCAAGGTCTTTACGAAAGCACTTGAATTGGCAGGTCTTATTTTTAGAAATAAGAATCTATAGTGATAGATTTAACTGCTGTTAGATTATTGTTTACCTATATAGATGTGATGCTAAAAGAAGTTTAGCATAGATCTCAAGATCTATCTGTGTTAGGACGTTGGTCCTAAAGATGAGGTGAAAGATGATGGCGCTTATGGAAGGTTTCGCTTCATCTGCGATAGGAACCATCATAAAGGTAATACCAGATGTTCATGGTCCATGAATAGTCATGAGCAAGTATGAAAGTATATCTGGTGAATGTCGAGAATATCCTTAAACAAGTTAAGGAAAGTTTCCTAGTTTATTGAAACTTGGAATTAAATAAACGTAGATATACAGACGTATATCCTGAGTCTTATGAAGGTGAGTGGGAGCTACAGTCTGGGTTTGCAGTCACTTTGATTAAGTGATACGGTGAGCTGGAAATGTTCTAGCATATGGGTCACTTTGTAAATTCTACAACTTAGCCAAAACACAGTGAGTGCCTTAGAGCGCGGCGGGAGGCGATACATGGATCTAGAAGGTTCATTCTTGAACCTTGTGCGGTTCTTCCACCTTTTTCTCTATATAGCGATATAGTAGTAAGTGGATTTATTGCTTGAAGCAAGGACCGAGGTCTCGTCGAGAGATTGTGTGTGTTGAGGCGGTTCCTTTGACTTGGTCATATGGGCGTGATATGAAGATAGTATGAGTCCCCACGGATAGCGATCCGTTTATGGCTAGGGCTAGTTGCGAGTATTGCATGAGATTCTTGTGTTTCAACTTGGTCTCGTGTGTACGAGTGATTGGTTTTAGGCCAAGTGGGAGATTGTTGGAATAGTGTCCTAAACCCAATCGGGTTGGACCGGATCCGACCGGGTCGGATCATTTCTACTATTTCTTTATGTTTATACATATATAAAATGGCTTTTATGTTGTCATATATCTGTTCTTTTTAAAGAACCAATTATGAATTGTTATATGATAACGTCCTTAGTATTAAACTGTGATAGAGAAACCATGATAGGCGATTATGGTTGATGAGATCTCTAATCACTTTAATAAGTTTGATACTTAAATGTCTCTAGGCTGATGTACTATTAAACAGGGCATTGATAGTATGAACAGGCTAGCACGTATTAGATGTCTTCTGTCTTTAAGGCAGGGATAGATCTCGTCTATCGAAGTGTAGAGACACTTGGACTGTACGTGGACGTGTATTAGAGAATGCGTACGTTAGACTGACCCACTTACACGGATAAGTGTCACACTATGTGACGGTTGTGTAATTATCCTTTGGACCGGAGTCTTCATGGCATCACGGTGTGGATTGTCATGCTTTGACACTATTGAGGTTTCCCCTAGCCACGGGGCGATCATGCGGTAGTGATTGGGTATGATATTGAAGCATGCGGAGTATACATGATTGGTCGTCCGGAAATCGCGTATCCTATGATTGGGATCGAATATCCGAAATGGCCTTCTTATAAGGAATGTCTTACTCTCGTGAATCTTTGCAAAGTGGGAGTAAATGTGTTACTTCGAGAGAGCATGATATCCAGTTATAAGATACGGTCGTTGATGTTTTGACACTTTCGACTAACGACCGTATGGATATTATTACAATGATAGGATTGTAAGTTACACGGTAATCGTTTCACATGAAAGGTAGTAGTCATTGCATTTGACTCTTCCGATGATTGGGGTCACGGTGTGTTGCTGTGACGCTATCCCGTGATCGTTAGGTATGAAGGCGTTTTTTAGTAATTTGCACTTTGTGCCTCACGGCCAACATATTCGGAAGCCTATCGGGTCACACACATATGAACATCTAGCCGGATTAAAATGTGGTTATAGATGATAGCCAAATAAGGAAAGTTTATCTCGAGACTATAAAAGGTTATAGTGGTAAATTAATATGGTGGTATTTATTTATTATGAATAAATTAAATACAAGATATTAATAGTATTATATTAATTAAAGAATATTCCGGAAGCCAATTTGTTGGTCAAAGGGGCGCCACATTGAAGTGTATAAGATACACTTGGATTGTGCAATTTAATTAATGATATTACCTATTATTAATATTAGATATTAATAAATAAAATAAACTAGATATATTGTGCATATATGCGTGTGTGGTGTGCATATGTGATGCATTATTAAGTGTAGTATGTATATATAATATATATAGAGATTTATGCATATAATATATATATGTGATATATACACATGTAAATTGATTTATGGTAATAAAATAAAGATAGTCAATATAAGATATTGACAATATCTTGAAATATTCAATATGAGATATTGGCAATATCCTAGATTTATTTAATATGAGATATTGTAATAAATGAGATAAATCAATCAATTATATTTTCCTTATTTTATTGGGAAAGGTTTTCTTCTCCTCCACACCTAGTAGGGGCGCCCCAACCACTATAAATAGGAGGTGGGTGTCAAGCTCTTTTGAACATCATAATTCCAAGAACTAATAGTTCTTGTGTAAGATAGAGAGCATCCTATAGAGAGTTGGAGAGAGGGGAAAAGGCCGGTCTAGCAACCGGAGTTTTCAATAGCAATCCATGATGGGATTCCGCGGGCATGTTCGTGTGGGTCAAGGTAGAGGCCGAACACTGGGGCGGCTCTATGCGAAACTACTCTCCTAGACGGTCAAAGCGTCGATCTTTTAGATCAACCAAGGTAACCATCGTCTACTATCTATTTGTTTATTGCTTAAACGAAGTCGATCTTGGGTCAATAGGAAATAAATTTTTGAATTCCGCTGCGTTCCCGCGTAGATTTCCTAACAAAAAGGTCTCACCGTAGCAAGGTGCAGCTTGCTAGGGTGAGAAAAAAAATCTAGTCTAACAAAATCAAGAACGGGTTCGATGTTGACACCGAAGTCCCCGGCAACGGCGCCAGAATACTTGATGTGTGATTTTCAATATAATCACTAAATGCTACCGCAAGCGCACGGCTTATCGAGTAGTACTTAGGATGTCGATCCCACAGGGACTTGTAGTCAATCACCAAACAATTCCCGATTTATATTAGCTAGACAAATCAAAATCTTGGAGGTTTTTATCTAAAAATCCTAAAATTAAAGAAAATAAAGAAAATCTAATTAATAGCCAAGAACTTCAAGATTTAGGTAATAGGATTCAAGGTTTAGAGGCATTTCTTGGATTTGGATCCACCACGGCGTTGTTTACATAGAATTTCAACAATCTTTCTATCAATATGAATATTCCATTTATGAAGACCAATTATCAAATATTACACGTAAACATTCTTTCGAACTATTATCGTGATTTTACCTAGTTTTATCCTACATTTAGTTTCCTACAATGAAGAATAAAATTAGATGCATTGAATTACCATAATTATGGGCCACTTTAGGTATAACCTAATTCTCATTGAAGAAATCCCTAAAGATTTGATCTTGGTTTCTAGGTTATCGATTAATTAATACTTTTACATCATCAATTAATCGAATGAAGTTTCTCATGCAATCCTACGGCCATTCACTCCTTCGAGATATTATTTCGGAAAAAAATACATGAATAAGCATACAAGATCAAATTCATAAACATGATAAAAATCCTTTATCAATGAAAAGATTGTATCTTTAAAACCATATAATCATCGCCGGGCTTTTCCTAATCCAAGAAACTAATATTTACTCTCGTAACATATCAAGATTCCAAGATTCAACCATATAATTCATACTTTGACAAGAAAAATAAATAAATAGAATAAAGGAGAAAAGAGATAGAGAGAAACCGTCAAAGTATTGCATAAATAATCAAACCTCGAAAAAGCCTCGTTCTTGAATTCTTAAAACCTAAAATCCTTGTTCTTGGGGATGGGAGAAGATGATGATGAAGAGAGGAGGATGGTCGCCCCAAAATCTGATGTTGGATGCGTGTATGATGAATTGTATGACTTCAAAGAATAAAAAGGGGATAATTACATCATATAATAAGTTTCCATAATTAATTTAATCAAGAAAATCTTTAAAAATCAAATATCTATCAATCTTGGACTCTTGTAGTATGTGGACTCCTCTTTTGCATTGAAAAACACGCCATTATCAAAGAAAACACGTTGGTGAAAGTTTCCACCAATCGAACATTTCGTTGGCGGGATCGATTTTTGAAACTCTGTCACACCACAGGTATGATGAGACTGGTTTTTGAATTCTTCCACTTTAGCTCCGTTTTTGGGCATCTTTCTTCCAATCTCGAATCATCCTGCAATAATTCAATCATCCGCAGTAATCTAGCCCAAAAAGGATAAAAACATCACAAAATAATAACACACGACACCAAATTGAGTCCAAAACATCGAGAATTATTCGAATTTTTAGGAACTTATCAAACATAAAAGGATATATCTGGCCTTGTCAAGGTGCAGTATTGAAGAGCACCAACCACTTGACGATACTCGGTGATTTGGTGAGGGAATAATGGCTGACCTTGCTGCCCGGATAAGTGAATGCCAGGGGAACAAGGTGTAGGAGTAGGCCTTTGCCGCCATCTTCGTCTGCTCAGTGGAGTCTCAATATATTTGGATTGACGTATATGAATACCTTGAGCACTAGAGGTAGCTTGAATACCCAAAAAATAATTAAGGGAGCCAAGATCTCTAAGTTTGAATTCCTGTTGTAAACTGGTGATGAGATCTTGTATGTACTGATGGTGCGTTCCTGTGACTAAAATATCATCCATATAAATTAAGACAAAAAGATGTATAGATTCAGAATGAAAAGTGAATAGGGAGCTATCAACAGTGGAAGAGTGTAAACCGAGCTGTAGTAGAGTAGAAGATAAGCATAGAAACCATGCTCTTGGCGCCTGTTTTAAACCATAAATAGCTTTATTTAGCTTACAAACATAATCTGGTTTGGTGGAATCCACAAACCCTTGAGGTTGTTTCATATAAACCTCTTCTTCAAGTGTACCATGCAAAAAGGCATTAGAAATGTCTAATTGCCGAATGGTCCAGGTAAAATGAGCCGCTAGAGACAATATAATGCGTATTGTAGATGACTTGATAACAGGACTAAAAGTTTCTTGAAAATCAACCCCACTTTCTTGCTCAAACCCTTTCGCAACTAAACGTGCTTTAAATCGTTCAAGTGTGCCCTCGGATGTTTGCTTTACTTTGTAAACCCATTTGTTATCAATAACATTATGTGAAGGGGGTTTGGGAACCAATGTCCATGTTTTATTGTGCATGAGAGCATCATACTCCTCCTTCATTGCTTTACACCAGTCAGGACTTCGAGATGCTTGCTGAAAAGTCGGTAACATAATACTGTGTAATGCTGTAAGTGGGTATTTTATGGAGTAGTAAGTTTGAAAATCAGGAAAATGCAAAGGCTTAAGACTACATGTGCGTGATCTGGTAACCATTGGGTGATGGGAGGGTTGTGTGGGTGCTGAAGGGCTAGGAGAAGAGGAGGAAGAGTCAGTAGATGTTGGACTTGTTGTAGATGAAGAAAGTTGTAGGGGTAATACGGTAGAAGCATGGGGAGATTGGGTGCTGGGACTGAAAGGTGAATTATTGGGTACAGGAGGTGGACTTGGTGGATTATGAGGAGGTGATAGAGGTAGTGGTGCTGCCAAATTCATAACATCAGTAGATAAATCATGAAAAGATTGTAAAGGAATAGATAGAGGAGTACCTGAAGAACTGACTGGAGTGGGAGAAGTAGAGTGGTCTTCCTGAGCAGGGAATTTAGTTTCATAAAAAATTACGTTCCTGGAGATATACACCTTATTGGAGATAGGATCCCAGCAGCAATACCCCTTTTGTTGTGAATTGTAGCCCAGAAAAATACATCTTTTGGATCGAAACATCAATTTATGGGTGTTGTAGGGTCGAAGTAACGGGTAACACGCACAACCAAAAGTTCTTAAGAAAGAATAATCTGGGGTCAAGTTGTATAGTTTTAGATAGGGAGAATCATTATTGATAACTGGGGAAGGAAGTCGGTTAATGAGATAAACAGCAGTCATAAAAGCATCGGCCCAATATTTGGTTGGTAAATGTGATTGAGCTAAAAGAGTTAATCCCATTTCAGTTATGTGTCTATGTTTTCGTTCTGCGACACCATTTTGTTGTGGGGTGCTAGTGCAAGAATATCTGTGGTGAATACCATTGTCCTCAAGAAATTTTCTAAGTGGTTTATATAAGTATTCCCCACCTCCATCAGTTTGTAAATTTTGAATTTTTCTAGAAAAGTGATTTTCAACCAAGGTTTTAAATTTGATGAAACAAGCAGAAACATATGATTTGTTATGAATAGGATAAATCCAAGAATATCGAGAATAATCATCTACAAATAACACATAATAATGACATCCATTAAGAGAGGGAATTGAACAAGACCAAACATCCGAATGAATAAGTTGAAGTGGTGTAGTAGTGACTCTATGTGAAGGTACAAATGGGAGTTGTTTACTATTTCCCATTTGACAAGGTTCACATACAGCACCTTTATTTGTAGAAACAAACGGTAAAGAATTTTTATTAAGAACTAAAGAAACAATGGAAGAGGAAGGGTGTCCTAATCTAGAGTGCCAAGTGGAAAAGGTAGCTCTAACTCCAACAGCAGCCATAGCTCTTGGCTTGTATTCAGCCTTTTGGAAGTGAATTGGGTAAAGACCACCTCTACTCCTTCCCTCCAGTAGTGTCTTCCCTGTTGCATTTTCCTTGATAAAAAAATGCGAGTCGGTTAGTATAAAGAAGCAAGCATTATCTTTGCAAAATTGATTAATAGATAGCAAACTAGCTGAAGCATTTGGACAATGTAAAACATTGGTGAGATGAAGTGTACTGTTTGGTGTTTGTAGAACAGCATTACCAGTATTGGTTATCTCCAAACCTTGTCCATTCCCAACAGCAACCTGATCCTTACCCGTGTAGGGTTGTACTAGACTCAGCTGCTCAAGATTTGCTGTGAGATGCTGATTTGCTCCACTATCTGCCAGCCATGGTTCTTCCTCTATTATTGGATGATGCGTATGAGCCGCCATGGCTGCTAACTGAGCTGGTGGATGGCGGCCTTGATAAGTGTAGTCCATCCTGTGATAGCAGTCAAGAGCTTGATGATTATTACGTCCACAAATCTGACATGGAATTTTATTGTTGCTGAATGGATGCTGCGGATTAGATGTTGGTGCTCTTGGTCTTGGACCGTTAAATTGTTTGGGTGCCATCTGGTTGCTTCCTTGAGAATTTATACTCGACCCTTGAAAGTACTGTGAGTTGAACCTGTTATTGGGAAATTTGCCTCTTGGATTGAAGGCTTGGGTGTTTTGTTGAAAAGTTGAATTAGTTGCTGTTTGCTTAGCCAAAAGAGCCACTTGATTAATCTCAGTAGTGGCTAATTGACTTTCCAAGAGTAATTCACATGACAAGAGCTCAGCTTGAAAATCATCAAAAGTCAAATTTCGATCTCTTGTTGCAATAGACAATGAGGTAACAAAAGGATGATATGAAGGATTCAAACCACTTACCACATAGGTGATGAGATCATCATCATCAACAGGTTTTCCAACCGTCCTTAATTGAGCAGCCAAATGCTTAGCTACTTCTAGATACGCTGCACATTTGAGTGACCCTTGGTTCAAAGTTTGCAACTGCCTTTTGAGGTGATTAATACGTGATCGAGACGGAGATGCAAACTTGTTGGCCAATGCAGCCCATGCTTGTTGAGCGAAGATTTATTCCATAGATCGTGGAGCAACCTTATCGATAGCGTGGCGTTTATCCAACCTAGAACAAGTTGATCTTTTCTCGATCCACAAAGAATACTCGAGATTCAATGTTCTGTTGATTTCCTTCATCATCATCGAGAAATTAAGATGGGCACGGTTGAGAACCATCCACGAAACCCATCAGTTCATGGCTCTTAAGAACTGGAACCATTTGAGATAACAACATTAAATAATTTGTATCGTTAAGTTTGGCAGTAACTAGTTGATTCAAATTTGGAATAGCAAAAACAGTAGGAGTTGAATTTGCGGAAGTCATGGTTGACGAGTTTGGATTTGATAAGGCCATTTAGATCTTGTGCGTGAGCAGATGTCTCTGATACCATGAAAGAATTGATAGCTAAATAAAAGATGTGTTCTCATTTACTAAATCAAAGGAGTACAACCGATATGTATATATAGTACAATGATAGATAGGAGAAATACTGTTAGGATTGATGTGATCATATCTAAACAACTATTCAAAATGCAAATACTGTTATTTAAAATACAAATATTGTTTTTATCTTTTCTCTTCAAAATGCTAAGGCCGTTACTCCAGCTGGTTCATATCTGTAACCATGCTGTGAGATTTTATTGTCTTAACACCTAGTTGCCAAGAAACCCCTAAAAGCTAACACAGCCACTTTTTCCGGCAATCAAGTATGAATTGGAGTCTGTAAAATCTGCATAGATTAGCATAGTAGATATCATAAACAAAGAAACCTTATAATCTAATTCTAAAAGAGATTTTACCCTCGATGTAATTCGCTGGGTTGAGGGACCTGTCAGGAAAGAAACAGCAATAAATAAATCGAATCCCTAGCTTTTCTCGAGTACCAATAACGAATTAGAAAAATAAACAAAATACACGAGTATTACCAAGAAATGATATGCTTCAACAAATAAGGTTGAAGAAATTAAATAGCCGAAATTAAATAGCCGAACATACATTCAAATGACAGTAATCACTAATCACTTCAAACACATAAAATTATCCTTAAACTATACTGATTCACTGTAAGCCGAAAAACGGCAACAAAAAAAAAACAAAAAAAAAAAAAACAACCTAAGATCCTTGAGAAATTGCCAGTTTTCATCTCAAATTTTCGCATTTGCATACGTCTTTTTAGCAATATATTTGTGTCTACAACAACAGTGTATGTGTCAAATTTCATACTCATAAGGCTTCAAATCTGCATTTATATACACCTGTAATGAGTTAAATGATCATACATACATGCAGCTTCAACTTCTTTTTCATACCCTTAAAAAAAAACTTCTTTTCCAAATCATCTTAAGCCAACTCTTATCGGATTTCCAAGAAAAGTAAATTCAATCATTTTGAAGATGAATTACCTTCAACAAGGCAATTCTGTTGGCCAACTTAGAACAGCTCGTACCCTTTATCCAGCCTGTAACAAACATAACTAAACCTATTTAGCCATACATAATACCTCAACATCTTTTTTTTAGTGGAATACCTAATGGTGTAACCGGCGGTTTGACAAACCGGCGGTTCAATCAAACCGCCGCCGCGCCGGTTTTTCTAACCGCCCGGTTTGACGAACCGCCCGTTTATCGTTGAACCGCTTGGTTCTTTGGTTTGGGCGGTTCGGTTTTCTCGGTTTGCTCCTCGTTCGGATCACGGTTTTAAAATTTCATTTTTTTCTTTTCATTTTATATAACGCTTATTATTTTCACTTTCTGATAACAAATTATTATTATTTTAATTATAATTATTAAAGCGAATGTAATATATATATTATTTTAAATAGATTTCTATTCAGTTTTAAAAATAATATTAATATTATGTTGTTTGGTATATAATATATATATTACCGTATATTGTGTTGTTTTCTTATATGTAAATTGTATTATCTTTTCAACGCCAGATCGATAATTCGGTTCTTTCACGTATTTTTATATGCAATCGTGTCGTAAGCATTAACATATATAAAATCAAAAGTCGAACGTAGTTCTAATTTTTTATTTTTTAGTCTTTCATGGTTATGTTTGTTATTGTTTTTTTAAAGTCTTTTATGGTTTTTAATAAGTTTTTGAGTCGGTTTAAGTATCCGTTGATTATAAATGTTGTTTTATGGTATTTTGAATAAGTTTTTGAGTCGGTTTAAGTATCGTTGATTATAAATGTTGTTTTATGGTTTTTGAATAAGTTTTTGAGTCGGTTTAAGTATACGTTGATTATTAAGTCTTTAATGGTTTTTAATAAGTTTTTGAGTCGGTTTAAGTATACGTTGATTATAAATGTTGTTTTATGTTTTTTTGAATAAGTTTTTTGAGTCGGTTTAAGTATACGTTGATTATTAAGTTTTTTATCATTTTTTAATAAGTTTTTTGAGTCGGTTTAAGTATACGTTAATTATTAATGTCTTTTTATTAGATAATATGTTTGGTATATTGTGTTGTTTTTCTTATATGTAAATTGTGTTATCTTTTCAACGCTTGTACCGATAATTCGGTTGCCTACGTATTTTTTATATGTAATCGTGTCGGAGGCACAACACATTCAAAAAAATCAAAGCGAACGTAGTTCTAATTCTTTATTTTTTTAGTCTTTTATGGTTATGTTTGTTATGGTTTTTTTTTAAGTCTTTTGAGTCGGTTTAAGTATCCGTTGATTATAAATGTTGTTTTATGGTATTTTGAATAAGTTTTTTGAGTCGGTTTAAGTATACGTTGATTATAAATGTTGTTTTATGGTTTTTTGAATAAGTTTTTTGAGTCGGTTTAAGTATACGTTGATTATTAAGTCTTTAATGGTTTTTTAATAAGTTTTTTGAGTCGATTTAAGTATACGTTGATTATAAATGTTGTTTTATGGTATTTTGAATAAGTATTTTTAGTTATTTTTTATATGTTTTTATAGTTTCTATCGGGTTTTTTTATGGTTTTTTTAATTGTTTTCTATAGTTTTTTCAGCTATTAGTAGTAGGTTTCTTATAATTATTTTTAAGATATAAATTGCGTACCTTTAATCGACGTCGGTATTTGAGAGCTTGTTCTGCCGAAGTTTCATGTCACCGCCTTGAACTGTGACTCCTCATCTTCCTCGATCAATGTCTTGCACCCTCTGCTCAGCTCGTACCCAATCTTGACTAAGCATCTGCTTCTCTAAAGTGGTGGGATGAAGCGAACATCTTTTGTTGTTTAGCACATACCCTGCCATGCTGAAAGTGCGTTCCATAGTGACGATTTGTCGAAACAGGGCAACTTAAAAACTCCATCGCCATAATTGCTAGAACTGGAAATTCCTTAACGTGTCTCTTCCAATACTTCAATAAGTCGAATTCGAAATCATAGTTATCGCCATCACAGCCTTCAAATGTAGTGTTTAGATATTTTGATATCTCTGTACGTTGATCGGATGATGATGTCGCTCCTTCTGCCGTTTGAACTCATTTTCTCCATAACTTTTTAAGTCCCTTCAGACACCTCGCACGGTTAGTAGAAGCACTTGCGGATGGATTGGGAACCGCGTCGATTCTCAATCCATACATACGCTCATATACAACATACAAATCGTTTAATAAATTTTCTAGTCTATCTACTTCAACCGTAAAATCTACCGGGGGCACATTATCGATGTCGACAAAGCATCATAGTAAGCACCTAACATGTTAGACACACCTACTAGTCTTATACGAGGGTCGAGTATAGAAGAAATGAGATAAGTGTCAGGAATATGCAACATGTATTTATTCCATTTATCCTTCATCAGCACTAAACATCGAAATAATGTAGTGTCATGTTCCATGCTTTCAAACTCGGCAGTTATTTCTACACATGCAGGCAAGACTAAATGTGATGTGGGTGCATAACATTTTGAAAACAATTCAGTAAATTTTTTGAATATTGAAAAAACATCCATCGTTGTCTTGCATCCAAATCAAATAGAGGATACAAACGATATTCGCTCGGACAATGTTCATTTACAAATTCACAAAAGGTATTTTTAATTTTGTTTGTTTTTTCCAAAGATCATAAGTCGTGTTCCACCTATGCGTACATCTTGCGGCGCTTTGACTTGGCGATGACCTTTCTCTTTAAGAAATTTATACCACTTATAAACAAGAACATTTCTACCTAAAATATGGGAAATCGCATTTTTATCGAAGTAATATTATGGTCATAAACTTTTAGACCATCCTTTACACACAAATTAAAAATATGGCATAAACATCTAACATGAAAAAATTGACCGTTACATAGAGTTCACAATATCGGGATAAGTCGGGAATAGAAGCGGTGTTGTTTGCAAAGATTGTCAAACGCAATAGAAAAACTTTACCTTTTAAATCGTATTCCTCAAAAATATCAACTAATACAGATGCAATGTTAGAAGCACTATGGGTCTCGTTAAATAAACGAAAAGCAAGTAACCTTTTTTGGACAATCCAAGTATTGTCAATCCAGTGACCCGACACGCCCAAATAAAAATTGTTCGTCCTCCTATCCTACCAAATATCGGCACATACACATATTCGGTATTTATTGTTCTTCAAAGTTTCTATAATAATATTTTGTCGTTTAATAAATTTATTTTTGAAATCCCATTGCACGAGGGATACGAGTAAAAGCCGGCTGCAAAGCCCCTTGTACGTAACTTTCAAAAATAGGATTTTCGTGAAAGCTAAAAGGAAGACCCATACCCGCAATAAGATCCGTAGTTAGATCTCTACGCTTATCACGAGTGTAAATAAAGAGTGGATTAGTGTTACCTCACCGGAGCTCGGCATGTTTAAGTTGGGATTGAGAAGAGCCGTCTTCCAATTTTTCCGGGTGTTTAGTTATAATGTGAGTCCATAACGCTCTATAACCACCGGAATGTTTAAATTGATATTTTTCCCACAGGAATTGCACACCCGTAGAACAATTTTCCGGGGTTAGCTAAACCTATTTCATCATCCGAGGAACCTTTGTGAAAAATTCCGTAAAAATTCTCGATGATAACTTTTTTCTTGTGTTGTGGCTCCGGCACTTTCACTAGCATGTAAATCGAATGACTCGGGAGTAGGAGTAGGATCGACACTAGAACAACTATGACGACGACTCCCACCACGTCCTTGTCTAGGTCCTCTATGACGGGAAGCATTAGGAAATACATCAACATCATCATCAACGTCGACTTCATCATTATCTTCAACTTCGTTAAGGTTGATGTTAAAATTTCCACCTTGAGACATTATATCGCTGTAATGACTATCAAACTCATCTTCATTGTAACCTGGAGGTGTTTCGAACTGAGGAATCGAAATGTGACTACCGGTGATAGGGTCTGTGTAATATTGGGGTCTATAGCCACCAACAAGATCATCCGATTCCGGCACAAACGTATCATCACGGGAAGTAACATTTCGATTTCCTCTGATGATTCACCTCTTCTTGACATTTTAAAAATCTAAATTAAATAAAATCATTATAAAAAATTTAATTTAACTAACCAATTTTACTTATAACTAAAACCGAATTGAAGTAACGATTAAATCAGAACAACTTCAAATTTCGGTCTAGTAAGTAAATTTGATTATAAAAATTAATTTTTTTTACACTTGTAAAAAAACTAGTTGAATAAAATACAAAACCAAATTTACTTATAACTAAAACCGTATTGAAGTAACGATTAAATCAGAATAACTTCAAAAATCGGTATCGTAAAGTAAATTTAATTGTTGTTTTTAACAACTAAACAAACTTGATAATCAAAGAAATTAATATAACATGTAAGAAATGAGTAGAAGATTGAGAGAGAATGAGATTGGTTTGGTGTAGGAATGAGGTAGTATTTATAGGAATTTTTTTGGGGTGAGATTGGGAGGAAAAAAAAAAAAAGAAATAGCCGTTGGAATTTGGAAATAGACGTTGGAAAAAGAAAGGGAAAAGGTATAAGTTATAATGTTAAATGCACCCAGAAAAAAAGGTATAAGTTATAATTTTATATGCATCCAGAAAAAAAAAACTGTTGGGCCGGTTAAACCGGCGGTTCCGGTTCCAGTCCGGTTCCGGCCGGTTTTACCCGGTTCCGGCCATCCGGTTTGAACCGGCGGTTCCGGTTCCGGTTACCAATAACACAAACCGGCGGCAAACCGGCAAACCGGCGGTTAAAAAAACCGACGGTTGACAGGAAGCACAACGCCTTCAATTGCTTAAGAACCTTGTAGTTTGAACTCTCAGTTTTCATAAGTAAAAGAGGTAAGAAGAAGCAGATTGCTGGTATGCTCAGCCTCTCTTGAACTGAACAAAAAGAGTCTGTTTATATAGGCTTTATCATGCAAAGAAGAGTTAGGAACTGATGGAATATGAAGTGGAACAGCCTCAGCATCATTATTTCTAAATGAATGTCATTAAAGCTCAGAATTGGAACAGGCACAGTATCAGCATATGCCATAAGTGTTTTCAGCTGGGAAGGTCACAGTATATGCACAGTATCACTCTGAATTTTCAGCATTCAGTTCAAAAAATAAAGGTTCATGTAGCTAAACCGAACCTTCACTGGGAGCCTTTGAATCGAGTTGCATTCGTGTCCGCAGGATGCGCGCTCGCACACAAGTTCAAGCCGAAATCCGGATGGATTTGCACCCCCCCTGCGCCCGCGTAGAGAACGGTGTATAAAGTTGGTAAATTCTTACCACTACACTAATACAACATCATATATATATTGGCTCTTTTCCTTTTTTTCCTTCCAATGTGGGAGAAATTGGTTTCTCCAATTTTCCCTTTATTACTAACACTTTCCATTCACCACTTAGGCCCAATATGACATATCATTTAACACATCCATTTTAACCATCAATATTCCAACAATCCCCCACATGAATGGAATAGTGTTTAAACCCTAAGAAAGGCTCTAAGAATGAAAATGAGAGTTCAAGCGGTAGATCAATGCATAGGATAGGTAGGTGTGACCTTTGACCCTTCCCTTGATTAAATATGTTTACTTTACTGGCTGACTAGTAGACGCGATGTCTTTGAACTATTCTGCCGTTGATGTAAATGATGACATATCAACCACACTGCATCTACCTATCAACATAGGTTCTTGCGGTTATGTTCATTTTGGCCGTGGACATCCGCTGGTTCAAGAAGAGTTTCTAAGAATTGTGCCTCACAATTCCCCTTTGAAGCGACCCTCTTCTCTCTTACATAGGTGATTCAGTAATTCAGAATTTTCTCAAAATATTCTTCTTACACAAATCATTAAAAGCTCTTACGTGAGCTTATCCTCGCTTCAAACTCACTGCTTTCTTCATCTTAGGAATGAGCTTGAGGGTTACCCCTCACGGTGACTTTACTTCGGCAATTAGGTTTTCCTATTGAACCAAGATCTTGGGATCTCCAATCTACAAGGTTGGGTTTTCCTTCACAAAAGTTTTATTCCATGGGCTTTAGTCCCATTCCTCTTGATGATTTAGCAACTAGCTCTCTATTTAACCCTTTGGTTAGCGGATCCGCAAGATTATCCTCGACTTAACACGATCTAAAGGTAATCGTATCAGCTTGAGAGTAGTTGTCTAATGGAATTATGTCTTCGGCGATGTGCTAGACTTACCATTATACATTATATTTTGTGCTCTTCCAATCGATGATTGGTCATCACGATGAATACATATTCCCAGGCACTCGCTTCGGCCATTGAGGAATATCCTCTAGGAATTGATGCAACCATTCTGCCTCTTCACCACATTTATCCAAGGCTACAAACTCAGATTCCATTGTGGATCTGGTTATCACGGTTTGTTTGGAAGATTTCCAAGACACGGCTCCACCGCCTAAAGTGAATACAAAGCCACTTGTGGATTTTGAATCCTTTGAATCAAATCCAATTTGCATCAAGATATCCTTCTATAACAATTGGTTCTCTTGTATAGTGAAGGCCATACTTACGAGTATATCTTAAGTATCTCAGTAACCTCACTATAGCTTTCCAATGTTCATGACTTGGATTGCTAGTATATCTACTTAGCTTACCAACAGCGTAAGCGATATCCGGTCTAGTACAACTCATTAAGTACATTAGACTTCCAATGATCCTTGCGTACTCTAATTGAGATACACCCTCACCTTTATTTTTGAACAAAGGTTGACTTTGATCTATTGGAGTTCTAGCTTCATTTGAGTCATCTTTATTGAATTTTTCCAAGATTTTATCAATATAATTAGATTGACTCAAAATGAGACCATTAGAATTTCTTGTAATTCTAATTCCCAATATCATCTCTCTGCTAAACCCATATCTTTCATTTCAAATCAAGCGTTTAACATATCTTTGGTAGATTTGATCATCTTATCATTACTACCAACTATCAAGATGTCATCCACATAAAGACATAAGATGGCATAGCCATCTTTTGTTTCTTTCATGTAAATACATTTATCACATTCATTGGTTTTGAACCCTTTTTCAAACATAACATGATCAAACTTTTGATGCCATTGTTTTGGTGCTTGTTTTAAGCCATATAATGACTTAACCAATTTACACACTTTATTATCTTGTCTGGACTAGAAAAACCCTCAAGGTTGTTCCATGTAGATTTCTTCTTCTAAATCTCCATTTAAGAAAGCGGTTTTCACATCCATTTGATGTACTTCTAAATTACGCAAAGCGGCTATAGCAAGTACCATCCTAATGGAAGTTATTCTCGTCACTGGAGAATATGTGTCAAAATAATCAAGACCTTCTTTTTGACTATAACCTTTTATTACTAGTCTGGCCTTATATTTATCAATAGATCCATCAGGTTTCATTTTCCTCTTAAAGATCCATTTTGATCCTAGTGGCTTACATCCTGGAGGTAGATCAACTAACTCCCAAGTATGATTTTGCAATATAGAGTCTATTTCACTATTTATTGCTTCTTTCCACATTGGACCTTCAGAAGAAGTTGTCGCTTCTTTAAAGCTTTGAGGATCTGTCTCTATCATATAAGTGATAAAATCTTCACCAAAAGATTTTCCAGTCCTCGACCTTTGCTTCTTCTCTCGGCTCAACCTCAGTTGGCTCTTCTTCATTTACTTGTTCAGAAGGGTGATCCTGAACATGAACACGCTTTAATGAACTAGGTTCATTTGTTTTAGCCGGGAATACATTCTCAAAGAATGATGCATTTCTCGATTCCATTATCGTATTTTTGTGTATTTCAGGATTATCTGACTTATACACAAGAAATCGATAAGCACTCATCAATTTGTGTGCATATCCAATGAATATACAATCAATAGTTTTGATCCTATCTTTACTACTTTGGGTGTAGATTTGAGCACCTTTGCAAGGCAACCCCACACTTTCAAGTATTTGTAAGAAGGTGGTTTACCTTTCCACAGTTCATAAGGAGTTTTCTCTTGTATCTTTCGGGGTATCTTATTTAAAAGATAATTGGTAGAAAGGATAGCTTCCCCCACAAGTTTTGTGATACTCCTGAACACAACAACATTGAATTCATCATTTCTTTCAATGTTCGATTTTTCCTTTCAAAGAACTCCGTTCGATTGTGGTGACCATGGCGCGGTTATTTCATGAATAATCCCATGTTCGGCACAAAATCACTTAGTGGTGCCAAATATTCACCACCTCTATCGCTCAAGTATTTTGATCTTTTTCCATGTTGATTCTCAACTTTTTACGAATAGAATAAATTTATCTATCGCTTCATATTTTCCTTTTAACAAGTATACATAGCAATATTTAGTGCGAGTCATCAATAAAGGTAATAAAATAATTATTTCCGCCTCTCGATTGCACAATTTTAAGATCACACACGTCGCTATGTATTAGTTCGAGTGGTTTGCGTATTTCTTTCAACATTTTGAAAGGACGCTCTTGTTAATTTCGCTTCAACACAAGTTTCACACTTATGTTCTTTATCAATTTCGAATTTGGGAATATATTTTAGACTTATTAATCTCACGCAGGAATCGTAATTAACATGTCCTAGTCTACCATGCCATAAGGAAGGTGACTCAACCAAATAAGCGTAACCAAAGAATATTATTATTGATATTGTTTGGCCTAATGACCATTACATTCAACTTGACCATGCCATTAGATGCATACCCTTACCGACATACATACCACTCTTAGTTAAAGTAAACTTGTCGGACTCTAAAACAAGACGGAAGCCATTTTTATTCAATAGCACTCCGGACACGATTCTTGCGCATATCCGGGACATATAGCACATTCTTGAGTTAGATGCTTGCCGAAGTCATCTTCGAAATCACTTCTCCTTTTCCAAATATAGCGAAGTAGCCGAGTTTCCCATGAACAAAGTCTCATTACCTTGAACCGACTCGAACTTAGTAAACACTTCCTGTCGGATCATATGTGTCTTGTAGCTCCTGTGTCTACCCACCATTCTCTAGGATTTGAATCCACCATGTTCACCTCTGACACAACAGCACAAAGATCAATATCTTCCATGCCTTGAACAATATTTGCTTCAAAAACCTTCTTCTTTGGTAGCTTGCAATCAGCAGATTTGTGACCAATCTTGTCACAATTGAAACATTTCCCTTGGAACTTAGGTTTTTCAATGCCACCTTTCGGTCCCAATTTAGCTTTTGGTCCCGTTTTTGATTTCTTAACAAACTTGTTCTTTTTCGAGCTTTGGCCATGTTCTACCACATTGCCCTTGCAAGATTCTGAGAGTAATTTCCTCTTTTATCAGACTTTTTATTGTCATCTTCAATACGAAGCCTAACAACAAGATCTTCCATGCTCATTTCCTTTCGCTTATGCTTAAGGTAATTCTTGAAATCTTTCCACGCATTTGGTAATTTCTCAATAACACAAGCGACTTGGAAAGTTTCACTAAGCTCCATCTTTTAAACTTGAATCTCGTGAAGAATCAACTCAAATTCTTCCACTTGTTCCATGAGTGGTCTAGAGTCCACCATCTTGTACTCAAGAACACATAGCGACAAATTTCTTTGTACCGCATCTTCGGTTCTATACTTTTTATCTAGTGCCTCCCACAATTCTTTTGCACTCTTTTTATCACAATAAACATCATACAATGAGTTACATAAACAATTCATTACATAATGTCTACAAAGATAATCGATTGTTTCCATTCATCTATGGCAAAATGAAAATCTTGATTCGGCTCTCCTTCCGCTTCGGTGTTGGTGGATCATCGGTTAGGAATTAGCCATACGCATAAGTGTGAGATAGAACATCATCTTTTGTTGCCATCTCTTAAAATTCAGCCCATTGAATTTTTCAGGCCTCTCATCTTTGATTCATAGGAGCGACACTCGATTTGGCACTTGTTGCACCATAGCCAAAGGTGAGTCGACCATCGACACCATTCTAAGCCAAGATTGGTTGACATTTACGAAATTTAACACGAAAATTGATTAAATTTCCTTTCAACAATTTGTAGAACAATTTTTAATTGAACTATACTCAATTAAACAAATGATTCGTTTAGAACCCAAAAGCAACTTGGTTGAATTCAAATCGTTTAAGAAACCGAATAACTTTTCGATTAAAATTCGTGTTGAATAAAATCACTTGTTTGAATTCAAATTCGTTTAAGAAACCGAATGTTCCCATTCGAGAGACAAAATAAATTCGTTTATCAAACAAGTATTCACCCGACTTGTTTATAATTCAAATTTTGATTCGCTTTCTTCAAGTACGAAAAGCTGTTCGTCCTCAATTTCTTCTCGTTAATGAACAAGAAATATCGAATTAGTCTTAAGATTGTTGGACAATCTTGTTCATAAACGAAATAAAATTACAAAGAAACGAATAACAACAAATTCAATTACAATTTCAAAGAAAATGAGAAAGGATATAAGATCCGAGCCTGTGTTGCACACGAGCTTCCTTAAGACTAATTCGTCCCTCACCTTCGTGTGCCGTGAGCTTCAAAGGGACGTTAATCTCCCAGGATAGAACGGATAGCAATGACAGAAGCACAACGCCTTCAATTGCTTAAGGAACCATGTAGTTTGAACTCTAAGTTTTCATAAGTAAAAGAGGAAGCGAGAATCTTTGGTGTATTCTCCGGTATGAAGACTGATCATGAAGTCTGCTTTAAAATAGGCTTTATCATGCGAGAAGAGTTAGGAACTGATGGAATATGAAGTGGAACAGCCTCAGCATCATTATTTCGAAATGAATGTCAACCGAACCTTCACTGGGAGCCTTTGAATCGAGTTGCATTCGTGTCCGCAGGATGCGCGCTCGCACACAAGTTCAAGCCGAAATCCGGATGGATTTGCACCCCCCCTGCGCCCGCGTAGAGAACGGTGTATAAAGTTGGTAAATTCTTACCACTACACTAATACAACATCATATACATATTGACTCTTTTCCTTCCTTCCTTCCAATGTGGGAGAAATTAGTTTCTCCAATTTTTCCTTTATTACTAACACTTTCCATTCACTCACTTTGGCCATATGTTTCAATATGACATATCATTTAACACATCCATTTTAACCATCAATATTCCAACAATCCCCCCACATGAATGGAATAGTGTTTAAACCCTAGCAAAGGCTCTAAGAATGAAAATGAGAGTTCGGCGGTAGATCAATGCATAGGATAGGTAGGTGTGACCCTTTGAACCTTCCCTTGATTAAATATGTTTACTTTACTGGCTGACTAGTAGACGCGATGTCCTTGAACTATTCTGCCGTTGATGTAAATGATGACATATCAACCACACTGCATCTACCTATCAACATAGGTTCTTGCGGTCACACACCTTTTGGTATGTTGTAAAACTGCTATTATTAGTGATTAAACTGAGAGCAGGAGGGTGCATGTTGAGATTCTTTTGGGGGGTTGTTAAGTTCAAACCACTTGGAGTCACTTCAATATATTATATCGTGAAATTGATGTTTATTTACCCTCATTAAATTGTCTTTTAAATTTAAATAGAACATATATTTAATTTTTATAAAGTTTTGTGTATTGTAATTACACTGAATCATTTATATAACCTGTTACATGTATGATTTACTCAACCCTCCTCGTAGTGACCGTTCATCAAGTCATCGCCAACAATGATTTTATAGTGGTTCACGACCTACCGGAAAAAACACAATTAAACATTTTTAACCAATCATAATTTTTAAAATGTGAGTATAGAATTTATAAAAAGATTTATGAAGTAAGAGTGATTTGAGAGTTACGATTGATCTAATTTGTACACAATAGTCTCTAAAAATAAAAATAAAAAACTCTTTCTCTGCAAAGTCCAAATTATAACGTTTAATAATCATGAGCAACTGGTTTGTCTGCAAATGAATGATCTGAAGATGATCCGCACTGATTGATCAAGTTAGATTTATATAATGATCAATATAGACTTATTATAATCAACAGTGCAGATCATCGTTGTGTCACTCGTGCGGCACAACCGTTGTGCCCATACCATTAATTCTTAACTTATATGTAAATAAATAAAAGATCCTTACTTCTATCATGCCAACTTCATTTATTCATAGAAAAGCACGGAAAACACGGCAATCCACAAACTAAGATATTCAACGAATACCATGAATTAAACATTATCTCACCGTGAGAAGAATATGGTTGAAAAAATATGCTTGCAAAGTAATTAAAAAATGTCTTTTCACATAGCTATTTGTCTTATTGCACAACAATTACTTTCTAATTTTGCCTTTTTTTTCACACGCCTACATTCTGACCGGAGTTTGGTCGTTGAAAAAATATGCTTGCAAAGTAATTAAAAAATGTCTTTTCACACAGCTATTTGTCTTATTGCACAACAATTACTTTCTAATTTTGCCTTTTTTTACACACGCCTACATTCTGACCGGAATTTGGTCAGAATGTGAAACATTATACCTACCAAAAGATGGTCAGAACAATTTAGTTTATTCTGACTCGAACTCGGGCGGCGGCGGCGCACGCTTGTGGCTTTTTTAGTAAACACTCAGCCCACTAAAATCACTCCGAGTTCTCTCCCTTTCTAAGAGATTATACCAACAACAAAACTTCCACCACTTAAATATTGAGGAAATGTTAGCACATTTCCCAATGTGGGATTAAGAAGTTTGTCTTTTCAACTTCCTTTTCACACATTTTTCAACTACTCATTTTAAGCCTTAGTTTCTCATTTACCCGACAACCGAATTGAATGATTCAAAACCTTATTTTCAACTACGTCTTACGTAGTTTCCAAAGTCATCACTAATTCATGATAATCTATATAAGAGTTATACCGAAATCGGCTCTCAAAGTGGTTACAATAAATGATTCAAAAAATCATTTTAAAATGTTATAAAACATTTTTCCTTTTATCCTCATATATCTCCAACAATAATGAGAATCAAACGGCAAACAATCAATGTATGCACACACTTTTATTGATGCACACTCACTTTATAACATTTGTTTATGAGTTTTTGAGTGATAAATCCTTTAAGTCCTAACAAAATCCACTTAAAAAGTGAGGTTTACTTGGCCTAAAGAGCGCACTCGCTCATATATTTTTTCCTTTAGAGTGGTATCACACTTGGAATGATTGTTCTAGAACTTGCACTGAAATACATATCGAGACCACAAATTGTATTTTTATATTTATGTTCTAAAATAAATAATCTTCCGTTCCCTGAGGATTCGATCCCTGCTTCCACTATACTAGTTATAGAGGTTGAAGATGTTTATTTTTTATGGTTTAACGACACACCAATCAGCTCCATCAATCACCTAATTAAGCATCATAAGGCAACAAATAAATCTCCCTCAAAAACTTTACCTTTTTTCCTGGTTGGATCTTTAAAATTAAATCTCCCTCAAATACGGACGGACGTACATGAATCCAAAATCTGAGCTTATCTATGACAGTCCTCAGTTCTAGCTAGTAGATATTTGCATTAAGCATGTCAACCCTTGAAATTATCTATACTAATTGTGCACCACATCAAACTAAAGTAGAAACGATTAATTAGTACAATTATATATGAGAGAATATGTTTGAGGAAATAAAGGACACATAGACTGTTACACCAATAAAAGTACTAGAAACAACAAGCAATGCATTGACAAGAAACGAAGAAATCGATCTCAATCATACAGTTATCTTGACTTCGTTATTTTAAACGCTCCACAGAAAGGTTCTCGATAAAGCTAATGTGACTTCCTAAAAGAGAAACAAGAAAGAAATATAGGTGAAGAAAGCTAGTTCCAGAAAACGTGAAGAAAGAAAATCATAAATTTTAAGTCATAGTAATAAGACACAACACATCTTATGCCTTCTCACACTTTTAGATGTGTTCCGTGAAGAAAGTGGATCCACTTTCACAAAACTTAGGGTTTTCTGTTCTTGCTCGATAGAATTTGGAAGAAAGGAGAAATTGGAAAATATCTGGTTTTTGTTATTATGACCAAAAGTCAACACACAATCCTATTTATATTTAGGGTAGGGCAACCCCAACTATACAGGCCCAGTCTACTTGTTAAACAGGCCCAATCTTCTTCATAAGTCCAGACTATTACAATATGTAACACCACCCCTCAAGATGGACTTGGGGAGCAATAAATGTCTTTCAATTCAAACATGCTAATAAAGAGTAGAAAAGAGGACTATCTAACGGTTTTGTAAAAATATCGGCAAGCTGAAGTAAAGATGGAACAGGCACAAGCTTCACAAGACCATCTTGAATCTTCTCTCGAATGACGTGGCAATCAATTTCGATGTGTTTCGTTCGCTCATGGAAAACTAGGTTCTTAGCAAGATTAATGGCACTAATGTTATCACAATGTAAAGGAACAGGAGTAGGGTAGGAAAAACCAATATCATGGGCTAGATAACACAGCCACTGTATTTCGCATGATCTCGATGCTAAAGACACATACTCCTTACAGTGGAACTCCGTGAAAGCGATGAAATCCATTTCTTTGTTTTCCAAGAGACAAGAGCATCCCCAAGGAACATACAATAACCAGTGATGCTTCGTCTAGTGTCTTTACAGGTTGCCCAATCTGAATCTGCATAAGCCTTTAACGTCAGGTTGTTACTTGCTGGATAAAAGAGGCCCTTACCTGGGGCAGACTTGATGTAACGAAGGACTTGTTGTGCAGCATGATAATGATGAATTGTTGGTGCTGAAAGGAATTGACTCAGTTGTTGGGTGGCAAAACTGAGATCTGGTCTGGTAAATGTTGAGTAAACTTTCCCACTAGAATTCTGTATAAAGTGTTATCTGGCAGTAAATCAGAATCCCCAGCAAAGAGAGTAGTTTTGGATTTCATTGGTGTTTTTTATGGTGTGAAATCAAGCATATTGAATTCTTCAAGAAGAGACAATGCATATTAGCGTTGAGAAATTACCATCCCTGTTTTTTATCTAGAAATCTCAAGGCCCAAGAAGAACTTAAGGTCTCAAGGTCTTTTATCTTAAAAAGATGATGCAAGTGACTTTTTAATTCATCAATCAAGATCATGTTGTTCCTGCCGAAACAACATCATCTACATATGCTAATGCTATCAAGCAATTACCATCAGAGATCTTGATGAACATGCTGTGGTCATGTTGGGACTGTGTGTAACCAAGATCCATAAAAGCACTTGTCAGTTTCTGATTCCACTGGCGGCTGGCCAGCTTTAAGCCATAGATATATTTTTAAAGTCTGCAAACCTTCTTGGAATCACAGTGTTGAACCACAGTGGCAATCTCATGTATACTTCTTCACTTAAATCCCGTGTGGGGAATGCGTTATTGACGTCTAGCCCATGATATTGGTTTGGGAATCGTTCCGTCTATAAACCCTAACTTGTTCTTCATAATCAAGACCATGCGCATCGGACACAGTAAAATATCGGAGGACGTTGTTCAAACACACTAAAATATCGGGTGACGTCGTTCGGACACACAAACATATCGGAGAGGAAATAAGACAGAATGTATACATGGCACCCTCCCTTTTTTTTTTCTCCCGGCTCCTCACCTGTATAAACCACCAAAAAATCATCTATTCTACTCTCATTTGTTACTTTTTGTGTTTCGGCCCTTTTTGTTATTTTGGACTTTCTGGTTTTGTAAGGCCTGACATTGTAGAATTAAATTTTTTTTCATAAATTGAAAATTGACCAGGATGAAATCGGATGGAATGAAATGAAAATCGATAAAACACGTGGTGGTGTGTAAGAGGAAAGTGATGTTAGGTAGGTGGTGGGTGGGGTGGGTTGGATGGGTGGTGGGCACGGTAGGGTAGGGAGTTGTAGAGTAGAGTAGGATGGGGTGGTGGGTAAGGTAAGGTAGGGTGGGATGAGATAAAATATGGTGTAATAGGCTTAGCTAGGATAGTGAATTAATATGTAGGTTGGGAGGTAGGTTAAGGTTTGTAGGTAGGTAGAGAGGTAGGGTGCGGTAGGGTGTGCTAATGTAGGTGAGGCGAGGGATGAGGTGTAATGCGGTGATGTATGGTAGGGTAGGATGGTATGGTTGGATGATGTGGCGTAAGTTAAGTAAAGTTTGGTATGTTGAATAAAGTACGTAATATAGGGTAGTGTGGTAAGATAATATGTGGTGTAGGCCATGGTCAGGTAGGATTGGATAGGTGAGTGTTAAAAAATGTTGGGATAGGGCGCGGTTGGGTGATTGATAATGTGTGTAGTAGATAAGAAAGAGTGTGTTGACTAGGGTAGAGTTGTGTGGTAGATTGTGGTATCCGAAAGGAGATCGACGTAAAATGTTTTATTTTTCATTGTTGCGCATAAAAATTGCGTTCTGAACGGTTCGTTACTTGCTACATTTCTTCGTATTTAATATCGTCAAATAAGTTAAAACTTATAGTATGGGTACTCCGTGCGTTGCACGGAGTCCCGTTTCACTAGTATATATATATATATATATATATATATATACACACACATTTGAAGAAAGGACCGTAAAGCATGTTATTTGAGTCTACTTTAAAGGCCAGTTTCCAATACAAACAGAATTTCTAATAGAAACAATCAATTAAAAAACAGAAGGAAAAAAATAAAGTGCAACAAGTGGGGTGAAAAATGTTGGAGATATAAGTCAAACCCATTGAATGGGGGCTTAGAATGTGTGTTGAAACATTCAACCTTAGAGCAAATTTCGGATACGTTCCGGTAAGATTAACCGGGAGCTTATTATATCTAAAAATACTACTCACGGCAGGGACGGACCTAGCATAGACAAGGGGGGTGCACGGCCCCACTCAACTTTTCGTGCGAAGTTACTAAAATACTCAACTTTTTTTTTTCCACGGAATACGAAAGCTTTATTAATCGGACGAACCGAACTACAACGCGTAAAACCCGCTTTTACAACTCGGCCAAAAGCGCACTGCTAACGCGGCCTAGCCGCAAAACAGACAATCTAAGCCTAAAAACAGCAACTAACAACAACAACAACGTCAACAAACAGATAGAAAAGCCAGGGAGTGCTGAGCCAAAAAAGAAATAAATCTACGGAAAAATTCCGATAAGCCGCCAATGACCACGGATTCCCCGGGTCCATCCATCAATTGACAACAACAACAACAAACAAATCCTAACGCCTACAACTCTAGAGCCACCGCCGGCTACCACCGCTACCGGAGAAGCAAGACACCGCTGACCACCGTAAGGAGCAGCACCATAGTGACATTTAAAGCGTGGCGATCCAAAGACAAAGAACCAACGATTTGAAAGCAACGGAAAGCCGGCAGAGGAGACCACCGGAGAACCAACGAGATATATACACCAAAACAACAACTCTGAAATAAGTTTTTTCCTTCTCCGCCATGGCTAACACCGACCACAGATCCGGCCAGCCTCCAAAATGGGAAAAGAGAGGCGGAAAAAGCAAGTGGAGGCAGATCCACACGCTGTTAGCCACCACTAGACCTCAACAACACGACCACCATCGGAGCTCGATTCACACCAGCGTGTCTGCAAGAGCACCGATCGCCACATCGAGCAAGCGTCAAGAGCAAAAGAAGGGAGAGAGAAGGCTGCCGAAGTCAAGGAGCAGCAAACAGGAAGCAAAATGAAAAACTGAAAAATGACGGACGCCGGCAGCAAACGCCACCGGCGCCGGTGGCTGGAAAACAAACGGGTTCTTGCTCGGGAAGAGAGAGAGGAGTTTAGAGAGAGAGAACTTGATGAATATCTACTAAAATACTCAACTAATAATATTAAATATCGTGTATGTATATTAATTCCGACAAATTCTAGCATAATTTCTTATTTAGTTCAATTGGATAGAAGTTTAACCTCAATACGTGAGGTCACTTGTTCAAGATCCGGCTGTTGCATTTTTTTTAACTTTTTTTTTTGAATTAGGCCCCACCGAAAAAAAAAACATCCTGGGTCCGTCACTGACTCACGGAGTAGATGATGTTAGGTTTTGCAATCACTCGATTCGACTATCGGGTGAATGAGAAATTAATACGTAAAGTTTGTGTAAAGCATGTGTGGGAGAGGAGTTGAAGGTGTGATCAACTCAAACTCTCCCACATTGGAGAAATGAGAGACTTTAGCTCCATATATAAGAGCTAGTGTGACTCTTATAGATGTGTCTTAAGGAGCAAACCACTTTTGTGTAAGAGGGAGGATTTAGATAATTTCACATGCCGCCCGACGCGAGCTCGGTTCGGTAGATTAGATGTTAATATTTATTTTTGGATAAAATTTCATTATGAAATCAACCGTAAATTAATTTTTGGCATTGATTGTGTTATCTGACCAATCAGAATTCCGACACATCATCCAACCAATGCAATTGAAGGATGTAAGTCGGCCAAGGATGTAAGAGGCGTGTGGGCAGCCGACTTGATGACATGTTTTGGCCAATCAGGTTCGAGCATTGGTTCATCATCTCCACTATATAAAGAACCTTAGGGATGAAAGTTAGAGCCTCAGTTTTCCTCTTGTCTTTTCCACCACAAAGACTCTATCATATAGATCTAGTTCTTGAGTCGAAGAGAAGATAGAGCAAACCACTTTTGTGCAGGAGTGAGGACTTAGATAATTTCACTTGCGCGCGCCGCCACCGCCGTCCGGCTCGAGCTCAGCTCGGTTCGGTAGGTCGGATGTTAATATTAATTTTTTGGATAAAATTTCTTTATGAAATTAACCATAAAATAAATTTTGGCATTGATTGAGTTATCTAACCAATCAGAATTCAAGAAGTCATCCGACTAATCAAAATTCCGACACGTCATCCAACCAATCCAATTGAAGGAAGGAAGTCGCCCAAGGATGTAACAGGCGTGTGACTTTTCCCTTGGGAAAAGTCAACTGACTTGATAACATATTTCGGCCAATCAGGTTCGAGCATTGGTTCCTCATCTCCACTGTATAAAAAACCCAGGGGATGAAAGTTAGAGAATCGGTTTTTGTCTTTTCCATCACAAAGACTCTATCCTATAGATCTAATTCTTGAATCGAAGAGAAATCAAAGCACTCTGTAAGTTCGTAGGATCTCGGATTTTTGAAGTGCTTCTAAATCCGAGACGTGAAACCGTTGTATTTTGGGAGACATGTGCTACTACTGTGGGCTACTATACCTGAACAATTTGTCTTGAGGACAGAGTAACATACTCGTCTCGGTTTGATCTCTAATCATTTATTTATGCATCGTATTTTTATTATTCGTTGTTAAATTCGGATCCATCTGATAAGTTATTTGTTAGATCTAGGAAATAAAACGAACTTTATTTTCGTGTTATTTATTTCTGATTTTATTTTCCGTAAATTACGGACTTGTTCCGTAAATAACTCAACATACGATATACATTCCCAACATAAAAACGGATTAGTTAAGAAACAATGGGTCATATATACCTATGGGTCATAAATTCATGCATATATATCACCCTCATACAGTTTATCTGTGTGATCTCCCTGAACATTGTTTTAACATGCAAACTCAGATGCAAATTCACGGGAAGTGTTATTCTATCTTCGACTATTCTAACTCCAGATGAACTGAAAAGAAAATAAAATAGCCGATCCTCAATGTGTACAGCTAAGCCTCCCATCTATAGATGTACGTGAGCTCCCAAATATTAAGGGAATGCCCTTGGTTAATGGTTACACGAAAAAAACAAATATTTTCCACCAGAAGAAAGGTTTGTAGAGCAAGTTATTTGAGTCCATTTTAAAGGCCAGTTCCCATTTTATTTAAGTCTCCTTGTATCAAATGACATTCATTGATGATACAGGATTCGCTTCCTCCGTGGAATTTTCCATTGGTCCAAATTGGCATGTGGAAAAGTCCAAGTATGTTATCCGCCTCGAGTCGGAGAAGAGACATACCTCGAGACCGTGGCCTAGGGGAGATACCACAAGTACTTGGACTCGAACGCTCACCTCGGGCCAACTCGAGTCGATACCGCGATCCTTGGCCCGAGACCCCGGGCCCACATCCACAGGTTTCTTGAACAAGGAGGCAAGGCCCATTTAAGGGTATTTATGTCAATAGACCCGGCCGCCATTAATTTTAGAGCGCGAAGAAGAAGACATGTGCCTATAAATACATAGCTCCAGGAACTACGTAAGGCTTGATTCTGGACTTTCACCTGGAGATACGTAGGCAATCCAAGACACATTCTTGGGCTCACCATATTACACCAAAAACACCACCTTTTTGTTCATATCCAGTCATCTTGATCTCTTACGACTCATCCTTAGATTATCGTGGCCTCATTTCTTGGTGGTGCATTATTTAGCATCGTCATTTGGCGCTAGAAGAGGGGGCTTCTACCGGTGAGTTGGGAAAGAGATTGCAATGGTGCCGCCAACAAGGAAGAAACCGACGAGCAGCAAGAACATGCGGTCGAAGAGCACACGGATGTAGATCCAGCGAGGGTTCCCTCACGAGTCCAAGAAGTCCCCACTGGATCTAGGCCCGATTGCGAGATCCTCCAGGCCTCGGCTTCCCCACAACCGCAAGGCGTGGCGGACCACTTAGCATCTTTGGATGAAGACGCTTTGAAGAGGTGGTAGCCTCGGCATTCATAGGTAAGGAATCTGCAATCCCCTGTTGAACACCGGTTAGACCTCCAGTCGAAAGGAGATTGATAATGCTAGGGGTAAAGGCCCGTTGGAGTTGAAGAGAGTGTGGGGAAAGCGCGATTGAAATCGGTGTGACTAACGCCCGCAAACGTCCCCGCGGAAAAGCTTGATGTCGGTCGAAGATAGCATCGAAAACGAGTTCAACCGCATTGTGGGGAAAGATCAACCCACCGAATGGCTTGAGTCACCATTTAGTCCCGAGATCGAAATATATACGATGCACGAATCCTTTAAGCCGCCAAAGATGGAGCCACTATGGCGGTACTACGGACCCAGAGGACCATCTATATCGATACATATCTTTGATGAGGTTGAGAGCGCCAATGACGCCATGAAGTGTCGAGCTTTTGATCGTTGCTTACGGGTCGAGCCCGGAATGGTTTCATAAGCTACGTCCCGGATCGATCTACGGCTTTCTGCAGTTAGGACAAAAAAATTCGAGACGCTTTCATTGGGAACAAGAAGTTCCATCTTAGTGCCACCCACCTTATGAACATTAAGCAAGAAAAGGAGAATCTACTATCGACTTCATGAGGCGTTTCAACCTTGAAGCCATGAAAGTGCATAATGCCGGTGATGCGCCGCAAGTCAATGCCTTTGTGGGAGGATCGCGGAATATGAAGTCATGTATGATAAGCTATCCAAGAAAATGCCGAAGGATATGGATGAATGTGTGAACATAGTCCATAGAGTTACGCTTAGGTGAAGAGGCGGTGCGTCTACACACCATTTCACTTGGCCTCATTTCGAGCGACTCGAAGCCGTAACAAAGGTCGACCTAGGGGTCGGAATGAAGAAAGCAAGTCCAACGTCTTTGATCGACTGACAGCTCCGATATCGGATCGATTGGGAAAGAAAGGGAATTTAAAAGACCGAGACTTTATCCCCCTCAATCGATCTCGAGGGGAGGTATTGGCAATCATGATCAAGAAGAACATCGCTAGGACACCTAAGCCGATGTCCAAAGATCCGGAGAAAAGGAAAAACACTCACAAGTATTGCGACTATCATAGAGATGTGGGGCACGACACGGAGGAATGCTTTGATTTGAAGAGGGATATCGACGCCTGTATCCAAGAGGGTCGATTGGATGAAGTCGTTGACAGGTCAGAAAAAGACGATCCGAAGGGCCGCCGGGAGTACAAAAGAAAGAGCTACAATGGGAAGAGAGATCGGTCTCCACGCCGAGATAATCGGAATCGGCGGGAAAGGTCACCCGACCCAACACACAGAGACAATCGCCGTGATGACCGTCAAGAAATTCAGAACAAAGATCCTCATCGAGATAATCGTGCCGGATATGACGTTAACACCATCGTAGCGAGCGTATGAGTCGGATCGACCTCGATCAAGTCGACACTCATCGACCGGGCGAGAGAGTCAAAGAAGATCAAGGTTGACAACGGAAGTAGGTTACGGACCCAAGGGCGATGTTCCGAGTTCCACGATCATAGCGAGGGATTGGTGATCGGCGATAATAAGCGAGGGTCGAGTAAAAGGGTTTGTATCGGCAAATGGAGCGCCGTCAATATCCTCTATTATTCAGCGTTTAGGGCCATGAGGTTGAAAGATGAAGACATTATTCCGTTATCTACTCCTCTTTTTGGATTCACAGGGCAGGCCATCCACCCTGTCGGGTCGATCAATTTGTTAACGACGGTCGGAGACGGAGAAAAGGGGCGGACGATGGAAATGACCTATGTCGTAGTTAAGGCCCCTTCAGGGTACAACGCGATATTAGGTCGACCGGCTTTATACGATCTCAGAGCTATTATCTCGACTTTCCACAACAGCATGAAGTTTCCCACCTGTGCGGTACCCATGAAGTCAAGGAGGCGTTGAGGTGGCCCGGAATTGTAGTTTGGTTACGATCAAAGGAAAAGGTTGGGCAAGTGCTAGTTGAGGAGTTGATACCTGGAAGAGGAAGATCGAAGTTGGTTTCGCCGATCCGACCGAGGAAGTGCGAAGTTTGGAAGGAGGAAGAAGGTCAAGGGGTCCAGATCGGGAAGTGGATGCCACACCCGACATGAAAACCTTAGTCGACCTCCTTGTTGAGTTTCGAGATGTTTTTGCATGGAAGGCGGATGACATGCCTGGCCTATCGGGCGGATATAGCTGTGCACCAACTTAACGTCGATCCCAAAAAGAATCCAATACGGCAAAAGAAGAGAAATCTTGCACCGATAGAAAAGAGGCGGTGAAAAAGGAGGTCGACAAGTTGCTCGCCGGGGGATTGTGAAAGAGGTATTTTATCCGGATTGGTTGGCCAACCCAAAGTATTAGTTAAGCCGGTCGAGTGGCGAATGTGTGTCGACTTTCATGATCTTAACAAGGCATGTCCCAAGGATTCTTACCGCTACCAAAGATCGACCGGTTAGTCGATTCGACACTGGCTTCGAGGTGTTCGGGTTCCTCGATGCGCATGAGAGGTTATTATCGATCTTTATGGACCCCAAGACTCGAAAAACCGCTTTCATCACGAAATTTGCACGTTTTGCTTTGTCACGATGCCGTTTGGACTTAAAAATGCAGGGGGCTACTTATCAACGGGCCGTCAACAAAATTTTCGTAGCGAGATAGGTCGGAATATGGAGGTTTATGTGGATGATTTATTGATCAAGAGCAAGTCCTTGGGGCGATTTCTTGTCGATGTGAGAGAAGTTTTCAAGTATTGCAAGCGGCAAAAATGAAGCTCAATCGAAGAAATGCACATTCGGAGTTCGATCAGGGAAATTTCTAGGATACATGATATCGAGAGATGGGATCGAGCTAACCCAGATAAAATCGAGGCCTCTCAAAGCATGCCCACACCTCGAAATGTCAAAGAGGTGCGAGGTTGACAGTCGGATGGCGGCTCTCAATCGTTTTTATCGATATCGGGCGCAGAGAGCTCTACCCTTCTTCAAGATTCGAAAAAGCTAGTCCGTTCGGTGGAACGTGGAATGTCAGAAGGCGTTCGACGATTTGAAAGAATATTTGTCTAATTTGCCAACGCTGTCCTCACCTCAAGATGGAAAGCTCTAGTCTATCTAGCGATCTGCGAGGAGGCGGTAAGCGCCGTCTTAGTTCGAGAAGGGACCAGGGGACAAATCGATCTATTTTGTCAGCAAAGCCCTACGGGTGCCAAGATCAGATATACCCCTGCGGAGAAGTTAGCGCTGAGTTTAGTTCATGCGTCGAGGAAGTTGAAGCCATACTTCCAAGCACTTCCTATTGTTGTGGTTACTGACCAACCGTTAAAACAAATTTTGGCGAAGCCCGAGACATCGGGTCGATTAACCAAGTGGGTTGTCGAGCTAGCGGAATACGACATAGAGTTTTTACCTCGAACAGCCATCAAGGGTCAAGCTCTGGCTGATTTCTTAGCAGAAGGGTTGTCGATTCAGTTGGAGCAAGGAAAACAGCCATCAGAGGAGCAGTGGACACTTCACGTCGATGGTGCCTCGAAAGTGAGGAGAAATGGAGCCGGTTTTATCGCTAGTTAGCCCGAAAGGAGAAGAGTTTCGTATGCACTTCGGTTCGAGTTCAAAGCTACGAACAATGAAGCCGAATATGAGGCCTTAATCACGAGTTTAAAGCTAGCATCGAAGTTGAGGTCGAGAATCTTACGGTGTCTGGCGATTCTCAACTCGTGGTAAATCACGTCTTGAGGAGAGTATGAAGCTAAAGAGGAATCAATGAAAAGCTATCTAAAGGTTGTTCGAGAGGTTAATGTCGAAATTCAAGGCGATCCTAATCGAGCAGTACCCCGAAGTGAGAACAAGCGAGCCGATGCGTTGTCTAAACTCGCGTCGAATTTCAAATCTAAGAGAAAGTTACGGTTGAGATGCTAGCGGAGCGGAGTTATGACGAGGTCGGCGTGCAACTTTGTGGTCCAAAGATCGACCTGGATGGATCCTATAGCACTATTCTTGAAAGATGGAACCGCTTCCCACCGACAAGTCTCGGGCCAGGGAAAATCCGACTTCAAGCCTCCAGTGCACGCTCTTTCGATTATGTGCTTTACGAAAATCGTTTGTAACCCCTTGGATGCGTCGCGCGTCGGAAGAGGGAGGGCTTATCTGCTCAAGAGATACACCGAGAGTCTGTGGTAATCATTGCGGAGCTCGAATGTTGGTAAGGAAGTGCAAGCGGCGGGATATTTACGGCCGTCAATGCAAAAGATGCGGGTCGATTGGTAATGAGTTGCGCGAGCTTGTCGTACACGGCGTGGTAACTCATCGCAAGCACGAGAAATGAATGCCATCAGTCTCAGATGGCCGTTCGATGAATGGGAGTCGATATAGTCGGACCTCTACCTCGAGCCCAGTGGAATTTC